>CAJGYO010000017.1:53314801-54514801 GCA_904845875.1 Miscanthus lutarioriparius | reverse complement strand
AATATATCAGGATTCTCCAAAGCTGTCCGGCAGAGCTGGTATCATTGGAACAGCATCAGCTTTACGACAGATTTCAGGAAATATATACATATAAACTACAAACGCTACTCCAGGACAATCAGATGGCAGTGTAAATAGATCTACAGTGTCAGAATAACAAGTAGGTAAAGGCAAACATTCAAGAGATTAAAACATCTCTATTATGGGTTTACTATACAAGCAACTAAAACATCTCCAATATGGATTTACTCAAAGTGCACAAATATTTAGCATGAGCAAACACTTTAAGTGGCTAACTGGCTATCCCTTAGGTGCTGTTTGGTTAGTGCAGTGTCAACGCAAACGTAAGTGGGAATGAATAACGCTGCGACCTCAAAAAAGTAAGCAAATACGTTCGATTGTTTGGTTCACGTGAGATAAAGCTACCAGCGACGTAAGCGTTTGCGGAAGCTTGTGGGTGGTAAACGCACTGTATGGCGTGGGATCAGGTCATGCCGTGATCCGATTACAACTCAGCTTAACCAAACAGAAGTTAACGTAAATGAATACCACCGTGAACCTGTTTCCGGTGCAAAATAGTCCAACCAAACAGCACCTTAGTGTGTGCTCTTCGCTGAGGATGTGGTACTTGTTGGCAAGTCACACAGGGTTAGTAGGAATGGAGTTGTGGAAACAAGACTTTGGAAGCGAAAGATCTTAGACTTAACCAGCCCAAGGGATCAATGTTACAGAGAGGGATATCAAGGAAGATGTTAGTCATAGATTCAAAGCTGGGCGGATGAAATCGCTCCAAGCTTCTGGCATCCTCTGAAGGTGCCATAGCCCACAGAAGCTAAAGAGTAAGTTATTGAGGACAGCAATTGGTACCACAGTGTTGTGCAGTGCAGAATGCTGGCCTACCAAACAGTGGCATGTCTAGCTGCTACATGTAGCAGAGATGCACATGTTGCAACAGATTTGTGGTCATACTAGCTAGGAAGGTTCGAGATCGAAACAATAGTATAAGTGATAGGGTAGGGGTGGCACTGATTCATTGCATCTTATGTCATGCCAATAATATAAAAAGGGGCTGGGGTGGGCCAAACTTGATGTGCGATGAGGAAGTAAAGAGGGATTCAAGAAAATGGAATGAACGATCTATCTTTGGGTGGAGGCATGTCGTAATCAGCAATCCATATGCCCAAAGCAAGACCTAGGGTATAGTTCACCTTTTACAACTGTGTTTTCTTTCTTTTTCCCTTTTTTTTTTGCGGGTCACCTTTTACTACTGTTGCTACAATTATTACTACTACTACCTCATCTTCTTCATGCGATCCCCTGAGGTTTTTACTTTTTACTGGGTTTCATCTCTAGCCTACCCATAACTTATTTAGGATAAAAGGCTTTGTTGTTGTTTTAGTAAACCTTGTCAGTTGCTAGTAGTCCTCCAAACTCCAAAGGTAGCTTAACCAATTCACAGTTATAAGTTATAACCATAAACTACTTAGTCCAGGCTGGAATAGAACTCTCAAGTGCAGAGTAGTTCGATGGTAACAAGTTGATAGCCAGAGCATAGGTAACCAGTTCCAACATAAATTCACAGTATACCTAAGTTAGATGACCAATGAAAATGTGATGGAAGTACGATTGTAGCAAAGACAAAAGGTCTTAACTATCTTTCAGTTGCACTGAATTTTTTCAGGAAGCTTGTCAGCTGTTATTCCTTCTAAAACTTGAGAGAGCCTGTTAACTGTTCAGTTTTGCCAAAATGTTAACAAACTTGAGTTTCACATGACCTAAATGCAAATATCTATGCTCTTTCCTTTCTAAAAAGGTTCCAATACCTCCATGCGAGTATGCGACCAAACAAAGCTCTGAGCTCTCATTCTACAAATTATTGGAAACCAGTTCCACTACTCTACACTGTAGTAAAAAAAATCCAGAATTGAGGATCGTATTAAGTAGTATTAGCCTAATGACAATCTTTAAAGTTGTCGCAATAGGAAATTCCAAGCACTTAACGTTTCCCCAAGAAACTTGTTACAAATTACATTGATGGAGCCTTGCATGCGTTTCTAGATTCCATAGTATTACTATCTAATCTGCATTCTCCGTCTAGATTCCGTAGTATCATGCACTCGGACCCTCTCAAGTCATGATACAACCCTGGCAATCACATTTGTGTTCGTTTATTTTTTTCCATTTAAATAACTATAATACAGAGGAGCTTATCTGGACTGGAACCTCTCAAAACTAAACTTATGCATTGCTAAAGGGTGTATAATTTGACGATAAGTCTTTCCTAATCTTAGCACACCAAAATTAATGCTTTGACATGCTTTTAAAGAGCTACAATGTTTCAAAAATAATATTCAATTTGTGCATCCTAAATGATATGTAGCAGGTAACAATGTAAAGTCATAATTAACACATTAGGAATACAGCAGGTAACAATGTAAGGTCGTATTTAACACATTAGAAATATGACATGCTTCAGACAGAACCAATCAGCATCCAGTAGTTATATTCATGATTAATGACATTACCCTTGGAAAGAGAGCCCTGCACGAACCGCACCAGGTTCCGTAGAACTCAACAATAACAAGCCTGTCTCCAGCATCTCTAAGTGCATCCAAGAACTCCACTGTGGAGCGGATGTCAATCATGTTTGGTCCAGCATTTTTCTCCCACCATTTCGGTTGCTCACCACTCTCTCGCTCTGCTGCATAAGTCTGGAATAGTCAACACGACAAAACCATAACAATCAAACACCCTGCAGTGTAAACTAAGTAGCATAGTCCCACATGACTGAACACCGCACACAAGCCTTTCTTCAACCAAGCAAGAATAGCACAATTCAACTAAAATAAAGTGCAACTGAATATACCACACATCCTGGTGAACTACTTAGACATGGAGAGGGAAAAAGGTAGCACTTAACACATTGCTTAACACCAAAATGAAGTAATAAACCCAAATGAAACAAGCACCAATACACTATGTAATTCGCATAGTACAGTGCTTACAGTCAGTCACTGGTATGCATTTCCTTTTCACATGGCACAGCAATAGAAACAATAGTAGATTCACAACTAAATACCAGGCACTCCCAAATCTAGAACGAGGGCACTGGAAACGAAGAGGTGTGATTCAACAAATTAGTGGACTTACCTTATGAACAACTGCTCAATGAGCAATGAAACATTAAAGGCACAGAAGAAACCACGAAATTCACCTAGGATTTTAATCGCTCGTAAATGGCATGGAATTGCAAGGGCTCCTCCGCGGTACAACAAGCGTATACCCTCTAATCTAGAGAGGCAATACAAAGCACTTCAGAAACGCCACAAAGGACTTACCTTGTGTCGAGTGAGCCGGCGAGGCCGGGGTTGCGGGTGAGCGGCCGCCAGGCGCGCCCGCCGCGGGGAGCCGGGCGACGAGAGCACCCAACGACACGAAGGGGACGAAGAGGCGGATGAAGAGGCGCCGGATGCGGCTGACGACGGCGCGAGGAAGCGGCGCGGAAGGAGGAGAGCGTCGGCCATCGGTGGGTTCACTGCTCCGGGCGCCCGCTAGACGGCCGCCGCTCTAGGCGCCGGCGCAGGGGGCATCCTAGTGCGGGGAGGCGGCGCGCGCGAGCGCGGAGAAGCTACGGGTGAGGGGTCGGCTCCGGCCGCCTCTCCGCTCTGCTGCTTCGTCAGGGACGGGGAGGGTGTGGTGGAGATGGGGCTGGCTGACGGATCGCGTCGGGCGTCGCCGTGGATGGAAAGATTTGGGTAGCGGAAATGATGCTACACGAGAAAGCCCTGGAGACTGTCACTGGTGAGTGGGCCAGAGGTTGCATTTAGTGGATTCGATGCTCCCGAATTTGCAGATTTTGAACTACTGTATGCTACAGTACCTGCTATCTCCGACAAAACTAGCTACCTATCTATTTATATATGTTTGTCTATCTATTATCTACGGTAATGCTCTCTGCTTAACGTACCCGTCTGTCATCGTGCCTCATGCCTGCGCCTCATGCCTCGCACGCCCCACTCGGGCCTCGTGCCTCGCGCCGCGCGCTACTTTTGCCTTGCATCGCCCGCGCCTCACGCTACGCGCTGTCGCACCTCGCACCTCTCATCCGGACTCGCGATGCGCACAGCCGAGGTCCGGCCTCCGCGCCATGGCATCGAGCTCCGCACCGGCGTCAAGCTCCACATCAACGAGCACCCATTGGGGAGCAGCAAGTATATGAGTGTTGACGGTTGTTAATGTCAAACATAAACCATTAATATACTCTACATATACACTTAATTTCATCACCAAACATAGGTATAGGGTTTTAAACTAATGAATTCCACGAGTTTTGGTGAATATTTGGATGCATGAAGATTTATCTAGAAAACAGCTCCCGGGACCACTGTCATACACTCTAAATAGGCAAACCGACATCAACAAGTGATTCAACTCACGAAACCTGTGAAAGTTGACTCAAGACGGAGCCCAGGACCCACCACCCGAGGGGGAGGCCCACTTGCCACAGTAGCAGGCTGATCGGCCCAATGGTGAGGCCGGCCGACCCATTACGGAGGCCCCTCGCCCTCCGCCCCCTCGTACGCCTTCCTAAGAACAATACCCTTGATTTTAAGATTGTTTTAGGTCGGTTTATCCAACGGTGATCGAGGGATTTGACGCGGATCGATGACGTGGCGATTCCTTGCCCCCTACTCCACCTCGGCCTATATAAGGACGCTTAGACCCCCTCCAGGAGACACACATCTACCCGTGCTATGCTCCAGAGCTTTATATTTCATACACCTTGTAGTAGTGTCCCTCTAGATGATTCTCATCTAGTTGTAAAATAGAAAATAGGGAGAGAGAAGAGGAGAGAGCTAAGGAGGAGTTGGATCTATCGGATCTTCCTCGACTTTGTACTTCTACAGATTTGACTCATCCTTGAGTAATCTCTAGGTGCTTCAATTATTATTTCTAAGTTCTTTATTTACTTAATTTTAGTATTTATTTCAAGTTTATTTACTGGATTCTCGCTTGCATCAAGTGCTCTAGTCTTTGCAAAACTAGAGTAGTAATCAATAGAATAGGCGTGGTACTTAGTCTTGCGATTACCTGGAATTGTACCTAGCCCTACGGATCGTTGTGGTAGCCCCAGGTGGTGATAGCCCTGCCGGCCGACGTAGTCCACCACGTTTGGGTTGGTGTTTGCAGGACCGTAGTCTGAACTTCCTAGTTCCTTTCTCATCTCAGTCTGAAGCTAGTGTTCTGATGTCCCGAAGTAAGTAAACCTTGAAGTAACCTTGATTCTTAGATCAACTAGAGAAACCTTAGGAAATTCCTCTCTACCCACAAATACATTTACCTACCTTTATCCTTGGATGATCTTGATCCTTGATTAGTACACTTCACGTTCCCCGTGGAAATCGATACATTGGAATACTCTCGGGTGAAAGCTACAGCGGTATCCGTGCGCTTGCGGATTTTTCTGTTTGCATTAATAAATACCAACAAGCTTTCTGGCGTCGTTGCTGGAGAACGGTAGTTGTGCTAGTTTCAAACCAAGTTTGTCCTTGCATCCTTGTTTTTCTTTTATTACCATCATCTTACCACATGGATTCCACTCCCATCTATAAACTTTCAGCTCCAAAGGGCGAATTGTTGGAGCCTCTACAATCATCACATCCTATCCTTACAGATGGCTATGAGTTTCACCTTGCTTTCATAGCCATGGTTCAGAAGCAAACCTTCTCTGGAGAAGAAGATGAAAATCCATATGTCCACCTTCGGGAATTTGAGCAGCTGTGTTCGTGCTTGAATATTCTAGGCATGACACATGAGACCTTAAAATGGAAATTGTTTTCATTCTCCCTTTTGGAGAGGGCGAAACAATGGTATGCTCATACCGTTAGAAGTGTAAATGGAGACTGGGGTGAACTTTGAGACAAATTTTGTCTTGCTTTCTTCCCTATTTCTAGGATTATCACTCTTTGTCTAGAAATCCTTACTTTTCAATAAAAGGAGAAGGAAACTCTAGGAGCAGCTTGGGCAAGATTTTCAAGTTTGATCACATCTGGCCCGAATTTGTCTATGCCTGACCATGTCCTTCTACAACACTTCCATTATGGCCTTAGCAAAGAAGCTGCCCTTTTTCTTGATATCTCTTCAGGAGGATCGTTCTCTTATAAAACCGTTAGTGAGGGGAAAGCTATCCTTGATAAAATCCTTGAAAACACCCCATACACTGGCGTATATGATGAATTCCTCGAAGAAGATGACGAGCCAAGCCTCGAGCCAAAAGAGGAGCAACATGCAACTGAATTAGAAGTTCCAATTGATTCTTCTCATGACTTGGTTGCTAAAAAACCTTTCATTGAGGGAACGCAAAACCAACTAGAGGATGATGAAATATCTCCTTTAGAGTTTCCCTTTGAATTCGAGGAAGATATCTTTGAAGATTATGGAAATACCTCAAATTTGCCTGTCTAAGCGAGACCTCTGGCACATACTACACCATCTAACCCGCACGAAGAATCGGTCCACATAGAACACATCAAAAGGCTTTCATCAATCATGGGTTATGAATGGCTGAGAGAAGCAAAGTTATCTCCTGAGGTAGCTCGAATCACCTCCCCTTCAACCATTCTTTTGTGCCAAGTTAGAGGGTCCGCTATGAAAATCCACTATAAACCTTCCGTCGGGATAAACTTCATTTCAAAAGCATTAGCCAAAACTTTTTACCCCGACACATCCTTAACCCCATCTCGAAAACTTCTACAAAGCCCATCAGGATTTATTCTTGAAAACCATGGGGTCTTAAGGATTGTTCCTGTCACAATCAATAACTCTGGGATATGTCTAGTTTTTTAGATTTTTGACATCTTAGAGATTCCTCTCTTGATTAGCAGACCAATCATGAGACTTCTACAGGAAAAACCACTATGAGGTCATTTAGACTTCAAGGTTGGGAATTCCACTATTGTCATTCCTCTTGCTCGTTCTGTTAACACGATGGTGGAACCTAAACCTGAACAAGACTCCATGGATGTCAACAGAATATCGTCGGCAGTCCTCCGAGGGGTATCCCACGAAGGTAGATTGATCGGCAGAGGAGCGCATGATCAAGAACAAGAAGGCAACAGAGACACACGAGTTATACAGGTTCAGGCCGTCAGTATGACGTAATACCTTACTCCTGTGGTCTGTTGGTTTGTATTAGCTATCGTATGATATGCCGTGATTTTGGAGGGGGTCCCTGCCCACCTTATATAGTCTGGGGGCAGGGTTACAAGTCGGTTAGATCTGAGAGATAACTAAAAAGTAATAACATAATACAAGAATCATGGGATCATACGTATCCTAACAGATCTCGTAGTATCTTCAGGATATCCTCCCTATATCTTGCGGGAGGCGCCGAGCAGAATCATGTCCCACAAGGCTTCATCTTATGGGCTAGGCCACCCCTAGGGGCGCAGCCCATGTGGTCCGCTGTGGGTATCCGGGGTCGTACCCCCCCACAGCTAGTCCCTGAGCGCCTTATACCCGTTGTGCAACGCCATCCTAAGCGTGTCCGAGCAAGTGCAAACCAAAGCCGAGCAGTCCGACCACCATGATGAGTCACCAAGCAGTTGTGAGCAGTTGCCGAGCAGCATATCCCAAGTATGGCTTGCCATAAGGGTGTAAGGAGCTCTAGTCCAGAATCGAAAATTTCTTCGCAGTGGACCAAGTGTGCCCACTTAGAGTCCGACCACGAGGAAAGGAGATAACCTTCTTTAGCTTCAAGAGGCACGGAGTCTTCTAGAAAAAACAAGCACATTCACCGCGAGGTGAAGTGTGCCCACTTAGTCCCCGAGCTTGACAGTAGATGACGTAGTCATGTGGTGCCAGGGTCCAAAGTAGAAGAATAGAGAACCAGCCGAGCAGGCAGCCAGTCCTCGGGCATAGACTCGAAAAGCACATTCACCGCTAGGTGAAGTGTGCCCACTTAGTCCTCGAGCCTGATAGTAGGTGATGGAATCACGTGGTGCCAGGGTCAGAAACAAAGAAATAGTGAAAACCAGCCGAGCAGGCAGCCAGTCCCCGAGCCACAAGTGGAGATACCGGAAGAATCTAACCGTGGAGGAAGAACCGGAGGAACGGCTGTACAGTAACGGTTACTGAGCCTCAATAAATGGCGAAGAAGTCAGCAATTATTCGGCGAGTAACAACTGACGGCGGCGATAAATGAGCGACGTGGGCTGCGGTTGCGTGAAAGCCTAGGTTACGGCCCATTAAGCCACGTCAGAGAATTCAGAGGAGCGAGAATCGTGGGAACGGTTTCCCAAAAACCCTAGAATGCAAAAGGGTGGGGAAAATACTTTATAACGGCGCCGCCGCCCCCCACGCTCCCACCTTTGCCACTTCACCATTTCATCTTCCTCCTTAGCCATCACACTTCCAGATTTGCACCCACACACGTTGCCGACGCCAGCTCCCATCCAAATCTGAGTGATGGCGTAAGAGGAGAACTGTGAACCCGAAGAAAGCGATCCCAAAGAAGGCAGGTGCCGGAGCCAGTCATGATGAAGAGTGGGCGCCATCGCGGACGGGGGAAGTGGAGCTCGAAAGATTGGTGACGGTGGGCGTGCTTCCTGACCGCGTCACTGCCGGATGGCGGCCAGCCAGTGGTGAGGCCTTCCCAATGCGTAACACTGATGAAGTTGTAGTCTTTGAGGATTATTTCTGGCATGGGTTGGGGTTCCCTGTTCATCCTTTCCTGCGAGATCTGCTAGAATTCTGGTCGATTAGTCTGTGCAATCTCCACCCCAACATAGTTTTGCACATCTCGATCTATATTCATTTCTGTGAAGCATTTTTGGGGGTTCTGCCACACTTCAACCTCTTCAGACACCTGTTCTTGTTGAAGAAGAAAGGTGGCGGTGGCTCCAAGGTGGTCGGCGGTGTATATCTGTAGCTCTGGGATGGAATGGCCAGCGAGTATATTAACGTACCGCTGAACACTTCTCTGAAAGGGTGGAATTCCAAGTGGTTCTACATGAAACAGAGCCACCCGGCAATCCACTGCGATGTCCACCATATCTCGGAGAACCAGAAGAGCTGGTCGGAGAAACCGAACAGTGCTGACATGGAACAAGTGAGAGAGCTCCTCGACCTGATTAAAGGCGTGGAAATTAGAGGCGAACTGGTGGCAACAAGCTTCATAGTGCACCGCGTCCAACCCTGCAAGGAGAGGGCCACCCCGGGCTTTGACTACAGAGGTGATGACGATGGGACCCGGTAGAGGACGGAACGGCTAATGAAGAAAAATGTCCTAGAGCGGGCCGCAGAGCTGTTCGCTCCCACTATTTCGTTCGCCTGGCCAAAGCAAACGAGGGCCTTCAATTGCACGTATCCGCCTCCTAAGGTAATCATCTCGATTTTTATTCCCGGTACTTTTAATCCTGAAGCATTGCTGAGCAATGATCTGATTCACTTATGCAAAGATCCATTCGCAGGAAAGAGCGGTGTACTTCTCCAACATGCCGAGGGGTGATTGGCCGAGGGGAGTAGATGCCCGGCCACCAGCTCGGCCCGAGGAAGATGCGGCCATCGCCTCATCAGAATCCAGAGGCAGCTACGCTGGTCGGACGGAGAGTTCGCCCGCGGTGATGGAGAAAATCTAGGGAAAGAGGGCAGCGGCAGATGAGCCGGCCTAGAAGAAGAGAAAGACGGTAGCTGCCGCTCCCCTCAAACTGGGTGGCATCTCGCTTGGTGATGGTCAGACCACTCGAACATGGAGGGCCGAGGTGATCGAGTGGTCGGATGACGACGAAGATCCAGTTGCTCCTCGGAGCGTGCAGGCGCCTCCACGCAGCACACGCATGGAGGAGCAATCAAGGGGAAGTGAAGAAGTCCCCGAGCAGCAGGCGAGGGGATTCCCAGAGCAGCAGATGATAGAAAACCCCGCTGAGTAGGCGACAGGCGTCCCCGAGCAGCAGGCGGAGATAAATCCAGAGCGACGGGCAAAGGAAACCCCGGAGCAGCAGGCAGAGCAGAGGCCGATTGAGGAGGAGGCGAGACCTCCACCCCCGAGCATGGGGGTTGACCCCATAGCCACACCTGGGGGCTCGGGCAGACATCGCAGATTCAAAAAAGTGCACCGACAGACCAAACGGTCAGTATCCTCATGTTGGAGTTACTTTGCTATCTTATCTTAGCCTTTTTTTGGCACTTGACCAAATGATCTGATGCAGTGCAAGGCATATGGAGGGTCCAGACCCTTCCGCCTAGTCTAACGAGCAGCCTCGGGCTGATCCCGGGGTGGAGGTAACGCCGGCGGCCCCCATGTCGGGGTCCCTGGGTGCTCGGCAGCCGGCGGAAGAGTCAACCACCGCTATAGGTGGACTTGGAGATGGCGAGAGGTCGGCGTCGGTGGAGGATGGGTCGGCGACAATACCCAAAGCAACAACGGGTACTGCGGGGCCCTCAGGAGCTGAAGCTGGAGTTGCCAACGAAGCAATAGAGTCCGGGTCGGCGAGACCATTGGCACCTGAGGAGCTAACGGTGCCCCCTAAGGCATCGCAGGGCATGGTCGGACCTGCTGTCCAGCCACATAGCCCCCCGGCGATGTCTCCCACTGTTGTGGAAGAGGAGGACGAGGTGGAGGAGATTGTTCGTGCTGAGCCTCGAACCCAATCCGTCCGAATCCTCCGCAAGCGCGGTGACGAAGTGGTAGTTTCGAGGAAGAGTACACCCCCAAGGAGATGAGGAGGCTAAAATCCGCCCTCGGCGGAGTAATAAAACAAATCGAGGTTAATACTAAATCCTGAGTATTCATCGTTGACGTTGGAGATCGAATTCCATCATTATCACTGTGCTTTTCTAGGGGATAACTCGGACTGCCGAGCACCGGCACCAGTTGATAAAGAGGATGGAGCCCCTCGTCGAGGAGAACCAAAAACTCAAGGAGGCGATGAACCTCTCGAAGAGAAACACCTAAAGGGCCTGGCGCGAGCGAGACCTCGCTGAGTCCAACGCACGGGACCTAGAACACCAGAGGGGGGTCCTATCTGAGCAGCTGGCGGCTATGAAAGAACAACTGCGGAGCAAGTTTGAGCAGTTGGCCACTACCTCCACACAACTGAAGGATGCTTCCAAGCGGTTGGAACAGCTGCAGAAAATCTCCGAACAGAAGAAAGGTACGTGTGATCGACGAAAATGCTTTGCATAGTTGCATATGATTACTTTTGGTGATGACTGATGTACTTGTAGAACAAGATGTGGAGCTTGGCCAGCTGCGCCAGGCCCTCGAGCAACTCCGAGAGGAGAAGGCGAAGGAGACAGGGCGAGCAAACAAACTGGCCGAGGAGTTGAACGGTGAGTACCCCCTGGTCGGGGTTACTGCTGAAGTAACTCTCTTGCTTGATGGAACTTTGTAATGCTTGCAGACTACCGTCGAAGGGTCAAGGCACAGTTCGATGTACTGAAGCAGGACGCCCGGACCTAGAGGAACAAATTTGATGATGTAGTTGTCGGAATCAACCCAGTGGTCGCCTGCGTCGAACTAGAAGTGGCTCCTTAGCCCAACGGCAGGCCGTCGCGCCCGGACATTGTCATCGAAAGATGCAAGATGGCGTGGGAGAGCTTCAAGAGCTTCAACCGTGATGCCGTTGTTTCCGTCGCTACCCACACCCTTGCTGTGGTTTAGTCCCACTATCCAGCCACTGACCTTTAGGCGATAGGGGGCGGGTACGTCGAGGGATTGAGCGAAGTGGAGACCCAGCAGCTGGAGGATGAGGTGGAAGACGCAGCGAAGAAGTTGGCCAGCGATATAGACCTGTTCGGTGAGACGGACGGCAATGGCGGAGCACAATGATCTGCTTGGTGGATATCATCTGTAATTTATAGACAGTGTAGTTAGAACGCACGAAAGCGTAAAAACACTTATATACATGATAAATGTTATAAAGTGCATGTGTATGTAGTCAGATTGTATTTTGGCAAAAAAATCTCCGTAGTTACGACCATAAGGTATTTATACAGAGTATAAGTAGAATCCGAGTAGTTAGTTCGCTACTGACCCCCATGGCCTCAGCTAGCCCATAGTCCATGACGTCGAGCACGGAGCCCGTGCACATGTAGGAGGAACAAGTGTGACCAAGGAACAGCAGCCGACCACCCATAATGCAGAGCGCGGAGCCTGTAGCACGTGTAGGGAGAGATCAGAGACTGGGTCTTCTCCATAGAAAAAAGAGCGGAATGTGTGCTGCTTGGTGGTTATCGAAATAACTTGGAGATGTAGACAGTATAAGCGGCGTCCGAGCAATTAGTTCTGAGCTGAGCTCTTGGCCTTGGCTGGCCCAAAGTCCACAACGTCGAGCGTGGAGCCTGTGCACGTGTAGGAGAAACAGGCATGACTAAGGAACCACAGCCGACCACCCATAACGCAGAGCGCGGAGCCCGTGGCATGTGTAGGGAGAGATCGGAGACTAGGTCTTCTCCGAATAGAACAGAAAAGAAAGTAGGTTGCTCGCTATTGGCAAAATATCTTGGAAATTTAGAGTAAAGTGTTTGGCGGTTTGGAGAAAACATGTGGCGAGATACATTGGCGATTTGGAGGAAACGTGTTCGGTGATTTGGAGAACACTTATTCGGCGATTTTCGGTGAAAATTTGTCGACGTTTTGGAGAAAACGTTCGGCAGTTTTGGAGAAAACCGTTCGGCGATTTTGGAGAAAACCGTTTGGCGCTAGCTTTGGAGATTTGGAGAAACTTATTTGGTGAAATCGTGGTCAGCAATTTGGAGAAATCGTTCGGCGATTTTGGAGAAAACTGTTCGGCGATTTCATATTGGAGATCATTATGGAGTATTGCGATGCTCGGCGACCGTACATGGAGATTAAAACATAATGGAGAAAAGGAATAGAGCCAAATTATGGAGATCAAAACTTTATTTATCACAAAGTGGAGAGTACATATCTGGAGCGTTTCAAGGATAGAAACGTATAAGGTGCTCCATGTGCCATGAGTTTGGAACATCAATTCCGTCTAAGTCACATAGGTGATAAGAGACTAGTCGGGTGACCTCTTTGACGACGTAAGGCCCTTCCCAAGGGGAGGAGAGCTTGTGCAACACTTCGGTCTTTTGTTTTCTGTGGAGAACAAGGTCGCCGACGGTGAATGAATGACCTTTTACGTTGCGGTTATAGTACCGCCACAAGCCTTCTAGATATTTGGCTATGCGGACACAGGTGATCAGGCGTTCTTCCTCGGCCCGGTCGACGTCCTCTGTCCGAAAAGCTATGACTTGCTCTTCGTCATAATTTTCCACCATAGGTGCTCGAAAGGCAATATCCGCTGGTAGTATAGCCTCTGAGCCGTAGACCAAAAAATATGGAGACACACCGGTGCTGCGACTGGCTTGAGTGCGCAGTCCCCAGACCACAGCTGGTAGCTCCTTGAGCCATCTGCCCGGATGCTTTTCTTCTTTCTGATATAGCCTCTTTTTGAGGGCGTCAAGGATCATACCGTTCGCCCGTTCAACCTGGCCATTGGCTCTAGGATGGGCAACGGAGACGTATTTAACGGAGATGCACCGGTCTTTGCAGAAGTCCCAAAAATGATGGCCGGTAAACGTGGTTCCGAGGTCGGTGATGATGCTATTCGGGAGACCGAATCTGTGTATGATATCTTCAAAGAGCACGACTGCTTTCTTTGTAGTAGCTGAAATGAGCGGTTTGTATTCGATCCACTTGGAGAACTTATCAATGGTGACGTATACGTACCGGAAACCTCCTAGCACTAGCTTGAAAGGCCCGATCATGTCCAGTCCCCAGCATGCGAAAGGCCAGGAAGCTAGGATGGTCTGCAGTTCTTGTGCCGGTACGTGTATTTGCTTGGCAAAAAACTAGCATCCTTCACAGCGTCGGATGAGGTCTTCTACGTCGGAGATAGCCGTGGGCCAGTAAAAACTAGCTTGGAAAGCTTTGCCGACCAGGTTTCTCGAGGCCGCGTGATTACCGCAGGAACCAAAGTGAATTTTGAGAAGTAGCTTTACCCCTTCATCTTGGGTGAAGCATTTCTGCAGTATCCCTTCCTTGACACTTTTCCTCATCAAGTTGCCATCTACCAGCACGTAATGCTTGCTTCGGCGAATTAAACGTTCAGTTTCGGTCTTGTCGGCGGGTACTTCGGTGCTGGTGAGGTACTTGATGAACTGTTCCCTCCAATCGGTGACCGGTGAAGGTACCGCAAGTACCAACTGCTCGGTAGGGGGAACCTCTTCAACTTCCTTTTCTTCTGTAATGGATGGTGCTAAGAGATCTTGAATGAAGACCCCCGGCGGAACCGCGGCGCGAGAAGAACCTATTTTTGAGAGCTGGTCGGCTGGCTGATTTTGATCTCGTACCACGTGGTGGTATTCGATACCGTAGAACTTCCCTTCAAGCTTCCTGATTTCGGCATAGTATGCGTCCATCTTTTCACTGGAATGTGACCAGTCTTTGTTGAGCTGGTTGATAACCAGCACGGAGTCCCCATACACCATGAGACGTTTGACGCCAAGCTCGACTACTATACAGAGACATTGGAGACATGCTTCATATTCTGTGGCGTTGTTGGAGGCCGGAAAGTGTATCCGGAGGACATAGCGGAGCTTGTCTTTGGTCGGCGTAATGAACAGAATGCCCGCGCCAGCACCGTTGATGTTAAGGGCACCGTCAAAGTACATCACCCAGTGCTCGGGGCAAGTGGCGGCAATGGGTTCTTAGATCTCGGTCCACTCAGCGACGAAATCAGCAAGCGCCTGTGACTTAATGGTAGGTCTGCTTTTGAATTCGATGGAGTAAGTGCCGAGCTCAATAGTCCACTTGATGATACAGCCATTGGCCTCTTTGTTGTGGAGAATGTCCCCCAGAGGGAACTCGGTGACCACAACGATCTTGTAGTATTCGAAGTAGTGTCGAAGCTTGCGCGACGTAATCAGAATTGCATATAACAGCTTTTGTTCCTGAGGATAACGAGTTTTAGGCTCATTAAGTACCTCGCTGATAAAGTAGACCAGACGTTGCACCTTGTAGGCGTGCCCAGCTTCCTCGCGTTCGACGATGATAGCAGTGCTGACGACGTGAGAAGTAGCGGCGATGTAGATCAGAAGAGTTTCATCTGGTCGTGGCGCAGTCATGATCGGAGGCTTTGTTAAGAACAATTTGAGCTGCTCGAAAGCTGTGTCTGCCTCTTTCAACCAGGAAAAACGCTCGGAGGCCTTGAGGAGGTTGAAGAAAGATAGCTCTTTTTCGCCGAGGTGCGATATGAAGTGGCTTAAAGTAGCCATACAACCTATAAGCTTCTATATATCCTTGACGCATGTCGGCCATTTCATATTGGTGATGGTGGAGACCTTGTCAGGGTTAGGTTAGATGCCTCGAGCACTGACGATGTAGCCCAGCAGTATACCGGATGGAACTCCAAAGATGCACTTTGAAGGGTTCAGCTTCCATCGGTACTTGTTCAGGTTGGCGAAAGTTTCTTCAAGGTCGGCGATAAGGTTGTCAGCGGTCTTGGTCTTGACGACCACATCATCGATGTAAGCTTCGACATTGCGGCCGATCTGTTGGTCGAGGGACATCTGGATGGTCCTTTGATAGGTGGCTCTGGCGTTCTTGAGTCCGAAGGACATAGTTGTGTAGCAGTATGCCCCGAAAGGCATGATGAACGACGTCTTGATCTGGTCTTCTTCCTTGAGGGAGATCTGATAATAGCTAGAGTAACAGTCAAAGAAGGAGAGCAGTTTGTAGCTAGCAGTGGAGTCTACAACCTCGTCTATCCGAGGCAAGCCGAAGGGGTCTTTAGGGCAGTGTTTGTTAAGATCAGTATAATCAACACACATTCTCCATTCTTTATTCTTTTTTCGAACAAGAACAGGGTTTGCTAACCAATCTGGATGATACACTTCTTTTATAAATCCGGCCGCTAAGAGTTGTTTTATTTCTACCCTAATAGCCTCCTTGTCTGGCGTGAATCGGTGGAGTTTCTGCTTGATCGGTTTGGCGCTCGGCGAGACATTCAAGGAGTGCTCGATCTTCTCCCGTGGTACCCTTGGCATATCTATAGGTTTCCACGCAAACATGTCGGAGTTGGCACGTCGGAAGGAGACGAGCGTGCTTTCCTATTTGGGGTCAAGGTGAGCCCCAATCTTCATGGTCTTGGAGGGGTCATCGAGGCCGAGGCCGACCTCCTTGACTTCCTTGGACTTGGCAGAGGCGCGAGGAAGCTCTAGCTCTAGGATCTCCATGTCATTGGTGGGCGCCATCTTGGCTTCGGCGACCACGCTAGTCATCTGGATGGAGAGGTCGGTGGCTTCGGCGAGAGCGAGACTCTTTGTCTCGCAGGCGTAGGCAACGGAGAGGTTGGCCCGTAGAGACAGGACTCCTGCAGGCAAAGGCATCTTCATCACCAGATATTCATAGTGCGGTACGGCCATGAACTTGGCCAGAGCTGGCCGACCAAGTATGGCGTGGTAGGCAGTGTCGAAGTCGGCGATGTAGAAGTTGACATGCTCGACGCTGTAATTGCTTGCCGTGCCGAACTGTACTGGTAAGGTGATTTCTCTAAGCGGTCTAGATGCCCTTCCAGGTACCACACCCCAGAAGGAGGTGTCCGAGGGTGTGAGATCTATTATCACGAGGCCCAGCTCCCTTAGGGCCCTGACGAAGAGTAGGTTCAATGCACTGCCACCATCGACAAGGACTTTTATGAAGAGCGCCTTCTAGATGGTTGCGTCGAGGATGAGAGGGAAATGCCCTATGTAGGGTATGTCCGCCCACTGGTCGACCCTGCTGAAGGTGATGGAGAGCTCGGACCATGGGCGATAGCTGGGGTTGGCGGTGGTTTCCTCAGAAGCAATGACGAGCACTCGTCGGGCGGTGAGCTTCCGTTCTCTTCTACTCTCGGTGGAGGTGAGGCCCCCGAAGATGGTGGCGACCACCTTGTCATGGTCCTAAAAGGCATTGTTATTGGCCCTAGGCGGTCGGTGGCCTCCGTTCCCACCGTTGGTGTCGTCGTCCAGCTTTTTGTCCTAGAACTCCTTGGCCAAACTAAGGTAGTCTTTCATCTTGTGTTAGGCATTCTTATAGAGGGGGCACGGGCCGTCGAGGATCTTCTTGTACTGCTCATCGTAGTTGCGCTTGGCGCATGGCTCATTGACGGTAGCGACAAAGTGGTCTGGCCAGCAGCGGTGATTCTGACCAGGCTTGGATCCTTCTGGCCGATCACGGCCGTTGTCCCGGTGGAAACTTCGTTCATCATAGCGGCGGTTGTTGTGTCGTCGGTTGTCGGGGCGGTCGTCGTAGCGGTGAGGCGAGCAATGTAACACCCTAGGTGTTTGGCTTCCACTAATTGCATTTCATTTCATAAACATGTGCATCATCTATCTCATCATGCCTTTGTTACTAAAACATGCATATGCAACATTTTCCAATTGTGTATGTTTCCTACTTGAGTATTGTGAATAGTAATGGTGTAACATGTGAATGCAACCTGAGTTTCTTATATCTTGAAACATGGCAACATGGTAGTAATGTGACAAGTATAGAATAACAACAAAGTCATGCAACATGTGAAACATTGCATTGCAACATATGAGTGAATTGCTTGTTTTAGTTGCTTTATCACATGTGATCATTAAAGGTTGGTATAACAACTTGGTAAAGTGGTTGATCATGGTCTATTACACCTTAACTATACTTAGGTTACTTGTTGGGACATTGTTCATGTAGATCAAAATGACCAAAATGCCCTCAAGTGGAGGTTTGACTTGAATTAACCCTTGGAATGTCACTGTTTGACTGTTTTAAAAGACCAACATAGAAATCTTGCATGGCTGTACACTCTTTACAAAAGTTGTAGCTAATTTATTAAGGAACAAAAGTTATTTTATGACGAACTCATGAAAATGTGTGGAACATGCTCAAACATGGCCCACAACTCAGAAGTTCATGCTGATTTCACTAAAAAATTGTCTAAGTCTTAAACTGCATTTTCAGTTGGATCAGGCCAACTTGGGCTTCATTTAACTTCTGATCCATGGCGAATTAGAGGATGGTCCTTGAAAATAAATGGTAGATGGATGGTAGGCCTACAATTTTCATGTACACTGTTTTTGCAAGCGAGCAACGGATTAGTCAGGATAATGCGTTGAAGTCGCGCTGTCAGGCTGATCAAATCGACTGAATGGCGTGCTACAGTGTTTCGACAGGTTCAGATTTTCACCGTCGCATGGCGCCACCCATCGCCGATCGCCTGAGCGTGCAGGCCACGCGCCGCGAGCGCCCTGGCAAGGCCAGCCGCGTCATGAAGCACCCCAGCGCCTGCCCGACCGAGTCGCCCGCTCCATTTCTCATCTCTCGCCTCCCACAGCGCGCAGCACCGAAGCCGTCAGCCATTGCCAGCCGGACCTTCGCCCTTGCCTAGCTCCCGCGTCCTGGCAAAAACACGTCGCCCAGCTCACCCAGAGCCTCGCCGTGTTTCCCTCTACTTCCTCCACCCCACCGTCGTGCCAATTTCGCCTTGGTAAGGATGAAATCACCGTTTTTCCCCACCACCGTCTTGTCGGACCTCGCCGGAGTTAGCGCTCCATGCGGCCAGCTCTCCTCGCACCATTGTCATCCCTCCTCTGCCTAGCGCTTGGACCAGTGCTTGCCACTGATGCTCGTAGGGTCACCCATTCGAGCCCTGGCGCCGTAGTTTCGTCGGAGCCGGTCAAGCCGTGGCCGTGCGCCGCCATGGCTGTCGCCATTACCCTTACCGGCGACGATAGCTTCAATAGATGGTTCCACTAGGTGCGCACGAGTAAGGCGAACATAGTAGCGTCGATGGTTTCACCGGAGAGGTCACCGGCGATGAGCTTCGCCGCCGCCCTGTTCTTCTCCCCTGTTTCTCTCGCTGACGCGCGGGCCCCTCTCGTCAGTCGCCGCGGCTGAGGCGGGAGCCCAGCGTGGGCCGCGCCGTTGTCTGGGCCGCGCCAGCGTTGCTCGCGGGCCGCCGTTTCCTTCGGGCCGGCCCAACAGTGGCTGTGATTTGTTTCCTTATTTTGTTTTGCTTTATTATTTCACAGATTTGTGTTGATATTCAAAAATATGTATTTCCTAGTATATAGATCCAAATGCTATGGTTCTAATTTTG
This sequence comes from Miscanthus lutarioriparius, assembly GCA_904845875.1. Lineage (NCBI taxonomy): Eukaryota > Viridiplantae > Streptophyta > Magnoliopsida > Poales > Poaceae > Miscanthus > Miscanthus lutarioriparius. Next base: position 54,495,668 of record CAJGYO010000017.1, on the reverse strand, counting down.
TTGAGTGCCTAGTAATGTCTAGTATTTAATAAAAATATTATATGAGTACATGTTTTAGAAATTCTGGATGAATTAAATAGGACTTTGAAATGTGTTTTTGGATACATGCAAACTTGTTTGAATTTTATCTTGAGTTTCTGTGGTCTAAAAATTATGAAATTTTGTGGGTAATCTATTATTGCTTAGTAGAAGCTCTGGTTAAAATTTTAGAGCTAGTGCATGTGTAGTTTTTGAGTTATAGAATTTCCTTTTATCAATGGATGGATCTTGTGTGAATTTACATAATTTTTCTATAGATCCAGTAAAGGTAAAATTTGGTGAGTGCTATTCTTATGCTTGAATGATACTAGAAAAAATGTGAAATCTGTTGCTTGACACTTTTCGTTAGGGTTTCCTAATTATGCTAAAAATAGGCTTGCCACCTGTTATTTTGGATATAGCAAGTTCTGCTTGCTCAATGGCTTTGAAATTTTTATGGTAGTCTATGTGAAGCATGAGATAGCCACTGTAATTTTTGTAGATTTTTATGAACAGTTTTACTATATGTTGCTTTAATCACCTAATTAACTAAATAAATTAGAAAAGGATATTAAATGATTTATTTAGAAGTTGGCATTATACTTTCTAGTGTTCCTCTGGTATGTGTAACAAGCTGGTAAACTTGGTTTGGTCAAATTAGGCTTTTGCATCATCATCAAATAATTAAGTTAGTAACCCTGTCATTGCGGGACAGATTCTAGGTTTACTGGAATTTGATTTGGTTAACTTAAGAATCATGCTTTGATGTTTACAAATGAATTGTAGAGAATTTCATAAGCTTTCCATAATGTCCTCTTGCAAGTCATTTGGATTTGTAGAACTCTGGTTGTGATTGAATTAAGGGACTATTTGTGTGCATATGAAACTTTAAATGTTGATTTATGTATGCCTTTACCATTTCTAAGTTTGTGGTAATGTTCCTAGGTGTTAGGCCTTTAACTGAAGATGAGCATCTTTATCTTAGGTTATGCAAGTTAGGTAAGTTGATCTTGTTCTTCAAGTTAAATTAGATACCTGTTTTAAAGTGGTTGAATAGATTTAGTCTTACTCGGTAAACGAGTGTCCAGTGATGTTTTTGGTAAAACACCTACTGTGATTCATTCATCATTGAGCATCATGTCATTCCTTATGTATCCATGATATTTATCTCGTGCATCGGCATGCAATAGGTGTACCGGAAGGAGTGACCCTGCTGGAATTCGAGGAACTGAGCGAGCAGCAGCAGCCGACACCGGAGGTTTAGGAGGTGCAGCCTTCAAAAGAAGTGCCAGGCGAGGTCGCCGTTGAGTGCCCAGATCACCATCCGTGCAACTTTGTGAAAGGCAAGCTCCGGAGCATATTAAGCCTCCTAATTTTCGAAATGCAGTTACAGTGTTATTGTTACACATATATATTGTTGCATTAAGTTTAGGTGTTGGATGCAAACACTTGCTGCATTGGTTATCCAATCCTTGTCCAGATATTGATACCCTGAATTCTATGTAGCTCAGGCTCGTGTAGTGCTTAGCCCTGCTCAAACCCGGTAGAAGTCGGGTGATTTCCTGTCACCTGTGAGATATAGGAAGATACATATGGCACGGTTGGCTATATTTGCTATCGTGGAAAAGAACCAGTCTTAATTTGAAATGAAGACCGGACGGAGGCTTGCCGGTTTGCAGTGACTCCATCTATGTCGATTAAGGACTGAATCTTGGAGCCTTTCCTGTTCATGTTGAACGCATGCCTCTCTCTTAGTTGGCCAGGTCTGGAGACCGACCACGAAGCCGAGTAGCTCACCTCAGGCCGGGAGTCGATAAGTATAAAGTGCACCTCGGAAGGGAGCCGTAGGCATGAGTCCAAGGGCAGGTGATTTAAAAGTCCTGATCGTCCTGGCAGAAGGGTAATCCCTGAGAGTGCTGGCGCTGATCGAACCCACAAATTTGGTTCCTGAGTTGTTCCAAAGGTGACCCACGGCTACCCTTGCAAAGTATGCCAGGGTGAGAGTTAGGAATACCCCCTCAGCTGAGTTGTAATTCGATTCGAGTCACCGTCCCTCCCGGTTAGTGAGAACTTGACGGGCTTATCTCCAATGTAGATACACTTAATAACATAATGGTTCAGAAATGATGATATGATGATGACAGCCTTATTATACCTGCTATGGTTAATATTGTTTACTCCTAATAAGTGAGTGCTCTAGTACAGGTGCTAATCTAGTGGACAGGTAAATGATGATAAGCTTGATGCTAAGTTTAAATTGGTTACTATAATCATAAGCTCTTTATGCAACTGTGTCAGCTAGCCCACCTGAAAAGCCTTGCATGACCCTTGGTGTCTTTTATTTCTGGTTTTGTCGGGTAAGTCTAGCTGAGTACCTTCTTGTACTCAAGGTTTATCTCCCACCTGTTGCAGATGACCAGTTCTACTTTGGTTGCTGCAAGTACTGCCTTCTCCCAGCTGGGGATGAAGACTAGGCCGTTGGGCACGGTCTCTACTAGTTCTCATACCTGATAATGCTTTTGTGGGACATGACTCAGATCTGGCAATGTATTTGAAACTATGAAGTTATGTACTAAACTATGTTGCTTCCGCGCATTTGAACTTGGTTTGTAATATTTTATTTGAACTCTGATGGATGTAATTCGAATGCTACTTATGAAATGTTGTAACGGATGATGTGTTGTGTTGAATCACTACGATCTTGGTTTGTATGTTGAGAGTTGGTTGAAATCCTTCGTGATTTCCGGACTACCAGGATTATGGGAGCTTAAGTACAGGAATTTGATCGCTTCGGTGATTGTTTTTGTACTTACGTTCTTATGATTTGGTCGGTTCTGTTACAAGCAATTTGTGCCAGTATCTTCGTTGAAACGCACCTTAGCTTCCTCCGCGTCAGCGTACTGGTTGGTGATCGTGATCATCTCGCCGATGCCTGTAGGTGGCTTGCGGTTGAACTTGGAATGGAGCTCGCGGTGATGAAGTCCTTAGACAAAGGCGGTGATGACCTCAACTTCCATGATGTTGGGAATAGAATTCCTCATCTCGGTAAAGTGTCTGATGTAGCTGCGGAGGAGCTCAGATGGCTTTTGGGTGATGCAGTTGAGATCATGCTTGGTGCCCGGCCGCGTACATGTAGCCATGTAATTGTCAGTGAAAACTTTCTTCAGCTCTTCCCAAGATCTGATGGAGTCTAGGGCAAGGCTTGTAAACCAGCTCATGGCGGCTGGCGTGAGCATGACGGGAAGATAATTTTCCATGACGTTGGTGTCTCCTCCGTCGGTGCGGATAGCAGTGGCGTAAGCCTGCAGCCACTGAGTTGGGTTCATCCTTCCTTCATAGGGCTCGACCCCGGTGATTTTAAAACCACGGGGCCACTAGAGTGTTCAGAGCTCCCTGGTGAAGGCTGGGGGCCCTTCCGGGTTATCGGCGTCGTTGTCTGCAGCGTTGTCGGTGGCGATCGGCTCTAGAGCTGAGTCCGGATTACCGTACTCTTGCTCATACTCCTGGCAGTGGCATACTTCTTCTTCATGGCGACAAAAGCCACATTGCTCGATACGCCATCGTGCATCCCGAAGGTTACTGAGGTGCACTCGAGCGTCCTGTTTGACCTCCTGGTCGTGCTGGCGATGATGCTCGACGCGGTGGCCACCGGCTCCCCCCTAGAGAGGTAGTGACTGGTTGGTGAACTGGCTTTGACTAGGGCAGCAATTGGATCTAGGCACAACTGATCGGCGAATCGTGCTCATGGAGCATGAAGGTCTCTGATCCTCTCGGATCTCATTGACTTGACAGTGTGCCACTTTAAGCATAGCGGTGACCTTGGCGAGCTCGGGCATCTGTAGGAGGCTGGCGAGCTCATTGGTGGCCACTGCCAGATTGGTGCTTGGAGTCTTGAAGACGTCGTGGCTGTCAACGTGGAGAAACTCTTCGTCGAGGTTGCAATGGAGTGGCCTTCCTTGTGAGTTGAATTGGTTGTCATGAGTGGCCTCGGCAATCGCAAGGGCGTGCTCGTTTTCACGACGTTGCGTGTGGTTGACATTCCTATTTTCACAAGCGGCGCGTTCCTCATCGGTTTCGCCGTTCTGAGGGGGGCTGTCGATGCTGACGTTGAAGATCGCGCCACCCCAGAAAGGTAGGAGAGGGGGTTGCTCGGTGAAGGTTTCGGCGAGGGTCTCCGTGGAGCCCTGGGATTCAGAGTCTGGATTTTCCTCCAGGATGGTTTGGAGGGATGCTTCGGGGCCTCGGCTGGCGTGCAACATGTTGACTATCGGCGGGAGCTGATCGGCGATCTGGTCGGCGAGAGGATGGATATCCCCCACCTGGTCGGCGAATTTGCCCCTCAGGGCATCTTGGTATGTAGCGGCGGTGTTGGCGAGCCTGAAGGGCTGGGTCATAACCTCCGGAGTTTGCCGAGTAGCTTCCGATAGATGCGGATCGGAGGGTGGTCGGCGCTGAACGAAAGTGTCTAGAGCCGACTTGGCGATGAAGAGGCAATTGGCGAGCTTCAGACCGACCTGATCGATGGATTCAATCAGATCATCATTGTTGACGTGCCTCCTCTGGTAACGAGGAAGCGAGCGGCGAGTCGTTGATGAGGACGACCTCAGAAGTGGTTCCAAGATTGGATCTACAGTCGTAGGTGCAGGGGTGGTTGGCGCAGAACTTGATCTATACCGGCTCAAGGAGCTCTCCGACTCCGTCAGCTTTGATGACCCATGAGATGGATCCGACCGTGAAGATCTGGCCAGGCTACGGGAGGGATGAAGAGCCTACGAAAAAAGCCATCTTGTTCGACAAGGAAACAACACGCACACCCCTACTTGGTGCGCCAACTGTTGACAGAATATCATCGGCAGTCCTCCGAGGGGTATCCCACGAAGGTAGATTGATCGGTAGAGGAGCGCATGATCAAGAACAAGAAGGCAACAGAGACACATGAGTTATACAGGTTCAGGCCGTCAGTATGACATAATACATTACTCCTGTGGTCTGTTGGTTTGTATTAGCTATCGTATGATATGCCGTGATTTTGGAGGGGGTCCCTGCCCGCCTTATATAGTCTGGTGGGTAGGGTTACAAGTCGGTTAGATCTGAGAGATAACCGGAAAGTAATAACAGAATACAAGAATTATGGGATCATAGGTATCCTAACAGATCTCATAGTATCTTCGGGATATCCTCCCTATATCTTGCGGGAGGCCCGAGCAGAATCGTGTCCCGCAAGGCTTCATCTTATGGGCTGGGCCGCCCCTGGGGGCGTAGCCCATGTGGTCCGCCGTGGGTATCTGGGGTTGTACCCCCCACAACGGAGGAAGTTTTAATGGCAAATCTAGAAGAGATGGCTCAACTAGTCCTTGATGATGAACACTTTGTTCAAGAAGAGAAAGAGCTGGCAGAGCGTTTGAACTCATAAAAAATGAGGATCCATCACCTCTTTCAATTGAGCTAAAACCTCTTCCTCTTGGCCTAAAGTATGTTTTTCTTCATAATAATCGAGAAACCCCAGTGATCATCAGTGACAAGCTCTCTGATAATGAAACACAAAAGCTTGTCACCATTCTTGAAAGACACAGATCCATTATAGGCTACTCACTCCAAGACATCAAGGGCATTAGCCCCACTCTCTGTACTCATCGCATCCCGATCGAGCCTGACTGTAGACCTTCAAGGGAGCCACAACGGAGACTTAACAATGCTATGCAAGAAGTTGTTAAGAAAGAGGTCCTTAAACTCTTGCACACCAGGATTATTTATCCTGTGCTTCATATTGAGTGGGTTAGCCCTGTCCAAGTGCCAAAGAAAGGAGGAATGACGGTTGTTAAGAATGAGAAGAATGAACTCATTCCTAAATGAACTGTCACTGGGTGGTGGATGTGCATTGACTACTAAAAGCTAAACAAGGTGTAACACCCCTAGTGTTATGAGCTTGCTTAGCACCGCGATTTAGGTTCGAGAGGAATTAGCCAAACAAGTTTTTGGGTTTTAAAAATTTATAACGTACGTGAAATAATAAACAAATCCTATGTGACTCACTTTTGTGGTTGAGAAAAATCAAAATAAATAGTGTTAACTAGTGCTCTTGGAAGCTCAAAAATCAAATTTGACGTTAAGATAAGCTCTTTTCATTAAGTTGGCAAACACTTGAACTATTGTTAAAATACCATTTTTGGCAAATTATATTGAGCAAAATAGTAAAATGGTGCTTAAATATTTTGCTCCTATAGGTTAGTATAAGGTATGGACTATTGCATGAAGTATTTGTTGGTTGAAGTTAACAAGGTTTAGGCCTATTAAAAATTGCGACAAAAGAGTTAATGATTACTTAGCCCCAACCGAAATCCTTAACTTTTCTAAGTATGGAAAAGTAGTAAGACAATGCTATTTTGACATTGAATTTCTAACAAAAATATTTAAACACTAGCTACATGTCTTGGTATTGTTGATTACATTGAAGTGAGTACTTGAGCATGGCATAGATGGTTGTTGTGTTGGCTGTCATGTTGCTCTCGTAAAAATTGCCCAAACCTCCTTAGAACGCGCTGTGAACCCTGATTCGATTCGGTGCTCGGTTCATGAACTGGCGTTCAGCGTGACGAACTCATGTTGGCACCTCCCTATCTCCCTCTCTGGGTGTTAGCTGGGTGTTAGTATCGACTTTAGGTTAGGGGAATTAGTTGAGCCTCTATCGTGATCGTTAGCAGCTTTTGCTTCGCTTTAAAATGCGTGCACGTCACCAGTTGCTACCTCTCGACCTCGGTTCATGGTCACCGCGCATGTGGGCGCTGCTGGCGCCGAGCTCAGGCCATGGCTAGGCTACTGCCGTTGGCTAGCTCACACGCCCGGGTGATGCCGCGCAGCGCCTATGGCCTGGCGTTGATTAGTCCCAGCTGGCTGCGGCTGGTCCCGCTGCTGCACGCGCGCCATGCTCTCACGGCTAGCCGCTGGGCCGCTCGGTGGTTGTGGCTGTATCATGCAATTTACATGGTGCTCGCCCCGCCCCTCATGCTACCTACCCCGCCTGGTCCTCAAGCTGGAACCTTGCCGACATGACATGTCGAGGGTCGGACACAACGGTGATGGATGTTTCTCTGCCTTGGCCTGTTTCGCTAGCTGACGTCGGTGATCCCTGCTCGAGTGGGGCCGCTCCAATTCAATGCATCATGCCAAATCTCTTGGTCTCACCGTCCGTGCATGTATGCTCGTACCGCTGCCATCAATCGGGGCCGCCTTGTCTTAATCCGCTCGAGCTCACTCGTGTGACCTCCTCACAACCGCGCTGAGCATGGAGCCACCGCTCCTCCTTTCCTCCTAGCACTAGTGGCTCCGTCATTCAATTCCTTGCTCTAGTGGGTAGCTAAGGAAGTAGGTTAGCTATCTCCTTCCCCTCAAGCTCGGTCATGCCCTGCCGACCGATAATTTGGCCTTTTGCTCGTCGCCGGTCATGGGCGTCGCTGAATCGGTAGGTTGGGAGGTAAGGCATGTAGGAGTGGTAATAGTTTAATTAGTTGTAACCCTAAACTCCCCTTGACTCCCTCTATCCGGTGCTCACACTATTTTGGCCAGGAAACTCATTGACAACATGGTGACGCGTCGGTGTCTGTCTCGGGGCGTCGCTGCCATGCCCGGGCACACATGGCTAGACCACCTCAACTGTTCCTTGCCTCAAACTATCACTGTAGAACAAATCCCGATGAGCTACTGATGCTTCTGCATCATCTCTACCTTTCCGTGAGGGCATAGGCTCGCCGGAATAGTTGCGCTGCAGCTGCGGGTAGACGCTCACCGCTGTAGCCCACGATAGTGCGCCTCCGAGTCCCTCACCGCCGCCCATCTAGGCGTGTTTAGCCGTAGATGGTGACCGACCCACTAAATGGGTCCGCGCAGGCCCTTGGTGGCCGGCGTGGACGCCCAGTGCTGACGCTCGCCGCACCGCTGTGCACGGGATGGCCGGGGGTGTGCGCGAGAAAATTTGGAGAAATCTAGGGGGTTAAGTAAATTCGTTAGAGAAAGGAAGAAATAGTATTAGGACCAAGACGTGGTTCGGGAAAAGTCTAAGGGATTATTTGCTAAAGTACCAGTACGGGCTCCCCGCCATGGGCCGCGCTCAGCGCTGGGCCACCGGGATGCTGGGCCGAATGGTGGCCACCAGCCCTTTTTCCTTTTCTAAGCATTTTCTAATTATTTTCAAAGGTAAACTTGTAAATTCAATATAAAATTGTGTAGTTAACCAAAACATGTGAAACCAATTTTGTCAAGTTCCTAAAATCATGATCTATCTGCTGGTATATTTTGTTCACATAGTTTTATAATATTTTCTAGAGTTATCTAATTAATTCCATATGCTTAAAATTGTAAAATATAAACTTGTAGGAATTTTTGTGATAAATTGGTGATAGTGTTGGCTCTTAAACTTTCACAGTAAATTCCTAACATTATTAGGTACTCACTATGATTTTTGTAGCTCCATAATAATTAGTTTGCTAGGTAGCTCAATTAGCCCTAGTTTGAAAATATATGTTTAATCAATAAAATACCGAAACACCTTGGGATTTTAGAACTAAAACATTTTTCCGGGGGCAAAGCCTTACTTGACGACGTGGATACGTAGACCAGTATGTTAGTCATTAAATCTAGCTCGTTATCTTGCGGAGCATAATCATATATTTAAGAGTTGCGGTTACCGTTGATTAATTGCGTCTCTACGTTGCATCCACGTATATCATAATAGGAACAACGATGGATCATGGAGTCGACTGAAGTAGCGGAAAAGATGGTGCCTTGATGATCGTGTCACCATGATGGCATACTAACTTTTGGGTATATGTTACCCAGGCAAGCCCCGGTGCATAACCCCTATTATTCTATAGTTTCTTTTATGCTTGTGCATTAAGTTCTGAGGAGTTGAATGAAACCCACATGCATATATATCCTTATCCTATGAGTCCTACTAGTATGTCAGGATCGTGTAGTTTGCTATGCTATAGGGCTCGGTAGAAGTCGAGTGATTACCTGTCACTCACGAGAGATAGGAAAGATATTATTGTTGTTACTATATTACTATCACATGGAATATTTAGAGTATAATTGGAGACCGAACGGAATGGTACTTTGGATATGGACTTGGTTAGGCATTTGAGTGAGGCTCGGATTGCACGTGTTCCGTCTGTGTTACGCTCTTGTTACGCTTATAGGAGCGGGAAGGCTTGTTACGCTCCTATTGTTGGTTCCGGCTCTTTACGGACCGACTGATTGGAGGCGGGGAAAGGTAGAGATCTAAGCACCATACTGAGACCGGGTCTCAAGTGTGGGGGCTTGGAGTCCAAGTTTGGACGGGGACCTAGACCCCTTGATAGGAGTGGAATGGGTTGGTCTTGTTTGTACCTGGGGTACAAATGAGGTGTGTGTTTCGGGGTACCCAGCTAGGATACTTTGATTCACGAATCGCCATTTTTGTGAGATGGTACGACTTGGCTATGGTCTAGCACCATAGTAAGAACTGGAACTATGAAAGCTATTAAAATGGTTCTGATTGCTCACCACCTGCTTGAAAATAGCATAGGTGCTTACATAGAATGATTAGTTAATAAACTAATGATGACTGCTAATAAAATTGAATGTAAGGACGCATGCTTGGTAATGCTTCCTGTAGATGCAATAACCCACAAGCCAGAAAGCTTTGCATATCCTTGGAGTCTTTTATTTTTCCCTATCGGGTAAGTCTTGCTGAGTACAATCAAGTACTCAGGGTTTATTCCCCCCTGTTGCAGGTGATCAGAGGATACATAGAGCTGACTCTTGTGTGTGGAAACCTCCTGGTGGGCTCATAGAGGATTCCTTCTACGCTACGACCGTAGTGTTTATTTATAACCCTCTCTACAGGTTTTTTAAAAGAAAAGATGTAAAATCTGCTAGCATATTTTGTATATAAATGTCCACTATGTTAATGCTCCACCATGTCATTAAATTAAATCTGCTTTCTCTGTAACTCTGATAACATTGTTATATTCCGCTGTTATAATCAATTAAGGTAATATTCTACTACTGTAATAAAGTGATGTAAGAAATGACTTCAGAATGTTGTAAGCTTTATTCTCTCATTTATGATCCTGATGGAAAAATATGGATTTTTGAGTTCTCCCTTGGGGTGTGCTCGATGGAACTACGTAGTTTAGTGTCCTCTCTTGGGTACTTAGTGTCTAATAGAAGACAAGTACTCCTAGAGGGGCATTAGATTAGGCGGTTCTGCCACACAAGGCCACTAAGAAGGACCACTTCCCATTGCCATTCATCAATGAGATGTTAGAACGTCTCATGAATCATTCCTTCTTTTGTTTTCTTGATGGTATTCCGGGTATCATCAAATCCCAATCCACCCAAATGACCAAAGTAAGACTACTTTCACATGACCATATGACACTTATGCATACCGATGAATGTCGTTCAGGTTGTGCAATGCTTTGGCTTCTTTTCAATGGTGCATGATGTCTATTTTCTCCGACATGATCGAGAAAATCATGGAGGCATTCATGGATGACTTTACTATCTATGGAAAAACCTTCGTTGATTGTTTGGAGAATTTAGACAAAGTCTTACAACGGTGTGAAGAAAAGCACTTAGTCCTGAACTGGGAGAAATGCCATTTTATGGTTCAGGAACGAATTGTGCTAGGACACAAGGTGTTCGAACATGGGATAGAGGTGGATAGAGCAAAAATTGAAGTTATTGAACAACTTCCACCTCCCACGAATGTGAAAGGAATCCGTAGCTTCCTAGGACATGCGGGGTTCTATAGGCGCTTTATCAAAGACTTTTCTCAAATTGCTAGACCCCTGACTAGTCTCCTAGCTAAGGATGCACCTTTCATCTTTAATGATGAGTGCCATGAAGCTTTTCAAATCCTTAAAAAGGCACTCATCTCAGCTCCAATTATTCAACCACCTGATTGGAAGCTTCCTTTTGAAATCATGTGTGATGCTAGCGACTTTGTGATTGGAGCCGTTCTAGGCCAAACCAAGGATAAGAGGCATTATGCCATATCCTATGCTAGAAAAACCTTGGCTGGACCTCAGCTCAACTATGCTACCACTAAAAAAGAGTTGTTGGCTATTGTCTTTGCTATAGACAAGTTTAGATCTTACTTAGTTGGGGCAAAGATAATCATTTATACAAATTATGCTGCTCTCAAGTACCTTCTCACTAAGAAATATGCTAAGCCTCAGTTAATTCGATGGATTGTTCTACTCTAAGAGTTTGACATAGAAATTAGAGATAAGAAAGGAGTAGAGAACTCGGTAGCCGATCACTTGTCTAGGCTTCAATATAAGGAAACACATGAGTTACCCATCAATGACTACCTAAGGGATGACACCCTACTCAAGATAATAGACTCCGATCCATGGTATGCAAACATCATAAACTTTATAGTGGCAGGCTATGTCCCGTCTGGTGAGAACAAAAGAAAGTTGATCCATGAGAGCTGTTTTCAGCTATGGGATGAGCCATACCTATACCGAGTTTGCATTGATGGAATGTTTAGAAGATGTGTCCCTATGGCTGAGGCTACCAAGATTATGGAGAGATGTCATGACTCACCATATGGAGGACATTACGGAGCATTTCGAACAAATGCTAAGATCTAGCAAAGTGGCTTTTTCTGGCCAACGATGTATGAAGATACAAAGGAGTTTGTCAGGAGATGCCACCGATGTCAAAAACATGGGAACATCAACTCGCGAGATGTGATTCCTCTCATGAATAATCTCCAGGTAGAACTCTTTGATGTGTGGGGGATTGATTTCATGGGGCCATTCCCCAAGTCCAGGAACTATGAGTACATCTTGGTGGTCATGGACTATGTGTCCAAATGGGTAGAAGCAATACCATGTCGAACTGCCAATTCAAAACATGCTAAGAGAATGTTCCATGAAGTCATATTTCCTCGTTTTGGTACACCCCGGATGGTCATAAGCGATGGAGGATCCCACTTCATAGATAAAATCTTCCAAAAGTACCTAGCAGAGTATGGAGTTCATCACAACATTGCAACACCATACCATCCTCAAACAAGCGGATAGGCAGAAACATCTAACAAACAAATCAAAAATATTCTACAAAAGACCGTTGATGAAATGGGTAAGGGATGGAAGGACAAACTCCCTAATGCACTTTGGGCCTACCGAACTGCATACAAGACACTGATTGGCATGTTACCTTACCAGCTTGTATATGGAAAAACATGCTATTTGACTGTTGAGTTGGAATTCAGGGCCCCTTGGGCAATCAAGAAATGGAACATGGACCTTCACCTAGCTGGCAAGAATCGTCAAATGCAATTATCTGAGCTTGAAGAATGGAGAGAAAAGGCTTATCACAACTCTAAGATTTACAAAGAAAGAACAAAAAGATGGCATGATAAGAGAATCAAGCACAAGGAGTTCAAGCCTGGAGACAAAGTTCTTCTATTCAATTCAAGAGTAAAAGTCTTTGGACATGGTAAACTGCGAAGTAAATGGGAAGGACCCTTTAAAGTCGTTGACACTTCAACTCATGGAGCCATCACCATCCAAAATGATACAGGTAACACTTTTAAGGTAAATGGCCAATGGCTGAAAATTTATTGTGAGCCACAAATTAACATGGTTGAGGAACTTGATGTGATTGAGTTCATAGAATTCTCACATTAAAACTCATTCAATCTTCCTCATAAAATTGGAACCTTTCCTTAGTATAAAATTTTGGAAATTTAAATTTTGTCTTCATTTCATTTTAGTTTAATTTTGTAGTTGAATAAATGTTGACTCTCTGGTGTCTCTCACCAGAAGAGTCCCTTTTGTTTTCACTGTTTCTGTCTATGAATAAAAGCCCGATATAGTTTTGAAGAAGTGTGGGGGTCGTGCTAACTCCCATTGTGAACGAATGTGCTGAAGTACATCATGAACTGGTGAAGGAGCCTGCACACAACTTTTGGAATTTGGTTTGATCCTTCTCCACTAGTTCATATGCTTACTCTTTGCTTTGCACTTGTTTAAACATGCAAATTAAAAAGAACCAAGTTTCACATTTAAAGTTAAAATTTTGAAAGTGACTATGAGTATAGCTCTTCAAGATTGGCATGCATAATGTTTATTCCTTACATATACTTAGTGCTTGTTGGAAAAATATCATATAGGAAAATCATATTGACTAAGTTGTTGTGGAGTGTGATATAGTTCTGGCTTAGAAATCCTACTGGTTCTTGTCAAGGTGCTTGGAGAATTTATATTTGATAAAAATATTATAAAACCATAGTGTTACATACTCCTCAATGGTGATAAATTCCTACCAGGGCCATATATGTACTTATAGGATACAAACCGTCCACATAAGCTACTTGCTTTGTGTTGAGTTTTGTCAAGTCTTGTTGACCCTTGTTGAAAGATTTATCATGCTCCCAAGATCAAGATCATGTACATGCCACATATATGTGCTGCTTCTACACCAGAAGTATGCAAAAACATACTTTTCACCCATCTCAAAATGTTTGACTCCTACACGGAAGGTGAACACAAAAATATGCTTGATAGGTTTATCCACCAAATAAATGCTCCAAGTTCTTGTGAATATCTCTCTTGAAAAGTTTTGTTGCAGAAAAGAGACATGGGACTATGCAAAAGAAAAAGAGGAAAAAAAGAGAAAAAAGTTCAGAAATGGACATAAAGATGTCTGGAGTATTGAAAACAATGGGTACAAAGATGCCTGCCATGAAAAAACAAGAGATAGCCCCAACTCTTGCAAATATTTCAAGTTTAAACAAGAGAGATATGCTTTGAAGGAGCAAAGTAGAATTAGGTTAGCCACCAAATATTCTATACACATGCACATCTTGATCTAAGAGTATGACATTTCCCTCCTTAGATCTGGGATTTGACTTTACAATATATGCAAGGTAAGTATGCTACATATTTTCCCTACCTTAAACTCCACATAAGCTTTTTAGAAGTAGGAAGGAAAAGAAGGCAACAACAATTCTATGCCTTGGTGAGGAATTATACACCATTGAGTGATTTGAGAGTACCATTTGAGGAGTAAAAAGTGAACTATGCTTTTCTTGTGAAAACTTGAAAAACTCCAAGTTACTAAGATGAGAATTTAGGAGGATGACTTTGCTTCGAGAGTTGTTCCACTTTTCAACTGCTCAAGGAGATATGTTAGCCAGTCCACATATCCCGTAGGTACGATGAATGTTTTGGAATGATGCGTATGCTAGTTCCAATCTTGAATAGTTATGTTTATGTTTACTATATTAACCTTTACACGAGGACGAGCAAATAACAAGGGTGGGGGAACTTGCTGACGGTTGTTAATGTCAAACATAAACCATTAATATACTCTACATATACACTTAATTTCATCACCAAACATAGGTATAGGCTTTTAAACTAATGAATTCTACAAGTTTTGGTGAATATTTGGATGCAGGAAGATTTATCCAGAAAATAGCTTCCGGAACCACTGTCATACACTCCAAATAGGCAAACCTACATCAACAAGTGATTCAACTCGCAAAACCTACGAAAGTTGAGTCAAGATGGAGCCCAGGACCCACCACCCGAGGGAGAGGCCCACTTGCCACAGTAGCAGGGGGCCTAGTGGTGAGGTCGGGCGGCCCATTACGGAGGCCCCTCGTCCTCCGCCGCCTCATACACCTTACTAAGATCTAAACCCTTGATTTTAAGGCTATTTTAGGTCGGTTTATCCAACGGTGATCGAGGGAGTTGACACGGATCAATGACATGGTGATTCCTTGCCCCCTACTCCACCTCAATTCCTTGCCCCCTACTCCACCTCGGCCTATATAAGGATGCCCAGACCCCCTCCAGGAGACACACATCTACCCATGCTACACTCTAGAGCTTTATATTTTCATACACCTTGTAGTAGTTGAAAGGTCGAGATGGTGGACTAGAGGGGGGGTGAATAGTCCTTTCTAAATTTAATTGCGCCGGCTAACCAAAACAAATGCTGAATTAAAACAATGGGTCTAGCCAATACTACACCCCTCTATCGAAGTTCACAAGCACCTTATAAAGATCCTAATTAGCCAACAAAGGTGCCGGGCAAGCTAGAGCTCACCTATCCAATTTTAGGAGCAAGGTCATACAAACCTATGCCACTAGTATTTTGCACACTGGGGAGCTCCTACACAATTCTAGTAAGCAAAAGCACATAGCTCCTAAGCTCACTAGCAATGCTCAATAACAAGGCAACCAATCTCAAATTCAAGAGCACAAATACTTAGCTACACAAACTAAGCAATGTGACTAACAAGGTTACACATACAAATTAGCCACGCAAGGGAGCTACTTCTATGCTACACAAGCAAGAAGGTAACTAGTGAGCTACACAAGTTAACTAATTACAAGAGCAACTACACAAGCACAATGTATATGAAAGTAATTACAAGCCTCTATAAGGGGATTGAAAACCAATGGGAAGAACAATGTTGACATGGTGATTTTTCTCCCGAGGTTCACGTGCTTGCCAACATGCTACGTCCCCATTGAGACAAGATCCAAGGTTGCCGCCAGTCCTCTTGCTAGTGGTGACCTGCAAGTCACACTCTCCCACATGGAGTGCTTACCATAAGCTCTAGCACTTGACCTGGCAGGACCACTTGTCGCCCTTTGCGTCTCGTTCTACTAGAGTTGGTCTTCGCAGCTCCCACAGGGCGAGCACAATGCCCCTCACAAAGCTCTTTTCTGGAGCACCGCACAAGCTTCTTGCGGGCTTCAACGGAGACCACCACCAAGACATCTAGGAGGTGGCAACCTCCAAGAGTAACAAGCACTACCGGCTTGCAAGACGACCACCTAGTGCCACTCGATGCAACCTCATGATGCAATCGCACTAGAATTGCTCACTCACTCAATCGGATGAACACTATCAAGCTAGAGTGAGTTAGAGGGCTCCCAAGCATCACCACATAAGCCACCAAGGCTCTAGTGTGCTTAGCTCTCCACCGCTATCAGCCAAAGCCGACCAACACTTCTATTTATAGCCCCATGGGCTAAAATAGCCATTACCCCTTCACTAGGCAGATTTTGGGACGACCGGACGCGCAGATCGTGTGCACCGGACACGTCCGGTGTGGCGATCGGACGCGTCCGGTTGCTGCATCTGGTCAATGCTTGACTGCCATGTGCACCATTCAAACAAAGTAGCCATTGCCGCCCAACAACCCTCTCTAACATGCTTTGACGCGATGCATCGGATGCACTGTAGCGAAGTGATTGGACGGACGAGGGGCAGCGTCTAGTCGAGTCCAGAGACCTCCCAGAGCTGCTCAACTACGATCGGACGCATCTAGTGTGGCCGACCGGACATAGGAGGGGTAGTGTCTGGTCGAGTCCAGAGAGCTCCCAGAGCCGCTCAATTGTGACCGAACGTGTCCGGTGTGGCCGACCGAACACGCCCCTGCGTCCGGTCCTCTATAGACCAACACCCGCGCCCCACATCACCATGACCTGATGCTAAACATTGATTGCTCAGCATCCGATCACTGCTACGAGCAAGGGTCCGGTCACCTCAGCAACTCTGCCCGCACCTGGCCAGAATACCGGATGCGTCCGGTATCGATATCGGACGTGTCCGATCACGTCGGGAACACTGCCGCCTGAGACAGATACCGGACACGTCCGGTCCTCATGTCGGACGTGTCCGGTCACCCCTTGACTAGTGCATTCAACTCCTTTTCTTCCCCAACTTCTTCTCCTTTGCAAATGTGCCAACACCACCAAGTGTACAACACCTTGTGCACGTGTGTTAGCTTTTCACAAACATTTTTCAAGGAGTCAACCACTCAACTTGCTGCGCCACTCGATCCTAGCAACAATGCAAAGTTAGATCACTCGAGTGGCACTAAATGACCGATATGCAAATAAGTTTTCCCCTCTTGATAGTACGACCATCTATCCTAAACCCAGTCATAAACTTCTCTACACACCTATGACCGGTGAAATGAAATGCCCTAGGTTATACCTTTGCCTTGTGCATTCCATTCCATCTCCTCCAATGTCAATGAAACACATGCACCAACACGATCAACAATGATATGATCCACTTCATATCATCACATGATCATATTGATTCATCGATCTTGACTTCACTTGCTCTTCACCCTTGCCTCGGTCCATCGGCGCCAAGTCATCACTCAACTTGCCCTTCACACTTGCAACCGGTCCATTGAGCCAAGTCATGTCTTGATCTTCTCCACCTTGATCACATGACTCAATGTCATGTCTCATGTGCAATGAGCTCCTTCATCATCACATGTGTGAGCTTTGCAACATCTCTGAGCCATTTCCACTTCCGTGGCATATGTTGCTCACACACATGTACCTGTGGACTAATCACCTGTGTATCTCACATATACACAATTAGTCCATCTAGGGTTGTCAGTCAATTACCAAAACCAAACAAGGACCTTTCAATCTCCCCATTTTTGGTAATTGTTGACAACTCTACAAAGATATGGAAATTAAGCTCTTTTGGATTCATGTTGCTTGCCCAAGCAATTTTACCATGTGTAAATGATTTTGGACAAGTACCACAAACCCAAAATGGTAGTTGTCGGTGCAGAAAGTGACCAACACGTAAATATTTGTAGTTTTGCCGTACGTTGTGATCGGAGGTGGCCTAGCACTCAATGACACAGGGTTTATACTGGTTTAGGCAACGTGCCCTACGTCCAGTTTGAGTCGGTTGGTGACTTTATTCCTGAGCCCAGGTGCTCAAAGTTTGCAGTGGGGTTACAAATGGGAAGGAAAAAGATGGGGTGTACAAGAGGTCCGGTCGGACTCTAGTCAGAGGGATCGGGAGTGACAGGACGTCCGCTATGCGCTGTGTGAACTTGATCGATCTGAATGAATCTGAATCAACCTAAATGGGGCTTCTATGTTGGAAGAGAGTGCATCCCCTTTTATAGATGAAGGGGATGGCCTTACAAGTGAGAGGGAGGGATTACGTTCGCTGCTAAGTCTTGCTGCCCACGCTGGTGGGTACAAGACGATGGTAGGCGCCCACAATACTATTGAACGTCAGATGCATGTGGGAGGTTGCATTGTCTTCTTTAGGTATGGCAGATGTCGGTACCTGCTATACTGTTGATGCTCAGAGGCATGTGAGGGGTTTTACCATGTTCGCTCGGTACGGTAAAAGCCGGCACCCACAACACTGTTGATGCCCAGAGGTATGTGGGGAGAGCCTTACCGTATGGGAGTTAATGGCACCTACAATACTGTAGTGGAAAATGTCGGCACCTACAACACTGTTGGGGCTCTGTCATGCCAGGGAGGTCGTAGAGCACTGTTTCCATAGGTGTACAGGGTACGGACCCCGGTATTGTGGTTTGACTTGTGCGCCCTGCCTTACTTTCTCCGTCCATTCCCTGGTCCTCACCGAGCTGGTGTCCCCGGTTGGTTTAGTCCTAGTCGGCTCTGAATGCGCCAGTTGGAGAAGAGTAGTGAGCAGGGGTTCGGTGCAACCCCAGTCGAAGACGCGGGTCAGAGTCAGAAGTGGTGTTTGGCCAAGCCTTTCAGTCGGAGAGGCTGTCTAGACGTGGGCTAGAGACCGAAGCGAGCGCTCTGGTCGGAGAGGCGGGCCAGAGTCGGAAGCGGGCGATGTTCCTCCTCGGCCAGGCCTTCCGGTCGGTGATTGGATAGCCCTTCTGGCCTATTGTTCAGGCACTTGGGCCGGCCCATGATTTGCACATTTGCTTGTAACGTTTGTTCGCTGGGCCGAGCCTTTGTTGGGAAGCCGGTCCCCAAGAGACCCTGGGTTTATGAACCCGACAGGAGCCCCTGAGCCCCCAGGAGATTCAGGCAGAATCATCTGGGGGATTTTTGTCTTAACGGTGGGTGCGCGCTTGCACCCGTGGGTGTAGCCCCCGAGCCCCCGGGCGATTCGGGCAGAATCGTCTAGGGGGTTTTTCCGTGTTGCCTGCGGGGGAAGCTTTCGTTTTGTCAGTGGGTGCGCGTGAGCACACCCACGGGTGTTGCCCCCGAGCCCTGGGGCCATTTGGGTAGAATCATTCGGGGGGGGGGGGTTTAGCGGGCATGTGTGTGTATGTTTTTTAGTTTGAGATGGAGTCATCAACCAAGGCGTCATTGCGCAGCCAAGGCGGTTAGTTTTTCAGGGATTGGACGAGATAGAACTCTCGAATCCTGGCGTCGGTGCGCGCCACGGGATCGGGCGAGTCAATTAGTTTAGGGATCGGATGAGACGGAGCTCGCGGGTCCTGGCATCGGTGCGCGCCTTGGGATAGGGCGAGTTAGAGACATGGATCCTGGCCTCGGTGTAGCCCGCACTGCCGAGGTAGTTAATCAGTTAGTTTAGGGATCGGGTGAGCCAAAGATCGCGAATCCTGATGGGGCGAGTTTGGGGTCGCAGACCCAGGCGTTTGGAGTGCAGGCATAGCCGGATGGGGCAAGTTTGGGGTCGTAGACCCAGGCATTTGGAGTGCAGGTGTAGCTGGATGGGGTGAGTTCAGGGTCACAGACCCTGGCCTCGGTGCAGCCCGTGCAGCCAAGGCAGTTTGTTAGTTAGTTTAGGGATCGGACGAGACGGAGCTCATGGATCCTGGCGTCGGTGCGTGCCGTGGGATCGGTCGAGTCACAGTCATGGATCCTAATGGGGTGAGTTTGGGGTCGTAGACCTAGGTGTTTTGGTGTCTTGAGCCCCCGAGCCCTGTGGGGCTTTGGTGGGATCGGTTTTGAGTTGTGTGTGTTACCTCATCCTCGGTTTCTCACAACCGGAGAGGCTGAGTTTTGTCGCTTGCCTTGATCACTCAGGCTCAAGAGACACGCTCGGTGAGCTTGCTAACAGGTATGATCGAGTGGAATCTGGGTCCATCATTCGTGGAGGGGTCGACATAGCCCTCTTGTGACATTCCACTGCTCCTTTACCTGCAACCCGGTAGATGCCTGGGTCATTCCGGAGACCGACCCGGGTGGCCTGATGGCCTCCCCTCGATGGAGATTCTGTGGGCTTGGCGAGAGGTTTCAGATCGAACGAGAAGGTTGAGATGACCTAGTCTGCTTCGGAGCAGACCGGGCGAGGGCCGCACGAGGCTCTTCTATGTTTTTCTCCCCTGGCTCTATTTGACGTGGGGCGGACTTGAGCCCTTCATGGGCCGGCCTTCGAACCCTGGTCGGTCATTGCTCATGTTGACTGAGGTAAGTACCGCATCGTGATGCATCATGGAGCGTTGTGATGCATTTCGCTGCACGTGCGATGCTTAGTTTAGGGCCCGAATCATTCAGAGGGCACGAGCATATGGAATGAATGTGTGTATGGATGTATGAAATGAATATAAATAAATAGCGGGGGTCGGTAGTGTTACCTTGATGACTCGAGTGACGTGGTTTGAAGAGCTCCAGTCGGAAATGTCCGACCGGGACCCATGCTCGTCGTTCGTGACGGAGTCACCATGGCCTACATGGGGCGTCCCTTTGATCCTTACCTGTCTCTCGGTGTTTTCCTGAGCCGTTAGATCGATTTAGGAAGCCCGATGGTCTCTTCTGGCGGAGATCCTGTTTTGGGTTTTTCCAAGTCCCGCATGGGGATGCGGAGAGCTGCCTGTGTGTGGTGGCGCTTTGGTTTTTGCGCCCAACGTGCGGTAGTGGTGGGCCATACCCAGGCCATGTCCTGTCTTACCAGGCATCGTTCTGTCTGGCAGGGTGCGTCTCATCGGTCAGAGCGCGTCCCATCGTATCCCATCTGCATTAAATTGGGAAGGGAGAGGTTTTTTCGCCCCATCATTTCATCTTTCCCCGATCGGCGTGCCTTCCCCAACTGTCGTGCCCTTTTCCTTAAGTAGGAGAAGGGAGAAGGTTTTTTTGCCCTGTTCCTTTGCCTTTTCCTCATCTACCGCCTCTTCTCATCTTCCTTCTTGCCGAGAATGTTTTGAGAGCCACGGCGGTTCCTAAGAAAGAAAAAGTGAGAGAGCGAGGGAGAAGAAAAAACTCACAAATCCTTTCGCGAACTCGGAGCGAAATGTCAGACTGGAGGTCATCCACCATGAGGGAGTCGATGCGGGAGGCCTTTGCCATGAAGGGGTTTTTGCCGCCGTAGGAGGTGGCGCACTGGAGGGCCCCTGGGAGGGAGGATGTTCCACAACCTCGTCCCGGCAAGGTGGTTTCTTCCTCGCCTTCCACGAGCATGGGTTAGGATACCCCGTGCATTAGTTCCTGTGCAGGATCCTTAACGAGTGGGGTCTAGAGCTGCAACACCTCAATCTGAAGGGGGTGCTGCATATCATTGGCTTCGTCACCGTCTGCGAGGCCTTCCTCGGGATGGAGCCGCACGCGGACTTCTTCCGGCGACTGTTCTCCGAGCGAACTTTGATAGTGGGGAATCCGCCTAAGGCCGCGCCGGTGGGGGGCTTCGCCTTGCAGAGAAAACCGAGCACGGGGGGCTCGTATCTCGCGTACACCCCCTGCGACTCCAACCGGGGGTGGCACGAGGAGTGGTTTTATATCAGGAATCCGGTGGGGGCGCCATTCTCGGCGTTCACCGATGGGAGGCCGGAGAAGCGGGATAGTTGGTCGTGGGGCCCTTCCCATTAGGAGAAAAAGAAGGTGGAGATCATTGAGGCAGAGCTCCAAAAGTTCGTGCAGCGTGGTCTTGATGGGGTGCGGGTGTTCCACACCCTCTACCGCTATCGGGTTGCTCCATTGGCGGAGAGGGTGCGGCCAATGCGGAAGTACGATGGCCCGATGGACCCTGATCGTGCGTCATCGGAGGAGCTGCCTGAGTGATGAGGTCTGGAGTTGCCTTGACCGGGTGCTGCAGTTGAGGATCGATGGAAAGCCCGGACCTCTCAATGGTTCGGTGGTGTCCAAACTGGGGTGCTTCCCTCTCCTTACTCCATGTTCTTTCTCCGTTCCCTTCCTACTTTTTTGATTTGGTGTCGCCTATTTTGTAGGGACTTGAAGCTTACAAGTCTCGACCGCACCTTCCGAAGGGGCCAGAGGGCGTGGTTCAACAGGCTGCCCAGAAGGAGGCGGTGGATGCCAGGAAGAAGAAGAAAGCCGAGGAGTCTCGGCAAAAGTATGAGAAGCAGAAGGAGATCGCCCGTCGTGTGAAGGCCGGGGAAAATAGGAGCGACGTCGAGTCAGAGCTTGAGTCAGAGGCCCCCCACGGAGGTGGGGGTGACATGATCTTCTCCTAGGAGGAGGAGAGCCTAGAGGTCGTTGGGACCTCCACAAAGCGCCATGATCCCATGGCTGTGTCCGCTGAGGGTGAGCGGGAGGCGGAGAGGCGTGATGATGTCCCCGTGCTGAGTAAGCGTGCTGCGAGTGCTAACACCGTCGATGAATGGGAGGCAAAGCGGATGTGGTCACCGCGCCCTTCGGTGGCGTTGCCGGTCTCATCCCCGCCTATTGCGGTCATGGCCGAGCGGGCTAGGTGGTCAAAGGAGTGGGCTTGCACCCGTGCGTCATCGGGACTGGTGCCAGCATGCGACTCACAGTGGGAGGATGCCCCGCCTACTGCTCTGATCGGTAGGTCCTGAGCCGAAGGTCGCGGCGACCCATAGGCCGGGCAGGAGCTGGATGGGACGACTCGGCCCCCGGCTGAAGTGAGGGGGCATAGGTCGCAGCCTAGGAGTGGTCCTCGCCCTGCGGGCCTATCGACATCGGGTCTTGGTTTCATAGTCATGCCGCTTACCTCCCGGTATGTTTTTTCTTTGTTTCTTTTCAATCTTGCCATTGAGTCTTTTTGGAGTATGACTGACCTGTACTTTTTGTCAGCAGCTGGACGGTGATGGGGTTGAGCATCGCTCCAACTCCCATGCAGGAGGTTTGGAGGCCCACCCTGCAGCGCGCCACAGCGAGTGCGGGGGGAACAGGGTTGTGGTGGTGAGTCCTTCCCTTCCAGGGGTGGCGCTCCTCGGGTCAGTTGCCAGTACGGCGGCAACAGTGGTGACGGTGCTGGCGGTGATCCCGGTGGTGACAATAGAGGCCTCACCGGTGGTGTCCCTCATGGCCCCTCCTCCACCAGCTATAGCAGAAGAGGAGAAGGAGAGTGAACCCCTGTGTCACCGGGCGGAGGGCTGCACGGCTCGCCCTTGTGGTCGGAGCTAAAGGCGCCAGGGGGAGACACGGCCAGGACAGAGTCGGAATGCCCGTCAGTGGCCCGCGCAACTGAGGTGGTGGTGGAGATCGCATCCGACAACGAGGCGGATGACGTGGTGGATCTATCGGTGTCGTCACGGGAGCTGACGGTGGTTCAGTCGGAGGCTAGGCCCTCCGGTGGGCTACCGGTGGTTGACCCAGAGTGGCCCTGCCCTGAGGACCCATTCGAGGTGCGGTTTGTCCTATGGGATTCCTAGGAGTGTCAGCTCTGGGACATCCTTGGGGAGAAAGGACTCGCCATGGAGTCTGATCTGGCCAAGCTATCGGCGAAGCTCGAGGACGCCTAGGAGTGGGTTAAGTCCGCTTAGCAGTTGGTCAAGGTTGACCTGCAGCTCATCGTGGAGGTGAGTTTCTCGTGTTTGTCCTTGATCTCTTAGTCTGTTGTTGGTTGCCTCAGCATGCTTGTTTTTTGTTTTCATAGGGTCTGAAGGGGATGTCGTCCCACAAGTCCCGTTTCCTCCAAATGGAGCATGCCTAGACGCCCGAGCTTGAGCGTCAGCTGGAGTCTACCCATCGTGAGTCCTAGGACCAGGCATCTGAGGTGACCGTGGTGTGGGTGGATGAGCAGCGTGCAGAAGTGCGGGCGACCACCGCTAAGCGGGGGCTTGAGGTGGCGAAGGCTCGCCAGGCGAAGATCGAGGCAGGGCTGCAGGAATTCCTAGCAAACACAGAGGCAGCGCTCCAAAAATCCATGGAGGCCCTTGAGCCGGAGCGGAACGCCCTAGAGTTGGAGCGGAATGCCTTGGAGTCATAGGTAGACTTGGAAGTGCTCGCGCATCAGGGCCGGGTGATGGGGACGTAGGAGGCGAACACCCGGCTGCGCGAGCAGGTGGCCCGACAGGTGGAGGAATTCTCTGTCCTAAAGAACTTCCACCTCGGTATGTACCTTTTCTGTTATTCATCATGTTGGTTTCTTCCTTTTTAGCTTGTTTCTGAGCTTGTCGCCCTTCTTGCAGAGCTGGGCGGAAAGGTGAAGTGTTGGAGCGGGACCTAGAGACTGTCAAGGTGACTTTTGGCTAAAATGCAGAGGCGCTGGCCAAGTCCCTTGAAGAGCGGTGTGCTCTTGAGGGGGAACTTGACCAAATCCACAATGTTGCCCAGCTCGTCGTCTCGGAAGTCTTCGGGTCAGTGCCAAGTACTAGTGCGCCCGCCATCCAGCTGGCGGAGGTTCCGGATGAGGTCCGAGCCCTTATCACAAGCGGGCTATTTTATAGAGCGTCGGGGGTGTTGATTTCAGTGGCAACGCACCACCCAAACCTGGACTTCACCCCTATCTGCAGCGGGTATGCCGATGGCTTGAGCACGGAGAACATCCAATCGCTCAGGGAGAGCTTGCTGCCGCACGCAAGGTTGGTGGCAGAGCAAGTCTTTGCACCGTGGGTGATGGATGCCCGCCATGAGGACATGGCCGGAAGCGTGCCTCAGGGGGACGTCGCCCAGCCTGCTAATAGTGAGGAGCCTAGGTCGGAAGTGGGCATCGCCTTGCCTTCAACTGAGCCGAATGTCGTCCCACCGGGGAGTGAGCAGCCCACGCCTTCGCCGGTCGCACCGACAACCGATGCCACCGAGCCACCCCAATAGCTTGTAAAGTATAAGTAGTTTAGTAGATTTGAAAAGTTTAAGTTCATGGGAGAACCCCCATGTAGATGTTCTTGTGTACTTAATGACTACAATCAGCTTTGTTTTTATGATGGAGTTACTCCATTCGGGGAAGCTTCTTCCTTTCGTTCCCTAGTTTTACCTTAGCATAATTTTGTTTTTTATTCTTTCTTTTTCATACTTGCCCATTCGTGTCATAGGCTACAACAATAGGAGCCCAGGGCGTGGTCCGCGAGGCTCAGCTGCTCATAACCGTAGGTAGAGGCGGGGTGCGATCGGTCGGAATATTTTAAAGCAAAGCTATGTAAGGCAATTTAAAGGAATGAACTACCCTTTTGTTCAGGCAGGAAGGAGTTTCACCATATGATAGTAAACGAACAGAGATGTAGTAGTGCATCTTCATGGAGCCCCCGAGCTACCTAGGCCGAAAAGTGTTTGGGTCGGGGCGCTTTTATAGGAGCAAACGTAAAGTAAACAATGGTAAGACTAAATTTTTAAGGAAGGAAACGACATAGCTATTCCAAGCGTTGGTGAGAATGTCATCGTTATCGCCCTTCAGTCGGTAGGCGTCCGGTCGGAGCACCTCGACCTTCAGTCATCTAGGTCCTTGTCCGCTACGCCCCCTTTCTTGGCCACTGCTTCTTCGCCTTTTTCTTCCATTGGCCTGTCGGCCTGTCACAGAAGGCGCTTGAGGAGCTCGTAGTCCTTGTAGAGGTGTTTGACGGGGCAGGCATGGTTGGTGCACGGGCTCTCCATGAGCTCATGGAAGTGGCCCAGAAGGTCCTGCTGGGGCTGCTTGCCCATGTGATCAGCCGTGGCGAGCAACGCGGAGTTGGCCGGTCGGTGGCAATCTTTTCTATTCTTTTTTCCCCTCTGCGTGAAGGGGCCCTCGTCTTGATCCTGGCGCTTGGCCTCGCCTTTGCCTCGGCCTCCATTGGAGCGCTGCAGGAGTGGCCCTCTTTGGATGTGTCGGACAAAGGCCCATGGTCCTGGGCCATCTAGGCTGGGACTCCGGTTGCCGCTACGAGCGTCTCGATTTGGCCCGAGCTGCTCGTGTACAAGCGGTCGTTGCGGAGCGGTCGCCAAGTCAAGATGAGGCAGAGATGCGGCCTCCTATGCCGCGCTTGGTGGCTATAGTAGTGAGCATGTGGAGTGATTCATCCGGTGCGTCCCCACTCCCCTAGTGGGGAGAGAGGCCGCAAGTCGGTGTCACAATGCGGAGCTATCCGCTTGTTGAACGGCGGCAGTCTCCACTAGTGCCCGGAGGTTTCGGTAGATCGCCTGCTCCTGGGGGTCGTTTGGCTCGGGAAGGCCATGTAGAAGCATTGCCATAGCGGCGATGTTATGATTGGCCCGAGCGAACTATGGGGGATCGTTTCTGCAGTCCATGGTGTTGCGCTGGACCCGACAGGAGCGACCCCGGGCGTCGCTCACCGGGTTATGCGCATGGGGTGTAGCGTGGTGCGCCGAGCACGCTGGCGCAGTCGGTGGCTGGTTCAGCTACTATAGCTCCTAGCCGTGCTCCTGTACGAGCACGGGGGTCTCCGCACGAGGGTCTAGAGGGGTGTGAGTCTGCAAGGACTCCGTTACAACCGGTGGCTGTCCTGGAGCATCTGTCATGGCGCACTCTCGGGATAGACAGTGGCTAGGCACCACGTCGCCGATGCTGGAGCCGTCAATCTCAACATCATCATCCATGAGGTCGTGGAAATAGGTGGGAGCATAGCTCGTCATTCCCATGAAAGCGGACGTGAGAGGGGGCAGCGTTGGCATCC
Organism: Miscanthus lutarioriparius; assembly: GCA_904845875.1. Classification (NCBI taxonomy): domain Eukaryota; kingdom Viridiplantae; phylum Streptophyta; class Magnoliopsida; order Poales; family Poaceae; genus Miscanthus; species Miscanthus lutarioriparius. Next base: position 54,469,105 of record CAJGYO010000017.1, on the reverse strand, counting down.
TTCGTAGGCCCTGGGCGTACGCGTCCACGGGAGACGAGAGGCCATAGGTGAACCGGTTGCATGGCGATCGCGGTGGGGACAACGGGGTCCCTCCGGATAATCGGCGGAAGATAGAGAATATCAAGTAAATAACAGTATGTACATTACTCACAGCAGGGTTTGAGCAGAGAGTTTGCTTGGAATGACGTGTAGATGGCTCGTCGTTGAAGTCATCGTGCGTCTCGGAGCCGATGGAGGGCGCCCCTCCGGTGGGCGCCGGAACAAGTGCCTCCCCATGGAGGTGTAGTACGCCGAGCCGGTCGGCGACGAAGTCCAGACTTCCGAAGAGGATGGGCTGAGCTGGCTCGAAAATGGGTGGAACCCGCATCGCAACAGGTGGGAGTGCGGGAAACTCCAATGAGCCGAAGCGAGTCGTATCGCTTGAGCCTGCCACGATGAGGGTGGCAGAAAAATGGGCCATCCGATGACCAAAAGTGTTGAACATACAATGTCTTTCCCATGGATAGTGCCAACTGTCGATGCAGAAAGTGACCAACACGTAAATATTTGTAGTTTTGTCGTACGTTATGATCGGAGGTGGCCTAGCACTCAATGACATAGGGTTTATACTGGTTCAGGCAACGTGATCTACGTCCAGTTTGAGTCAATCGGTGACTTTATTCCTGAGCCTAGGTGCTCAAAATTTGCTGTGGGGTTACAAACGGGAAGGAGAAAGATGGGGTGTACAAGAGGTCTGGTCGGACTCTGGTCAGAGGGACCGAGAGTGACGGGAGCTCCGCTATGCACTATGTGAACTTGATCGATCTAAATGAATCTGAATCAACCTGAATGGGGCTTCTATGTTGGAAGAGAGTGCATCCCCTTTTATAGATGAAGGGGATGGCCTTCCAAGTGAGAGGGAGGGAGTATGTTCGCTGCTAAGTCTTGCTGCCCACGCCGGCGGGTACAAGACGATGGTAGGCGCCCACAATACCATTGAACATCAGATGCACGTGGGAGGTTGCGTCATCTTCTTCAGGTATGGCAGATGTCGGTACCTGCTATACTGTTGATGCTCAGAGGCACGTGAGGGGTTTTACCATGTTCGCCCGGTACGGTAAAAGCCGAGGCCCACAACACTATTGATGCCCAGAGGTATGTGGGGGGAGCCTTACCATATGGGAGCTAATGGCGCCTACAATATTGTAGTGGAAAATGTCAGCTCCTACAATGGAAAGGAAAGATCCACCAAGAGGTTGCCTGCTCCTAGCATGGCACAGAGCGCGCGCCAACAAGATGATGGTGCCACATGGAGACCACACCAAGGAGATGGCCTTGTTGCAACTGGGCTATGCTAAATTGCAAAGACAGTGGTGCATGGATGTGTGGACATACTGCGGAAGCTCTCTGCCAACCAGCAGTCAACAACAATGGCCACCGACGCCTACGACTTTCTTAGGGTAAAAGAATCGATCCCTTACTCCTCAAAACCCTCATCCTCATTGTCACCGCCCTAAAATTAAGAAACCCTTCCATCGCCTCTTCTTGTCCGGCCATCCTTTCCTAGACACGAGATAAGTTTAGACGGCGTCGGCTGTGAGGCAGAGGTGAGATCTATCGAGACATTACATCGTGCAAGGCAGCTCTCTGTGAAGTCAAGTGATGGCAGTTGCTTCTTGTCAATGGCGGCCAAATGACCCAGGTGGCGAGGGCGAGGTCGGAGGCTGAGTCCATTGGAGCGGGCCATGGGGGCAATAGTGATGAGACCAATTTTCTCTAATTATTTCCTCAATCTCGTTCTCTTGTACAATCTTGCTCTCAAGAAAGCCGAAAGGTGTGAATTGCTAACCTTTCTTCTTGTTGTCATCGGATCAGAATGTTTTAGGGCACTCATCGGCATCTTTTGTTTTGGGTCCTGCCATGTGCAGACTCTAGAGTGGTAGAGTATCAAATTCTCCACTGGGATGTAGCGAGCGACCAATGACCATGGACCTCATCGTTGGGCGTCAAAAGATGCCGCAAAATCCCTCATCAGGAAGCTAGGGAGGTGCTTCGCCTATGAGATGCTAATCAGTGGACGCAAAAAATTTGCCCCCATGGTCTTATGCCCTCGATCGTGTGCATCACCGTTGAATGCACATGGGATACATGTGTCTCTCTCTTACTACACACGCATCCCCATGTGCATTCAATGGTGCATGCAGATGGGGGCATATGCCCTTAGGGGCAAAAACAACATTCACACATCCGTAAAGATATCCAATACATAAATGACCAATTCTCTAGCATGCAAGACTTTCTCAACAAACTCTAGTGAGCAACAGAAGCCCACGACGTGCAGCGGCTAGACTGGTTCAAGTGGGTCCGAGAGGTCTCCTATGACATACAACATCAACCCATGACCTTGACGGCGAGCGCCGTGGTAGCGACAAGCTGGTGTACCTTTGGTGGACATGGTACCTAGTGTGCACGCTTTCCCCATGGCACCACATTGCCAGAGGTTGTCTGTAGGTGTAAACAAATGAGTGAAATTCATCACAATGTATCTAGAAAAACTTCAAAGTTGTAGATCTCATCAAACACTATAATTTTTGTATATAAGTATATTTATCCAACCACATACAAGAAAGATATAGTTTTTCTAAGGCGAGAAGCCCCGATACGTGATCAATATGCTGCTAAAACTTTATTTTTCTGACCATCTTAACGATATCTAACGATCAGAACAAGGGATTAGAGGAACGACGTGACATCTATTAAAGCATTCTTTTAGTTGTCCTATCAATTTATTAACCCAATTATACGTGTAGGGGATTTAGTTTTTAGCAGAATTCCATTATCATGATGCATGCATCGGCCTATATGTTCACTCACTTTCCGTATGCTAAGTGGTTTCTTACGCAACGTAAGTCAGTGTACCTGCAGAAAACTGATTAGATAAAACCAGTGCCGCTATCCTAGATAGACCATATTGCTAGGGCTTATACTTATTTACATAATTTTAGCGCATCCTGTTTTTCACAAACTTTTGTTGGTCAACTTTTGAAGTTTTTGAAAAGAGTGATGAAACTCGTAACCCATTATTGGCTCTAGTACCAACTGTGGTAAAACTACCCGAAATAACATACTTACAGAGGCGCTCGTCTTCTACCAGACACTAAGCACCCTGAAAGCAAGCTACAGCGGGCGGTATCCGTTGGGCACACCCCAAGGGAGAACCCGAAAGATCCACATTTTCCCAAGGATTCAATAATGAGAACGAGTTACAATACTTAATCCATTTCATACATCTAGAGTTGCATAAAAGTACATTATTACATTTCTAAAGTCAGAGTGCGGAATATTAAACAGTGGAATAAAAATAAACATCTAGCGATAAGGAACAAGGATCCGTCTGTGCCCACCAGAAGAATCCTTCACACAACAGTACTCCTCATGCATTACCTACAACAGGGGTAAATAAACACTGAGTACACAATGTACTCGCAAGACTTATCTGACTAGTGGGAATAATTTCTCAACTCTAAGGGATATGATAAGCTTTATGGTTTGCTGGTTTTCTTTTTGCAGAAAGCGATACTAATAGTGAGTCCTTATTTATGCTATTATTAATAGCCGTATTAATTTATTATCTAGACATTCTATGTAAGCACCTATTCTACTTTTAAGCAAGAGTTGAGTAATCAGTTCCATTTTATCACTTTCCATCTTTCAGTTCTTACTATGGTGCTAGACCCAAAACAAGCCGTGCCGAATTTCCCGGCGATTCGCAAATCAATGCCCCTAGCTGGGTACCCCGAAAACACACACCCTGCTTGTACCCCAGGCACAAGCAGGACTAACCCATCACCCTCCTATCATGGGGTCCAGTTCCCCGTCCAAACTTGAACTCCAAGCCCCCGCTCCTAAGTCCCGGACTTAGCGTGGTGCAAGGACCTCCACCATCGCCGCCTCCAATCAGTTGGTCTGGAAAGAGCCAAAACCCACGACAAGAGAGCAACAAGTCTTCCCTGCACCCATACCCAAGTATGTGCTCGGGATAATATATCTGTGACTTGCCTTGAGACTTATGCAACGACCGGTCCTTAACTGACACAGACAGGGAAAAAGTGTAACCAAGCTATGCCCCGTTGGCCGACGGACACAACCTCTTATACCCACCAATACGCAAACAATATCCCTACCCGGTCACCATTTTCCTTTCCACCATGTTATCATGAGGGATCGTCATTATCACCTATTGTGAGTAACGGCAGGTTACTCACGCTACCGAAATCCTGAGCATAGTAGCTACTCGACCCATACTAGTAGGACTCATAAGTAGATATATTTATGCATGTAGTTTCCATAAAATGCCTGTAACGAAAATGCACATCATATATAATCAGTGATCATTTAAAAATAAGGGTTATGCACCGGGGCTTGCCTTGGGCAGGCGGTGGGTCAGCAAAGTCAGCACCAAAAGACTCCGGGGCTCTCTCCTGCACGAGGATCTCCTCCTCGTACTCCTCAATGACCTCTTCGTAATCCTATTCGTCCACGGTTACGAACTCTACCAACTCATGATCTACATGCATGAAATGATGATGCAACACTTAGTAATACGGCAACAGCAGCTCTTAAAATAAAATGCATCTATCAAGTTACTAAGCTTGTCCTACGGACTAAGGTGCTAAGTTGTTACCTACTGTTACCACTAACAAGTATGAAGCATGACATGTATTATCTTAGCAACTAAAGGTATTCTTACTCTTAATACCGATTTACTCTATATATAATAAAACAAGGGTACTAGCTATTCTATTTATCAACCTATCCTATTGCTACAAAATTTACAGTGAGTACATAATAATCTAATGAACCTACTGTAAAAACTTAATGACTAAATACATCATCCATTTGCCACAATAATTCCTACAAATATTAATCTACATAATACTAAGTTCTCTAATTTGAATTTATGAACCTATCATGATCACAGCTAACTATAAACTAACAACACTAATAGATAGATAGCATTTTGTGACCTAACAAATTTTGTTTCACTATTTTTGGACATCTACAGAATTTACTATCATTTTTCAAAGTTTAGCTCAAAACTAAATTGAATAAGCATTTACTAATTTCCTAGAAATGAAAAACTGATTTCTATCATTGCATGCCCAAAGGCGAGAGGGCGCTGCCATGTCTAAGCATAGCGTCTTGCTGCTTGGCAAGATGCGCGACTGACCGACGCGGGCACGTGGCCCAGGCGGGCGACGACGGCCCATAGCAGAGGGAGGCCCATGCATACCGACCGCTTTTTCTGCAACGGCCCTGACCTAACGGTGAATCACACTGAGACCGATGAACTATTCCTACAGTCACCCACTTCACAAATAAACCCTTAGAAGAACCCGTCTTAGCAATGGCGGCACCCTCAACCCCCCCGCGTGCACAAGGCGGTTACGCCGGCCATACCGGTCCCTCCCCGCCCCCAAATGCGAGCCGATGCTCACCTAGGCGTAAACCCGAAGTGATGGGCGGCGACGCGGCGAACGGAGATGTTGTCTTGAGCTCCCTCCACGACAGCGGACTCCTCCCTGCAACGGCGGCCACGTTCCCATGATCCAAGGCACAGACAACGTGAACGAGCTCAAGGATGGGCATCAGCGACTCACCCCGAACCTACCCGACGTGGTGGATTGGCCAGAGACGGACCGAGCGGGTCTGGCTGCGTGCGCATGGACGGTGTAGTGGCGCATGGCGGTGGCAAGACTACGTCAGGGAAGGCTAGGCGGCGATAGCAATTTGGCAAAGGTGTGCAGGGTGATTAGCAGGTGGAGGCAAAGCTAGCAATGAAATGAATTGACACAAGCTGCACTGGATAGGGAGCTTGCCTTCGACGCAGCCGACACGGTCTTATTGACCCAGTGGAACGGCAGCTCCAAATTGGAGCACGACACGATGAGGCTCGCTGCAAGGTGGGGTCGGGCGGTTGGCTAGCTACACGACGGAGTTGCGAATGGGGTTAATTGAGATGAGATGGATCCACTGCGGTGAATTTAGAGGAGCGGGTACAGCAACCATGGTGCCAAAAGAATAGGGGAGACAGGCATGGCGTGGCGTGACGCTGCCATGGCGGGACATGGCTATCAATTCGGTGAACAATCACGTACGGCTGCGAGGCAAGGGGGAAATGGCCAACGCGCTCAGGACAACCGCAAGCCGATGACGACGCTCGGCTCTACGCGTCGTAGTGGCATGGCGCCGGTCAGGGGAGGCAGCAGCGTAGCGTCACGATGAGCGCAGATGTGATAGCAAGATAGAGCGGGCAAGGCGACATGCTGGCAGGGCCAAGTGTGGCCACGCGCTCACGGCACCGCCAGGCGAGCACGAGGCGGCAGGCGGACGTGATGGCGTGGCAGAGTGCACGCGATGACTTCGCGCAAACGGCCGAGGCCAACAGTAGCGTAGTGGCGCAACGCACGGGGTCAGCGACATGGCGAAGCGGCTACAGCGGGCTGGCTAGAGCATCGGACCCGCGGCGACAGTGGTGGTGGGCGAGCGGCCAGTGCACGGCAACGGCAGTGCGGGTCCACGCGGCTGTGCGCGTGCGTGTGCGTGCGGTGCTTGCACGAGCGCGGCATGGTGGTGTGGGGTGCGCGTCAGGGCGCGGCAGCGGTGGGGCAGGTGCGTGCCTGGCGAGCCAGCCGCGACGCCGAGCCGAACCGCAGCCTGGTGACCGCGGCCAGACACAGCACCCTCTCGGGAATGTGCCTTGCAAGCTTTTTAAAGCGTCCCAAAAACCCACCTCAAGGCTTCAATGACTAAACCAACTATTTTACGCTCTTGATGGTATATCAAACTACTAAAACCAACCTTAAGACCATGCCACTACTTAACCCGATTCCCCTAAAAAAATTCCCAAACTTAGCTTCGCCGACACACTTTCTGACTTAAGAAAATCACTAAGTTTTTGGTTCGGATTCGCATCAACTTTGGTTTCCAAGCTACCAACTATGCTATCTAGCGAACCCCATTCTCGACCTCAAGTATTTCACCACCACCTACGAAGTTTGTACTATAAACTTTATTAAAATGCCGAGTATGCGTTCTATAGCATTTTCATTTAATAAAAATTCGTTTAGAACACTAAATGATACAGTGCGACATGAAATATAACATTTGTTTCGTGTTTCCGATGAACGTTTCAAGTTGTGTATATTACTTTACACCCTATATTACACATATTTACACATAAGTATGATGCTCCTGCAGTATTTAAGCAAAAAGTTATACAGTGTAACACTGAGGGTGTTACACATTCCAACAGGCGCATACATCCCACTAGAACTCAAGAAGACCTCTCTCTCTCATCTTACTTACTTGAGACTAGCATTGAGTAAGATGAGAGAGGCTCTGAGCGCATTGCATTGGGAGTTGCATCTTGTGGCACAATGCAATATGTTGTTGCTTGGGATTCTCTTCCTACTCTTGGTGGTTGCTGCCGCCTAGACAACTTTGGTGCTGTGGTGGATCGTCGAGTGCTGCTTGGTGATTGTGTGGGGGCTCCGATCGGTGGCTTTGTAAGGGGCTTCAATGCTAATGCCTACAGAAGATTGGTAAGGTGTAACTCTAGTAAAATTAAGGAGGCCTGAAGAGGTCCTTGGTGATCAATCGACTCCACACTAGTTCCCATGTCATAGGGCCCAAGCTTTTTGTGCTCGCGTGGCTGGTGAAGCAGTGATCTAATAGGATCCATCTCAACGTGGATTAAATTACCGGTAAGCAACCGAACATCGGGATAAAATCTTGTGTCACTTGTTGGTTTGCTCTCTACTTATGCAACATTTTTTCTAGATCTACCAGTAGCAGCAACTAACAAACCAGAGTAAATTACATTCACCATACAACAACCTGGCAGGTGGGTGCAGATTAATCCAACAACTTGTAAACTGCTCAAATAGGTACAATAACTTGGTAAATTGATGCGGTACAAACGTTGTTGGTGTGGTAGAATATATGTTTACGTATTAGGCGCTAGGGTTAATTGCAGGTTTACGACACGTGCACTACGTGTGAGATTAGTTTGGAGTAGTTTAAGATGGTTTTGGTAACCATTTAACAAACATCACGAAGCAGATGCTCCACAATGTTAATCACCTAAGCCACCGGAGATGGAGCCTCATCACCGAGAAGCTGGTGCTAGCTCCTCATGAATATAGTTGGTGTCTATTGTTCTTGAACGTTAATCCTCTATTCTAGTCATACCAAGATCGTTTTTGACATGAGAATGAGCGCTGGTTTAGATCATGAATCTATTTTACTAGTTTTAGATTATAAACTTGTAGGACTCGGACCACAGTGTCCCTCTATTTTTGCTGCAACGACTCTGTTCTTAGTCAATATTATGATCGTACAAGTTTGTGTTTTCACGGAAAGATGATCAACAATTTGTTGTCGGATATTAGAATGGTAGCATAGGGTATTGATACTATTATCGTCATGGTGTATCATGTGAATATTGTTACTAAATTTTGTCACTCTTTTAAATAGTGGGCTATAGCGGCTTGGGATAGTTACCACTACAACCACTACTACAGAATGGATTTGTTGTTCCGGACGGTAATGGCCTTTAGTCCCGGTTAACGTGCCAGGACAACGATTCTGGGACTAAAGGTGCCACCTTTAGTCCCAGGTCATCGAGCCGGGACTAAAGGCCCTCCAGCCGAGCAAACGTGACCGCACCCTTTAGTCCCGGTTGGTAACCCCAACCGGGACTAAAGATTCATTTTCTTTTTCTTTTTTTTTGTTTAATTTGTTTTTAGTTCAGTTACACGTATTTATTTAATATATAATATGTTTTTATGTACGTATTCTACGCTGCTAATATAAATACACGCACGCATATAATTACATCTAATTCTCATCTCGAGCATTATTATATTCGAATAAAGTATGAACCTATATATATTATATATATATATATGTATATATACAACACTTTCATAATCTTGTTCTCGAAAATAACGATATCAATAAACATTTAATTTACACCATTTATTTCTTAGGATCAAAGTAGAACTTGTAGTTGGGATTTAGCACTTTTTCTAGAAGAAATCCTGCTATTGACTCTTGAACTGCTTTCAGATGGTCTTTTTGCATGACCCTTTGTTTCAACCATTCAGTCTTGCATTTGAAATAAAAGGAAAAATATAAATACATACATATATATATATATATTCATTTAAAAATAAATAAAAAATTGATATATACGTACTCTGAGGACATCTTTAGGAGTTCTTCTTATGTGCGCAGTGATAAATTCACAAACGTAGTATCCACACAAGTTATTACCTGGTTGCTGCCGCAAACACCACTGTACGAGAAGAAGATTATTCTCATCATCTCACACGTAAATTAAAATACAATATAGTAATTAAACACGTGGGGAAGTATATATAGTACAACTTACTGGTATTTCAACTACATTAAGTAGTGCCTTGCAATCCTTGCGGTGTTGCCGAATAAACTCTTTCCAAACCCTGTGCGACCAATAATGTACGATCGTTAATAAATTATGACAAAGTTTATTCAATAATAGTTGTGCGCGAGAGATCGAAATTACCCCTGGATAATGTCTATCATATCTTGGTATAGTGCCCGCTCTTTTCTCTTCGAGTCCAAGATTACTAATCGACTTGAATTTAACTCAATGACAATGAGTATCCAGTGAAACCTATATTGGTTTATACACACACGTACATGCATATAAGTTGTATTGATATTACATAAAATGTGTAGACTACATTATTATTAACACTTACTCAAAGCTGTACGGGAAAAATATTATTGTCTTGTCATGCTGCTTCACGAAGAACCTCATGATATTCTTCTGTGCTTCAGATACCCACTGCTCCTTGGGAATAATATCGGTTTTGAATATAAGGATCAATGAAGCCAACACTGGTGTCTTGTATTCTTTGGAGCTCTGACATCTGGAATCTGTATATAAATATAAGTTACATGTGAGAATAATTATATACACGTACACATGGAAGTGAGTTTATTAAATAAAAGTAAGAATCACTTACAAACAAAAGGAGCTAATGATTGATTTGTCTAGAGCGTCCATGTGGCATAGTTGATGCAATTCTTTGAAACTAATATGTAAGATGTCATCGCCACGAAAGTAATGATGGTCTCTAAATCTGACAAAGATCCACTCCTCACCCCTGCCACACGCCTGCATGTACCACTTATTGAGCAAGTACATTTGCGTACCCAATTTATTCAAAGCCGCAGGGTTGTACAGACTTTTGCCATATTTATAAGTCTTCCAGGTATCAACTTCCAGGTTCTGGATTGGAGCTTTGCCCATCAATTGATCCAAGGTTAAACCAGTATCTTCAAAAAAGCATTAAGAGCTTGAACCGACACTTCTCCAGAGTTGTCTGGTCGATAGACTTCTATGTTGGAACCATATTCATTAGCAACAACAAGATTTTGCATTGGTTGCTTCTGTTGTCCAAGCTGTGGGGCATCCTTCCCTGATGCTCTTTTCCTTTTCTTATCTGCATCATGTGACTTCACGAGGGAGCAGTCATGGTCTGATAGTGACGAAAGCTTACGAAGTTCAATCATCTTTTTCTTGTGAGCATCGACCTTCTGCCTCAGCACATCTCGTGGTATGTAAAAGTACGGCTTCTCCTTAAGCTTCGCTTGACTCTTGTTTTTTATATCTATAAAAAAATCTTTCACTTTTTTGTCTTCTTCAGCTGCTATTTGCTCATCAGTCTTTTCAGAAAGTATTTCTTGAGAAATAACTCTTTTTCTCGGGGTCTTCTTTGCCGCCGGGACCTTAGACGTCTTTGTAGTGCGTCGCTGTGGAGGGGGTGGGGGCGGTGTTGGAGACCGATGTGGAGGCGATGAGGCCGGTGTTGGTGGAGACCAGCGTGGAGGCGTTGGAGATCGTTGTGGAGGCGATGGGGCCAGTGTAGGAGTTGGAGATCATTGTGGAGGCGATGGGGCCGGTGTAGGAGTTGGCGATCGCCGTGGGGATGAAGTCATCTCGCCCCCCGCGACGCTATGATGAGATGGGGAATGAATGATTAGGCTAGGCTGGGGGGAGACCCTGCTACAAAAACAAGTTGTGTGTCAATTATTTTTGAAGCCAATAGAAAATTAATGGAAAATAATATTTCATTCACTTTCATTCGTACCTAGGGTGAGGTAGGGGAAGCGGCGGCGCCCTAGGAATGATGATGAAGCGTTTGCACCATTGAATAAATGTTTTCTCTGCTTCTCCTAGTGTCTTCTCCCCATCACCGCCTTCAATGTCAAGAGGAACATTGCTGTAACCTTTGAGCACTCTATCGACCGAGACGCTAGCATATCTAGGTTGAATAACTGACCCATGGATTCTTGGTGTCTTCGTTCGGTCTATTGGAGATACAACCCCGACAGCCACCATGATTGATGCATTATTACCATCTGGAATGTGCAGCTCACATGTTGTTAGAGGCTCGGTAATGTCATCAACAGGGAAGCGCAACCCAGCGTCGTCTTGAATAACTGGCAGCTCCGTAGAAGCACAACTGCTTTTCATCTGACCAACGGGGCTAATGGTGACTCCCAGCATTGATTGCGATTGCATTTGACTCATTGCTTGCTGCACTTGCCTCTTGATCTCCTCCTGTATTCTTGCCTCAAGAGATTTTTCTCGTTCACGTGATTCAAGCAATGCTTGTCGTGACTCATCAACAAATTACTCCAATGCACGGATTCGTTCTGCCTCCTCATCCTTCTTTCTCTGGCGGCTTCTATAGGTATCCTTGTCTGCTGGGAATGCGTGTAGCCATGGAACCGCCCCATAGCCTCTTGTTCGACCATCGTGTTCGGGATTCTCTAGGGCATATGTCAATTCATCCGTCTCTCTGTTGGGCTTGAAAACACCACTATCAGCTTCTTCCCTAGCATGAGCTAGTCTCTGTGTTGCTCTCTCAGTTTTTTGGCCAAAAATTAGCTTGCCAGTGTCTGGGTCTACGCTTCTCCAATGAGCGTAGAACCAATTCTTCACGTGTTGAGGCCAGTTCTTCTCTATTGTTTCAGGTATGATTCCCTTGGCAGTAATCTCTGCTTCTAGGTTCTGCCACTTGGGAATAGCACTCCTATAACCACCTGATCCCATGCGATGATGGTATTGCTTCTGTTGGGCATTCTGCCGATTCCTCATCACACGTTCCTCACTGTCTTGAGATGTCTTGTATTCTATGAAGGTATCCCAATGGGACTCCAACTTGACAAAAGCCTTAGCATTGAAATCCAGCGTAGCATTCTTCAAGATAAACTTTTTATACAATGTCTTCTTCCAACTCTGGAACAATGTTGCCATCTTCTTCATTGTCCAATCCCTCACTAGCTCCTTCAAAGCATCATCTGCTTGTAATGTGAAATGCTGAGTGATATCTCTCCAAGCTAGGTTCTTGTCATGATCAGATACAAAACTAACATTAGGAGCGGATATCTACTGCTTCTATTCACGAGCACTAACTAGGATCCTATCCCTTACAATGAACCCACATTGATTGACATATGTCTGAGCATGTGGTCCCAATGGTTTGCCGGTGTCGGTGTCGAATTCTGATATTATGAAATGGCCCTCTAATGGCTTTTTTGGCCCTCGGACTTTGCTACTTTTGTCGGTGGTTGATGTAGATCGAGAGACCGACTACATGAGTAGAAACATAATGATTAACAACAAATATACGTACGCATGCATCTATAAGAGATGATAGATAATCGAATATACCTCGCCAGTATTTTCTTGCGCGACAATTTGTTGATCTTCAACCACCGGCATATTCAGGATATCCTCATAATCAGCAAAGTACTGACTCGTGTCATCTACATCCACATTGGTGCCGGCGTTGATAATATCCGCCATTATGTCATCATCCTTAGCAGCCATTTGTATCTTCAAGATAACACATAGATAGAATTACTATGGTACATAACATAAGTACATGTGATAACACATATAGAATTACTAAATCCAATTAAATATAATAACACATAATATTTTATAAGGATAAACAATAATAAGGTATAGGCTTTGAAATCGAATCAAAAACACTTTCGATCCAAAAACATGGAAATAAGTACATGTATATATATACACATAGAATGATACAATATATTTTCTCTCTCAACACATAGAAATAAGTGCATATGTCTATGTCCTAGATATGCCTATGATAACACATAGAATGTCTCTCTAGATACAATTTTCTCTCTCTCAACACATGAAAATAAGTACATGTATATATACATATAGAAATAATTAAGTACATATGTATACATATAGAATCTCTCTCTAGATATATATAGAGAGATAGAATATATAATTACTAAATCCAATTAAATAAATCTAACATGAAATTAGATAAACTAGTAATAGATAATACATTTTAATCTAACATATATCAAAAACTATAATAAAAAACTATCTAAAAAAACTATCTAAATAAAGTACTAATTAAATTTTAATACATTTAAATCTAACATATATCAAAAACTATCTAAAAAACTAACTAAAAAACTAACAATAAACTACTAATTAAATTTTAATACATTTTAATCTAACATATATATAAAAAAATATCTAACATTTTAATACTGGCGAGGGCAGCTAACATTAAACTACTAATTAAATCTAACATTTTAATCTAACATATATATGGTCGAGAGCTAGCTAGCAGGGCTGGGGCGGATGGCGTGGGCCGGGCGCAGGGCGTGCTGGCCGGCCACGGGGCCGAGCTGAGCACCTCGCGCGAGGACGACGTACGACAGAGACGGCGGGGCTCGACGACGAGGCCGAGCGGGAAGTGGTCGGCGATGGAGGGTGGGCTCGATCGGGTGCGGCGGCGGAGACGGGATGCGGCGGAGAGACGACGCGTGATGCGGGCTGGGCGGATGGCGCGGCCGGGCGGGGGTAGAAGACGACGGCAGCGCGGCAGAGACGAGCTCGACGGCCGGGCGGGGCTGGGCGACGGAGGCGAGATCGAAGATGGGTGGCGGCGGCGATGATCGACGTGTAGATCGAAAAGTAGAAGATGAAACCGTTCGATATATATAGGCCGAGACCCTTTAGTCCCGGCTGGTAACACCAGCCGGGACTAAAGGACATTTAGTCCCGGCTGGTAAGACTAACCGGGACTAAATGTCCAACCCTTTTGTCCCGGCTCGCCTTACAAGTCGGGACTAAAGGTTTTTTAGTCCCGGTTAGTGTTACCAGCCAGGACTAAAAGTATTTTTGGACGGGCACTGAAATTGCCGCCCACCCTTTAGTCCTGGTTCTTGGCCTGGGCCGGGACTGAAGGCCTGAAAATTTTGGCAACCTGCTAGCGTAATTGGAAAGGCCTGAGATTTTGATTTTGTTTAATACTAGGTTAATCAATTAATTCCATAGCAACTTCAATACTTTGCAATATTTCTTTTTAAAAATACTATTGATTAACTAATTATTTATTGTAAATAGGAAAATATTGTAACCTAAAGTTTTTAATTTCTTTTATGAATATAGAATATAAATGTTACTAATACTAAGTATTTTGTTAATGCAAAAATATATTTGTAACTTAAAATTAATAAAACTAATATTATTCAATAGGAAATTTTTCAATTTGAGACAATCTAGGGTTCTAAAAACTAGTTTGTAGGCGTCGAAATTTAAAAATCACAAATTTGAACCGTCCAAACTTTCTCAAATGGAAAGTTGACCAAAACAACAATTGTAGATCTTTTTGAGTTTAACAAACTTGGTATTCAAAACTTTTTAATTTGAAGTCATTTAGAGTTCATAATACTAGAGTCAAAGTGTTGTTTTTTCATTGGACCAAATTTGACTTGGTCAAACTTGCTCAAATGAGACACTAAATGACCACAGATGAAAAAACTCTAAATACCAAGTTTGATCATCTCAGCAAGATCTACAATTTTTACATAGCTCATTTTCCCATTTGAGAAATTTTTATCAAACACTAGTCACAACTTCTTGAATCTCATATAGACTTTCTAAAACTATGGCACACACTTGTGAAATTTGAACTACACTTTATTCAAGCTTTCTCAAATGAAAAAATGGCCTACATAAGGATTATATATATTGATGAGATGAACAAACTTGGTGTTCAAAACTTTTCAATTTGAGACAATCTAGGGTTCCAAAAACTAGTTTGTAGGCGTCGAAATTTAAAAATCACAAATTTGAATCATCCAAACTTTCTCAAATGGAAAGTTGACCAAAACAACAATTGTAGTTATTTTTGAGTTTAACAAACTTGGTATTCAAAACTTTTCAATTTGAAGTCATTTAGAGTTCATAATACTAGAGTCAAAGTGTTGTTTTTTCATTTGACCAAATTTGACTTGGTCAAACTTGCTCAAATGAGACACTAAATGACCACAGATGAAAAAACTCTGAATACCAATTTTGATCATCTCAGCAATATCTATAATTGTTACATAGCTCATTTTCCTATTTGAGAAATTTTTATCAAACACTAGTCACAACTTCTTGAATCTCATATAGACTTTCTAAAACTATGTCACACACTTGTGAAATTTGAACTATATTTTATTCAAGCTTTCTCAAATGAAAAAATTACCTATATAAGGATTGTATATATTAATGAGATGAACAAACTTGGTATTCAAAACTTTTCAATTTGAGACAATTTAGGGTTCCGAAAACTAGTTTGTAAGCGTCGAAATTTAAAAATCACAAATTTGAACCATCCAAACTTTCTCAAATGGAAAGTTGACCAAAACAACAATTGTAGATATTGATGAGTTTAACAAACTTGGTATTCAAAACTTTTCAATTGAAGGTCATTTAGAGTTCATAATACTAGAGTCAAAGTGTTGTTTTTTCATTTGACCAAATTTGACTTGGTCAAACTTGCTCAAATGAGACACTAAATGGCCTCAGATGAAAAAACTCTGAATACCAAGTTTGATCATCTCAGCAAGATCTACAATTGTTACATAGCTCATTTTCCCATTTGAGAAATTTTTATCAAACACTAGTCACATCTTCTTGAATCTCATATAGACTTTCTAAAACTATGTCACACACTTGTGAAATTTGAACTATATTTTGTTCAAGCTTTCTCAAATGAAAAAATGGCCTATTTAAGGATTGTAGATATTGATGAGATGAACAAACTTGGTATTCAAAACTTTTCAATTTGAGACAATTTAGGGTTCCGAAAACTAGTTTGTAGGCGTCGAAATTTAAAAATCACAAATTTTAACCGTCCAAAGTTTCTCCAATGGAAAGTTGACCAAAACAACAATTGTAGATCTTTTTGAGTTTAACAAACTTGGTATTCAAAACTTTTTAATTTGAAGTCATTTAGAGTTCATGCCCTGCAAGTCCTAGTGTGCTTCAAGTGAATCCTTTGGCTTCCCGTACACACCCATGAATCCTAACAGGTTCACACAAAGATTCTTTGTCAGGTGCATCACATCGATTGCGTTGCGGACCTCTAGGACTTGCCAATAGGGTAGCTCACAAAAGATGGACTTCTTCTTCCACATGGGTGTGTGTCCCTTAGCATCTTTGGAAACAGATTCACTGCCTTGTCCCTTTCCAAATACTACTTTCACATCCTTGACCATTGCGAGTACATCTTCCCCGGTTCGGTTATGAGGCTTCTTTCGGTGGTCTGGCTTACCTTTAAAATGCTTCCCTTTCTTTCTTACTTGGTGATTCAAAGGAAGGAATCGACGATGGCCAAGGTACATGACCTTTCGACATCTTTTCAAATATATACTGTCAAGGTCATCAAAACAATGTGTGCATGCATTATATCCTTTGTTTGTCTGACCTGAACGATTACTTCAAGCAGGTCAATCATTGATTGTTACGAACAACATTGCTCGTAGGTCAAAGTGTTCTTGTTTGTACTCATCCCAGACACGTACACCTGGTTCGTTCCATAAAACTAGAAGTTCTTCAACTAATGGCTTCATATAGACATCAATATCGTTGCCAGGTTGCCTCGGACCTTGGATGGGGATCAGCATCATAATGAACTTCCGCTTCATGCAAAACCATGGAGGAAGGTTGTAGATACATAGAGTAACTGGCCAAGTGCTATGACTAGTGCTCTACTCTCCAAAAGGATTCATACCATCTGTAGTTAAGGCGAACCTTAAGTTTCTAGCCTCATTTGCAAACTCTGGAAATTCCCTGTCTATCGCTCTCCACTGGGACCCATCAGCTGGGTGTCTCAGCATATTGTCTACCTTACAGTCTTCTTTATACCACCGCAACAACTTTGCATGGTCTTTATTTCTGAACAAACGTTTTAAGCGTGGTATTATAGGAGCATACCACATAACCTTGGCAGGGATTTTTTTTTCTAGGACGTTGTTCACCCTCGATGTCACCAGGATCATCGCGCCTGATCTTATACCGTGATGCTTTACATACCGGGCATTCATCCAAATTCTCGTATTCATTGCCATGGTAGAGGATGTAGTGATTAGGACATGCATGTATCTTCTGGATTTTTAATCCCAAAGGGCAGACAACCTTTTTTGCTTCGTACGTAGTGGTGGACAATTCATTTGGCTTCGGAAGCATCTTTTTTATGAGGTTCAATAAATTCCCAAATGTCTTGTCGGATACACCATTCTTTGCCTTCCACTGTAGCAATTCCAGTGTTGTACCCAACTTTTTTTGCCCCTCTTCGACCGTCGGGTATAGCAACTTCCTATGATCCTCAAGCATGCGCTCGAACTTAACTTTCTCTTTTTCACTTTCCCATTCTTGTTGTGCATCACGAATGGCATCGCCAAGAGCATCACCATGATCATCTTCTACCGCTACCTCTTCTTCATCTCCCCCCATTGTAGTATCATCAAAGGCACCATACTGAGCAATAATGTCATCAATGTCTAAATCTTCTCCTTCACCTTCTACCATCATGACCCCACTTTCTCCATGCTTAGTCCAACATATATAGTTTGGCATGAAACCTGACTTAAGCAAATGTGAATGAAGACTCATTGAGCGTGAATATTCCTTTAAATTCTTACATAGGGCACATGGACAGCACATGAAACCATCCCGCTTATTTGCCTCGGCCACACCTAAGAAATAGTGCAAGCCCTCAATAAAGTCTTGGGAGCGCCGATCGGCATTGTACATCCAATGGCGTGACATAATCTGTATTACATGACAAATTATGAAAACCTTGAACATAATTAAGTATTTTATTACACAACATAGATGACACACACACGGTTGATTAATTAACTAAGCCTGGCTACAACGTAAACAATCCCAACTATCACTAAACAAACTAAAACTACAATGCACTTCAGTAACATAATTATTTTGTGATCGTACGCAACTAAAACAGACAAATCATTCTTCTGTTGAATATCAATAAGCTTCTCCTACTGGCTCATTGCCTCATCAGCAGCAGCCGAATTCTACACGTATGTACCATAATCTTCCTCCCAGTACCAACCATCGCATCCATTGCCCTCCCACTGAAATTAAAGCCAAAAAATATTTAGTCAAAAATATTCAAGAAAAGCAAGTCAATTAGCCATAATAATCAAATGCGTAAGAAACTCACATCGCGATCCGGGCACTTGTAGAAAACACGACCCTTGTTGGGTCCCTATCTCTTGACTCGGTACTCCATCACAATCTTCTACTTACACTTGCCGCATATAATGAGAGGGAGTTTTGGCCTCAGTCGTTTCGCAACCGAACGAGAGGCCGAGGATCCGGTACCAGTTGTCATCTACTTTCTATACTTATTTTTGCAAACTACTGTAAATTTCACATTTTCTAAAATAATATATTTAAACAAAACTAAAATTATTTATTTATCTAACTAAACCATGAAATATGTACTATGTATAATAGTAAAATACCAAACTATCAAGTGATTTTACTATTGTAAATCATCATGTGATTTTGAGCTAAAAATGACATAGAAATCACATAGCTCAAAAAAATGTTTCAATAAATAACCATCCGTACTAGTTGACCTTGCTTACGTGATCATCTCGGCGAGCATTTCTCCACCGGACGGCACCGTACTTGGTCAAGGAAGAGCTCTGATTCTACGAGGAAGGGAACACGGTCTTCCACGACCGTTGCCGCTCTCCCTCTTAGAATCAAAGCTCCTCCTTGACGTCTGTTACCGCTCGGCAGAGAAAATGCTCGCCGAGATGATCACGGTCCGCAAGTTCAACTAGTACGGATTTTGTACAATTTTCTAACTATTTCCTAAGTTTTTCATTTCATGGAAAAATTAATTCTAAGATCACGTAAGCCGCCGGGGACGAGGATGGCGCGTGCTCCAGCGAGGACGAGTGAGGCGTGATTTTAATGAACTAATTTAACTTTTGTTTATCCAAACATATATGCAAATCATCATGTGATTTTGAGCTAAAAATGACATATAAAATCATAATAAAGTCCAACATATAAAGTTACACATGCATCTACATCGCAAAATGAGATAAGCTAGTGATAAAACATAAGAGGATTAAGTTTGTTACCTCCAAAATCGAAGAGCAACACCAATGGAGGGGGAGAAAGCAAGAATAACAGCAAGCTGAAGAACAGAGGCAGTGAATTTAAATGTAATGGCTCGGGCTCGGGGAGGAAGAAATGAGCCGGTGTATAGGCCGGCATAATTAGTCCCGATTAGGTGGCCAAACCGGGACTAAAGATTAATATTTATTCCCGGGGTATCACCCAAACCGGGACTAAAACCTTTAGTCCCGGCTGGTATTACCAACCGGGACTACCTTTAGTCCCAGTTGGTAATACCAGCCGGTAGTCCCGGTTGGTAATACCAGCCGGTAGTCCCGGTTGGTAATACCAGCCGGGACTAAAGATCTCTGCCACGCGGACGACCGTTGGGCAGGGACCTTTAGTCCCGGTTGGTATTACGAACCGGGACTAAAGGGTCCTTTAGTCCCGACGGCAAAAAATGCCGAGGCTAATGCCAAATTGGGACATCGTTCTAAAATCTGTTCTCTAGTAGTGAACACCATTGCACTAAAAAGCGGGATATAGCGGCTGACTTGACCTCTCCGCTAAATACTATAGCCCGTGATTTAAAACACTAAATTTTGTTAATAAGTAGGCCATATGAAAATGTTATATATTTTTTGTCCAAAATAGAAGTTTGAAAATTTTTCACTGCAAATGTGATCATCTTTTGTAAATTGCAATCAATCTAGTATTGTTTCATTTTTTATTTGGGATGTTCATACTGGCTAGATTGTCCATTAATTCTAGTGCCTAACTGGTGAGTAAGTATTTTGCCATATTAGCAATATTTGGACCTTATATGCACCAATTTGCTACGTTGTTGGATTAATTTGCACCTACCTGTTAAGTTGTTGTATGGTGGGCGCAATTTAATCTTACTATTTTGCTAGTGGTGTGGAAGTGGAACTAGCAGTTGTGTACATCAATGGTGTCTGGATCTCCTATCGATAGCAGCACACTTGCAATGAAATTAAACTCCACCGGCCTGCTGGTGATGCTGGCGTGTAGCAGCAGCGCCCACAGGAGCAGCTTTTCAGCCTCCTCCTTGTGATCACTGTCGCTTTTCAGCCTCCTCCACCAGCTGCTTTCCAAGCCTCGATCCTTTATTCAGCACCTCGTGGGAGTTCTCACTGCCGAACGTATCGACAATGTTGGTACACACAGGACTAGTCACACTACTAGAGAATAGACTTTACAACGATGCCCTAACTTGATATTAGCCTCGACATTTTTTATCGTCGGGACTAAAGGACCCTTTAGTCCCGGTTCGTAATACCAACCGGGACTAAAGGTCCCTGCCCAATGGTCGTCCGCGTGGCAGGGATCTTTAATCCCGGCTGGTATTACCAATCGGGACTAAAGATTTTAGTCCCGGTTTGGGTGATACTCCGGGAATAAATATTAATCTTTAGTCCCGGTTTGGCCACCTAACCGGGACTAATTATGCCGGCCTATACACCGGCTCATTTCTTCCTCCC
The DNA here is from genome assembly GCA_904845875.1 of Miscanthus lutarioriparius. Taxonomy (NCBI): domain Eukaryota; kingdom Viridiplantae; phylum Streptophyta; class Magnoliopsida; order Poales; family Poaceae; genus Miscanthus; species Miscanthus lutarioriparius. Next base: position 54,448,072 of record CAJGYO010000017.1, on the reverse strand, counting down.
CGAGCCCGAGCCATTTCATTCAAACTCACTGCCTCTGTTCTTCAGCTTGCTGTTGTTCTTGCTCTCTCCCCCTCCATTGGTGTTGCTCTTCGATTTTAGAGGTAACAAACTTAATCCTCTTATGTTTTATCACTAGCTTATCTCATTTTGCGATGTAGATGCATGTGTAACTTTATATGTTTGACTTTATTATGATTTTATATGTCATTTTTAGCTCAAAATCACATGATGATTTGCATATATGTTTGGATAAACAAAAGTTAAATTAGTTCATTAAAATCACGCCTCACTCGTCCTCGCTGGAGCACGCGCCATCCTCGTCCCCGGCGGCTTACGTGATCTTAGAATTAATTTTTCCATGAAATGAAAAACTTAGGAAATAGTTAGAAAATTGTACAAAATCCGTACTAGTTGAACTTGCGGACCGTGATCATCTCGGCGAGCATTTTCTCTGCCGAGCGGTAACAGACGTCAAGGAGGAGCTTTGATTCTAAGAGGGAGAGCGGCAACGGTCGTGGAAGACCGTGTTCCCTTCCTCGTAGAATCAGAGCTCTTCCTTGACCAAGTACGGTGCCGTCCGGTGGAGAAATGCTCGCCGAGATGATCACGTAAGCAAGGTCAACTAGTACGGATGGTTATTTATTGAAACATTTTTTTGAGCTATGTGATTTCTATGTCATTTTTAGCTCAAAATCACATGATGATTTACAATAGTAAAATCACTTGATAGTTTGGTATTTTACTATTATACATAGTACATATTTCATGGTTTAGTTAGATAAATAAATAATTTTAGTTTTGTTTAAATATATTATTTTAGAAAATATGAAATTTACAGTAGTTTGCAAAAATAAGTATAGAAAGTAGATGACAACTGGTACCGGATCCTCGGCCTCTCGTTCGGTTGCGAAACGACTGAGGCCAGAACTCCCTCTCATTATCTGCGGCAAGTGTAAGCAGAAGATTGTGATGGAGTACTGAGTCAAGAGACAGGGACCCAACAAGGGTCGTGTTTTCTACAAGTGCCCGGATCGCGATGTGAGTTTCTTATGCATTTGATTATTATGGCTAATTGACTTGCTTTTCTTGAATATTTTTGACTAAATATTTTTTGGCTTTAATTTCAGTGGGAGGGCAATGGATGCGATGGTTGGTACTGGGAGGAAGATTATGGTACATACGTGCAGAATTCGGCTGCTGCTGATGAGGCAGTGAGCCAGCAGGAGAAGCTTATTGATATTCAACAGAAAAATGATTTGTCTGTTTTAGTTGCGTACGATCACGAAATAATTATGTTACTGAAGTGCATTGTAGTTTTAGTTTGTTTAGTGAAAGTTGGGATTGCTTACGTTGTAGCCATGCTTAGTTAATTAATCAACCGTGTGTGTGTCATCTATGTTGTGTAATAAAATACTTAATTATGTTCAAGGTTTTCATAATTTGTCGTGTAATACAGATTATGTCACGCCATTGGATGTACAATGCCGATCGGCGCTCCCAAGACTTTATTGAGGGCTTGCACTATTTCTTAGGTGTGGCCATGGCAAATAAGAGGGATGGTTTCATGTGCTGTCCATGCGTCCTATGTAAGAATTTAAAGGAATATTCAAGCTCAATGAGTCTTCATTCACATTTGCTTAAGTCAGGTTTCATGCCAAACTATATATGTTGGACAAAGCATGGAGAAAGCGGGGTTATGATGGTAGAAGGTGAAGGAGAAGATTTAGACATTGATGACATTATTGCTCAGTATGGTGCCTTTGATGATACTACAATGGGGTGAGATGAAGAAGAGGTAGCGGTAGAAGATGATCACGGTGATGCTCTTGGCGATGCCATTCGTGATGCACAACAAGAATGGGAAAGTGAAAAAGAAAAAGTTAAGTTCGAGCGCATGCTTGAGGATCATAGGAAGTTGCTATACCCGACGGCCGAAGAGGGGCAAAAAAAGTTGGGTACAACACTGGAATTGCTACAGTGGAAGGCAAAGAATGGTGTATCCGACAAGGCATTTGGGAATTTATTGAACCTCATAAAGAAGATGCTTCTGAAGCCAAATGAATTGCCCACCACTACGTACGAAGCAAAAAAGGTTGTCTGCCCTTTGGGATTAAAAATTCAGAAGATGCATGTATGTCCTAATGACTGCATCCTCTACCATGGCAATGAATATGAGAATTTGGACGAATGCCCGGTATGTAAAGCATCGCGGTATAAGATCAGGCGCGATGATCCTAGTGACATCGAGGGTGAACAACGTCCTAGAAAGAAAATCTCTGCCAAGGTTATGTGGTATGCTTCTATAATACCACGCCAAAAACGTTTGTTCAGAAATAAAGACCATGCAAAGTTGTTGCGGTGGTATAAAGAAGACCGTAAGGTAGACAATATGCTGAGACACCCAGCTGATGGGTCCTAGTGGAGAGCGATAGACAGGGAATTTCCAGAGTTTGCAAATGAGGCTAGAAACTTAAAGTTCGCCTTAAGTACAGATGGTATGAATCCTTTTGGATAGCAGAGCACTAGTCATAGCACTTGGCCAGTTACTCTATGTATCTACAACCTTCCTCTCATCAATATCTACAATCCTTATATAGGTCATTTTTTCATTTGAGAAAGCTTGTACAAAATATAGTTCAAATTTCACAAGTGTGTGACATAGTTTTAGAAAGTCTATATGAGATTTAAGAAGTTATGACTAGTGTTTGATAAAAATTTCTCAAATGGGAAAATGAGCTATGTAACAATTGTAGATCTTGCTGATATGATCAAACTTGGTATTCAGAGTTTTTTCATCTGAGGTCATTTAGTGTCTCATTTGAGCAAGTTTGACCAAGTCAAATTTGGTCAAATGAAAAAACAATACTTTGACTCTAGTATTATGAACTCTAAATTACTTCTAATTGAAAAGTTTTGAATATCAAGTTTGTTAAACTCAAAAATATATACAATTGTTGTTTTGATCAACTTTTCATTTGAGAAAGTTTGGATAGTTCAAATTTGTGATTTTTCAATTTCGACGCCTACAAACTAGTTTTCGGGACCCTAGATTGTCTCAAATTAAAAAGTTTTGAATACCAAGTTTGTTAAGCTCATCAATATCTATAATCCTTATATAGGCCATTTTTCATTTGAGAAAGCTTGAACAAAATGTAGTTCAAATTTCACAAGTGTGTGACATAGTTTTAGAAAGTCTATATGAGATTCAAGAAGTTGTGACTAGTGTTTGATAAAAATTTCTCAAATGAGAAAATGAGCTATGTAACAATTGTAGATCTTGCTGAGATGATCAAACTTGGTATTCAGAGTTTTTTCATCTGAGGTCATTTAGTGTCTCATTTAAGCAAGTTTGACCAAGTCAAATTTGGTCAAATAAAAAAACAACACTTTGACTCTAGTATTATGAACTCTAAATTACTTCTAATTGAAAAGTTTTGAATACCAAGTTTGTTAAACTCAAAAAGATCTACAATTGTTGTTTTGGTCAACTTTCCATTTGAGAAAGTTTGGATGGTTCAAATTTATGATTTTTAAATTTCAACGCCTACAAACTAGTTTTCGGAACCCTAGATTGTCTCAAATTGAAAAGTTTTGAATACCAAGTTTGTTCATCTCATCAATATCTAAAATCCTTATATAGGCCATTTTTTCATTTGAAAAAGTTGTAGAACAAAAAATACTACATTTTCTTTATTTTTATTGGTTCAACAAAAATTCCCTGTCAATTTTGGTCAAAAACCGAGAAAAAATTGAAACATTGACGTTACAATAATGTGATAATAAATTTCCAATCGAATAATATTAGTTTTATTAATTTTAAGTTACAAATATATTTTTGCATTAACAAAATACTTAGTATTAGTAACATTTATATTCTATATTCATAAAAGAATTTTTTTTAGATTTTTTTAGATTTTTTTTACAAAGTCTCGTCTGCTGCTCTCGATCGGCCATGTTTTTTAGATTTTTTTACAAAGTCTCGGCCGTATGTTAGATTAAAATGTATTAAATTTTAATTAGTAGTTTATTGTTAGTTTTTTAGTTATTTTTAGATAGTTTTTGATATATGTTAGATTTAAATGTATTAAAATTTAATTAGTATTTTATTTAGATAGTTTTTTAGATAGTTTTTATTATAGTTTTTGATATATGTTAGATTAAAATGTATTATCTATTACTAGTTTATCTAATTTCATGTTAGATTTATTTAATTGGATTTAGTAATTATATATTCTATCTCTCTATATATATCTAGAGAGAGATTCTATATGTGTACATATGTACTTAATTATTTCTATATGTATATATACATGTACTTATTTTCATGTGTTGAGAGAGAGAAAATTGTATCTAGAGAAACATTCTATGTGTTATCACATGCATATCTAGAGATATAGACATATGCACTTATTTTTATGTGTTGAGAGAGAGAAAAAATATATTATATCATTCTATGTGTATATATATACATGTACTTATTTCCATGTTTTTGGATCGAAAGTGTTTTTGATTCAATTCCAAAGCCTATACCTTATTATTGTTTATCCTTATGAAATATTATGTGTTATTATATTTAATTGGATTTAGTAATTCTATATGTGTTATCACATGTACTTATGTTATGTACCGTAGTAATTCTATCTATGTGTTATCTTGAAGATACAAATGGCTGCTCCGGATGATGACATAATGACGGATATTATCAAGGCCGGCACCAATGTGGATGTAGATGACACGAGTCAGTACTTTGCTGATTATGAGGATATCCTGAATATGCCGGTGGTTGAAGATCAACAAATTGTCGCGCAAGAAAATACTGGCGAGGTATATTTGATTATCTATCATCTCTTATAGATGCATGCGTACGTATATTTGTTGTTAATCGTTGTGTTTCTACTCATGTAGCTGGTCTCTAGATCTACATCAACCACCGACAAAAGTAGGAAAGTCCGAGGGCCAAAAAAGCCATTAGAGGGCCGTTTCATAATATCAGAATTCAACACCGACACCGGCAAACCATTGGGACCACATGCTCAGACATATGTCAATCAATGTGGGTTCATTGTAAGGGATAGGATCCCAGTTAGTGCTCGTGAATAGAAGCAGAAGATATCCGCTCCTAATGTTAGTTTTGTATCTGATCGTAACAAGAACTTAGCTTGGAGAGATATCACTCAGCATTTCACATTACAAGCAGATGATGCTTTGAAAGAGCTAGTGAGGGATTGGACAATGAAGAAGATGGCAACATTGTTCCAGAGTTGGAAGAAGACATTGTATAAAAAGTTTATCTTGAAGAATGCTACGCCGGATTTCAATGCTAAGGCGTTTGTCAAGTTGGAGTCCCATTGAGATGCCTTCGTAGAATACAAGACATCTCAAGACAGTGAGGAACGTGTGATGAGGAATCGGCAGAATGCCCGACAGAAGCAATACCGTCATCGCATGGGATCAGGTGGTTATAGGAGTGCTATTCCCAAGTGGCAGAACCTAGAAGCAGAGATTACTGCCAAGGGAATCATACCTGAAACAATAGAGAAGAACTGGCCTCAACGCGCGAAGAATTGGTTCTACGCTCATGAGGGAAGCCTAGACCCAGACACTGGCAAGCTAATTTTCGGCCAAAAAATTGAGAGAGCAACACAGAGACTAGCTCGTGCTAGGGAAGAAGCTGATAGTGGTGTTTTCAAGCCCAACAGGGAGACGGATGAATTGACATATGCCCTAGAGAATCCTGAACACGGTGGTCGAACAAGAGGCTATGGGGCGGTTCCATGGCTACACGCATTTCCAGCAGACAAGGATACCTACAGAAGCCGCCAGAGAAAGAAGGATGAGGAGGCAGAACGAATCCGTGCATTGGAGTAATTTGTTGATGAGTCACGACAAGCATTGCTTGAATCACGTGAACGAGAAAAATCTCTTGAGGCAAGAATACAGGAGGAGATCAAGAGGCAAGTGTAGCTAGCAATGAGTCAAATGCAATCGCAATCAATGTCAGGAGTCACCATTAGCCCCGTTGGTCAGATGCAAAGCAGTTGTGCTTCTACGGAGCTGCTAGTTATTCAAGATGACGCTGGGTTGCGCTTCCCTGTTGATGACATTACCGAGCCTCTAACAACATGTGAGCTGCACATTCCAGATGGTAATAATGCATCAATCATGGTGGCTGTCGGGGTTGTATCTCCAATAGACCGAACGAAGACACCAAAAATCCATGGGTCAGTTATTCTACCTGGATATGCTAGCGTCTCGGTCGATAGAGTGCTCAAAGGTTACAGCAATGTTCCTCTTGACATTGAAGGCGGTGATGGGGAGAAGACACTAGGAGAAGCAGAGAAGACATTTATTCAATGGCGCAAACGCTTCATCATCATTCCTAGGGCGCCACCGCTTCCCCTACCTCACCCTAGGTACGAATGAAAGTGAATGAAATATTATTTTCCATTAATTTTCTATTGGCTTCAAAAATAATTGACACACAACTTGTTTTTGTAGCAGGGTCTCCCCCCACCCTAGCCTAATCATTCATTCCCCATCTCATCACAGCATCGTGGGGGGCGAGATGACTTCATCCCCACAGCGATCGCCAACTCCTACACCGGCCCCATCGCCTCCACAACGATCTCCAACTCCTACACCGGCCCCACCACCTCCACAATGATCTCCAACACCTCCACGCCGGTCTCCACCAACACCGGACTCATCGCCTCCACATCGGTCTCCAACACCGCCCCCACCCCCTCCACACCGACGCACTACAAAGACGTCTAAGGTCCCGGTGGCAAAGAAGACCCCGAGAAAAAGAGTTATTTCTCAAGAAATACTTCCTGAAAAGACTGATGAGCAAATAGCAGCTGAAGAAGACAAAAAAGTGAAAGATTTTTTTATAGATATAAAAAACAAGAGTCAAGCGAAGCTTAAGGAGAAGCCGTACTTTTACATACCACGAGATGTGCTGAGGCAGAAGGTCGATGCTCACAAGAAAAAGATGATTGAACTTCATAAGCCTTCGCCACTATCAGACCATGACCGCTCCCTCGTGAAGTCACATGATGCAGATAAGAAAAGGAAAAGAGCATCAGGGAAGGATGTCCCACAGCTTGGACAACAGAAGCAACCAATGCAAAATCTTGTTGTTACTAATGAATATGGTTCCAACATAGAAGTCTATCGACCAGACAACTCTGGAGAAGTGTCGGTTCAAGCCCTTAATGCTTTTTTTGAAGATACTGGTTTAACCTTGGATCAATTGACGGGCAAAGCTCCAATCCAGAACCTAGAAGTTGATACCTAGAAGACTTATAAATATGGCAAAAGTCTGTACAACCCTACGGCTCTGAATGAATTGGGTACGCAAATGTACTTGCTCAATAAGTGGTACATGTAGGCGTGTGGTAGGGGTGAGGAGTGGATCTTTGTCAAATTTAGAGACCATCATTACTTTCGTGGCGATGACATCTTACATATTAGTTTCGAAGAATTGCATCAACTATGCCACATGGACGCTCTAGACAAATCAATCATTAGCTCATTTTGTTTGTAAGTGATTCTTACTTTTATTTAATAAACTCACTTCCATGCGTACGTATATATAATTATCCTCACATGTAACTTATATTTATATACAGATTCCAGATGTCAGAGCTCCAAAGAATACAAGACACCAGTGTTGGCTTCATTGATCCTTATATCGTATTCAAAACCGATATTATTCCCAAGGAGCAGTGGGTATCTGAAGCACAGAAGAATATCATGAGGTTCTTCGTGAAGCAGCATGACAAGACAACAATACTTTTCCCGTACAGCTTTGAGTAAGTGTTAATAATAATGTTGATGGCCAGAAGGAGTAGCTTGAGATCCCGATGAAAGTCCTACGGCACCTTCCAATCATACCGAGGCTCCAACGGCTATTCATGACCGAGAAGTCCACGAAACAGATGACATGGCACAAGAATGGCATTTGATACAATCCTAACAAGATGGTACATCCAGCTGATGGTGAAGCATGGAAAAGCTTTAATCGCAAGCATCGTGACAAAGATCTTGAGGCCCGTAATGTACGTGTTGCGCTGGCAACAGATGGGTTCAATCCTTATGGAATGATGTCGGCCCCATACACTTGTTGGCTCGTGTTCGCTATCCCCCTCAATCTCCCCCTGGGGTCCTCCTTCAACGGCAAAACATATTCTTGACGTTGATAATTCCTAGACACCCGGGAAACAAAATGAGTGTGTACATGGAGCCTATTTATGATGAATTGATTAGTGCTTGGAATGAAGGGGTATGGACTTACGACCGAGCTACAAAGAAAAACTTCAAAATGTATGTTTGGTACCAGTACTTCATGCATGACTTCCTAGCGTATGGGATATTTAGCGCCTGGTGTGTCCATGGGAAGTTCCCATGCCCGGTATGCAAGACAACTCTAGAGTTCATTTGGTTGAAGAAGGGTGGCAAGTTTTCATCGTTCGACAAGCATCGACAGTTCCTCCCTCTTAACCATGCATTCAGACAAGACACCAAGAACTTCACGAAAGGTGTCAAGGTGACCGACCCTGAACCTCAGAAGATGACTGGTGCCCAGGTTCATGCTCAGATAGATGCTCTCATGGTCAATCCACAGAAAGATAGTCGAAAGAAAGATTGCTTTGTGGGATATTGTGTCAAACATATGTGGACTCATAAGTCGGGCTTGGAGAGGCTTCCCTATTTTGATGACCTTCTCCTTCCACATAATATAGATGTAATGCACACTGAGAAGAATGTCACCGAAGCACTTTGGGCAACACTCGTGGACATTCCTGACAAGACAAAGGACAACCCTAAGGCTAGAGTTGACCTGGCAACGCTATGCGATAGACCAAAGCTAGAGATGCTACCTCCAAGAGACGGCAAGCCATGGAAAAGGCCTAAGGCCGATTACGTCTTAGACAAGAAGCACAGGACGGAAGTGATACAATGGATGCAGATGTTAAAGTTCCTGGATGGGTATGCAGTGAATCTGAGGAGGGGAGCGAACCCAGAGACTGGCCGAGTCTTAGGGGTGAAGAGTCATGACTACCACATATGGATTGAGCGGCTTCTTCCGTCGATGGTTTGAGGCTACGTCCCTGAGAATGTCTGGAAGGTGCTGGCAGAGTTGAGCTTTTTCTTCTGCCAGCTTGTGCCAAGGAGGTATCTATGAAAGTGGTTGAGGAGTTGGAAAAAGCGGCACCTCTGTTGCTCTGTAAGTTGGAGAAGATCTTTCCACCTGGCTTTTTCTTATCGATGCAGCATTTGATTTTGCACCTCCCATCCGAGGCATGAATGGGGGGCTCGTGCAAAACCGTTGGTGCTATCCAATCGAGAGATGTCTAAAGACTATTTGCAAGAAATGTGGAAACAAAGGCAGGATTGAGGCTTCCATTGCTAAGGCATTCATTCATGAGGAGGTGTCAAACTTCACAACAACATACTATAATGAGAACCTTCCTAGCGTGCATAATCCACTCGCTCGGTACAACGAGGATGAAAATGAATCGACCCTTAGCCTTTTCAAAGGGCCACGTGGGAGAGCAAGTGGAGCGACCACAAAGACCTTGAGCTATGAAGAGTGGCGCAAGATCATGCTCTACGTGTTGACCAACCTTGATGAAGTGGAAATGTATCTGGGGTAAGTTCTCAACGAACTTGTTACATACTCCGTAACTTTTGTACATCCAACAATATTGTTTCTTGTCGGTGCAGGGAATTTTTTGATGAATCCTAGCATCATTCAAGGCCACCTTCTGACCATGAACAAGAGACCCTGCTTCAACATGGTTCGCCTGATTTCATTACATGGTTCCAAAAAAAGGTACCAGCCAACTTAGCTCTTACTAAGTTTGACGTTCCAAGTTGCCTGATTTCATTTCTCTCCTGCTTGAACTTGCAGTGCCAAAGGGATGTGTCTATAAGTGCTGAATTATGACAGGTGGCCAATGGCTTTGACTATAAGGTCTTGTCATTTAATGCTTATGATGTGAATGGATATTGCTTCCACACAACAAGGTACGAGCAGAGTCATCCCAATCCAAGGACCACGAATACCGGAGTATTTACGCTCGGCACTGATCAGGAGGAGTATTATGGGACAGTTGAAGAAATATACGAGCTCGACAACCGTGGTTCCAAAGCACTTAATCCTGTCATATTCAAATGCCAGTGGTTTGATCTTGCAGTATCGAGAAAGTCCCATCAACTTGGGATAGTCGAAACTCAACAGGATTCCTTCTATCCAGGCGAAGATGTCTATATTGTGGCTCAACAAGCCACACAAGTTTATTATTGTCCATATGCTTGCAAAATAGACCCACGTCTTCAGGGTGGTATATTGTGCACAAGGTATCACCACACGGTAGATTACCTCGCCCAAACCCTGATGTTTACAACTTGAACCCAAACACGCATGACGGAGAGTTCTATCAACAAGAAGAGGGGCTACCAGGGATGCTTGAGATAGACTTAACCGGAAAGATCGAAATGGAAGCAGACGAGGAATGGGTTGTTGATGAGGACGCTGCAAATGAGGTGCATGATCCGAAGGGCTTGGAAATGCTTGACGGACTACGACTAGGCAATGACAACGATGAGGATGAGGCTATTGAGGATTTGGACAATCTTAATAGTGATGACGATACCTATCGTCTAGATAATCCCGATCATGAAGAATATTAGAAATACATGTAATACTATGTTATTTTGTAATTACATTTTCTTTATTTTGCATCTCTTACTAAGTACGTCTCGTTTATCTGTACTTACTGGTTTACTCTTTTTAATTGCAGGTGATAGGGCCCACTTGGAGGAGCTGCCCCTTGGTTTATGCCAACCGGAGGGACATGGCGACGACTGAGGAGGCAGAGGCTACAGAGAGGCTAAGGAGGCCGAGAGGCAGGCCCAGGCGGGAGCCGTTGACTGACCACGGGCGCAGCTCCTCACATGACTCTATGCACGACGACGACCTTCAGCACACGGTGGATGGGGACGGGGGTCCACGGATGGAGGACGAGGAGGCGGTTCCAGCGACAGAGGACTCGGAGGTGGCGACGGTAGGGGGTTCCACTTCCTCTGGTACATCAAAGCCCTACCAGCGAGGTCCCGCAAAGCTCCCGAAGCGACCGATACCTGTTGAGAGGCGCCCACTGATTGCACCTGAGGGCGATAGGTAAGTAACTTCATATGTTCTTCATTTGATATGTTGAAAAATCATAATAACAACTAATAACTATTGTGGACCACTTGTGCAGGAACTGGGTGCTTGTGTACCAGGCGGCCCCGGCACGCAATGTGAATGGCATCCTAGGACTTCTGTGCAAGGAACACTTCCCTGGCCTGGTTAGGAAAGGAGATCAGGATTGGGAGCCGGCCTGGTCGTTCAACCACTATGCCCTCATGTAGGATGCTCCAGATCATAATGGCATCCGTTGCAGAAACAAGGCAGATCGGGTGATTAGGGAGTTGTGGGTAAGTCTTTCTTGCACTACATTCCTCAATTCCTCGCATTCATTAGACATTCTTGAAATAAAATAATGGATACCTCGTGTCTTTATGCAGGACTTCTTCAAAATCCAGGAGGGATAGGAGGAAAGTGCGTATCAGGTGGCTTACGCTTCCTGTAAAAGGCGTGTCATCGACTTGCACTACGAGTCCCACCTCCAGGCCCACATAGACTACAACACCAAGTTCCTACTCAGGCGTGTCAACAAAGAGGAGGCAAGACGGATGACGTTGACAAGGGAGCAGTACATACAGGTAAATACAAAACATGAATATTCATTTCTTTTGATATTAAGTATGCCTAATTTGATCTCCAGATATGTCGTCTACTTGATGTCCTGTAGGCGATTCCAAGCTGGTGCGCCACCCACCCCGATTGCTGGGAATATATTGTGGACACCTGGTTGGACGGGGACTAGCAGAAGAAGCACGATGAGGCCCACGATAGGCGTTTGCAGATGCCAGGTGTACCTCACCATCAGGGCAGCCGCAGCCTCAACAAATATGCAAAGGCATATGTAAGTCTCCGCCATTGCTCTAATCTAGCCACGCTCAATTCTGCATCATTTCTAACCACATGTTGTTGTCTTTCTCGTAGTCGGATGCACACAGTGGCCAGCCAGTTGATCAACTCAAGGCATATGCTCTAGCTCACATGGGCAAGGCGACGGCCGACATCGAGTACGACCCAGATGCCTTGCTTGAGGCGTACACCAACTCCAGCGTCCACACCTGCCTCTCTTCATACACGGAGGCGGCAAGGTCAGTCCATGGGCTGGGCTACGATCCGAGAACCAAGGAGCGCCTTGATCCTCAGCTCGTGATGAGGGTGGGGCAAGGGAAGAAGCATGGGCGGTTCTGGATTGGCGATGGCGTCCTCGACACGGCCTCTACTCCTCCTCTCCACCAGCTCCGAGCAGCGAGCATGAGCTCAAGCGTGCCCATATGCCAACGGCCAACCACGGTGTCAGCACTCCAGGTAAGCATTCCTGTTTCATTCGTGGTTCTTTGACTTTTACATACCTTACCTATGCATTATTGAAACATTGGGGTCAAATGTTGTAGGCCCAAGTGCAGGAACTACAGGCTGAGCGGGAGGTCGAGCGGCAGAGGCTACAGGCTTTGGAGGCCCAGCAGGAGCAAGATCAGCGGCAGATGGCCGAGATGATCAAGTTCATGCAGCAAATTGGCCAGCAACAAGGTTGGGCGATCCCACAGACGCTGCTTGCTCCAGATCCACCTCCACAACGTCCTGATTCTACCCCGGTGAGTATAAGTATGAAGTTTTACTTTCTATGCTGAAACTTAGAGAAACCTAGAGAAACCTAGTGGTGGTGGTGGTGTGGTGGTGGTGGTGTTGTGTTGGTGGTGGTGGTCACGGTGTTGTGGTGCTCATGGTGGTGGTGGTGGTGTGGTGGTGGTGGTGGCCATGGTGGTGATGTGGTGGTGGTGGTGGGGTGGTGGTGGTGGTGGTGAAGTGTTGGTGGTGAAGTGTTGGTGATGTGGTGGTGGTGGTGGTGGTAGTGGTAGATATTTATCTTGCATATTTATCTCTTCTCTTGTCGCTCACGTGCAATCTCTTCTATTTTGTGCAGCATCAATCGGGCACGGCGTCGAACCACCTCGGAGGGTCGCCGGGATCGCACATTTGGCCATCCCAACCTAGACCATCGCCGTGAGCTTCAAATGGCAACCGTTGTGATATAATGCACTTGTGAACTTTGTGAACTATGCTTGTGTGTTTGGACTTTGGACTTGGGAGTCGAGATTGTGATACTTGTATGCTATGTTTCTGTTTGTGGTGGATTGTGATATACATTTGTGTGATATATAGTTGTGTTATATATATATGATGTATATCTTGTTTGCAACGATGGAAGACTAAAAACCAAAAAAAAATTAAATTTTTTCACTTCTTTGCCGAGTGTCATGACCATGACACTCGACAAAGCTGGGAATCTGCGACACTCAGCTTCCCAGCTTTCCCGAGTGCCATGGCCAAGGCACTCGACAAAGAAAATTCAAAAAAAACTGCTTTGCCGAGTGCCAACCTACAACACTCGGCATAGAAAATCCAAAAAATAAAGAAAACAAGCTTTGCCGAGTGCCAGATGCGGACACTCGGCAAAGCATTTTTTTAAAAAAATAAAAAACACATTTATTTGCCGAGTGCTGACGCATGGCACTCGGCAAAGGGGCCGTCATCGTGACCTGGCCGTCACGGTGGCTTTTCTTTGCCGAGTGCCGTGAAGGGATATGCCGACAGCTCTTTGCCGAGTGCAGCACTCGGCAAAGGCTTTGCCGAGTGCAATTGCACTCGGCAAAGCACGCGTCTCCCGTAGTGTGTGCTGCTGCATCTTCTCAAGAGAAGTTTGGTTCCGCATTTGTCAAGCTCTAGGACACCCATTACCACCGATGGAGCAGTCAGTCTATGCTTGGTGGAGACGACTACGAGCAACTTGTAATCAGCAGCACAAGAAGGGTCTCAACTCCCTATTCGGCCTTGTTTCCTGGGGAATATGGAAGGAGCGGAACGCTCACTGTTTTAGAGAGGCCTCGTCCACGGTAAACGATCTACTGATGGTCATTAGGGCTCAGGCCGACCAGTGGGTTCATGCGGGGGCCAAGGATCTAGGGAGTTTAGGCGTTGGGTGGGGGGAGGTAGTCCGCTGCCCACCGGGTTCTCAAAGAGTTGTATTCCAAACCTGTAGCCCTCAGGGCTAGCAGCCGGATGCCGGTCACTTGTACAAAACTCTATTTTCTCCTTAATACAAACATACGCAACGCTCTTGCGTATTCGAGAAAAATAATGTTTCACAGTGCATAAGTGTAAATATAACATAATAGAAGTTGATAAACATATGACCTTTTTCCTCAACTTAGTTTACTAAAACAAAATAGAGATGGTTCAGATTCATATCGTGGGCAAAAGCACAAATAACATAGCACATGTATTATATGAGGCAAGCTAAGAATGATAGATAGAAGGATGAACACGCACTTGTAGCAAACTTGATGGTTGCTGTCGAAATTTTCAAGATCATATTTGCTTGTGGATATTGACAAAGTCAAGTTGATTGGCTGTTGTCCCTTCTTATTATCAATGGCATGCTGAACAAAATCATTTGGTCTAGAGCCTCAGCCATCAGGTACGCAGAGTAGCATGACAAGCTACAGGCGATGACCCTGATGCTGTTGACGACCAGCGACGGCGCCGAGTGAGAAGGAGGATCAGAATCCCTTCGGGTGGAAGTGGATGAGGAAGATGAGCACTTGATGTCAAAGAGGGTCATTGCATGATTTACCACACAACGATAGCATATCGGTGGTGGTGAACGCACCGCCGCTGTCACATCACGCACATGTGATGTCATTGTCACGGGCAAAACCATGGTGGCAGTGTTACATATCGTCGCTCAGCTAGCAACCGCTACGCCAGAAGGACTCCCTCACCCTATGGGGGACCTTGATCAAGTCCTTACTGAGTAAGGGGTCGTGTTATTAAGTCAATTTCTTAGCTATAAGCCTCGCCTTTCACTTTTATTAGTACCTCTTTTTCCAACCTTTTCCATTCCATATCTCACCAGTCTTCTTTCCCTGGGTTGTTCTTGAAACGCGGAGCATGGCCTCCCTCACCCTTGTTCGATGCAAAACAGTTGTTTGGCTCTAACATTGCGAGCCCATATGGCTGATACATGCAAAGGTAGACCTACCATTGGCAGCAATTGGATCTGTTGGATCTCATCCTTCCAAAACTTTTGGCAAGAATCTCCGGGTGTTGTGATACCAGTATGGCGGGACATGACCATGTGACCAACAATGCTGATCTTGGCATAGGGGAAGCCTCCTCTTTTCTAGATCTTGCATAGGGGTAAACATCCTGTCTAGTTGGTCTGACATTGCTGAATCAACCAGGTTCGGCAAAGATCACAAGACTCACTTCTAAATCACCTCCGGTGAGTGCCACATTGCTACGAAAATCTTGTGTTATTCTGGTTCAAAACTTCACATCCTGCCTTCTTCCTATCATCTCCATCAAGCTGTTTGCATGCTTAATGGCCAGTGCTAGATTCAAAATTTCACATCTTTTCATGTTGCTAGCATGTTTGGAATTACTGATTTACCGGTCGTACACATAGAGGATTCGTCGGAACAGAATTGCATCCATAGATCTTGCTTTCTGTTATTTTCTATCAGTTCCTTGTGTCATATTTATCTAACTATTATTGTTTGTTCTCTTACATGTGGAAAGTAACAGTCCAATAATATTTGGACAAATGCTATATACTCTGTAAAAATACATTTATTTGTTTTAGTCTTTTATTTTCAAGTTGTAAAGTAGTCTGAGGTTAGCAATGGCACTAATCGCTGCATGACATTGGTGTTTATAATCATTCAAGCACATATTTTTGTATATTTCACTTGTCTTGATTTGTTGACCTTATAGCTCACATAGTCACAGTATCTTTACTTTTACTAAGCTATGGTAACTTCTTGCAAAGAAAAATTAAATAAATTTTGTTGCACTCCAGACCAAGCTATATAGTCTCATTTATATTTAAGTCTAGAAAACTTAATTCAATGCTACATTTTATGTTGGGCTTATGAAAATTGTAGCCTTTGTGACTACTAATGGTGTAGTAGTTGTCCTGTGCTGTGGGCTAGGCAGTAATTTTGATATGCCTAGACATGTCTGGTTCTATGTTTGCCTACTATTACAGAATACTTAATTAGCAAAACTAAATGCCAAACACTTAGCCAAAGGTGCAACACAAAAAAACTCCACAAAATGACTTTGAAAATCATCGAAAAAAGGAAAAACTGGAGAAGGGAAAGGATGAACTCAAGATTTCAGAGGACAAAATATTTAGATAACAATGAAATCTCTTCTTTACAAGATCACGTCTTGCATCCTCCCTTCATCCTCCTTCTAGATCTAGAAAACTAGAGCAAGAGGTGCTCCCGCTCTCTACTTCTAATCTCCTCTAAACATGAAACACTTGGCTGGGCTAAGGAAATGACTTGGGGTGGGAGAGATGGCTGTCTTGGGCATCCACTACTCTTATTTATAGGGTTATTATACATTCCAAGATGACCTTAGATATTTTCTCTGAACCATATAATCCCAGGGGCATAATGGTGCAAGTTGAGTTCTGTGCACCGGAAGGCCAGAAGACCTTCATGAAGAAGCTTCTCCTCAACGCAAACTCTCCGATGATGCCATGTGTCACCCTGAGATCCTCCTCGGGGTTTTGTGGCCCAAACCCAGCAAACCTGCTGCCCGTGGTTTTGAGGTCAAAACCTCCAAAATCAGCTGGAGTCGCGTACCCGCTACGCTTCCTCCATGATCTCAACACGTGTCACCACTCGTTCTAACCGCCTGATCACCAAGTTCTTGCACAACTGCTTGACTTGGTCAACCACTGTATTGATATGGTCAACACCGTCTATGTCGTCTCCGCATGTACACTTGCTTGTCGACGTCGCCAAGTGCTAGCCATCCACAATCCATCTTTTGACTCTCGGCCCCTCAGTCCAAGCCTCCATGTCCATCCTTCACCGCTCCTAGTCCATTGGTACAGACTCACTTGACCTTCTCTATTTCCATCGACCGTCTCAATGCTCAACACCTACACATCACAAGACAGGAGACATGTTGCACACACCATAATTCATGCAATGGTTAGTCTCAACACTAAACCAAATCTCGACCATCTCTTGACAATCACTCATCACTCATCACACATAGGCACATATCCACCATGTGTTCGTAGCTACACCAAGCTATGGGCTAACGAATCCTTCTTCAGCAATGAGTTCTACCTCGATGAGACTTCTGAGGATGTTCCAAATGGTTCAGGTACATGTCTTTTTCTTGCATGCTCTTCAACTACTATAACCACACGCGTCATTCGATACCGATGAGGCGGGATTACCTAATGTTCTAGCTATGCTACACCGACCCGTGGATCATGAGGCAATGGATCACACCGATGCCATCAACACCTACACCAACACCACCTGCATGGAGAACGTGAAGCGAAGACCAACGATGATGACCAAGTTTTCCAACGATGACTATTAGTTGAAATCACTACCAGATTCAGCTTCTTTGCCGAGTGCCTCAGGCACTCGGCAAAGGCCGATATACACTCGGCAAAGCCTTTGCTGAGTGTTACACTCGGCAAAGGGCGCTTGGTAAATAGTTTATCGACAAAGACCTCTTTGTCGAGTGCACTTTATCGGGCACTCGGCAAAGCCTTTGCCGAGTGCTAATCTGACACTCGGCAAAGAAAAGTTGTCGTGATGGCGGCTTTGCCAAGTGTCAAGGTCAAGCACTCGGCAAAGGTCGCCTCTTTGCCGAGCGCCGTTGACTCAGACACTCGGCAAAGGTGGCCACTGTGCCGAGTGCCACCGTCAAGACACTCGGCAAACAGGCAACCTTTGCCGAGTGCCTGGTCCGTGCCACTCGGCAAATATGTGATGTTTGCCGAGTGCAATGGCCTGTGCACTCGGCAAAGCATGTTCCTAGGCATGTTCTCAAGTCGTCACTTTGCCGAGTGTCATGGCCATTGCACTCGGCAAAGTGACTGAAAATATCCTTTTTATTTGTTTTTTACATCCCATTCAAACAAACAGAAGATATATATAACAAACATCACCAACATCACATATATATCATCAACATCACATATATATCACAAACGTCACATATATATCACAAACGTCACATATATATCACAAACGTCACATATATATCACAAACGTCACATGTCTCACAATATATCACAAATAAGTTCACAAGTAATCCAAGTGCTCCATCATCTACAACCACAATTGCAAATAGAAGTACCATTAACAACCACAAGTATCATCACCAAGATGGCTAATGAGACTAATTTGGTGAAGGATTCGTTGAAGCATGAGGATCGTTCGATGCCGCTGATTGATTCTGCACAAAGGAGAAGATATTGCATGTGTGAGACAAGATAAATATATACCATACATGAATAAAACTTTCATACTCCACTAGGTTTGACCATAAGTATGGACATACAAACTAAAACATTTATACTCACAGGAGTAGAATAGTGAGGAGGTGGAGCGAATAGCGAAGGTGGCGGAACTACACCCATAGCGGCGCCAAGACTTTGCATGTACTGAAGAATCTCCACCATGCTCCGCAGCTCGGCCTCCCGCTTGGCCTCCACCCTCTCCATCTTCGCCTGCATCTGCTCCTGTATCCTCCTCTCTTGTTCCAGCTAGGCCTACAATATATTCACCCCAATGTTACAATAATGCAAAGAAAAGGTATGAAAAAACCAAGGAACAACGAATAATCCAGGAATAACCTTGAGTGCCTCCACCTGGTGGTGTGAAGTGTCCTGCCGAGGTCGTATGGCTGGGCTCCTGCTCGTGCTGCTTGCTTGAATCTGGGAGAGACTGGGAGTAGCGGCCGAGTTGATTGCGCCGTCGCCAATCCAGTACCGCCCATGCTTCTTGCCTCCTCCCACCCTCATGATGACTTCTCCATCAAGGTCCTCGGTGCTCGGATCGTACTCTGGCCCATGGACCTCCCTTGCCATCGATGTGTACTCACTAAGGCGGTTGTGGACGGTCGCATTGCTGTACGCCTTGGGCCCATCCTCCAGGTTGTAGTCGACGTCGGACATCGCCTTGCCCTTGTGGGCCATAGCAAATGCCTTGAAGATGGAGCAAGGCTAGCCACCATGTAACACCGACTGCGAGAAAAACAGCAAGATGATTAGAAATCATGCAGAATTGAGCGTTAGAATAAATAAATGAATTCACGTACCCATGTTTCTGCGTATCCGCTGAGGTTGCGGCTGCCTTGATGGTGTGCTACACCTGGCATCATCAAACGCCGCTCCCAGCACAAGTTGTGCGTCTCCTCCCACTCGCGTGAGCACCACTTGTCCACCATCTGTTCCCAGCATTCTCCATCAAGGTCCTCGGTGCTCGGATCGTACTCTGGCCCATAGACCTCCCTTGCCATCGATGTGTACTCACTGAGGCGGTTGTGGATGGTCGCATTGCTGTACGCCTTGGGCCCATCCTCCAGGTTGTAGTCGACGTCGGACATCGCCTTGCCCTTGTGGGCCATAGCAAATGCCTTGAAGATGGAGCAAGGCTGGCCACCATGTGACACCGACTGCGAGAAAAACAGCAAGATGATTAGAAATCATGCAGAATTGAGCGTTAGAATAAATAAATGAATTCACGTACCCATGTTTCTGCGTATCCACTGAGGTTGCGGCTGCCTTGATGGTGTGCTACACCTGGCATCATCAAACGCCGCTCCTGGCACAAGTTGTGCGTCTCCTCCCACCCGCGTGAGCACCACTTGTCCACCATCTGTTCCCAGCACTGGGGATGCGCGGCGCACCAATAAGGAATCATCTACAGGCCATCAAGTACATGACATATCAGAAGATGAAATTAAGCCTACTTAATCTCAAAAGGAATCAGTATTAATGTTCTGTATTTACCCGTAGGTACTGGTCCCGGGTCAGCGTCATGTTTCTTGCGTCCCTTTTGGTGACCTTCATTCCAAGGACGGTCCCATGGTAAGTTACGACGGCCTGGATGCGCACCTCGTAATGCATGTCCACGACGAGTTTTTTGTAGCATTTGGTAGCCACCGCATCCGCCCTGGCCTCATGTCCGTCCTGGCATCTAAAGAAATCCTGCATACAAACACGATGTATCCATTCATTATTTCAAGAATATCCAATGAATGCGATGTATTGAGCAATGTAGTGCGAGGAAGACTTACCCACAGCTCTTGCTTCACCCGCTCCGCCTTGTTGTTGAATACCCTACAGGCCCGATCTGCAGCATCGGGGGCGGCGGCGTTGTGGTCAAACGAGTAGGCCGGCCCCGTCACTCCGGCGTACTCAACCAGGCCAGGGAAGTGCTCCTTGCACAGAAGACCGAGGATGCCATTGACTTGGCGTGTGTGACCACCTCCACTCGCCACAATCGTCCAGTTCCTACCCAAGTGATTAAGAAAAATTATTAGTTTCTATTTTGATTTTCAACATGTCATATAAAGTAGTGATAACATCTAAAGTTACTTACTTTTCCCCCTCGGGTCGAATCAGCGGGCGTCTCTCACGAGGTATCGGTCGCTGAGGGAGGCTCGCGGGACCTCGCAAGTAGACGCTCAACGAACTAGAGGAAGCGGAACCCCTGCTGTCGCCTCCTCCTCGTTGTCCTCCTGAGCGTCCTCCTGCGCCTCCTCGGCGTCCTCCTGGGGCCCCTGCTCCTCCTCCTCCTCCTCACGCGACGGGGCGGCAGGCGACGGCTCCCTCCTGCGGCTGCTCCTCCTCCTACTCCCACCGCCCATCATCTTTCTGTGACTTATAAGTCGGCTAATACTGTTTTATTGTGAGAAAAAAAACATGGACAAAGAAATGGATGAGGATGCTACTTGCGAGATTCCTAGACCTATCACAGAATTCAATCTGTTATTGATTACTCCACTGATGCATCCATGCATTCCGTGTGGTATTAACAGACTGCATAGTGAAGTTGGTGGGAAAGGCATGGTACTACTACAGGGTTGTACCCACACATTCAGTGTGATATTAATAACACTCCTAACATATTCCAATTATTCTATCTAGCTTTAAATTGTTAAATACTTCAACCAGACAAGAAATTGTTGTAAATATAAAGATATGTATGTTTAGAGATAATTGGAGATGGAAACAAACTCTAGGATTCTTTCCAACAGAAATGTCGGGCAGCTCAGATCAACTTAAGTTTGTTGCCTTATGCCTTGATTTGTAATATGAGTAGCCATGTGTATGATAAAAACTTGAAAGCTAATAATATAATCACTTCTAGGAATTTGACTAGCATCTTCATTACTTCTGCATTTCAATGCGACTGAGAAAAATTAACCCAAGTGGCCCATCAAGTGCTCTTGGCATTAAAAACTTCCATCAATTTTTCTGACAGTTATTTAATGTAAGAGATATCTCGGTCTGCAGATGGGTAACAAAATGCAGCAGGCACACAACAAACAAATGAACAATAGATTGCCTTGAAATCAACGATAAGACTTGCAAGTCCAGCAACTAAGAACTAAACTTTGATATGTGTGTGGAACTAGTCACTCGCTCCACCAGCCACACAAAGAGTGAACCCAACTTGAAGCAAGCTCAAAGCAAGCCGTATTCAGTCAGACAACACGTGTACAGAACACATGGAACCATTGCCATTTGGTTTGCTCGAGATAGAGTTCCATAAAAGAAATTATTGTAACTACAGGCTTCACCACGGAAATTTCCTTCCCTTGCACTCCACCTCTTGAGAAAAAGTCAAAAGTCAAATTTATAAGAAGTGGTGCTTTTTTATATCCCCTTCACCACTATCTGAGCAAACAATGGGAGTTACATAGTAACATTCGCATATGTAAAGCCATGAATTACTTATAACGATCAATTAACAATCGGACTAACATTCTGCTAGCAAAATTTATCCATAAAATTAAAAAAAAACAAATACACAACTACATGCCTAGAGCAGCGAATCAGCCACCGCAAGTAGCAAACATCTGTAGCTGACCGAACAGAGCAAGAGGCCGGATCACAGAACATCAGAGCTCTTGCAGTTTCCGCCAAAATCGGACAAGCGCGCAGCACAAGACACGGGTTTTACCTGGTGCCGCCTTCGCCGCAGGCCGGGGCGTCGGCGAGAGCGCTGCCAAGCTCTTGGCCTCCTCCTCTCTTTCTCCTCCTCCTCCTCCGGCGGCGCGGCGCGGGGGGCGGCGCGGGCGTGGGCGCGGGCGGCGGCGACGGCGCTGGCGCGGTCTTCCTGCGTGCGTGTGTGCGTGTGTGCGGTGTGTGTGGGCCGACGGGTTTAAATCCCCCCTTTGCCGAGTGCCCCCGATCTGACACTCGGCAAAGAGCGGTTTTTTTAATTTTTTTTAAAAAATCTTTGCCGAGTGCCATACGTCCTGACACTCGGCAAAGTGGTGATTTGGCGAGCTGTCATGATATCATATGTGGAGGCTGTGATAAAAAATTGAGGAGGTTTCGTGCAAGTTTGTCACGTACGATGCTTACCACCTCGTCGGCCTCTTCACGAAATTATGAAACTTCTTCGGAGATTCTTCGGTTTGCAAGCATAGTACGTGACAACTTGCGTGAAACTTTCTCAAATTTTTATCACAGCCTCCACATATGATATCACGACATCTTGACAAGTTGCATGATTTTCGAACTTCGTTTGCTTTTTATAGAATTTAAAAACAACTCAACCGCAAGTTCGTGGTCATGTTTCGTGAACAAGATGTTCGAAATTGGTGGTCTGTTCCTGGATACGGCCTCACATTATACTAAATAACATGAATATCATTTTCCATTCATTTTTTTTCATTGTTCGAATGACTAGCAGTTATAATTTGAATTATCCAAGAAAATTCAATTAAATGAAATAAATTAAAGAAATATAGAAAAAGTCCGAGAAATGTGCCACATTGGAACATGAAGTACCAGATATTGTATGAGGACTGCAGAAAAAATTTGGAGGTCAAAAGTAAAAAAAAAATATGGTTTACCGAGTGTCAAAAAATGACACTCGGCAAATCATCACTTTGCCGTGTGTCAGGAGAAGACACTCGACAAAGGGGCCGTTAACGGCGGCGGCCTTTTGCCGAGTGTTCTGGTTTGCCGAGCGCTCGACACTCGGCAAACCTGGTCTTTGCCAAGTGTTATTGTTTGTCGAGTGCTCGGCACTCGGCAAACCATCTCTTTGTCGAGTGCCAGTTGTTTGCCGGGTGCTTTCTCTCTAGCACTCGACAAATAGACTATTTGCCGAGCGTCCGAGAAAAAACACTTGGCAAAGTCTGACACGCTCAGCAAAGAAGCCATCTTCGGTAGCGAATGCACATACATTTTTATAAACACATACATATGTAGTTCGCGAAACTGATAGGAAAAGATATATGCTTGGCTAGTAGGTTCAACGGTCATGCTTTGCGGTTGCAGCCGTGGCTGCTGACGTCCCGCGTCCACGCACAGCCGTTGGTTTACGCACACACGGCAGTAGTATTTTTTTTTTCTTTTTCTAATTTGGCTCTTTGGTGAGGCTGACGACATGGTGGCCCGACCCAATATGAGGGCCTAGGCCAACACGTTGACATCTCTAACAGTCCAACCACTACCGGAGATGTTCTCTTTGTCGAGGGCTTCTGGCTTTACCGAAGGCTATATCTCGGGCACTAGATAAAGGGGTCTTTGTCGAGGGCCAGCCCCAGGAGCCCTCAGCAAAGCTAGGCCCTCGGCAAACAAACGGTCCTCGGCAAAGATCCTCTTTGCCGAGGACCAGGCTAGACCCTCGGCAAAGAGTTTTTTTTTTGTTTTTTCAACCCAATTTTTTTGGTGCTATAATACATTATTTAAATCTCAATTTTAAAATTTGGGCCAAATTTGACTTTTTTTTATATCTTTCTCTAATTTATTTCTTTTCGTTGATTTTTTCGAATATTTCAAATTTGAACTGCAGGTGGATGGAATAATGTAATTTAGTGATTCAAAAAATGTTATTCATGGTATTTGGTGTATGTTGAGTCCCTATCCACGAACTCGCATCAAATTTCGGGCATCTTCTTCACGTAACATGACGACGAACTTGTCGAAAAAGTGTTTTTAAATTATATAAAATCCATACGAAGTCCAAAAATCATGAAACTTGTCGTGGTGTCATGTTATCGCATGTGTAGGCTGTGGTAAAAATTTGAGAAGGTTTCAAGCAAGTTGTGACATTGAATGCCTAAAACCCAGACATCTCTACATGTGTTTATTCATGGTATTTGGGAACCTCCCGACAGGGGAGGTTCTGCCGAAATTTTCAACTTATAGTATTGTGTTTCTTCTTTTGCAGAGAAGAGCACGTCAGAAGGGACTTGGCGACCCCGATCCTCTTCGTCGGCGTTGCGGATCTGCCTGCACAGCATCACCTCGTCACTGCCCCGACTCACCACTGCCCCATTAGACTGACTTCACCGCCACCCTAGGTATAAATAAGCTCTCCTCCCATATCATTGTCTTAGATCGCGTAACCCAGTTAGGCGTCTCCTGTCCGAAAGAGATACGGTCGTAGGTATGCGGATCTTTGCATATCTACGACCGTATCTGTTTCGGATTGTCCACATTTTTGATCCATGGATGGATGCGAGATGTGTTAGTTTCTATGGTTCGCTCTGTCCGAGATCGAGTTTTTGGCAGCTCTTCCTGTTGTTCTCCGGATACACACTCTCCCCGGGGCGTGTATCGGAAGAACAATGGGAGGAAAATCTGCCAAATTTCGTCTCGAGAGGAGCGGAGCCTAAAAACTGACCTCATCTACGAATCCGCGGGTGGGATTAGGACCTATCCTCACCTATTAGACATTAGGAACACCGCGTAGATGCAATTGATGGTCACAATACTCTGTGATGTAAATATTAAAGGATGTAGGACCGTTAGTGGATGTACACGTGCTGGAGAAGCGGCAGTGACTACGACTATGAATGGGTGAAGGGGACAGATCGTTTCTTGAAACATGCATTTGGCCCAGGAGCAGGAGGACATTCTCTAGTTTGGTGTCCCTACAGCAAATGTGACAACAGGAGAAAGGTAGACGAGAAGACCATGGGTAGACATCTTGTGTTCAATGGTTATACGCCTGGCTACCAGCAGTGGATCTACCATGGTGAAGCAGATCGTATAAGAGCGGAGGTGGTGAGAGCATGCCTCGAGGCTTTTGATGATGATGCCGGGGTAGCAGACATGCTAGATGACGCCCACCAAGCTCACTTCACTGAACAACGTGAGAAGGAGGAGATGGAGGAATCCGCAAAGGACTTCTACAAAATGTTGCACTCGGCACAGAAACCCCTTCACGAGCGTACAACTATTTCTCAGCTGGATGCGGTTGGACACGTAATGGGGTTGAAGGCCGAGTTAAACCTGAGTCAAGAGGCTTCGATAAGATGTTGGCCGTATTTGGCACCATGCTACCAGAGAAGCACACTTTGCCAACGAACTTGTACGAGGCAGAGAAACTCCTTCGTATGCTTAAGATGCCGTATGACAAGATACATGTTTGTCTGAAGGGGTGCATCCTATTTAGGAAAGAACACAAGGACGCAAATTACTGTCCGAAGTGTAAATCCTCCAGGTACCTAGAGGTAGACTCTGGTGATGGTCAGAAAAAGCAGCTTCCCATCCCCGTGAGAGTGCTACGGCACCTTCCTTTCCTGTCAAGGATCCAACGGCTATTCATGATCGAGGAATCCGCGAAACAGATGATATGGCATAAAGATGGCAAACGGTACAATCCTGGGAAGTTGGTACCTCCGTCTGATGCTGAAGCATGGACGTACTTCAATGACAAACATCGTGACAAAGCAGCTGAGGCCCGTAATGTACGTGTCACGCTGGTAACAGATGGGTTCAATCCTTATGGAATGATGGCTGCCCCATACACATGCTGGCCAGTTTTGTTATCCCCCTCAATCACCCTCCCGACATCTCCTTTCAACGGCATAACGTATTCTTGTCGTTGATAATTCCTGGACACCCGGGGAGTAATATGGGTGTGTTCATGGAGCCTGTGATTGATGAATTGATCCACGCTTGGGAGAAGGGGGTATGGACATACGACCGAGCTATAAAGACAAGCTTCAAAATGCACGTTTGGTACCACTACTCCCTGCATGACTTCCTGGCGTATGGGTTATTTGCCGCCTGGTGTGTTCATGGGAAGTTCCCATGCCCAATATGCAAGGAAGCTGTGAGGTTCATTTGGTTGAAGAAAGGTGGCAAGTATTCGTTGTTTGACCAGCATCGTCAGTTCCTCCCTCGAGACCATGAATTCAGAGAAGACATCAAGAGCTTTACGAAAGGTGTCAAAGTGACAGACCCTAAACCGCACTTGAGGACTGGTGTCGAGGTTCATGCTCAGATAGATGCTCTCGTGCCCAATGAAGAAGGTGGTTTTGTGGGATATGGTGAGGAACATATGTGGACTCATAAGTCCGGCTTGACGAGGCTCCCCTATTTCGATGACCTTCTTCTGCCACATAATATTGATGTAATGCACACTGAAAAGAATATCACCGAGGCACTTTGGGGAACTATCATGGACACTGACAAGTCTAAGGACAACGTTAAGGCTAGAGTGGACCTAGCAACGTTGTGCGATAGATCGAATCAAGCGATGCAGCCTCCTAGTGGCCGAAACAAGAACTGGAAAAGGCCTAAGGTCAATTTCGTCTTGCAAATCGATCAAAGGAGGGAAGTACTAAAATGGATCCAGACGTTAATGTTCCTAGATGGATATGCAGCGAATCTTAGCAGGGGAGTGAACTTAGGCACTCTGTGAGTCAACGGGATGAAGAGTCATGACTACCACATATGGATTGAGCGGCTTCTTCCGGTGATGGTCCGAGGCTATGTCCCTGAGCATGTTTGGCTAGTGCTGGCAGAGTTGAGATTTTTCTTTCGCCAGCTTTGTGCCAAGGAGATATCTCGGACCGTCACTCAGGACTTGGAAAAAGCGGCACCGGTGTTGCTCTGTAAGCTGGAGAAGATCTTTCCACCCGGCTTCTTCTTACCGATGCAGCATCTAATTGTGCACCTCCCGTCCGAGGCACATTTGGGGGGGCGTGCAGGCCCGTTGGTGCTATCCAATCGAGAGATGTCTAAAGACTCTTCACAAAAAATGTACAAATAAAGCCAGAATTGAGGCTTCCATTGCAGAGGCATGCCTTCGGGAGGAGGTGGCAAACTTCACAACGCAATACTACAAGCCGAACCTTCCTAGCAATCATAATCCACTCCCTCGTTACAATGCTGGTGAAAATGAATCGACCCTCAGCCTTTTCCAAGGCCAACTCGGCAGCGCAAGTGGATAAACCCCGAAGCTATTGGGAAATGAAGAGTGGCGCAGTATCATGCTATATGTGTTGAATAACCTTACCGAGGTGCAGTCGTTCATCAAGTAAGTTCTCAACAAACTTGTTTCAATATGCCGTCACTATTCTGCATCCAACCCCATTGATTCTCGTTCGGACAAGGAATTTGTTCGTGAATTCTGGCATCAATCAAGGGATCCTACCTCGCATGAACAAGACACCCTTGTTTCGCGGGGTGCGGGAGCGGGGAGGCCTGATTTCATTTCTTGGTTCAAACAAAAGGTAATGTCCAATTTAGCTCGTATGTTCGATCGTCCAAGGTGATCGTATGTTTGATTAATATAACGATCTATCATGCTTCACCTTGCAGGCCCAAACTGGTTCGTCCATGAGTGACGAGTTGAAACAGGTTGCAAATGGTTGTGACGTTAGGGTGAAGTCATTTATCGGCTATGACGTGAACGGATATCGCTTCCACACAACAAGTTACGAGCAGATTCGGCCCAAACGAAAAACCACAAATAGCGGAGTTTGTATGCCCGGCACTGATGGCCTCGACTATCATGGTAGAGTTGAGGAAATCTATGAACTCTCATTTCATGGAGACAAACCTCTTAAACCTATCATGTTCAAATGCCAGTGGTTTAATCCTCGATCAACGAGACAAACCCCTCATCTTGGGCTAGTCGAGATTCCATCTATCCTGGAAAAGATGTTTACATTGTGGCTCAACAGGCCGTGCAGGTGTATTATACTCGATACGCCAACCAAGACAAAGAGGATCTTAAGGGTTGGGCTATTGTGCACCAGGTATCTCCACACGGTAAACTACCTGCCCCAAACGATGATGATTACAACTTCAACACAAATACATATGATGGATAGTTCTATCAAGAAGATGGGCTACCAGGCACGTTTGAGATAGTCTTACCCGAAGCAATCGAAATGGAAGTAGACAACGAAATGGTTGATGGCGAGGTCGATGGAGATGTGGTGGTAAATGCCAAGGACATAGCAATGCTTGAGCGATTACTTCTAGGCAATGACTACGATGACAACATAGAACCTTCGGATAGTGTTGCCCATTTGGACAATTTTGACAGTGATGATGAGACCTATGATCCCAATCATGAAGATTATTCCTAATACATGTAATACTATATTTTTTTAATTTGTGTTTTGTTTATATATTTTGAATCTAATTCTAATATATGTACTAATTAGTCTTGTTCATTCTTTGTGATTGCAGGTGATTGAACAAAGATGGCGAGCAGACGTCCAAGCCGTGACGTGCCCTCGGTTTACGGGAGAGACCGCCCTCTCCTTCGAGGTGAGGGGTCGTCGTCTGGGGCAGCGTCCGCAGGAGGTGATGAGAGGAGGACCAGGGGCAGCAGTCGCAGGAGGCAGCGGTCTCCTCCCTTGCCACATGACGAGGTGCTGGAGGAGGAGCATGTGACGGCCATGGCCACATCCTCATCGGAGGACGAGTGGGGTCAACAGATGGGCGAGGTAGGTGAGGCGCTCGAGGGTGAGGGAGGCGAGGGGCTCGAGGGCAACGGAGGGGGTACCGCTACCCGGACTCCCTACGAGCGAGGTCCCGTGAGCCTCCCTCTTGTTCCACTTCCTCACAACCGCCCAGTGATTCGGCCTATGGCAAAGAGGTAAGTAACTATAGATGTTATCACAATTACTTCATAAGATATGTTGGAAATCATAAGAGAAACTGATAAATTTTCTTAATCACTTGTGCAGGGCCTGGTTGGTTTTGTCAGGTACTTCAGCACGCACCCCCACGAGCATCCTTGGTGTTTTGTGCAGGAAATAGTACCCCGGCATTGTGCAACTGTCTGAAGAGCCGGTGGTGCGGGAGCCGGCCTCCAACTGGGACAGGTACGCGCTGGTCACGGATGACACTTACCACAACAAGTAGGAGCGGGTATTGGCGGAGTTTTGGGTAAGTTTCTCTCGCACAACATTGCTTAATACATCTCATTCATTGGTTAAATGTTTTATTGAAATAATGAATGGATACATCAGTTTTGTATGCAGAAATTTTTCAAGGCCGAAGAAGGACTTGAGGCCCAGGCGGATCGGGCGGCTGTCGTAGCTTGTAGGAAGTATGTCACCGAGATGCACCACAATGGGCGCATCCAAGCCCACATAGACTACTACAGGTCGGTACTTAAGCAGTCCCTCCCCAAGCCTCAAGCAAGACTGATTACGCTGACCCGGGACCAGTACCTTGAGGTAGGCGAATAACATTCATAATGATTCGTTTTGATATTAAGTAGGTTCAATTTCATCTTCTTATATGTCAAATACTCGATGACTTGTAGGTGACTCCCTGGTGGTGCCGATCATATCCCGAGTGCTGGGCCATGATCGTGGACAAGTGGTTATCACAGGACTTTATTGACACGCACGAGAGGCACCGGGAACATCGTCTGATGAGCCCAGGTCCAACTCACCATCAAGGCAGCCGTAGCCTCCCTGGATACAAACAAGCATACGTAAGTAATTTCTTTCATTTATTTTGATGCTCAATTCTGCTTGATTTCTCACCATCTTCCCGTCTTTCTCGTAGGAGGCTGCGCACCCGGGCGAGGAGGTCTCGGAGTTCTCTGCATGGGCTATGTCCCACATGGGCAGGGCGTCATCCTCTGTCTCCTTCGACCCGCCTGCCCCACCCCAGGTGTACTCCGACCCGAACGTGTACAGTAAAGTCCAAGAGTACACGTCCTCGGTAAGGGAGATATATGGAGAAGATTATAATGTGCGCACTGGGCCCATTGATACAGAGACGATCATGAGGCTCGGAGGAGGCAAGAAGCACGGGCGGCTGTGGATTGCAGGCGGCGCCATCGACTCCACCACTGTTCCCTCCCTCGACGCTATCCGAGCACGGGGCACGAGCTCCAGCCAGCCCATACGCTCATAGCCTTCTCCAGCACTGCAGCAGGTCTAGGCACTCCAGGTAATTCCTGTTTTACTCGTCATACGTTGATATTTACACACCTAAATTATATTTGCATTACTGATACATTAGAGTGAAATATTGTAGGCCGAGCTGGAAGAAACAAAAAGGCAAAGTCAAGAGCAGAACGCAGAACTGACCGCACAGCTGCAGGCCCAGCAGGTCGCGTTTGAGGCCGCGCAGAAGCAGATGGCAGAGATGATGGTGATCATGCAAAGTCTTGGGCAAGCATCGAGTGCACCTATGCAGTTTTCAGCTCCTCCACCTCCTACTCCTGCAGCTACTCCTGTAAGTATGAAAGTTCACTTTTCGCTTATGCTTTGCATGTATGTCGGCCTTCGTGCCGTTGTGGATGTCGGCGTTCGTGCCGTTGTAGATGTTGGTGTTCGTGCCGTTGTTTCTTGCAGGTTTTGGAAACCTCGCCGTGCAGGTGAGGTGCTGCCGAAATTTTCAATTGAGTCTAATCTTTTTGTATTCCTAGATTACTAGATGCAATATCTAAGTTCCAAAACTATTTTCCCGGATTAGTCACACATGCAATCTCTGCTTCTTTGTGCAGCATCCGTCCGCGGGTTCCAATCATCCCGGTAGTGCGTCACCGGCTGATCCCGCCTTTCCTTCACCACCGTCTCATAGGCTACCTTGATGAGGACTAGTGCTAGGTGATGTGGTTAGACTTTATTATAATATTTGTGGTTTATGGTTCTGACTTGTGCTTGGATTTCATGAACTTGTCGTAATAAACATGTGAATGATGATGAACATGTGACTTGTCGTTGTAATATATCGTCATTTGTAGTTCACAATTATGGTTGTGATATATTGTGACAAAATGGGTTATGTGTGATATATATGAAATGCTTGTGTCGATGGAATGCAAAAAACAAAAAAAAATAAAGTTTTGCCTCTATGCCGAGGGCAATGACCAAGGCCCTCGGCAAAGAAGGGTCCTTTGCTGAGGGCCGTCCCATTACCCTCAGCAAAGATTTTTTTTTAAAAATAAAATTTCTGCAACATTTCTTTGCCGAGGGCCATGGTTGGGGCCCTCGGCAAAGACTTAAAAAAAAGTCTTTACCGAGGGCCTTCGGGGAAGCCCTCGGCAAAGATTTTTTTTTAAAAAATAATTCTTTGCCGAGGGCCGTCCCATTGCCCTCGGCAAAGATTTTTTGGAAAAATTCTGCACATTTCTTTGCCGAGGGCCATGCTTGGAGGCCCTCGGCAAAGATTTTTCAAAAAAAATTATTTGCCGAGGGCCCCCGGAGACGGCCCTCGGCAAAGACTCCGTCCCAGGTGCCGGCGCCGTGACGGCTGCTTTTCTTTACTGAGTGCCGCTCCAGCCCTCGACAAAGGCTTTGCCGAGTGCCCGACCGACTCAAAATTTCCCGAGAGCTCTTTGCCAAGGGCCACCCTCGGCAAAGCCTTTGCCGAGGGTTAATGGGCTAAGGCCCTCGGCAAAGAGGCCGTCTCGAGTAGTGAACCCGATAGTCGGTATCTCTGGCCCAGAAGTAGATGTGCTCCAATTGTGCCAGCATTTGTTTACTCATTTGACTAAATGCACATGCATGATTAAATTTAGGATCATGTTTTCACCAGCATATATATAAACACAGAAGAATAAAAGAAACATTCATTTGTATTCATCAGTGTATAAACATAAAACAAGAATAAAATAAAATACTCAAAAAAGAGAATGAAAGATCAAGGAGTTCCTTGGTGGCTGTAATTCTTCTTCTGTTTTCCTTCGTCTAACAAAACTAGGTAGCATTTTTGAAGCTGTAAATTGAATACAAGATTATTTGCCAGGTGTACAAATTGAATACAACATTACTAGCAACTAGAAAACCAGTGTAATATTATGCAGGTCTCACAAAAAAAATATTAAAAAACATCACATTTTTCATATCTAGCCAGACACATTTTGCGCGCGCAGAACGTGGATACATAGTGTTTGGCTAGTGGTGTGCAATGGCGTCTGGATCTCCTGTCGATAGCAGCACACATCATGCAGTGAAATTGTTCTCCACCGGCCTGCTGGTGATGCCGGCGTGCAGCAGCAGCGCCCACAGGAGCGTGATGAGCTCGCCGCCACGCTGCAGGGCCTCGATATGGACCTTGACATTGTCGGAAGGAGCGAGGTAGAGCAGCATCTCCGACCAGAAGTCGGAGAGGAGCTCCCACACCTCGTCTTCAGCTTCCTCCGCCAGCTGCTTTGCAAGCTTCGCGCCATTGATGAGCACCTCGTGGGAGTTTTGGCTGAAAGTGTCGAGCAGGTGTTGGTACACGGACGACTCATCACCGCTGCACCTGGGTGCCGCCTCGATACGCTTCTTCACGGCCTCGTAGCGGCGTTTGATCCAGTCAGGCTTGTCCGGCAGCAGTTCCGGAGCCTCGGCCACCAGGTACATGCAGTAGCGCGACAAGCAACAGGCGACGACGATCTTCTTCTTGCTGTCGTCGTTGGCCACCGGCGGCGTCGAGGGAGAAGGAGGAGTACCGCCAGCAGATTCGGAGCGGCGCCATTTCATGTCGAAGAGGGTGGTGGCGATGTACCACACAAGGATAGCATCGGTGGTGGTGATGACGTCGACGCCGTCGCGGCACGCCCATGTGATGTCGTTGCCAGGTGCGAAGGCATGTCGCCCTATCGCCGCCGTTCCGTTGCTCAGCTGGCCGCCGCCGCCCCTCAGTGACTTGAGGATGGCCTCCTTCACCTCGAGGGGAACCTCGATCTTGTCATCTTGGTTTCTCCCCCGTACGAGGGAGAGCAGCTGTCTGGTCCTGGCTCTCATGCCACTAGTAGAGAATAGACCTTTCATACGATGCTAAAATGGGCTCTACTCTCGGCATTTTTTGCGCCTGGGACTAGAGAGGCCTTTAGTCCCGGTTGGTGTCTCCAACCAGGACTAAAGGTCTCTGCCCAACGGCTACTGTGTTCGGCACAGTGGTAGAGGACCTTTAGTCCCGGTTGGAGAAACCAACCGGAACTAAAGGTGGACCTTTACTCCCGGTTGGAGCCACCAACCGGGACTAAAAGTTCTCAACCTTTAGTCCCGGTTGGTAACACCAACCGAGACTAAAGGTCTCTCGATGGGTTAGTTCAAAAGGGAAGCATCCCATCTATTGTTAGATGTGTTGTGTATGTGAGGTGGTAAGCTACGCGCGAGGCAATGCATGGGGTCTTGGGTTCGAATCTCACGGGACGCAGCGGTGGAAGGCATTATTTTTTTTAAAGCTGGGAGGACCTTTAGTCTCGGTTAGTGTTACCCACCGGGACTAAAGGGGGACCTTTAGTCCCAACCTTTAGTTCCGGTTCCATGCTTACTCCCTGGTGGGGAACCAGGACTAGAGGGGGTTCTTCACCGGGAATAAAGCTCTGTTCTTTATCATTGAGCGGCGGCTCCACGCACCTGGCTGCTGGTGCTGTACGACGAAGAGGTCTGGCTTTAGCATCTGGGTTTGCCGGATCTTATCTTGCCAAAACTCTGGGGTCTTGCATCGTCTGAGCAGCCAGGCCAAGAACCCACTTGGTGCAGGGTGTGGGGACCGAACGATGTGCCCAATTATGCTGATCTTGGTCCATTCGAAAGCACACTAGCGACCATGTCCCGATCTCGAGGTAGGCATTCACCAAATCGTGACTCAAGCAACACCAAAGGGTTCTGTAGTACAAGTAAGAGCAGGAGCGTACTACTTTTGGGTAGACCAGAGGGCCAGGCGTTAGCAAGAGAAACGAGGGAAGATGATGAGGGAGAGGAGGAAGTGGAGAGCCACGGCCGAGGTGCCCAAGGAGGCCACGGGGGAGCCGAGTGGAAGAAGTCACTCACTGAACGAGCTCGGGTGGCGATCACCCCAAGACCCTCTTGTGGTCGTCGTCTTTGTTTTCGCCCGGCCCGAAAGCAAAGCAGCCCGTTGCGGCATTTAAACGGAACGCCCAGCTAGAGCCGGCCTCGGCGGTGAGCGGGTAACCGGCGAACCGCTGCTGCGCAGCACTTGAATAGTGCAAAGGATAGGCGAGATCCTTGTCGATCGGTGAACACCGCTCGATGACCAGACACGGTCCAACGTGAGCGACCTCATCGCCCTTCACCACCTTGCAAATGATTTAACGCTGACATGGTACCCTTGCGGGCGCTCTTCCACGTCATGGTTCCTTTCCCCCGTCACGATGAGACGGGGTACTGCAAGGAGCTGCTAGGGCTGGGCCGCCGCCATCTCTCTCTTGACTTCTTCCCGGAGCTGCAGCATGTAGCCGTCGATGAGCTGCATGTTGCGGCCGAGCGCGAAGGAGCCCGTCGCCCTCTGGAAGGCGGCGAACCTGAGCACCATCCACCAGTAGAGAACAGACCTTTGATCCAAGGGCCAAACCAGGCTCTAGTCCCGGGAAATATTACGCCCGGGACTAGAGAGACCTTTAGTCCCAGTTGGTGGCTCCAACCAGGACTAAAGGTCCCTGTCCAACGGCTCCTACGCTAAGCCGTTGTGGCAGGGGACCTTTACTCCCGGTTGGAGCCACCAACCGGGACTAAAGGTCGACCTTTACTCCCGGTTGGTGGCTCCAACCAGGAGTAAGGCTCTTGTCCCGGTTAGTGGCGTGGCCCGGGACTGGAAAGTGACCTTTCGTCCCGATTGGATTCGGTTGGATCCACCAACCGGGACTAAAGGTCCCCCTATAAATCCTGCTTGCCATCTTCTTCCTCCCCGAGCCCGCCCGAGAGCTTCAGTTCAAATTTAAGCAGTGTTCTTGCTCTTTCTCCATCCATTCTTCGATTCCTCCATCGATTTTTTCGATTCCTCCGTTGATTCTTCGGTTCTAAAGGTTACCACCTTCATACTCTCATGTTTCACCATTGTCTTATCTCATTTTGTTCACTATATATATGGTTTTTTATTGTGGTTTTTTTCATTTGTAAGCAATTTGAGTTCAAAATCATTTCAAGCTTACATATTTACATGAAGGAAGGTTAAAGTAGCTATTAAAAACTAGTATTCACCGTTCATTTGTAGCATGCATAGCACACTTCATTGTTTAGAGATATAGAGAATTTTAGAGTTTTTTTAATTTTACTTGTTTATAAAATGAGAAATTTATAGTGTATTAAAAAATGAGTATAGAGAGTAGATGGCAACTGCTTCTGGGTCCTCGGCCTCTCATGGGTTTCCAAAGCGACTTAGGCCGGGCCTCCCACTCATTGCATGTGGCAAGTGTTGTGATGAGACGAAGATTGTGATGGACTACCGAGTGAAGAAGGAGGGTCACAACAAGGGTCGCATTTTCTACAAGTGTCCGGATCGCAATGTGAGTTATTTTATCGTATTTAATGACTATGGTTAATTTATACCTATTTTTATGATGGTTATGATTAAAGTTCTAATTTTCTGTTTTAATTTCAGTGGGATGGCACTGGATGTTCAGGCTTCTACTGGGAGGAAGAGTATGTTGAACTCGTGCAAAAATATCTTGCACAACAGGCAAATATAGCGGCTAATGAGGCAGTGATCCAGCCGAAGAAGCCCAAAGATGTTGAACAAACGGGGGATCTGTCTGTTTTAGTTGGGATTAGTCGCGAAATCCTTGTGCTGCTGAAGTGCATTTTAGCTTTAGTTTTTTTAGTGGTAGTTGGGATTGTCTACATTGTAGCGAGGCTTTCTTAAATTTATAGCTTTTGTGGTGGTATGCATGTTGTATAAATAACTAATTATGTTCTAGGCTTTAATACGGTATTTATGTCATGTAATGCAGATGAGTCGGCATTGGATGTACAATGCTGATCGTCGCTCCCAAGAGTTCATGGACGGTGTGCATTCTTTGTTACATGTGGCTGAGGCAAACAAACGTGATGGTTTCATGTGCTGCCCATGTGTCATATGTAAGAATACGATGGAATATGCTAACTCAAAAACTCTTCATTCACACTTGTTCAAGTCGGGTTTTATGCCAAACTATATTTGTTGGACAAAGCACGGAGAAACCGGAGTTGTAATGGAAGAAGGTGAAGAAGAACAATGGGACGATGATACAATTTTTGCTGAATATGATGCCTTCAATGATACTACAATTGGGGAAGCTGAAGGAGAGGTGGGGGCAAAGGAGAAGCCAGCTGAAGAAGAGGTGGGGCAGAGGAGAAGCCCGCTGAAGAAGAGGTAGGGGCAGAGGAGGAGCCCGCTGACGATCTTGGTCAGGCCATTCGTGACGCACAAAGAGAATGCGAAAGTGAAAAGGAGAAGATCAAGTTCGACCGCATGCTAGAGGATCACAAGAAATTGCTATACCCAACTTATGATGCGGGGCAGAAAAAGTTAGGTACCACATTGGAATTGCTGCAATGGAAGGTAAAGAATGGTGTATCTGACAAGGGATTCGCGGAGTTACTAAAAATCCAAAAGAAGATGCTTCCGAAGGATAACGAATTGCCTAGCACTACGTACGAAGCAAAACAGGTAGTCTGCCCTTTAGGATTAGAAATCCAGAAGATACATGCATGTCCTAATTACTGCATCCTCTACCATGGCATGGAGTACGAGAAGTTGGATGCATGCCTTGTATGTCACGCGTCGCGGTATAAGATCAGGCGAGATGACCCTGGTGATGTTGAGGGCGAACGTCCCAAGACGAAAATCCCTGCCAAGGTTATGTGGTATGCTCCTATAATACCACATTTGAAACGTCTTTTTAGAAACAGAGACCATGCAAAGTTGTTGCGATGGCACAAAGAATACCATAAGGTAGAAGCGGCCCACCGGATTGCCGCTGCGTCGCTGCCGCGAGCTGAGCACCAGCAGCAGTGGGCCATGGAAGGCGACCACTACAAGAAGAATGGTGGCTCTGATTTCTGGTTTGCGAAGCTCACTACTAATTGCAGTCATGATCATAGACTGCGCTCACTACTAATTGCAGTCATGATCATAGACTGCTTGTTAGAATTATATATTGCAGTCGTATTCATGATGAACGGCTTGTTGGAATTATATATATTGGCTTGGAGAAGATGATGAAATGATGGATGGAGAGGATTGCCTAATGCACATCACGTTTCTATGTACTTTGTATATACTGATGAGGCGCCCGGTGTCTTGTGTAACATCCTAATGGGCCAAAGTGGGCCCAATCCAATCCAGTTGTGGGTCGGTGGTACTGTAGCAGAATGGGACGGCTACTGCAGCATCCGAACTTCGGGTTACTGTAGCACCGCGAAAAATACTGCGCAACCAGTTTAGTACCATACTGGAAACTCTGAGATCGCCAGATCAACTTAAATACTAGGGCCAGGGACACATAGTAACCTTCGGTTAACCGTTTTGAACGAAGCGAGGACGAAAGTTCAAGCGGGTTGCTACGCGGGTCGGACCACTCCTAGGAAGAGTGGGCCGGGGCCATGTATGTCGGGACTGGACATTACATCTTGCCTGTCACCGCAGCATTCTTAATAATGACGACAATCTCCTACATCCTACTCCTACAACTAAAAAGAACAAAGCGTGGACACTTTTTGGTGTGACATTCCAATGTGGGTCCATCGTCCTGCCTGCTGGCATCCCACACCCCTTGCTCTCCTAAGTCTGTCCCTTGCGACAAAAAAATCGTTATGTTGGTCTGCCTAGCGTGCGACACTCGCTCCCTCCCTTCCGCTCCACCAATCACGTGTTGCGACCGTCTCCCTGCGCTCCCCCAATCACGCGTTGTGACCATCCATCAATCACGCTGCCGCACACGCCATCCCCATCCCTACGCCCGCATCCGCTCCCTGAGCTCCCCGTCCCTACGACCATCCCTAAGCTCCCCGTCCCCGCTCCCTACGGCCGCGTACGCAGTTGCTCCCCATCCCGTGGTTGCTCGCTCGCCCGCGTACGTCGCCGCGGGTCGGCATAGCCCTCTTTTGACATTCCACTGCTCCTTTACCTGCAACCCGGTAGATGCCTAGGTTATTCCAGAGACCGACCTGGGTGGCCTAATGGCCTCCCCTCGATGGATATTTTGTGCGCTTGGTGAGAGGTTTAGGATCGAACGAGAAGATTGAGATGAAACAGTCTGCTTCGGAGCAGACCAGGCGAGGGCCGCACGGGGCTCATCTGTGTTTTCCTCCCCTGGCTCTGTTTGACATGGGGCAGCCTTGAGCCCTTCTTCGGCCGGCCTTTGAACCCTGGTCGGTCGTTGCTCATGTCGAATGAGGCAAGTGCCGCATCGTGATGCATCACGGAGCGTTGTGATGCATTTTGCTGCACGTGCGATGCTTAGTTCAGGGCCCGAATCGTCCGGGGGGCATGAGCGTTTGGAATGAATGCGTGTATGGATGTATGAAATGAATATAAAGAAATAGCGGGGGTCGGTAGTGTTACCTTGATGACTCGAGTGACGTGGTTTGAAGAGCTCCAGTCGGAAATGTCCGACCGAGACCCGTGCTCGTCGTTCGTGACAGAGTCGGCATGGCCTACATGGGGCGTCCCTTTGCTCCTTACCTGTCTCTCGGTGTTTTCCTGAGCCGTTCGATCGATTTAGGAAGCCCGATGGTCTCTCCTGGCGGAGATCCCGTTTTGGGTTTTTCCAAGTCCCGCCTGGGGATGCGGAGTGCTGCCTGTGTGTGGTGGCG
Organism: Miscanthus lutarioriparius; assembly: GCA_904845875.1. Lineage (NCBI taxonomy): Eukaryota > Viridiplantae > Streptophyta > Magnoliopsida > Poales > Poaceae > Miscanthus > Miscanthus lutarioriparius. The sequence continues at coordinate 54,409,062 of CAJGYO010000017.1, read as the reverse complement.
CTTTGGTTTTTGCGCCCGCGTGCAGTAGTTGTGGGCCATACCCAGGCCACGTCCCATCTTACCAGGCGTCGTTCCGTCTGGCAGGGTGCGTCTCATCGGTCAGGGCACGTCCCATAGTATCCCATCTGCATTAAATTGGGAAGGGAGAGGGTTTTTCGCCCCGTCGTTTCGTCTTTCCCCGATCGGCGCGCCTTCCCCAACTGCTGTGCCCTTTTCGTTAAGTAGGAGAAGGGAGAAGGTTTTTTCGCCCTGTTCCTTTGCCTTTTCCTCATCCACCGCCTCTTCTCATCTTCCTTCTTGCCGAGAGCATTTTGGGAGCCACGACGGTTCCTAGGAAAGAAAAGGTGAGAGAGCGAAGGAGAAGAAAAAACTCACAAATCCTTTCGCGAACTCGGAGCGAAATGTCGGACTGGAGGTCATCCACCATGAGGGAGTCGGTGAAGGAGGCCTTCGCTGTGAAGGGGTTTCTGCCGCCGAAGGAGGTAGCGCACTGGAGGGCCCCAGGAGGGAGGATGTTCCGCAACCTTGTCCCGGTGAGGTGGTTTCCTTCCTCGCCTTCCACGAGCATGGGTTAGGATACCCCACGCGCTGGTTCCTGCGCGGGCTACTTAGCGAGTGGGGTCTGGAGCTGTAGCACCTCAATCCAATGGGGGTGCTGCATATTGCCGGCTTCATCACCGTCTGCGAGGCCTTCCTCGGGATGGAGCCACACGCGGACTTCTTCCGGCGGCTCTTCTCCGGGTGAACTTTGATGGTGGGGAATCCGCCCGAGGCCACGCCGGTGGGGGGCTTCGCCTTGCAGAGAAAACTGAGCACGGGGGGCCCGTATCCCACGTACAGCCCATGTGACTCCAACCGAGGGTGGCTTGGGGAGTGGTTTTATATCAGGAATCCAGTGGGGGCGCCGTTCCTGGCGTTCACCGGTGGGAGGCCGGAGAAGCAGGATAGTTGGTCGTGGGGCCCTTCCCGTCGGGAGAAGAAGGTGGAGATCATTGAGGCGGAGCTCTAGATGTTCGTGCGAAGTGGTCTTGACGGGGTGCGGGTGTTCCACACCCTCTACCGCCGTCGGGTTGCTCTGTTGGCGGAGAGGGCGCGGCCGATGTGGAAGTACGGTGGCCCGATGGACCCCGATCGTGCGTCACCGGAGGAGTTGCTGAGTGATGATGTCTGGAGTCGCCTTGACCGGGTGCTGCAGCTGAAGCCTAAAGGGAGGGACGATGGAAAGCCTGGACCTCTCAATGCTTCGGTGGTGTCCAAACTACTGTGCTTCCCTCTCCTTACTCCATGTTCTTTCTCCTTTCCCTTCCTGCTTTTTTGATTTAGAGTCACCTATTTTGTAGGGACTTGAAGCTTACAAGTCTCGGCCGCACCTTCCGAAGGGGCCGGAGGGCGCGGTTTGGTAGGCCGCCCAGAAGGAGGCGGCGGATGCCAGGAAGAAGAAGAAAGCCGAGGAGTCTCAGCAAAAGTATGAGAAGCAGAAGGAGATCGCCTGGTGCGTGAAGGCCAGGGAAAATAGGAGCGACGTTGAGTCAGAGCTCGAGTCGGAGGCCCCCATGGAGGTGGGGGATGACATGATCTTCTCCGAGGAGGAGAGCCTAGAGGTCGTTGGGACCTACGCGGAGCATCGTGATCCTACGGGTATGTCCGCTGAGGGTGAGTGGGAGGAAGAGAGGCGTGACAATGTCCCCATGCCGAGGAAGCATGCTACGAGTGCGGACGCCATCGGTGAATGGGAGGCAAAGCGGACGCGGTCACCGTGCCCTTCGGTGGCGTCGCCGGTCTCGTCCCCGCCTATCATGGACGTGGCCGAGTGGGCCAGGCGGTGAGAGGAGCGGGCTTGCACCCATGCGTCAACGGGACTGATGCCAGCACGTGACTCACAGCGGGAGGATGCCCCGCCCGCTACTCCAATCGGTGTGTCCCGAGCCGAAGGTCGCGGCGACCCGCAAGTCGAGCAGGAGCCAGTTGGGATGACTCCGCCCCCAGCTGAAGTGAGGGGGCACGGGTCACAGCCTGGGAGCGGTCGTCGCCCTGCGGGCTCGTCGACATCGGGTCTTGGCTTCAGAGTCGTGTCGCTTACCTCCCGGTATGTTTTTTCTTTGTTTCTTTTCAATCTTGCTGTTGAGTCTTTTTAGAGTATGACTGACCTGTACTTTTTGTCTGTGAACGGACGGTGATGGGGTTGAGCATCGCTCCAACTCCCATGCAAAAGGTTTGGAGGCCCACCCAGAAGCGCACCGCGGCGAGTGGCGGGGGGAACAGGGTTGTGGTGGCGAGTCCTTCCCTTCCGAGGGTGGTGCTCCCTGGGTCGGTTGCTAGTACGGCGGCAGCGGCGGCAACGGTGCTGGCGGCGATCCCTGTGGTGACAGCGGAGGCCTCGCCGGTGGTGTCCCTCACGGCCCCTCCTCCACCAGCTACAGTGGAAGAGGAGAAGGAGAGTGAGCCCCTGCCTCGCCGAGCGGAGGGCTGCACGGCTCACCCTCGTGGTCGGAGCTGAAGGCGCCAGGGGGAGACGCAGCTGGGATAGAGTCGAAATGCCCGTCGGTGGCCCACGCAACTGAGGTGGTGGAGATCCCATCCGATGTGGTGGATCTGTCGGTGTTGTCGCGGGAGCGGATGGTGGTTCGGTCGGCTGTCGGGCCCTCCAGCGTGCTGCCGGAGGGTGACCTAGAGTGGCCCTGCCCTGAGGACCCATCCAAGGTGCGGTTTGTCCTGCTGGATTCCCAGGAGTGTCAGCTTTGGGACATCCTTGGGGAGAAAGGACTCACCGTGGAGTCCGATCTCGCCAAGCTATCGGCGAAGCTCAAGGACGCCCAGGAGCGGGTTAAGTCCGCCCAGCAGTTGGTCAAGGTCAACCTGTAGCTCGCCGCAGAGGTGGGTTTCTCGTGTTTGTCCTTGATCTCTTAGTCTGTTGTTGGTTGCCTCAGCATGCTTGTTTTTCGTTTTCGTAGGGTCTGAAGGGGATGTCGTCCCACAAGTCCTATTTCCTCTGGATGGAGCATGCCCGGATGGCCAAGCTTGAGCATCAGCTAGAGTCTGCCCGCCGTGAGTCCTTGGACCAGGCAACCGAGGTGACCGTGGTGCGGGTGGAGGAGCAGCGTGCAGCAGAGCGGGCGACCGCCGCCGAGCGGGGGCTTGAGGCGGCGAAGGCCCACCAGGTAGAGATCGAGGTGGGGCTGCGGGAATACCTAGCGAACATAGAGGCCACGCTCCAAAAATCCCTAGAGACCCTTGAGTTGGAGCGGAACACCCTGAGTCGGAGCGAAATGCCCTAGAGTCAGCGCGAGAGGCCCTGGAGTCGGAGCGAAAGGCCCGGTCAGAGGCAGACCAGGAAGTGCTCGCGCTTTAGGGCCGGGAGATGGGGACGGAGGAGGAGAACGCCTGGCTGCGCCAGCAGGTGGCCCGGCAGGTGGAGGAATTCTCCGTCCTCGAGAACTTCTACCTTGGTACATACCTTTTCTATTTTTCGTTGTGTTGGTTTCTTCCTTTTTAGCTTGTTTCTGAGCTTGTCGCCCTTGTTGCAGAGCTGGGTAGAAAGGTGAAGTCGTTGGAGTGGGACCTGGAGATGGTCAAGGCGACTTTTGGCTAAAACATAGAGGCGCTGGCCAAGTCCCTCAAAGAGCGGTGTGCTCTTGAGGGGGAACTTGATCAAATCCGCAACATTGCCCAACTCGTTGTCTCGGAAGTCTTCGGGTCGGCGCCAAGTACTAGCGCATCCGCCATCCAGCTGGCAGAGGTTCCGGATGAGGTCCGGGCCCTTATCACAAGCGGGCTGTTTTATGGAGCGTCGAGGGTGTTGACTTCGGTGGCGACGCACCACCCAAACCTGGACTTCGCCACTATCTGCAGCGGGTATGCCGATGGCTTGAGCACAGAGGACATCCAATCGCTCGTGGAGAGCTTGCTGCCGCATGCAAGGTTGGTTGCAGGGCAAGTTTCTGCGCCGTGGGTGATGGATGCCCGCCGTGAGGACATGGCCGGAAGCGTGCCTCAAGGGGACATCGCCCAGCCTACAGATAGTGAGGAGCCTGGGTCAGAAGTGGGCATCGCCTTGCCTTCAACCGAGCCGAATGTCGTCCCGCCGGGGAGTGAGCAGCCCGCGCCTTCACCGGTCGCACCGACAGTCGATGCCGCCGAGCCGTCCCATAGCTTGTAAAGTATAAGTAGTTTAGTAGATTTGAAAAGTTTAAGTTTGTGGGGGAACCCCCGTGTAAATGTTCTTGTGTACTTAATGACTACAATGAGCTTCGTTTTTATGATGGAATTACTCCGTTCGCGGAAGCTTGTTCCTTTCGTTCCTTAGTTTTACCTTAGCATAATTTTGTTTTTTATTCTTTTTTTTCGTACTTGCCCATTCGTCCCGTAGGCTGCAACCTTAGGAGCCCGGGGCGTGGCCCATGAGGCTCAGCTGCTCGAAACCGTAGGTGGAGGTGGGATGCGATCGGTCGGAATATTTTAAAGCAAAGCTACGTAAGGCAATTTAAAGGAACGAACTACCCTTTTGTTCGGGCAAGAAGGAGTTTCACCATATGATAGTAAATGAACAGAGAGGTAGTAGTGCATCTTCGTGGAGCCCCCGAGCGACCCAGGCCGAAAAGTGTTTGGGTTGGGGCGCTTTTATAGGAGCAAATGTTAAGTAAACAATGGTAAGACTGAATTTTTAAGGGAGGAAACGACATAGCTGTTCCAAGAGTTGGTGAGAATGTCATCGTTGTCGCCCTTCAGTCGGTAGGCGTCCGGTCAGAGCACCAAGACCTTCAGTCGTCTGGGTCCTTGTCCGCTATACCCCGTTTCTTGGCCGCGGCTTCTTCGCCTTTTTCTTCCTTCGGCCCGCCAGCCTGTCGCAGAAGGCGCTTGAGGAGCTCGCAGTCCTTGTAGAGGTGTTTGAAGTGGTAGGCGTGGTTGGTGCACAGGATATCCATGAGCTCGTGGAAGTGGCCCAGAAGGTCCTGCTAGGGCTGCTTGCCCGTGTGATCAGCCGTGGCGACCAACGTAGAGTTGGCCGGTCGGCGGCGATCTTTTCTATTTTTCCCCCTCTGCGTGAAGGGGCCCTCGTCCTAATCCAAGCGCTTGGCCTCGCCTTTGCCTCGGCCTCCGTTGGAGCGATGCGGGAGCGGCGCTCTCTGGATGCATCGGACAAAGGCCTGTGGTCCCGGGCCATCCGGGCTGGGACTCCGGTTGCCGCTATGAGCGTCTCGGTTCGGCCTGAGCTGCTCGTGTACAGGCAGTCGGTGCGAAGCGGTCACCAAGTCAAGACGAGGCGAAGATACGGCCTCCTGTGCCGCGCTTGGTGGCTGTAGCAGTGAGCATGTGGAGCGATTCGTCTGGTGCGTCCCCACTCCCCTGGTGGGGAGAGAGGCCGCAAGTCGGTGTCATGATGTGGAGCTCTCCACTTGTTGAACGGCGGCGGTCTCCACTAGTACCCGGAGGTTCCGGTGGATTGCCTGCTCCTAGGGGTTGCTTGGCTCGGGAAGGCCGCGCAGAAGCATTGCCACAGCGGCGATGTTCTGATTGGCCCAAGAGAATTGTGGGGGATCGTCCCCCAGTCCATGGTGTTGCGCTGGACCCGATGGGCGCGACCCCGAGCGTCATTCACCGGGTTATGCGCACAGGGCGCAGCGTGGTGCGCCGAGCACGCTGGCGCGGTCGGTGGTTGGTTCAGCTGTTGTAGCTCCTCGCTGTGCTCCCATGTGAGCACGGGGTCTCTGCACGAGGGTCCAGAGGGGTGTGAGTCCACAAGGACTCCGTTACCATCGGTGGCTGTCCCGGAGCGTCCGCCATGGCGCACTCCCGGGATAGACGGTGGCTAGGCACCACATCGTCGATGCTGGAGCCATCACTCTCAACATCGTCATCCATGAGGTCGAGGAAACAGGTGGGAGCATAGCTCGCCATTCCCATGAATGCGGACGTGAGAGGGGGCGGTGCTGGCATCCTTCGGAGCCCTTGAGTGTATGCGTCTGTGGGAGACGCGAGGCCGTAGGGGAACCGGTTGCATGCCGGTCGTGGCGGGGACAATGGGTCCCTCCGGATAATCGGCGGAAGATAGAGAATAGCATGTAAATAACAGTATGTACACTACTCATAGCGGGGTTTGAGCAGAGAGTTTGCTCGGAATGATGCACAGATGGCTCATCTTTGAAGTCATCGTGCGTCCTGGAGCCGATGGAGGGCACCCCTCCAGCAAGCGCCGAAACGAGTGCCTCCTCGCGGAGGTGTAGTACGCCGAGCCGGTCGGCGACAAAGTCTAGACTTCCAAAGAGAAAGGCCTGAGCTAGCTCGAAAATGGGTGGAACCCACATCCCAACAGGTGGGAGTGCAGGAAACTCCAGTGAACCGAAGCGAGTCGTATCGCTTGAGCCCGCCACGGCGAGGGTGGCGGAAAAATGGGCCATCCGATGACCAAAAGTGTTGAACGTTCAGCGTCTTCCCCACGGACGACGCCAACTATCAGTGCAGAAAGTGACCAACACATAAATATTTGTAGTTTTGCCATACGTTGTGATCAGAGGTGGCCTAGCACTCAATGACACAGGGTTTATACTGGTTTAGGCAACGTGCCCTACGTCCAGTTTGAGTTGGTCGGTGACTTTATTCCTGAGCCCAAGTGCTCAAAGTTTGCTGTGGGGTTACAAATGGGAAGGAGAAAGATGGGGTGTATAAGAGGTCCGGTCGGACTCTGGTCAGAGGGACCGGGAGTGACGGGAGCTCCGCTATGCGCTGTGTGAACTTGATCGATCTGAATGAATCTGAATCAACCTGAATGGGGCTTCTATGTTGGAAGAGAGTGCATCTCCTTTTATAGATGAAGGGGATGGCCTTACAAGTAAGAGGGAGGGAGTACGTTTGCTGCTAAGTCTTGCTGCCCACGCCGATGGGTACAAGACGATGGTAGGCGCCCACAATACCGTTGAACGTCAGATGCACGTGGGAGGTTGCGTCATCTTCTTCAGGTATGGCAGATGTCGGTACCTGCTATACTGTTGATGCTCAGAGGCACGTGAGGGGTTTTACCATGTTCGCCCAGTAGGGTAAAAGCCGGCGCCCACAACACTATTGATGCCGAGAGGTATGTGGGGGGAGCCTTACCGTATGGGAGTTAATGGCGCCTACAATACTATAGTGGAAAATGTCAGCGCCTACAACACCATTGGGGCTCTGTCGTACCAGGGAGGTCGCAGAGCACTGTTTCCACAGGTGTACAGGGTACGGACCCCGGTATTGTGGTTTGACTTGTGCGGCCTACCTTACTTTCTCCGTCCGTTCCCTAGTCCTCACCGAGTGGGTGTCCCTGGTCGGTTTAGTCCTAGTTGGCTCTAAATGCGCCGGATGGAGAAGAGTAGTGAGCAGGGGTTCGGCGCACCCCCGGTCGGAGACGTGGGTTAAAGCCGGAAGTGGTGTTTGGCCAAGCCTTCCGGTCGAAGAGGCCATCCGAAGGCGGGCTAGAGACCGAAGCGAGCGCTCCAGTCGAAGAGGCGGGCTGGAGTTAGAAGCGGGCGTCGTTCCTCCCTGGCCAGGCCTTCTGGTCGGTGATTGGATCGGCCTTCTGGCCTGTCATTTAGGCACTTGGGCCGGCCCATGATTTGCACATTTGCTTGCAACGTTTGTTCGCTGGGCCAAGCCTTTGTTGGGAAGCCAGTCCCCGAGGGACCCTAGGTTTATGAACCCGACAGTAGTATTAGCTCTCCCTACATACATGCTAGAGTATTTGGTTTGAAGCTCACAAATATGCATAGATTGGAATTGTGGGAGAGTAATTACTACCAAATGATGCTAAGGTGTATAGAATAAACCTTTAAAGTGTGATACCAATCGAAGTTGCACTTTTAACACCATCCTTAGCACTATGAGTAGCTAGACAACAAAAATACTAGAAACCCCGTGAGATCAACATTATAAGCAAGGTTCTAGTACCACGTGTAAAAATACAAGTCTAGCAACCATCTTATGCATGCTAGTTATCAAATCATCATTCAAGTTCTACAACTAGCATACACCACACAAGCATGCATATCAAATTTAAAAAATTTATGCAATGCAAGCAACCACATGACTATGCATCAAATGCAACCAATCAAAGTTCATGAGCTTGCTCCCCCTACTTGTGTGTCTCTCTTGTCCAAGAATTTGATCCATTTCTTTTCTTCAATGTTGCTCCTTCTTTGTCCATGTCCATGTCCAACCTCTACTTCTTTGTCTCAATCTCTCCCAAAGCTTTCATATCTTTGTACAATCTCTCCCCCTTTGTCATCAAATTCCATAAAAGGTGCACTTCTCATTGATGCAAAGGCTTGCTTTTGGGTAGATGGTTGAAGCTTGAATCTTGCATTTTTTATGGACATCACTTGATTGTTGGAATGACACCACTTGTAGCCCTTGAGATACCACACATAGGATCTTCGACCTTGATACCAATTTGTGGGACACCTACCCCTATGTCATAGCATGGGTCATCCATTTGATAAACTTGAGCTCTTGTAGGTGGGTCCTATGTTGGATAGTCACATAGATTCCAATTCATGCATTACTCTTGTATGTGAGGGATGCATTCTTGTAGGTGACTCATGTATTACTCTTGTATTTGATAAACTTGTAGGTGACTCATGCATTACTCTTGTAGGTGAGGGATGCATTCTTCATTTGATGATCACTTAAAGTTGAGGATCACTTATGGAACCATCGTCTTGCATGATTGATACCACATGTAGATGTGTACCACTTGAAAGAATTATCTAGTATGGAACCACTTGTTGGATTTATCAATAAAAACTATTTCTTGAACCTTTGCTATCTTCATGAGTACTACTTCTAGGATATCACGTGTGAGTTGATCTAGACGTCACTTGTGAATTCTTGATGTAATACTTGAGTCTAGATGCCACTTGAAACAAACAAACTAGATATCCATTTGCATTGTTGTCTTGTGCTTGTACTCTTATCACTATCATGAGCTTCTAATTTTGACTTGACTAAATTGATTTGCCTAAGCTTCCAAGTCCGGTTTGAACCAATGACAAGCTTCTTCACACCTCTTACAAGGGTTATTTTGCCAATGTTGTACTTGTCACTTGTTAGGAATCCAAATTAAATCAAGTACTTGGGTTCACTAGCTTATGAATAAACTCATATACTACCACTAGATCAATTAAACATTCAAGCAATAGTGGTAGGCTATGAATTTAAAACATTTCAATTGTTATGCATGATCCTATAAAGCATGTACTATATGCACTAATCGCATACTAGTAAGGGATGAAATGATCATGCACATTACAATGATACCTTTGCTATGTTGGATGACCCATGCTATTGGAATCTATGTAGGTGAATTGGAATCTATGTGACTATCCAACATAGGATCATTCAATACTCCAATAGCAATGTGAAGTCCAATTTATAACTTGGTGAAGACCAATCATCATAGATAGAGTCCATTATTCACCCATATGAAATGAGAACCACTAATGATCAAGTGCACTATCTTGTTGTGGTTAGCTTGCTTCATCTTTTGATCTTTGCTTGCATGAGAGAACTATTTGGAATACCACTTGAATTGCCATGACTAGCTCTTTTTGGGTGTTGCTTGCTTTTCTTGATCAAACCTATTGATTGCTTCAACTAAGCATCTCAAATGTTTCTTGGATCACTACTTCCATGTTATCCTTCCAAGTACCACACTTGGTTTACCTACACATAGGCGGCAAGCCCCTATACTAGGGAGAAGTGACCTCTCTCCAAGAATCATTCTTAACACTCACTTGAAATGAATTTATTGATTGACCCAAGTGATGGACTTAATTTGATGAGTAACCTTGATTCTTTTTTTTAAGTCCTTTTCTTTATACTTGTTTAAGTCCTTTTCTTTCTACCAAATGATTTCCAATAGTCACTAGAACTTAAATTTCATCTTCATCTTGAGTTTGATCTTTATCTTCCAATTTGAGTACCAAATGTGTGCAAAGTATACTCCACAATCAAATGACATTGTATTATTTGCTTGTTATGCTTCTAGATCATCTCAAAACCAAATTTAGGTACCTCAAACACTTATAAATATATTTCCAACCTGAGGACCTATCAATCAAAGTGACTCCAAATAAATTCAATAATTGTCACTTTTCTAGCAGATTCTGTACTCTTAAAAAGATGCATATCTCCCAAAGTACAGAACCAAATACCACGAAATTTGGTAGAAATATGCTTCACTAAGTTATCTAGCATCTATAAAAATTTGAGCTTCATTTGACTTCTAGATTGCAACCAAATTTCAATTCTTCGACCACTACTACATGCTGAAAACTGCTGCACTATAGCTAACAAGATCCATTCCAAAATCGAAACATCTCTTATCCAATTCTCATGAAATTTGTACAGCATCTTATACCATAAGTCTAGAGCATGTACACCAATTTTTATACCAATACAATAAGTTTTGATCACTCAAACATGGCTAAGATCACAGCTAGCTCACATTTTCAATATAGGACAAATTTCAATCACTTGAGTTATACTTCATCAAATGTGAATCAAACCTGAAATCAACTTGTTTGAATACTTTCACAAGACATAGATCCATTCAATCCACTTACTAAATGTTATCTTATGAATTTATCCAATACAAATCAATCTAAACTTGATTACTAATCTATTTATCCATTCAAACATCTCATAGCAAGCAATATTGCATATTTATCCAATTCAATCAACTCATATGCACCCAAATGAAATGGTCAACAAGAGATATACCTCTGTTAGCTCATGATCAATAAATTTGCAAGCTTCAACTCAAATTCTTGCAAGCCATCAAATATATATATCCAATAAATCATCCACAACTTGAATATGACACTTGTATGTTGTAGAACTTTTGGACTTCGCTAATTCTTGGCTTGGCATTAGGATAGGATTGCATTAAGCTTCAATACTTGGCTCAACATATGATGATCAATGTGAAATCAATTGAATCAAGCCTCCAATGCCGATAGTACCTACAAACAATCATCCACTTTTTGATGGTACCCAAACTAGTTTGGGTCCTCTCAAGTTAGGTGCAACATACTTAAGCAAAGCCTTGGTATGAGTAGCGGGATGTTTTACAATTACAACCAATGAGGTACCATTGCCATCCTTTCTAACCACATTATTATCAACAATTAAAATAGCCTTAGAATTGTTACCTAGGGGACATGAATTTGCCATGTGTCCTCTTTCCCGGTATGAGTAGCACTTCCTCTTTGATTGAGCCTTCTCTTCCTTGCTCATGTGGTGCTTCCCATTGCCTTGCCTCTCATGGATTGCTTGAGACTTCTTCTCAAGCTTGGTAGGACACTTAGAGGCAAAGTGTCCTGTATTTCCACACTTGAAGCACTTTATGTGAGCATAATCTTTCTTCTCATCTTTATTCTTGCTCATCATCTTGGCATCTTGAGTTTGCATTGGATGCCTTGCCTTTCCACCCCTTCTTGTTTTCTTCTTCTTTGTTATCAAGTCACCACCATCTTCATGATAGATCTTGACTTGCTCTTGGGGTGTCTTCTCTTGCTCAACTTGTGGCTTTGGTTGAGGCTCTTCTAGTTGCTTCACCAATTGCTTGGTTGGGCACATTGAGGTAAGATCACCCCAAGTGCGGCATTTGAAGCACTTCACATGCTTGAGCCTCTCTTCTTCTTTTATCTTCTTGAGCTTCTCAATTTTAGGTCAACCATTTGTAAGGTGTCCCGCTTCATGACACCGGTAGCACATGGTATGAGAGAGCTTTCTTTGTTGTAGCTTCTTCATCTTTCTTTTTCTCTTTCTTTCGCCTTTTGTCATCTTCTTCTTGAAGCCAAGGCCACACTTGTCACCATAGTTTCTTTGAGTCTTTAACATGTGCTCAAAGGTGACTTTTGAGTTGTAGCACCTCTCTAACTTGTTGCTCAAATTCTTCACTTCATTTTTGAGCTCATTGTTCTCCTTCAAAATGTTAGTCTCACAAGACATAGAAGTAGAACAAGCATATATATGTCAAGAGCATGGCATATCTAATAAATCATTATAAGAGGTGGATACATGCTTTTTTCCCTACATCACAAGAGTTAGTCACATGTTGCAATTGATCACTTGACTCATGTGATGAGCTCTCATTATTTTTAAGTTTCTTTGAAAACACTTTAATGAGAGAAGCATGTTGTTCTAATAATTCTTCATGAGATGCAAGTAGTGTCTCATGAGTCAACTTTAGCTCACCATGTGAAGATTTAAGAACATCAAGTAATTTCTTATGTTCTTCACATGAGTTCTTTAGAAATGAGTTTTCATTTTCCAATTTCAATGTTTTAGCTTTCTCATTTTCTAAAGACATGGTTATGCTAGCAAGTCTACTAACAAGCTCATCATATGAATCAACATGATCAACCACATTAGCATTTGATACCTTGGTGTCACCTTGTGATATGAAACAATGTGGTGTAGTGGAAGGGCTTGTAGTAGCATCGCAATCATGACCCGAGCATGAACCATCATCACCATCAAGTGTGCATGGGGTAGGATCATCATGTACATCACTTGAGGCATCACCATCAATCTTATCAAGTGATTTTGTGGTAGCATCATAATCATTATCACTTGACCATGAGGTGGAGCAATCTTCCACAATCACCAAATTGTGGTCATGCTCAACACGCTCATGTGCCTCCACCTTGTGATCATCCTCCTTCTTGAATTTGCCATCATCCCACGTGGAGGAATCACCGAAGGTGTGCTTGATTGATTCCCATATCTTATGAGCGGTTCTCACATAGTTTATCCTTTTTATTAAATCAAAGCTCAAAGCATCCATTAGATAACAACAAGCATGTGCATCAAGTTCAAAGAGAACTCTTTGAGCTTTGGTGAGATTTCTATGGTCCAAGACATGGGTGAGACCACTAGTGACAATCCATCAAAACTTAGATCCCTTTACACGAAAATGATCAAGCATGTGATTTTTCCAAAGTGCAAAGTTTGTGCCATCAAAAATATGTGTGTCACAAACATCTAGCCCACTAGACGCCATACTCTCGGGTCGGTGAAGACCACAAATGAGAGATCTAGCTCTGATACCAATTGAAAGGTCGAGATGGCGAACTAGAGGGGGGGTGAATAGTCATTTCTAAATTTAATCGCGCCGGCTAACCGAAACAAATGCGAAATTAAAATAATTGGTCTAGCCAAGACTGCACCCCTCTATCGAAGTTCACAAGCACCTTATAAAGATCCTAATTAGCCGACAAATGTGTCGGGCAAGCTAGAGCTCACCTATCTAATTTTAGGAGCAAGGCCACACAAACCTATGCCACTAGTATTTTGCACACCAGGGAGCTCCAACACAATTCTAGTAAGCAAAAGCACATAGCTCCTAAGCTCACTAGCAATGCTCAATAACAAGGCAACCAATGCCAAATTAGAGAGCGCAAATACTTAGCTACACAAACTAAGCAATGTGACTAACAAGGTTACACATACCAAATTAGCCACGCAAGGGAGCTACTTCTATGCTACACAAGCAAGAAGGTAACTAGTGAGCTACACAAGCTAACTAATTACAAGAGCAACTACACAAGCACAATGTATATGAAAGTAATTACAAGCTTGTGTAAGGGGATTGAAAACCAACGGGAAGAACAATGTTGACACGGTGATTTTTCTCCCGAGGTTCACATGCTTGCCAACACGCTACGTCCTCGTTGAGACAAGCTCCAAGGTTGCCGCTGGTCCTCTTGCTAGTGGTGACCCGCAAGTCACACTCTCCCACATGGAGTGCTTAACACAAGCTCTAGCACTTGACCTAGCAGGACCACTTGTCACCCTTCGCATCTCGCTCTACTAGAGTTGCTCTTCGCGGCTCCCGCAGGGCGAGCACAATGCCCCTCACAAAGCTCTTCTCTGGAGCACCGCATAAGCTTCTTGCGAGCTTCGACGGAGACCACCACCAAGCCATCTAGGAGGTGGCAACCTCCAAGAGTAACAAGCACCACCGGCTTGCAAGACGACCACCTAGTGCCACTCCATGCAACCTCACAATGCAATCGCACTAGAATCACTCACTCACTCAATCAGATGAACACTATCAAGCTAGAGTGAGTTAGAGGGCTCCCAAGCACCACCACATAAGATACCAAGTCTCTAGTGTGCTCAGCTCTCCACCGCTATAGGCCAAAGGCCGACCAACACTTCTATTTATAGCCCCACTGGCTAAAATAGCCGTTACCCCTTCACTGGGTAGATTTTGGGACGACCGAACGCGCAGGTCGTGTGCACCGGACGTGTTCGGTGTGGTGACTGGACGCGTCCGGTCGCTGCATCCGATCAATGCTTGACCGCCACGTGTCCCAATCAAATGAAGTAGCCGTTGCCACCCAACAACCCTCTCTGACGCGATGCATCGGATGCACTGCAGCGAAGTGATCAGACGCACGAGGGGCAGTGTCCGGTCGAGTCTAGAGAGCTCCCAGAGCTACTCAACTGTGACTGGACGTGTCTAGTGTGGCCAACCGGATATAGGAGGGGCAACGTCCGGTCGAGTCCAGAGAGCTCCCAAAACCGCTCAATTGCGACCGGACATGTCCGATGTGGCCGACCGGACGCGCCCCTACGTCCGGTCCTCTCTGGACCAACACCCGCGCCCCACATCACCATGACCTGATGCTAAACTGTGATTGCTCAGCGTCCGGTCACTGCTACGAGCCAGAGTCCGGTCACCTCAGCAACTCTGCCCATACCTAGCCAGAATACTGGACGCGTCCGGTATCGATATCGGACGAGTCCGATCACGTCGGGAACACTGCCGCCTGAGACAGATACCGAACGCGTCCGGTCCTCATGTCGGACGTGTCTGATCACCCCATGACCAGCGCCTTCAACTCCTTTTCTTCACCAACTTCTTCTCCTTTGCAAATGTGCCAACATCACCAAGTGTACAACATCTTGTGCACGTGTGTTAGCTTTTCACAAACATTTTTCAAGGAGTTAACCACTCAACTTGCTGCGCCACTCGATCCTAGCAACGATGCAAAGTTAGATCACTCGAGTGGCACTAGATGACCGATATGCAAACAAATTTGCCCCTCTTGATAGTACGGCCATCTATCCTAAACCCGGTCATAAACTTCTCTACACACCTATGACCGGTGAAATGAAATGCCCTAGGTTATACCTTTGCCTTGCGCATTCTATTCCATCTCCTCCAATGTCGATGAAACACATGCACCAACATGATCAACAATGATATGATCCACTTCATATCATCACGTGATCATATTGACTCATCGATCTTGACTTCACTTGCTCTTCACCGTTGCCTCGGTCCATGGCGCCAAGTTATCACTCAACTTGCCCTTCACACTTGCAACCGGTCCGTCGAGCCAAGTCATGTCTTGATCTTCTCCACCTTGATCACATGACTCAATGTCATGTCTCATGTGCAATGAGCTCCTTCATCATCACATGTGTGAGCTTTGCAACATCTCCGAGCCATTTCCACTTCCATGGCGTATGTTGCTCACACACATGTACCTATGGACTAATCGCCTGTGTATCTCACATAAACACAATTAGTCCACCTAGGATTGTCAGTCAATTACTAAAACCAAATAAGGACCTTTCAGTAGTGTCCCTCTAGATGATTCTCATCTAGTTGTAAAATAGAAAATAGGGAGAGCGAAGAGGAGAGAGCTAAGGGGGAGCCGGATCTATCGGATCTTCCTCGACTTTGTACTTCTACAGATTTGACTCATCCTTGAGTAATCTCTAGGTGCTTCAATTATTATTTCTAAGTTCTTTATTTACTTAATTTTAGTATTTATTTCAAGTTCATTTATTGGATTCTCGCTTGCATCAAGTGCTCTAGTCTTTGCAAAACTAGAGCAGTAATTAATAGAATAGGTGTGGTGCTTAGTCTTGCGATTACCTAGAATTGTACCTAGCCCTACGGATCGTTGTGGTAGCCCTAGGTGGTGATAGCCCTGACGGCTGACGTAGTCCACCACGTTTGGGTTGGTGTTTGCAGGACCATAGTCTGAACTTCCTAGCTCCTTTCTCATCTCAGTCTAAAGCTAGTGTTCTGATGTCCCGAAGTAAGTA
This sequence comes from Miscanthus lutarioriparius, assembly GCA_904845875.1. NCBI lineage: Eukaryota > Viridiplantae > Streptophyta > Magnoliopsida > Poales > Poaceae > Miscanthus > Miscanthus lutarioriparius. The sequence goes on along the minus strand of CAJGYO010000017.1, from coordinate 54,392,964 downwards.
AACCTTGAAGTAACCTTGATTCTTAGATCAACTAGAGAAACCTTAGGAAATTCCTCTCTACCCACAAAACATTTACCTACCTTTATCCTTGGACAATCTTGATCCTTGATTAGTACACTTCACGTTCCCCATGGAAATCGATACCTTGGAATACTCTCGGGTGAAAGCTACAATGGTATCCGTGCGCTTGTGGATTTTTCTTTTTACGTTAACAAATACCAACAATGAGCACATGTTGCAACCTTATGTTTCATGCGTTTCAGATGTATGTTGTATACGTTTTATCTAGATGTTGCAAAAGTAGATCTGATGTTGCATATGTTGCAATGACTATACACGTATGTTGCAAGTGTATGTTTCAGTTGTTTTAAACGTATATTGCAAGTGTTTTATCTAGATGTTGCATATGTTGCATTGACTATACACGTATGTTGCAAGTGTATGTTTCAAATGTTTTAGTTGTTTAAAATATATGTTGCAAGTGTTTTATCTGGATGTTGCATATATTGTAGTGTCCATACACATATGTTGCACTGGCATTATGTTGCAAATGTTTCATGTGCAGGCGCGGCAAGGGGGCGCAGGTGAAGGTGGTCCCCTCGGGCGCAATGGTCCCTGCGTGCGTGGCAGCAGGCGCGGAGCACAAAAGCTGTATCCATGGGCGTGGCAGCACGCGCGGAGCACGAAGCTGCATCCACGGACGGGTAGCAGGTGGGGAGCACGAGGCGAAGCGGAGCACGAAGATGCATCCATGGGCAGCCAGCAGGCGCAGAGCACGAGGCGAAGCAGAGCATGAAGCTACATCCATAGGCGCCGTGGTAGTATCATTATTGAATGCCTCCCCCTCTTGGAATTGTGTTCAATAACCATCACATGGTCACTATAAGAAACTAACAAAGACACTGAAGGACAGTGGGGAGCTAGACAATTGTTTTTATTTGCCTGACACTTCGTAGAGGAGATTACACACTTTAGTTTCTGCACTTATAAGCATATACAATAGGAGGTTCCGTTGTGATGATGAAAACATCTTTAGATGGGCAAGTTCTTTGAGTACCAAAATATCACATAGTCATAGTTCAGAATACTAATATAGGTGACATGCTGCTATTACTATAAGTCAACAGTCACCTTCCACTTCCTGGTGGCAATTGTACTTCTGGATCCAATGGTATAAATGCCAGTCCAGAGCCACCAGAGCTTGAAGCAGACCTGCGACTTAACTCTGCTAGGGATTTACGTCATTGACTATCTATATAAGCACAGACACAAATTAAACTTATTCACTCTTCAACGCGTGTTTAGTTGCCTAAATTTTGGAATTTGGGCTACTGTAGCACTTTCGTTTTTATTTGGCAATTAGTGTTCAATTATAAACTAATTAGGCTTAAAACGTTCGTCTCGTAATTTCCAACCAAACTGTGCAATTAGTTTTTTTTTCGTCTACATTTAATGCTCCATGCACGTATCGCAAGATTCGATGTATACTGTAGCACTTTTTAGAAAAAAAATTTGAAACTAAACAAGGGCTCAACTTACCAGGACTTCCACGAGTACTATGGTCACTTTGCAGAGTATCGTAAGCTCTGTCATACTCTGCACTCATGTTTGCTCTGAGGTTTTCAATGCCATCTGTGAAGTCCATCGGCAGACCACCTGTTTCCATATCATACTCTCCCCCAGCCTGAAAATTCAACCATTCATCAGGGACAAATCTAATGATAATTATGATCAGCTCACTAGGGAAGGGTGTTATTCTTTTCAGAAAATAAAAGAATCTAGAATAACCTGAGGTGGAATTTCATGAGGTGGTGAGTTTTTCGGCTGTTGCTCTTGTGATGATGATCGCTGCCCTCCTTTAAGAAAGTAAGAAACAGTTAAGGTTTTTGAATTGGCCTTTAGCATGTTAAAATAATATGGTTTCTTCAAGTCAAGAAAGATGACACAATATTACACATTATGAAGTGACCTGAAGAAGCTTTTGTGGACTTGACTTCAGTGCAGTCCTTCCAGAGCTGCATAAGTGGCTTAGGATAATATAATTCTGAGGACAAGTTGTCATGAGATATTAGAGCAACCGGGGGGATGTCCATGAGATCACTTATCTTGGTTGATTGAGTAAAATTAAAATTCTGCAAGCATAAATCAGATAAATGTTCTTTATTAGAATGCATCAGTACAGAAATCTCCAGGAAAATAGGTTAGTCGGACCAAACATACACTGTTAACTTTACGCCTTTTGAGACAAGGCTTGATGCATCCTTCAGCCATGTCTGATGATATATGTTTCCCGGGATCATCATCTGGTTATTGTCCATAATTACTTGCGGGAGTTCCCTACGTGCTTTCCGCTTTGATGTTTTAGGTGGCTGCTGCTGCTGTGTAAAAGAGCTAGCTCAAGTAAACAAGAACAAACTAAACAAGTAATCCCTTTCCATACTATTTTCTAGATGTAATAAGGCTTGATAAATCATGTTTACCTTCATCTTCTGCTCCTCTGGTCCCCCCTGCAAGAGAACTTTCAGTAATTGCAGCAAGAGCCAGCGTGGAGCTCAAAAAATATAAACAAGTCTGCAGTGAAAGCTTTGGCATCTTGTTACTCAGCGGTGATAAATGTCGAAGGCTTCAGGTTCAGGTTAACTCTGCTGATGGCAACCAAATCAGAGTATCCATTCTTCAGAGACCAACGTCGACGACATCACAGCGTCCCCCCAACGGCTACCTTCCCTAACAACCTCAGCACACACACTAGGAGAGTGGCAAACCTTCTTTCCTTCTGCCTATCGTCCATAGCATGGCATGTGCCCTTGAATGTTCTTCTCTCCTTGCCTGAATGTTCTTCTCTGTCACCATTTATAATTCTGATTAAAGCGACAGTGACGGGAGTAGGATTGATAATAGACTGGACCCAAACAAAACTTGTGACCACCCTTGTGAGCTAAGAGATATCAGCTACTACTTCAGAGCTAAGAGATATCTTTTTAGGGGGAGAGCTAAGAGATATCCATTGAAAGCAGAAAATCAGTACTCCTAACCTACGAAATTTGTGACCAGTGAGTCAGTGACCACCCTTGTGAAACTTGCAAAAGAATCCTGCTGTATTTCCTCACACAGAAGGGGGAAATTTTCTCAATGAAAAACACTCCTGAAATCAGCAAGAAATTGGTAAAATGACATTTGTTACACTTCAAGCTGCTAAACCCTAAACCCTAAAGCTGACCCTCTGAACTTCTAGCTGCTTTATTATGACATGACAGTTTGGTTTCTGCATCTGCACACCAGGACACAACACTTTCCGCACGTGACGCCGGTCGCCGGGTCCTGATCCTACATCGTGCAAGAACCAAGAATTGTATAGCTCGAATCGACCTGATCCACTACAAATCCTCATTAGCCGCGGCTGACGGTGTTAGAAAGAGAGCAAACGCAACGCAGAGGAGGACACAGGGTGTCCAAGAAGACCAGCAAGCAACGGCGTCCCAGGGGAGCTGAGAGCAGCGGGCCGGCTATGGCTTCCCGCCTTCTCCTCCTCCTCGCAACCTTCGCCCTCATCTTCGTCTCAGCCGCAGGGCAGGCGGGCAACAAGATCGAGAGATTGAGGCCGTTTCATCCGTCCTGCTCGACGACGCACAACTACACCGATGGCAGCCAGTACAAGAAGAGCCTGGACCAGCTCCTGGCCGCGCTCCCCGCTGCGGCCGGCGGCAACGGCTGGTTCTACAAGGGCAGCGCCGGGTCGGGGCCCGACGCGGTGTTCGGCCTCATCATGTGCTTCACGGACAGCAACGCGACGCTGTGCCTGGACTGCTTCTCCAGGGCGCCAGCCGGGATCACAACGGTGTGCCTGGGCAGCCAGAACGTGAGCGCCGCGTACGACGCGTGCGTGCTCCGGTACTCGTCCGCGCCGATCCCTGCCACCGTGGACCTCCGTGAAGTGTTCGCCGTGTACACGCCCATCAGCGGCATGTCTATGACCTCAGAAGCTATGCAGGGGGCCTGGGTGCCGCTGATGACTAGTCTCTCGAGCGGCGCCGCCTCCGACCCGTCGCGGATTTTCAACAGCAGCACGTCGTACTCGGGCATGGGCTCGCAGGAGATGTACGGCCTGGCGCAGTGCACCAGGGACCTCAACGGCAGCCAGTGCATGCGCTGCATCACGAGCTACGCCAAGAGGCTGGGGGAGCTGTTTCCCAATAACACGGGAGGCGCCATCAAGGGCTACAGCTGCTACCTGCGCTACCTGGTGGCCCCGATAAACATCACTCTGCCGCCGGTGGCAGCGCCGGCGCCAACTACGTCATCGACTGATTGTGATTGCCGGTGGCGCGAGCATCTCCGGTGGTTCCCCAATAATCTTTTCCCAATATACATGTATTGAGGTAGCTCAATATCATCTTTTGTCAATATTGGGGGAGTTGTTATAGCAGTACCCAATATATCTCCCCCAATACCCATATAGAAAGCAGGTCCCACAGGAGTGTAAGAGAAAATATGGCTGAAAGTGGTAGTTGGGATAGTCCCCATGGTATTGGGGGAGTTGTATCTCCCCCTTTCTTTGAGGGGAGATGAGAAAATATTGGTGGCCACCAAAAAAAGCGAGAGGTATTGGGGAACTGCTGGAGCAAGAAAAAAGCACAATTGTCCCCAATATGATAGTTTTATGAGGATAGGGGGAGGTATTGGGGAACTGCTTGAGATGCTCTTAGACGATATAGTTTGTTGGGTTAACCTGATCGGTTCCTGAGTTTGTTAGGCTTGGCGCTAGGGTTAGTTCCTAGTTTGTAGGTCAAGCTAGTTGATAGATATCTTGATGTATATCTCTTGTAACTTGTTCTTGTTGTACAAGGCCACGTCGGATACTGTTCCCGGCTCTATATAACACGGAACCGAGTGCCCAGGAAGGGCATCTTGTTCAACCTACTTTCACAAGGTATCTAGAGCCAATCTCCTAGCGGAACTTCATGGCGTTCGCTTCTTCCTCAGTAGCATCTGTTGTGCCATTGCTCGCCACTTTCCTCCCCGTGAGCGAGAAGTTGACTCGCAGCAACCACGTGTTGTGGAAGGCGCAAGTTCTCTCGGCACTAAAGGGCGCCCAGTGTTAGGGACCAATACTAGGGTACCCAAAGAGGAGGAGCTAATGGTCATCAACATTGATTCATTCGAGCAGTCAAGAGCGCGACTATAGCTCCAACCGACCCCCAGGTGTACGGACTCCGCCTCGCCCGACCTCTAGGTCAGGGGCCCCGGCTCGCCTGACCTCTAGGGTCATGTGCTAGTTGTGCAGCAGGGAGGGCCACACCGTGCTTCGCTGCTTCAAGAGGTTTGATGCTTCCTACACTAGACCCCCACAGAAGTCGGCGTCGTCTACGACAACCTCGTACGGCATCAACTCGAATTGGTACATGGACTCCGGTGCGACCGATCACATCTCCAACGAGCTAGAGAAGCTGACCATATGGGACAAGTACCACAGCGGTGGGTAGGTGCACGCCGCCAATGGTTTAGGTATGGAGATCACTCTTGTTGGTCATGGTCTTTTGCGATCCCCTACTAGTAAGATTCATTTGAACAATATTCTTCATGTTCCTCAAGCAAACAAAAATCTCCTTTCTGTGAGTCGTCTTACACGAGATAATGGTGTGTTTGTTGAATTTCACCCAAACCATTTTTCTATTAAGGAACAGTCAATGAAGAAAACACTCCTTCAAGGCAGATGTGAAGGAGGTCTTTATCCCGTACGGTCGTCGTCAGCTAGGTCATCATCAAATAAAGAAGTCCACAACGCCGTCAAGCCATCATCAACCTTGTGGCATCATAGGCTAGGGCATGCCTCTACTTCCATAGTTCAACAAGTCCTTAGTCGTCACAAGCTTCCTTTTTTTCAAGATTCAAACAATAAAAGTGTATGCGATGCATGTCAGCAAGGAAAAAATCACCAATTGTCTTATTCGTGGTCCACTAGTGTATCCACTAGTCCAATAGACCTTGTTTATTCGGATGTTTGGGGTCCTGCACCAACTTCTGTTGGTCGAAATAACTATTATGTGAGTTTTATTGATGATCATTCCAAATTTGTGTGGATTTACCTTTTGCGCCATAAATCAGAAGTTTTCCAACGTTTTCGTGATTTCCAAAATCTTGTCGAAAGGCAATTTAATCGCAAGATTTTGGCTATCCAGGCGGATTGGGGAGGAGAATATCAAGCATTAAATTCTTTCTTTAAGCGCATAGGTATATCACACAGAGTTTCATGTCCTCATGCGCATCAGTAAAATGGGTCAGCTGAGCGCAAGCATCGGCACATAGTTGAGGTAGGACTCTCATTGATTGCCCATGCATCTATGCCATTGAAATTCTGGGATGAAGCTTTTCTTACCGTTGTATCCTTGATCAATCGGTTACCTTCCAAAGTCATCAATCATGATACACCACACTATCGTCTTCTTGGGCATCACCCTGATTACAGCTTCCTTTGCACATTTGGTTGTGCTTGTTGGCCGAATCTTCAGCCCTATAATTCGCGCAGGTTGCAATTCCGATCCAAGCGGTGTGTGTTCCTTGGCTATAGCAATATGCACAAGGGGTTTAAGTGTCTAGATCCGGCTGAAGGGCGTGTCTATATTTCAAGGGATGTCGTGTTTGATGAGCACATCTTTCCTTTTGCTTCTATGCGTCCCAATGCCGGCGCCCAACTTAAAGCCGAACTCAGTGTTTTACCAGATTCACTTCTTAATCCTACTTCTAGTTTTGGGGATGCAAAATTACATGATCAGCATTTAGTGTCTCCTGTACTGACTAATCCTACGAGCAGCTCAGATTTGATGAATGCAGGAGAAACTTTGATGACGGAAGGTGAAAAATCCGGTGAAAAATCAGCTTCCTACGATCCATATTTCATGTGTCCCTCTACAGGAGACCGCATGGGGGCCGATGCTGATCCTGCTGACACCGTCCCGCAGCATCTTCGGGATCAGCGGTGGATCTCGGGTCACCTCCTCGCACGCGTGTCTCCGGTCAGCAGGGCGCTGGATCGTCTGTGGCCGCGACTCCGTAGTCTCCCTCGACTCCCACTCGTGTGGCTGCGCAACCCGATCTGGTCGGCGGCGTCCCGCCGACAGCACCGATTGATGGGGGTACGGTGCCGGGATCTGTTGTGGCGGCATCAGGATCCGGTGTGGCAACTTCTGGCGCTACCTCTCCAGCAGTGTCTGCTCCTTCTCCAACTCCCTGTCCGGTTACACGCCTTCAACAAGGTATCACCAAACCTAAAACCTATTCGGATGGTACTGTGAGGTGGTGTATGTTGGCCAGTTCATCCACAGGGGAGCCTACTACATCTGAGGAAGCATTTGGAAATACAAAATGGGTTTCTGCAATGGATGTTGAACATCATGCTTTGATCGGTAACAATACTTGGCGTCTAGTTCCACAACCCAAAGGCAAAAACATTATTGGTTGCGAATGGGTGTACAAAATCAAACGGAAGGCTGATGGTTCCATTGATAGATACAAGGCACGTTTAGTGGCCAAAGGGTACAAGCAACGATATGGCATAGACTATGAAGACACCTTTAGTCCTGTTGTGAAAGCGGCAACAATTCGACTTGTTTTGTCCATTGCAATGTCTAAAGGTTGGTCTCTATGACAGTTGGATGTTCAAAATGCCTTTCTCCATGGTGTGTTGGAAGAGGAGGTTTATATGCATCGACCTCCTGGCTATGAGGACAAGTCACATCCTGACTATGTTTGTAAATTGGACAAGGCTATCTATGGATTGAAACAAGCTCTGCGTGCTTGGTATGTGCGGCTATGTGGTAAGCTGGAATCATTAGGTTTCATTCCTTCTAAAGCTGACACCTCTCTGTTTTATTATAACAAAGGGAAGCACAGTTTATTTGTCTTGGTCTATGTTGATGATATCATTGTGGCTAGTTCATATCCAGAGGCCACAGATGCTTTGCTTGCTGATTTGCAGCGTGAGTTTGCATTGAAGGACCTTGGTGATCTTCATTATTTTTTGGGCATTGAAGTCAAGCGCAAAGGCAACAGTTTGGTTCTCTGTCAAGAGCGGTATGCTACCGATATTCTCACTCGGACTGGGATGAGCAAATGCAAGCCATTAGACACCCCCTTGTCCACTTATGGAAAACTTAGTGTTGAAGGGGGGGGGATAAACTTGGTCCAGATGACGCAACACGTTACAGAAGTGTGGTTGGGGCGCTGCAGTACCTAATGTTGACACGCCCTGACCTGTGCTTCTCGGTAAACAAGGTGTGTTAGTTCTTGCACTCACCGACCACCATTCATTGGAGCGCTGTGAAGCGAATCCTGAGATATGTACGTGGTGCTGTTGGTCTTGGCTTACGAATTGGAGCTTCGAAGTCTATGCTGGTTAGTGCTTTCTTAGATGCGGATTGGGCGGGTTGTGTTGATGATCGGCGGTCTATTGGTGGCTTTGCTGTTTTCCTTGGTAGTAGTTTGATCTCTTGGACAGCTCGGAAGCAAGCCACGGTGTCACGATCTAGCACAGATGCTGAGTATAAGGCGCTAGCAAATGCAACAGCCGAAATGCTATGGGTACAGAAATTGTTGATTGAATTAAAGGTTGCTCATCCTCCTAAAGCAATGCTTTGGTGTGATAATTTGGGAGCTACTTATCTCTCTGCGAATCCGGTGTTCCACGCTTGTACAAAACATATTGAGATAGATTTCCACTTTGTCAGAGAAATAGTTGCACAAAAATTGCTGGAGATCCGGTTTATACAGATCAAGTAGCTGATGGCTTCACCAAAGCTCTTCAGGTTGTCAAGTTGCGACAATTCAGAGACAATCTCAGTCTTGTTAGTGGCTGAGATTGAGGGAGGGTGTTAGACGATATAGTCTGTTGGGTTAACCTGATCGGTTCCTGAGTTTGTTAGGCTTGGTACTAGGGTTAGTTCCTGGTTTGTAGGTCAAGCTAGTTGATAGATATCTTGATGTATATCTCTTGTAACTTGTTCTTGTTGTACAAGGCCACGCCGGGTGCTGTTCCCGGCTCTATATAACACGGAACCGAGTGCCTAGGAACGGCATCTCGTTCAACCTACTCTCACAGCGCCACCAACGTCATCGCTTGATTGGGATCGTGATTGTCGTGTCTGTCGGTTCCGTCTCGATCTTGATCATCCTGGGCTTCTTCTCCGTCTCGATCGTGATTGGCAACGGAGGAAGCAAGCTAGAATCCTTGAGGAAGCGAGGGAGAAAGAGCTGGGAGAAGGAGCGTTCTTCGACGAGGAGCCGCAGATGGAAGACGACTTCGAGAAAGGGACCGGGCCAAAGCGGTTTCGCTACGGCGAGCTCGCCATTGCCACCGACAACTTTGCCAATGACAGGAAGCTTGGGGAAGGAGGATTTGGGTCGGTGTACACGGGCTTCCTGAAGGAGATGAACCTTCACGTTGCCATCAAAAGGGTGTCCAAGGGCTCGAAGCAGGGGAGGAAAGAGTACGCCTCGGAGGTGAGGATCATCAGCCGGCTGCGGCACCGCAACCTGGTGCAGCTCATCGGCTGGTGCCACGGCGGCCGCGAGCTGCTCCTCGTCTATGAGATGATGCCCAACAGCAGCCTCGACAAGCACCTCTACAGTGGCAGCGACGCCGACGACACACTGCTGCCATGGCCGGTCCGGCACGAGATCGTGCTGGGTCTGGGGTCGGCTCTGCTGTACCTGCACGAGGAGTGGGAGCAGTGCGTTGTGCACAGGGACATCAAGCCGAGCAACGTCATGCTGGACGCGTCCTTCCACGCCAAGCTCGGCGACTTCGGGCTCGCCAGGCTCGTCAACCACGGCCGGGGCTCGCACACCACGGTGCTCGCCAGAACCATGGGGTACATGGACCCGGAGTGCATGATCACCGGCAGGGCGAACGCCGAATCGGACGTCTAAAGCTTCGGCATCGTCCTCCTGGAGATCGCCTGCGGCAGGCGGCCTCTAGTGGCTCACCGCGAGGAAGAAGACGTGATCCACATCGTGCAATGGGTGTGGGAATGGCACGGCAGAGGAGCCATCGTCGACGCCGCCGACGCACGGCTGAAGGGTGAATTCGACGCCCGTGATGGTCGTCGGACTCTGGTGCGCGCACCCTGACCGGAGCCTCAGACCGTCCATCAGGCAGGCCGTCAACGTGCTGCGGTCTGAGCTGCCACTGCCCAATCTACCGGCGAGGATGCCGGTGGCAACCTATGAGCCACCACCTGATGCCTTCTATACATCTACCGTTGTGACGGGTGGTAGCAGCAGCACAGACACCGGCACCACTCATCAGTCCAGCATGACAATCACAACTGTCCTGCCCAAATGACCTCAGATCATACGCGACTGCAAACAAATTGACAATGCCCGGAGATCTTTGGCACACTTCTTTTGAAAGTAATAAGTACCCTCATCATTTTCCTTTAACTAGCAAGGTGACCCACGTAAATGTTCTTTAAAATACTTTGCAAGTATTTTTTTTTTGTTTAATTGAAATTGTTCTCGCTCCATGTGTCCCACGACATTCATTGGCATAAACTTTATATATCTATCGTCAAACATTTTTTTTTTGGCTTAAAGTTATCGTTGTCTCTCTCATCTATTCCCTTTTTTTAACGGTTAGCAAAAGCTTTGCCGAAAATATATAAGTAGGAGAAAATTAAAAAACAACAAGGTACACACTTATTTACAGCTGTTACGCTAATAGCAGAAAACAGGAAATAAAGAAAAAACACTACGCAAATACATTTTACAATAGAGTTACGGGAACTATACAATCTTCAACAAACATGTTGAATATTCTATTCGTTTTTTTTTCATTCCTATCTTTAAACTATGCTAGGTAGCGTGCTCGTGTGTTCCTACGGGATAACTAATATTTTGTACTTAAAATACATGAATCGCACGATAAGATAACAATACTATAAAAATTAAATACCAACGTTAAAATGACATTTAATTAAAAAAACAAAGTTTATGAAATTAACACAGTTACGGAGAACGCGGCGTCGCAGGCTCACAAACTCTACTTTATAGACCTTTTCGTGATGCGGCTAAGATAAAGTTTTATATCGGCAGGAAGAAATCTCCGATATCCATTTCTTTCGTGCGCCAATAAATCCACGAATAAGTTCCGCCACATCTTCATACCATCTTGTACACACGTTCAAGTATATGGGCCTGTTTGGTAGAGTGGCCAATCAGGCTCCAGGGAGCCAACTTCGAGCAGTTTGGTTGTCCGTAAACTCCTCGAAGCCACGCCGACTAAGCCACTTTAGGGGCCTTAGCCTGGCTCTGAAAAAATGAGATGGGTGGCCATTTTTTGCTGGTCAGGCTTGGCTAAGCCCTGTTGAAGTTCTCGTCACCGCCCACAGGCCGCTTCTTCCACCACCGTGCTCCTATCGCGCTCCTCCACTCGCTTCTTCCGCCGCCGCGGTTGCTCATCCCGGCCAGTGCCGGTCCTATGATTTTAAGGGCCCTCCGGGCAATCTCATCATAACGGCCCCTCTTGACCGTGTATAAAATCTTATAATATATAGGCGCTAATTTTACTTGTAAAACGAAAGCAAATTCAATAACATATTTTTAATTTAACATGTCTGATAATTATCGAGGAACAATATAGATTAAGGAATATATTTGTAGATGTATGATAATTATCGAGGAATAATGTAGATTAAAAAATAATATATTCGTTTTCTTTTCTCACCCATAACAAATGTTTCTTAGGTAACATTATAAAATTCTAACATGTAAATTAGAAGAAAAATATGACTATATAGGTATAAAGTACTAGAAGTCTAGAATACTATAAAAATAATTAATTTGGATTAAAAATAAAAAGAGAAAAATATCTTGGGCCTAAACAACTAATCGGTGATCGCAATTCATAAGAAGCAAAGAATCAAGATGTCGTCGTCGTGGAGCCCTGCCTGGTCGCCGTCCTCGTGCGCCGTGTCCGTGTCTCCGGTAGTTTAGCTCTTCGTAGCGGTGCGGCTCGTCAGCTCCGCGCGTGTAAGGCGCACGTCCCGAACTCACGATCAGAGTGTGTTGTGTGCAGCGTGACTCCTCACCTCCTCTCTACCCGAGGGCCGTGGGGAAAGAAAACTAAGAAAGAAATATCAATGTTGTCTTTTTGAACCGCCTAACTAGTTATATGTCTCTCTTCTTATTAGTTTGCTAATGCCTAATGGACTATAGGACCTAAGGGTTTGTATACCTGGGCTTGGGCCTCTCCTCCGCTTGGGCCCTCGGCCGTCGCACCTCATGGCCTACCCTTAGGGCCGGCACTGATCCCGGCGGCCCCGCATGCCCCCAACGCTGCTCATCCTAGCGGCCCTACATGCCGCATGCTGCTTGCGTCGCCGAGTCCCCCCGCGGAGGTCCCCTGCTGCCGGACTGGACGCCGGACGTGCAATACCGGACAGCGCGCAGCGGGCAGAAGCTCAAGGACATCCTGCTTGACGGCGGCGCTTGACCGGCTGGGGTGCGCACCAAGTGTTCGATACATTGCCTCAAAGGACGTAACTTACCTGCACAAAGAAGAGTTGACTCTATCCAAGTCAAACCAACCAACCAAAATTTTTCAACACGATAAGAGAAGCATAAAAACATGGTGCCTTTGAACTGGATAAAAACTATCGTTTACCTACACCAAGAACTGTTCCTGCAAATATGAAATAAAATCACAGGACTCAGACTACTTTTGCAATCAAAATGAATTGCAACTCTCTCATGCCCAATTCTAGGCTGACAGAATCAAACCAGGACAGTGTAAAAGCTTGAATAAAACATGCTGGTAATTGTTGGGATTTATTGAAATGCAGTCCAAAGAAATATCAGTCTTTTAGTACTGATATACTGATATCGATCCAGCAGAGTGAAGAACCAATACAATGCTTCAATTCAAGTGGCTTTGTGTTCGCTATTCAATTATCTGAAAAAATAAGGGACAAAAGGTCAATGCCACATTAAAAATGTCAGGTAGGTGCCTAACTGTTAAATATAATTTCATTTCCTATAGGGACACCGACCTTTTTTTTTTTGTTATCAAATGCAGAGTTAACAATCTTTCTTTTTCCAATTTGATTGCATTCAAAGCACATGCATAACTCATTGATTTGACCATAAATAAGTTAGCAATTATTGGTCTTTCGTTCCCCTCCCATTGCAAAAACTGACTGTACACATGCATGTTTTACAAAATGTAGCTCCTAGTAAGCGTTACAATGAGCATCTAGGCCTCCATCCCCCAAAGCTAGGTTTTTGCATGTCCATTCTTGCGTGGTTCTAATCCTTTTTAAAAAAAATCCTTGCTTGATGTGCTATAACATGAAACACTTACTTCAGATACATATATCATCTCGTGCTAACAACTGCATGGATATACTTTTGAAAAGTACGGACTTTTTTCTCTTAAGACCAGTTTTTATTCTTCTACATAGGGTCAAATAAACAATAATTTTTCACAAAACCTCAATCTTAAACCTAATCCACTAATCAGCGGTTCAGTTTCTAGCTTTGGAAGCACTTGTGGTAAAGAAAAATAGATGAGTGCAGTACCTTAACTTGGTTCAACATGCTTTTAGAAACAATTAAAAGAAAACCTGCAGCTCTGTTTTATGATGCTCCTAATTTTTTTCCTAGACAATCTGTAGTCACAAACAATTAAAGAGCCACATATGCACAATTAAATGGTCAGTCCTAAATCATAATCAGAGCAGAGGTTGCACCTATGCGGCATGGCCACAGAACGGCGAGATCATGGAATATGTCTGAGCTGCTGATGCTATAGTCCTGCAAAGAGAAAATGTAATCGATTCGATCAAGGGTTGATCTGCTACTGGACTGACAATCTAAAAAACAAAAAAGAGAGCACGAGCTGCTTCTATACACTAAACAGAGAAAACTGCAACTCGGCCTATTTTACAAAATCATGTGCAAAACCAAACCCGATTCCAATTGACATGAAACCAGAATCACATCTTCACTCGAGGTGCTGTACACTGAACAGAGAAAAAACTGCAGCTCAAACTATTTGACAAAATCAATTGCAAAAACCAAACTTGATGCAACAGCAGCATGCCACGCGTCACCCTCCCAATAAACATTTAAAGAAGTAAGACTCTAAAGGAATGAAACAACTGAATTAAAATCACATTTTAATATATAGGAAACAACAGTAACCTACCTCATGAGAGTGTCCAAGACGGAGGTTATTTATTGTTCCAAACACTCCATGTTGTGAAATATAGAATGCATCATTCAAAACATCTGTATGCTTTAACAGTTCCACATGAGCATGAGAAACTTCTATTTTTGCCAAAACAGTATCTTGTTCTTCCTGCATTGAAGTGCTAATTTTTTCAATCAGTAAACTATCAGTGACAGAAGAAAATGTTGAAAAACAATGCACATAGATAAGGAATCATAATTTCTGCTATGTGAACCCCCCCATCATGCAGTGCTGCTTGCCAGCTTGCCGCATGAGTTTCCATCTTAAACTTGCAATTCCTTCAGCTTCCTAATCCATTATAAAATAGGAGTTTGTCAAATAAAAATGCAACTAATAGGTTCATAATTCATGCTTATTAAAACTAAACAGTTCAGACTTCAGGAAAAAAAGAAGTCTTGATATGCTGCATAGTTTACAACTTAATCCTAATTTGAGTTCCTAAGTTACTCCAAAGGTTTCAGGAAAAAAAGAAGTCTTGATATGCTACATAGTTTACAACTTAATCCTAATTTGAGTTCCTGAGTTACTCCAAAGGTGTGGTTGCCAACAAACAATTATATTACATAATCAAAAGAATAGATGACCAAGTCAAAATCACATAAGCCCAGGCAAAGTTCTCAATGTGTAAAAACATCACACATCATCCAGAATACCCAAGTTAAGTTAGTAAATGCTATGTTGCCACATGGCATTTCTACCATCAGAAGATAGAAAATGCTTAAAGTTTTAGAGAATATTAAAGGTGAAATTCAAATGTTCAACACATAGATTACTGCGTGACCATTATATTTACCGGAAGGAATATAGGTGTATGAAACAAAATAAGTTTTATATATCTCATTGGGATGACTAGACTACTAATAATATATGGTGTATGAAATGGAATGCAGACCTGACTGAGTTTTCTCCTCAAATAGCTTAGGCTGAGCATAACCCAATGATCGCCAGTAGCCAGCTTCCATTCCCTTGAGATGATGGCAGGTACAGTCCAATAATCATTGGAGATCTTTAAATTGACTAAAAGCAGGTACATGGCATATCTAGTCATGATGATTTGGTATCTTCTTTTAGAATACACACTAATCAGAGCTTCGTGCAGCATGGGCCGCGAGTAGGCATCACCGGCGATGAGTGCCGCGAGCAGGCGACACCAGATCATGGTCTCGTGCCTGAACTGCTTCACCCCATTGCAATCATGCTAAGCTATGCCATGTTCGCTTGGCTGATAATCCATGGCTGAAAGTACTGTTGGCTGATTTGTTGTGAGAGAAAAATATTGTTTGTTGGCTGAAAAAGTACGGCTTATAAGCCATTGCAATGAAACTATAACTATTGTCCTTTCATAGAAAATAGTAGTTAATTTTGCGATACAGAAAACACAAATTATCAGGTTCGCAATAACAATATTTTTTCTTCCCATATTTATTTCTTTCATCATAGAACTACCAGCACTACCAATCAGCCATCCTATATTTTCAAAGAGATCCTGCATTCTTTCTAATCTCATCTAAAAATTAGCTCAATCTTGAAAATAGACTGTTTGCATCTTATATTAAATTCAAAGAAACTGATGAGAGTATTGTATTCTGACAAAAATGAGCTAATCAATAAACTCAAGACTGTTGAACTACATTATGAGATCTAAAGGAAGGTCCAGTTGAAAACCTGGTGACGGTCAGATCATGCGAGTGTAGCCAATGCTTTCATCTTCTCGTGCATCGGCTTGATCATGCTCCCGTACGTCACCTGTAAACCGCCCCAGAAATCTATATCACAATCACAACTAATAAACCCATAAAAAGCAAAACCTCTGTGCATTAGACTCACAAATGCTACCAAACGGGGTGGAGGGCTTCTCCGAGATGGGCGGCGATGGCTGTGTGGCGGCGGCCCGGCGGCGTGGCGGCGTGCGTCGGAGTCCGTCGGCGTGGCGGCAGCCCGGCGTAGTGGCGACGTGGCAGCGGCCCGGCGGAGTGGAGGCGTGGCGGCGGCCGACGTGCGTCCTGCAGATGTCCTGGCATCTTGGATTGGGCGCGGCGTCTCAGGGAGCTTGGAGTGGGCGCTGCGTCTCGACGCGGTGCGCACCTCGCGCGGAGGAGATAGGGTTAGGGTTCGTCGCTGGCGCCCCGGCCCAATTTCCAGCGACGAGGGCGATGGCGCGGGCGAGGACGATGGTGACGACGATGGCGCGGGTGCGACGAGCGCAAGGACAGAGCGAGGACTGCGGGGGAGGGGGCGAGGCGCGGGGAAAGAGATCGATATCCGGATCACCGCGTGAATCGTGGAGAGCGAGAGATCGAGGTCGGGTCGCCCGCGCGCATGGGGAGCGAGGGAGCGGACGGGCAGCCTGACTATCGCTAGGGCGAGCACCCTGTTTGTTGGGTGGTATTTTCTAAGAAGGAATTCAGATGGGCCCGCGGTGAGTGGTATATTCAGATGGGAGCGAGGGAGCGCAGAGGCGGAGGTATCGCACGTCGTTGGCAGAAAACGGTGGTCTTAGGTTTGTTCTTTTTAGTTGTAATTGTAACAGGAGATAGTTATTTCTACCGAGTATAATCAAGGAAGTCTTGAATAATTATCTCTTGTTGAGCTTCATTCCTCGAGAAATAACTATATCCAAGTTCCTTAGCTCTCTTTTAAGTTTAATGCTTTTTTGAAGGAACGTTTTAAGTTTAATGTTTTGAATCTCGGAGAGATCTATAGTTTCCTTTTTGTTATAAAATATCGCAGTGTTAACCATAATGCTGCTCAAATCTATTGGTGCCATTTCTGACTCAAACATGAATTAGACGGCCTCATATCGTACCAACATCCATAGACGCCATAAGGCTTCAAAAAACATAGAACCATCACTAATGCCAATGAATTGTTACGCTCTGTCATTTTGGGCTTGTTTGGCCGATAAGTCATGGCTAAAAGTACTGTTTGTTGATTTGGTGTGAGAGAAAAACACTGTTCATTAGCTAAAAAAAATACGACTTATAAGCCAACCAAGTCCAAGCGAACAGGACATTAGTCTGAGACATGTTACCCATACTGATCTCACACTATTGTTGACCATGCCATGACCACTTTTTTTTCTCTCTCATGACCAACTTCTCGCAAAACAAAAGACTATAATGATGTAAGCTGCACCGATCTTGAGCTTTTCATGCTTGTCTATCGACAAATTGATGGACCAGTTGCACATACGACATCGATAGAGCCAATCTACTGTATCTAAATAGGAGAACTCGAGGATTTTCCTGTGATTTTGCAAAACCACGTCATCAGATGTGTTCCGCAACTCACTAACCAAGTCACGCAGGTGCAGTTAGCCAAAGCTTCTCCCACCAGCCGCCATGCAACTCATGTTCCTTTCCAATTCCAGAAACTGATACACGTCGTGATCGTTGGTCTCCTTCTATCTGCTCCATTTCCCTACCCACAAGTTTCCATCCTTCAAACCTGAACCATCACAGCGAGAGCAGTGGTGGCTGTGGCAAGGTTGTGGTGAACTGGTGGCGGTGGGAACGAGGAACCCGCTGTTGTCGTGCCGATCCCGCCCTTCGCGGCAACGAGCGTCGTCGTCTCGGCCACTACCACCGTCCACCGGTAGTGGCAGCGCAGGCCGCAGGCACGCCCTCCCAGTGCGCGGTGCGCGAACTCCAAGTGCGCCATGCATCGAAGAGATACACGATGCAACTGAATCGCAGGAGGCATCGGCTGCAGCAGTGAAAAGGGAGATAGCATGGCCGCAGGATCTGGACGGAGAGCTCAACATGTCCTCCAGATCGAGTCGGCAGGGAGTGGACGTTGGTGACTGACGTCGTTCAGTCAATCTTCTCGCGACATGGATATGAAAAGCAGAAACGGCGCTAGCACCTCCCTCTTATGTCGGCAAGCCTCCCTCCGCTCCTCCGCCGCCATGTCCACGGACACGCTGCCCTCTGCATTTGTCACCCGTGGTCCATGGATGCGTGGTGCGCCGCCCCTTCGCATCTGCCTCCCAGCCGCTCCATGGTCGGCCATGGAGCTCGCACCTTGCAGGCGGCAGATCCACGCATGTGCCCCTTCCTCATCGCAGTCTTGATTTTGTGGGAGATTAGGAGATCACCGTTCCTGCAGTCTTGATTTTGTGGGAGATTAGGAGATCGCCGTTCCTGCAGTCTTAATTTTGTGGGAAACTGGAGATCGATTTTGGGGATTTTTGTGCTACAGTTCATCCCAGAAGGAAGAGAGAGATGGGACATTCTTTCTCACGCGTAGGAAGTTGGAGGGGAAGGAGTCGTTGGCACCATGCTGCTGTATTTTACTTAAGGAAAAAATCTTTTTTTTTTACCCTCTAACTGTGGCTGTAGTTTTTTTCTAGCCCTTTAACTCAAAAACCAGACACGCGCAGTTCCTTAACTCTCAAAACCGTTTAAAATTGGCCCTCGCGCCTATTCGACCGCGGTTTCGGCCCAGTCAACCTGCCACGATGCGCGGGGCCGACGGTGATGACTGGACCATCCATGGAGAGCGGAAGGGAGAGCACTGGGAGCGTGGAGGTTGTGGTGGGGTGAGCGCACAAGGCCCTACGCCATTTACAGAGGGAGAGAGAGGGGAGTGAGAGGTGGGGAGAGCTCGGCCATCCGCCGTCAATGGCGAGCGGTGGGGTGCGCGGGGCTGACGGTGCGCTAGAGGAGCTGCTGCGCCGTCACGTAGGAGGCCCAGCACCGAGACACCAAGGCCGCGGTACAGGCCGCGCACGCCGTCCACGAGTAGGATCTTCCGGCTGACGACGTCGACCAGGGTCCACACCACCTGCGTGGCTACGGCAGCAGAGACACCGCCCACGACCGAGGCGGCAGTAGAGGCGGCCGGTTCCGCGACGCAGAGGCAGAGCGCAACGGAGCACACGGCGCTCTTGGTGTGCCCGTACGTGAGCAAGGAACGGCGGAGCGCCCCTCCCCTCTTGGCCTCCACCTCGGGCAGCCGCCGTCGACCTCCCGCCAGCCTGAATCGACTAAGCACCGCCGGACCCGAAGGCCACCTTGGTCCATGGCCCTTCGAAGAAGCCGCCGGAGCCGTGCTCGCCGCAGCCATCGCAGAACGGGCTAGCCACTGCTCGCCATCGCACTAGAGTCGAGCACCGCAGGAGGCCACTCACCCCACTCCGCTCTGCTTTGTCGAGCCGCACAGGCCACGGAGCCCTACGCGATGAGGCCGCAGGAACGCCGTGCCCGCTCGTAGCCGCCCTCGCCTGCCGCCCCGCCGTGACTGAAGCCGACGTCGCGCCGAGACGGACGCCGCCTTGGGCCGCTGCAAGCCGCCGCCTCCATGCCGAGCGCCGTTGCTGCCCAGCTCACTCCAGAGCCTACTCCGCCGAGGCCCCAGGACCGCCGTCAGCGCCCCAGTGCCCTCTGCCCCCTCCGCTCTGCCCTGCATGCGTGCTCTCTCTCTCTCTCCTTCCCTCTCTGCTCTCGCTCGTTGACCGTACGGCAGTCGCAAAGGGATGAGGACTGGGCTGAAACCGCGGTCGTGGCGGGTTGACTGGGCCAAAACCACGGTCGAATGGGCGCGATGGCCAATTTTAAACTGTTTTGAGAGTTAAGGGACTACGCGTGTCTGATTTTCGAGTTAAAGGGCTAGAAAAAAACTGCAGCCATAGTTAGAGGGCTAAAAATGGACTTTTTCCTTTACTTAACTAGTATATTCCCCATGCTAATGCTGGAACATTTCCTACATACACATCAGAACTAACCAAATGACTCCTTTCGGTGAAATGCGTATTGGAGAAAAAAAAACTAACCAAATGACAATTGTGTTTCCATAGTTTAGAATAATTTAGAATAAAATGAAACATATAAGATTCATTATTGTTACATCACTGATGACATCACCTTTTTCCTTTCTGCGTTATTGTTACATCACCAATTTTAAACAAAAAAATAATAGAAAGTATGGATCCTGGATTCTATACAAATACAGTAAATATTATCAAATTAGTTGATCTTTTTTCTTCTCTTTCCTATCCTTTTGCCAGGACTCGATCTTGCTTCTTGACTTCAACAAAAACTGAAGTATAGTAGCACAACTAAACCATGAAGTGCACTAAAGAAGTGAAGAATTAAGCTGGAAAGACAAAATTACATAGCTTTTAAACAAAAGCAGTAAAGGATGTGATATCTGCAAGCCCAGTACCTTCACCACAAGCAAGAAAAATCTTCTTTTCCATCACAGGGCCTCTTAACACAGTTCTGGATCTCATCTGTCTACAGCCCAGTACTCTTTTAGCATTATTTTGCTCCCAAATCTTCACCATCTTTCCAATGTACGGTACAGGATCACCATACTTGAAGCAAAGTGTGTTCTCATTTTTTCCAATATATTTTATTTTATTTTTTAATTTGGTGCATTTCCTAGAGTTTTCACTATGTCACCAACATATTCACTATGCTTAAAGGCGATTCAGTTGTGCAATTGATTGAAAAGTTGAAACTGAAGACAATGTACATGTTTATTTGCAGCTACACCAGGTCACCAGCAAGTTATATCTAGAGAGTATTCTTCTTTTATGGTATGAATCACTGGTCCTAGAATCACATCAATGTCTCAAATACTTTGAGAATAAAGGAAGCGTAATTGCCTAAATATATGAATACCTAGGAGGATCTGAACTCTGTCAGGTAGAATGCTTGATCTCTTGCCAGCTATAAACTGAGAAGTGGAATTACAAGGAAAAGAGCCCCACGTGGTAGGAAGGGTTATAACATCATGGTGTAGGTCCTACTCCAAAGCTCAGCGAAAGGCAAGTAGTCAGATGCTGCTCAAAGATCATTGTAATTGACCCGCTGGAAGCACGCAGGCATTTAAGATCGATATATGCTTCACTATAGTTTTGAACCCTGAAAAAAATTGTAGTTAAATTCAATTTACATTTATGATTTACCATACATCCACACCTGATGAAATAGCATATCTGCTACCGGTGTTTGCAAAAAAATAAACGCAGGCCATCCATTAGAAAGGAAAATAGTTACTATATATACAACACAAAATCAAAGAAAATATTTGATTTTGTTTTGCCAAGTCCTAATAGTGAACTCAGTTTACATCGATTTTGGCAAAATGTGAACCATTTGTTGAACAAATAATTTAATTATTGTTATGATAGACCCAACAATTTTATCTTATCAAATTATTAGGCATTGCAATATAGCTAGTTAATTCAACAAATATACTAACTGTGAACCAGAGTTAAACCATTGCTTCAGTCTAAATTCAAGTTAGGATTCAATCTCTAATGCTAACTGCAGTGTTTCTCTAGACTCATCTGCTTGAATCTGCAGATGCAGTACAAATGCTACATAGAACAATTATATCTATTGGATCCCCTTCCCATCAATTGCAGCATATACCTCCAAGAAGTAAGACCACAAAAGCAGTCTACTGGATCAGGAAAGAGCAAGCCCAAGATTTTTTCTCAAGGAAGTTGGAGGGGAAGGGGTCGTTGGCACCATGCTGTTGTATTTTACTTAATTAACTACTCCCTCCGTCTAAGAAAGAAAGTCATTTTGGAATGCGTGTAGGTCAAACTTTATCAACTTTGATTAGGTTGATAGAAAATACGTGTAATATTTATATCCCCAAATAAGTTTATTGTGAAAGTATATTCAACAATCTATCTAATGATACTAATTATGTATTATAAATATTAATATTTTTTTATATATAGTTGGTCAAAGTAAAAAATATTATTTCTAGGAAAATGAGAAAGACTTTTATTTTGTAACAGAGGAATATACTCGACTCGACGGACTCAACAATCCATAGGTCCCACATTGGTCCAGACCATCGACGTCTTGCGAATGAAAAATGGAATTGGAGCATCCTGTAGCGTGGAGGTAAAAGGATATTTGAAACCTCGGTAGTACACTGCATGGTAGAATGATTTCACCTATTGTCGTTTATATTATTCATTCTTTTTTATTGTTTTCAACTTAACTTTTAAAAGTTGCTCCATAATCCAGTATAATGCTACAAAATCCCCGCACCAACGCGCAGGGTATCATCTAGTTTGCATAATCACGGCAGCCAAACAAGTTACTCCTTATGTCAACTCATTATAGCCATCAAATTTAAGCTATGGCAGTTGGAATGGATATGTTTTGTTTTCCCTTTGTTGATGTCAACGGTGCTGCCAAAACTTTCCAGCCAAGAGGACACGCAGATGATGAGCATAGTGGGGGAAGGAGTTGCATGAGTCTAGAAAGTGCTTCGATGATTTTTTATGATGTACAAAGACATTGGTGCCAAGCTCTGTTAACTGTTATGTCTTTCCATATTTGCTCTATCCATATTGGTCATTTAGTTATTTATTTCTATATCTTTGATAAATCTAGCTAGACTGTTAAATACTAGATCTATGACCGATGTGATACTTTGAGCTCTTCAAATGAAAACATTATTACCTTTTCTTTTAAAAAATCTTTACTTACAGTATAGTAATGAACAAACTTTTTATTTTGATACTAGCAAAAGTGCCCGTGCGTTGCAACGGAGTCCAATATGTATATGAACCGAACACTGCATCATCGCTAGATGCGAGTTGTTAGAGGGGTCACAAGTTTGGGTCAAATATGAGATACGGAGGATGTAACCCAATACGTATTGGAATGAAACCTGTATTCATCATTGCTAGAAGCTATTTTAACTCGTATGAGTCATATCCCGGTAGTTAGGGGTGTAGGAAGAAACAAGATAAAATTTTGTGTGTTTTTTTATACTCCCTTCATTTAAAATTATAAGTCACTTTGATATTTTTGTTCATCTATTTTACTATGTATCTAAACATATTATTATATCAAGATGCATAACAAAATGGATGTACCAAAAAAGTCAAAGTGTCTTATATTTGGTACGGAGGGAGTATTGTTAAGGTATAGAAGTATCAGCGTGTGTGTATATATATATATATATATGGAGAGTATATTCAGTAGCCAGCTATAAAATAAGTTATTCTGTAGCCACCTCCATTTACGATAATTTTATATACTAATTTACGATAATGTCAATACATATTTACGATAGTTGAGTTCCTATAACACATGGGGATATACCATAAGTCCATAACGTTATAGTAAATCACTTAGGAAGGAGTTACTATAATCTCGTAAATTAACATAGTAATTATCGTAACTTAAAGTGGCTACAGAATAAGTTATTTTATAGCCAGCTACAGGGTAGTAGTTATATATATATATATATATATATATATATATATATATATATATATAGCATGGATGACAAAACTATTTTAGATTAGTTAGTTGTACCATCTGCTGATCTAGATTGATTAATGACAAAAAATATCTATTTATTAGAAAACGATAAGAGATCAAAGACACGTAATACTATCATTATTATTTATTTTTCTGTTTATATAAGAATAACAGGAGACAAGAAAAGAAGAAGAAAATGGTCAAGATACTAAACGTGAGGAAAGCGGAAACGAAAAAGAAATGATAAAATAGAAAAAAAACAATCTAGCAAAGGACGCAGACAAAAACGCTTTCTACATTTGCCAACAGGCAGCAGATTGGCCAACAGACTTTACCGTGTTCGTTTTTTTTTTTTACCGTGTTCGCTTCACCAAATTAGAAACTTGGCTCTTTAATATTAGGTATAGAAGGTATATAGAGATAGAAGATATAGATTCATATTCTTATATTTTTCTATTTGGATTATGATTCCTATATTTAGATTACTCGGGATTAGAGAGATCTAATTAAATTAGGATTCCTATCTTTAAAAATTACCTTAAGTACATGTACTTGTTATATAAATAAAGAGAAGGGCTAGGTGCGGTTTCTATATTCACGAAGTTAGTTATTAAGACAATGTCGGATGAAAAAAATGGATGGAGAGAAGTTTTGCCTCTTTAATATTAGATATAGATATAGATATAAATTTTTTTCAATGTATGAAAATGAAGCTACTATCTTTTGTAATTTAAAATTTGAACTTAGCTATTTACTTGTTATAATTTATATGGACTCTTAATTTAGGTATTGTTTATTTTCAATTAGTGGGCATGCACGCGCGACACGCACGTGTTTTAAAATAATTTTTATAACAGAGGAATAATAAAGAAAAATTTGAACATTCAATTCTAATATCTCTTAAAACACATTTCTGCTCTCTCGTTGGACTCGTATAATACAGTGTTGTCATTACACTATAAAGATCAATTTGGAATTCTTTTGATGACTTTTAACTAATTTAAATAATGCAAAGACCATGTCAAATAAAAAAATCAGCAAGTCATAAAAAAATTTTATTGCGGAAAGACATTCGTACTTACAACAATATGCTTAATGCATGCCCCCCGATTTCTATGGACGGTGTGGAAAAACACATTTCGGAGGGACACGCTCGTCCCTCGCTCACACCGTGAGCGAGTGTTTCTATTGTGGTACTGATATGTTGCTCCATTCTTCCCATTGTGCTAGTGCTATGCCGACAGGGGCAGGCATGGCACAGCAGTAGGGCGAGCATAATGACCGGTGCCGAGCGTCCTGTTTGTTTAGGCTTGTTTGATTTATAAATCGTATTTTTTCAGTTAACGAACATTATTTTTCTCTCACATTAAATCAGCCAACGGTATTTTCAGCCATGGCTTATCATTCAAACAAGCCAAAACGAACATGGCAGAGGAAGGTGGCCACTCTGAGCGGGTTCGGCAGTAGCTTGATGCTTTTGTGTCATGGGATAGTTAGCTTGTTCGCTTGTTGGTTTCAGCCAGGGCTTATCAGTCAGCTAACTGTGTTTTTCTCTCACAACAAACCAGCACGAGCAGGGCTTATCAGCCCAGAAACCAACCAACGAGCAGGTTGAGTACGTAGGAAGGAAAAGGTAGGTAGCCTGACATGCTGGCCCCACACTAATAGCTGCTAACCGAAAACAAACAGTCGAATTCTTCCTTACTTCATCCCTCCTACTGAACATAAGACATGGATGACTCTATCCCCCCCGGATCCATCTTATCCCATCTAGTCACCAAACCAAACAACCGAAGTTGCTTGGTGCATTGAACCCCATCATTGTTGTTCTCAAAGCCTGCTCAAGCTGTGGCAAATAGGAGTGTAATCAGACCAAATATGGATGAATGTTGCCCATTCCATATTTGTTTTAATATTTTCCTTTGGAGTTAGAGTCAGACATGGATAATGTTGGATACAACTACAAATACGGATTTGTCTCGATTCCGAATGCAAACAATTAATGTCTATGCAAATCGTTGAACATTGAACAAAGGGAACAGCCATATGTATCACATATTTTCAATGGTTCAAGAAACTTTAGTTAAATGCCTAACTTTGTAAATTTTCTTATACCGTTAACTTGTGTTTAAACTGTACTCTAATGCTGCAAGATTGCACCCAAATTTAAAACTTTAGCGACAGAAATTTATGTTAAACTGACAATTTATATTTTCTCAATTTATTCTAAGTTTTTCGAATATTTTAGTAAAGGTAGAATTTGAACTTAGTTTACAGTTAAAACTTTTAAATACTTTTAGAAAAAACAACAACTCTAACTCATCCTTTTATAGGCTGCAATTCATCTTGGGCTTTAACATAACTGGACTTGGTAGCCAACACATAATACGTATCCGGATCCAATATCAGACCTAGCTATTCAATTTTTTTTTTCCACGAGCACGCTTATGCATGTATTTCATTAAGTGGGTAGCAGGGATTACAAAGCATCACTGTCATACGAGCGAGATGCCCGCATTAGGTGATGCCGAACAAGAGTGAAACACAACGCAGATAATGGACAAACAAATTATTGAAGAAAATCTAATATAAATCAGGACCACTAGCAAACCCTTCTCGATCGGTTGGACGTTACAAAATACACATACCATTTAGTACAACCCAAGACGGACAGGAGGAATGGACGGCAGAAAGAGGTGCTGCGACCATGGATTTGGGTGCTGCCCAAGTTGCCCCAAGGGAGTGATGCTAATGCATCACAAATTCACAATCTCACACGAATGCAGCGCCAGCACAATGCAATAAAATGGACACGAACATATGCCTTGCACCGTGAATCCATAATACTGTCTACACTGCTGCTCAAATTCAGCTTCATTCAGCTCCGACAAAATGCTGGATTTTCAGTTTTTCACTGACGACGATACCGGAGAAGTGCTTTGACTCTTTACTAGCGATACTTATCTTAAACTCTTATAAAGCCAAACCCCACTAGCTAATTTTTCTCATTCCACAGTTCTCAACGTCATCTTCCTCCCCTAGCCCACGCATATACCTCCACCCCGTACTCCCGCAACAATTAATCAGAGGCTCCACTGTTAGTTGATCTCCAACGGCCTATTGGGCGCTTGCCTCTGCTCCCTGATCGGGGGAGCCCAACCCTAACTGGTTGGTGGGCCCCTGTCGCACAGCACATATATATATAGAGAAGTGAGGATCTAGGCTCGGGTAACGAGGTTGACTGGAGCCGCCACACCCACCTAAAGAAAACCCTAATCCGATCCTAAAGAGTGCTGTCAGCGACGGGATGTGCCCCACCACCGCCGTCGCTCCCCCTGCAGGTCTACACCGACCCCTCTGGACCACCACTGTACCTCGCCACCGAGCCAGAGCTGCCTCGACACCGGTGTCCGCGAGGTCACGACGCTATTGTCCAGGGCGGATCTACGAGTTACACACAGAGGTACCAATCGTACGATCCTAAAAATGGTATCAGAGCCAGGTTACAAGTGTGTAACCCTAACCCTAACCGGGTAAAAGCAAAGAAAAGAGTGACCGGGGTGGCGGACATCACGGTCTACCGGTCATCACCGCCACCGCGCGTGGGGGAAAGAAGCCGCACCGTTCGACGGCGCACGGCAAAAGTAAAGAACCAAACAGATCCAGTTCGGATCTAAGGAAAGATGAAGAGTGGGTTCGGATTTGGCCAAACCCTAAGACCTAACCCTAATTTTAACCTCAATCCCAAATCGGGTTAATCCCAAAAGAAGAAGGGGAAGAGGAAAGAATCCGGGTTCACACGAACCCTAACCCTAGATCCATTCGGATGAAGTCCGAAAAGAAAAAAAAAGAAATATCACAAAGACAAATCAGAAAAGATGACAGGTCGGACTCCGAACCCTAGATCTATAACCAGTTCGGAAAAGAGGAACGAGATTCAAATCCGAAAGGGGAAGGGGAAAAGAACAGGGTCGGCACACGAACCCTAACCCTAGACCTAAACCCTAATCCCCACCTATCAGATTCGGATAAGAGAAAAAGGAGATCCAAATCCGAAGGGGGGAGGGGTGGACCTACCTCACCGGCCTTTCGCCGGCGCGGGAGAAGAAAGGCCGAACCGGGACAGCTGCTCGCCGGGCTCGGCAAAGGGGGCACCATGGCCAGGCCGCTCGACGGCGGCGTGCTCACCCGTTGGGGAGCACGCGCGCTGGCGAGGGGGCCGGCGACATCGCCATGGCTGCCTCGCTCCACCGTCCGCTCTTTTCGCTTTGCTAAATCGCTCGGTTCTTGTTGCTGCTACCGAGAGAGAAAAAGAGAGAGAGGCGATGAGAGAGAGAGCACCGGGAAGAATGAAGCTAGGGTTTTTCCCCGGGCGCGCGGCGTCGGGGTTTTTAACCGAGCGAAATCGACGCTTGGGCGTCCGATGCTGGATGAACGGCCAAGATTAAATGGGCCAACTCGCGGCCCAGGCGGGCGCGCGCGGCCGAATCACTTTGCCGGCCCAGGCCCAGGTTGCGGCCTGGGTGAGGTCGGGTGCCACGCAGCTGTGTGGGCCGAGCCGGCTTTTGCCAGTCTTGGGCCGAAATAGTGAAGAAGGAGCCCGTTTTCGATTTTTTTCTTTTTCTAGAAAATTTTAAAAAAATGGAAATTGGCTCAAAAGAAAATATAGAAAAAGTAATTTTTCCCTGTGGGTAAAATTCAAGAAATTGATTGAAAGTTTTTTCTGCTGCTAAAGAAAAAGTACATTCTCCAGTGTTTTGAACCGACGTGATATTTAACTGGAGAAAAAGAAAGTTTTTCCAGTAAATGTTTATTTCCTGGAAAATGATTAATGGATTAAAGAAAATAGAAAAAACAATAGGCCCAACGGCCTATTGGGTCCTTGCCTCTGCTCTTTGATCGGGGGAGCCCAACCCTAACTGGTTGGTGGGCCCCTGTCGCACAACACATATATATAGAGAAGTGGGGATCTAGGCTCGGGTAACGAGGTTGACTGGAGCCGCCACACCCACCTAAAGAAAACCCTAATCCGATACTAAAGAGTGCTGCCAACGACGGGATGTGCCCCACCCCCGCCGTCGCTCCCCCTGCAGGTATACACCGGCCCCTCTGGACCACCACTGTACCTCACCACCGAGCCGGAGCTGCCTCGACACCGGTGTTCGCGAGGTCACGACGCTATTGTCCAGGACGGATCTACGGGTTGCACATAAAGGTACCAATCCTACGATCCTAACAACTCCACCTCCACCTCGATCGGGTATGCAGGTCCAGCCATACCATCCCGTTATTTGGTTTATGTTTACTGCTCTCCATCAAATTCCACCGAACAAGTCACTTCCTACTGCTATTACTCATCGGTTATCAGATTGCTTTTGCCTTCCTACAATCTCTACCATTATGCATGTAGTAATTACTTAAAACAGCTACAATCAATAGGCACCACCGTCTCCCTGAATCCCTTCTTTATCTTCTATATATATACCTGCTTTGGTCCTACGGCTTCCCCAGTCCACTCAACTTCTTTGTTAAATGGCCCCACCTGCAGTACAAGCGAACCAGCTGCAATTTGCTTTACGAAAGGTAATCAGACAATTCTCCGAGTCCGTGATGAGGCCATGCGCTACCCAATGCCTCCGTACGTCCATTCCACAAGCATCGTCTCCCAACAATAATAGTTGTATTATTTCCCTCCTTTTTGTTCGAGCAGATCGAGTACGATTGAGTCAAATAACATACTCGCAAGTTTTCTACCCAACACTTTTTTTCTCTAATCCTTATTTGTTTGTTCACAGATTTTCACGAAACTCCAGTTCTCTCAGTGTAACAAGTCTTAATGTTGTAATCTTTGGTCTGTGTCATAGGCCACGCTATATGCTCCAAAATTTATGTAATCTGTACTGCTTTTTCCTCAGGAATTTATTTACTCAATCACATGGATTTGTTTATCTGATCACATGCTTTTGTTTTTTACGCTTGGGTATTTCATAGGATTAAGGATTAGTTTACCTCATACCTATATGCAATATATATAGTTATATACTGCTATGTTGTATCTCTCTTTTTTCTACTAAAGCCACCTGTATACGCTACCTAAGCTCATAGCTTATTATAGGTATGCCCATTAGGCTGCATTTGGTCACCGATCATCTACAAATTAAATCGTGGATTTCATATATCACCAATATCTCATTAGTATAGTTTCTCCATTAAGTACCTAATATATATTCTTGGTCCTTGAGAGTTGAGACCCGTAAGGTTTGTGCATACGCAATTCCCACTAAAAAAAGTCACATTGCGTTCATTCATCAAATGGTCACCTAAACTAACCTTAAATTCCCGCGGCAACGCGGGCGCGGAATTCATCTAGTTCTAAAGAATCTTAAAAGAATTTCATTGGAACAAACCAATGTACATGTTGTTCAGATCATTAATGGAGCACAAAATCCTTCGTGGCGTCCTCAGTCTCGGCAGCAGACTGAAACCAGCAACAAATGTCACCACTGAAGAAATAGGCGATGTGACACTCTAGGTTTCAGGCGTACAGCACACAATTTCTGATAATTACCTTGGATTTTGCTAATCACTTTGTCACATCCATGTATGGCGAGCAACGAGATCAAATCACCGACATGAATAGAAACAGATGAATATATAGAGGATCTCAGATGACAGGAGGAGCACTAGCTCCTTCCTCGTTTTTGAATTATATTTTGTTTGATGCTCTCTCCTCTCCTGCCTGATTCCTTTATAACTCCTCTTTCCCAAAGGCTGGTCCCACATGTCAGTCTAGTTCCAAAGAAGTTGGCCCACATGGCAGTTGATCCCAGGGCAATGTAGGAGTATATTTTTTTTTTGAAGGAAAACAGGAGGGGTGCCCCCCTACTTTGCTTTTATTGAAAAAAAAAAACAGAGGCTGTTCTTACATAGGGGGTTCAGGAAACAAAGAAGTTACAAAGAAAATCTGTAAAATTACACATATGCATCTAGCCATTGGGAAAACATAGGTGCTAAGCTGCTCTTTGCTTGAAGAATAACTTGAGCAATGTAGGAGTATATGACATCACTCTGCTATGGAAAATGGCACTAACCAAGTGGGCTAGTTGGGTATCAAAATAATGTAAGCTAAATTTTAGTTGCTAAGTTTCCTTGGAAAATTTCATTCGATCTGTTAGCTGAAATGCTGAATCTTCAACACCGTATTCAACTGGACAGGGCACAACCAGAGTGCTACAGTTTGCTACTTATCCTATACAGTATGAACCATATAAAAAACACATAAGGATATACCTACAAAATTCCATTAGGATACGTGACACTACTCTCTCGCCAACAGCTGTCCCCCTGTGCCTGTCCCTTCAATTATTGCGTCGTCGCAGAAAGAAACTATACAACCGCCAGCCAATTACCCAAAAATCGTGTTTACGAAGAATCGATGTGGTAGCTAGATAAACTACTGCAGTACTACTCTGTTGTGCTTACTGGACATGAAGATGTGATTCGATAGATAAAAATAAAAACATCTTGCTTCCAAATTTGAAAATGGATAAAAATCAGATAAGAGTTAACTAGATTGTTCAAGTTCATGGGTTGCTATCATCAAAGCTCAAACCCGGCCAGCTCCACGGATAAGCATAAGTGTCCCAGCTCCACGGATAAGCATAAGTGTTCTTTTGTTACTGGTCAGAAACTATTAACAAAGTGGCCGGTTTTGGTTGTGGCTCATATGCTCACACGATGTTGTTTGCCTCCGTACGTCTCAGTCCCACATGGGAACACCCGTTTTCTTTTAGGCCCGTGGATCACAAGGCACATCACTTCCGGTTTGACGATGCAATCCCTTGTTCAGGAAGCGTTCTGAAGAACCATCGTACAAGCGCCACATAACCGAGCACCAACTGATTTCAGATTTTCATTTGGTGTGAGAATAAATTGACTTGAGATTGATCACTCTAAAAGCATAACTTCAGTAACAAATCTTCCGAGAGAGAATAATTGTTTGCATCCAATAAATTATATAAAAGCATTTAAATAAACAAAGAACACAAATTTAAGCACATTTTATCTTATTTATCTATGGACAAGAGCGCGAACGGATCGAGAACTGAAGAACATCGATCTGCAATCCAGTAACCAAGAAGCAAGAGGAGGAGCAGCTCACAGTGACCCTAGCTAGTAGCTGGACGGCGGCACTGGCGTGTACCATCTCCCGGCCTCGTCGTCGATGCTGTCGGCGGGGCGGTGCAGCAGTGCGTGGAGCAGGACGAGCAGGAGCCCGACGAGCAGCGAGGTGAGGATGAATCCCGTGGCGCCCGTGAGCAGCAGCAGGACGAGCGTGGTCGCGGAGAGGACCGCGATGACCACACCGTCCCCGACGCCGCGCCCGCAGACCACGAGCGCCCCGTCCGCGTCGCGGTCGCGGAGGAAGTAGAGCACGAGCCAGGCCGCGAAGCAGGCGAGGAAGACGAGCATCGAGACCGGCCGCCAGAGGAGGGAGACGAAGACGACGAGCAGGACGACGAGCGCGTAGTTGGCGGCGAAGTGCGCGAGGTTGGCGCGCGCGCGGCGGTACGCGGCCGAGAACCCGCGCGGCACGGAGAGCGCGCGCGGGTCCGCGAGCTCGCGCCAGGGGCGGCGCGTGGCGAGCGCGGACGCGCCGCGGGCCTTGGCGCGGGAGATGAAGTCGACCGGGGAGGAGGAGGAGGAGGTGGAGCCACCGGGTGGCGGAGTGGAGGAGGTGGTCGGGATGGTTCCGTACTTGGACATGCCTGGCTGGGGGCGGTCGTGGACGGTGGTCGGCGCCGGCGAAGTCGCCGAAGTGGTCAGGATGCTATGCGATGTGACGAGGTGGGGTGGGGTGAGGTTGAAGTGAAGGTATCCAAAATTATGGAGAAGCGTGTGGGATTTTAGCCGAGGAGGATGGGTTTCTTTGTGTGGATTTTGTTCTGGCTAAGCACACTAGCCCAAATTATGCCAACTCTCACCTTGGCAACTCCACAAAACACAGCTGTTCGGGAGGCCGTATCGTATCGTGGATTATTTACTGTTGGCTGGTTTGATGTGAGAGAAAAACACTGTTTCCGACTAGAAATTTACGATCGTTTACGAGCAAGCGAACAGGCACGCTCTGTTGGGCTGGTCAATCTGCAACTCCAACCTATCATCGACAGATAGCTATGTCGGTTACAGAAGAAAACAGCCATGTCGGTTACACAAGAAAACGGTAGTGCTCCTTTCGGTTGTCCGTCAGTCCGGACAGACCACGCCGGCTTGTGGAATGGACCTTGCCTGCGCCGCCTCTGTCCAAATCGCCCGCTCGCTCTGCGGCGTCTATAGGCTGTGTGTCCCTGCTCGCAGGACAGATCCCATCCTCCCCGTGCCGCCCTCACTCACTCCACGCGCCCCCGCTACGCCCCTGCTGACGGGACAGATCTCACCCTCCCCCGCCTGTACTCACGCCCCCTGTTGCGGCCACGCTCCATCCGACTGCCACGCCCTGATATGAAGTGACTACGGGCAGATGGATTAGCAGAGAGACTCTGAATAGCCGTACTTCCTCGGGGACTATCTTAGGATTTCTTCTTGATTACAATCGTTATCGGGTTCTCTCTTTTATAGAGATGACTAACTTGACCCATAAGGAAATATCCTAACCGAATCAATCTAACATATCTCTTTCATAACAAACCAAACCAATCCAATTTAATTTGCATGGTACTGTTCACGCGCTCCATTACCGCGTGGCCCCCTAGGGCTAGCTCCACTTTACCTAACACGGCCCTTGCCGAGGTCCGTGACGCCGACGAGCTTCACACCGGCTACCTCCGCGCCACTCCGTAGCATCAAGCTCCACGCTGACGTCGAGCTTCGTGTCACCGAGCCTCCATTTTCATCCAAGCAGCAAGTAGATATTGCGCTTGAAAGCGCATGTTGCAGGCGTCTGTTTCAAGTGTTTCAGATATTTCAAAGCTATATTGCAAGTGTTTCATATGGATGTTGCAAAAGTAAATTGAGATGGTGCAATGGTTGTACACATGTTGCACGCTTTTGTTCTCAATGTTTCATCTGTTTTTTCATACGTATGTTGCAGATGTGTTTATCTGGAACTTGCATATGTTTCACACATATATTTGCACGTGTTTTATCTAGATATGAAAATGTTTTTTAATGGTTACAGGTGTTTTTCATGTGTTTTTGTAAATGTTTCAGATGTATGTTTCAGGTGTTTCATCAGCCTTCAGACGTATGTTACAAGTGTTGCATCTGAATGTTTTCAAAAAAGTAGATCGCGTGTTGCATCTCCCTCCTTGCCTTCTGCTGCCTCGCCTAAGTGTCTCCTCCACCTCCTGGCGTCGGCTAGGCATCCGCCGCCTCCTCCCTCTCTTCTCGATGCTGGTGATGTTCTACTACTGGAAACTCGAATACTTGTGTGTGTGCAAAAACCCATCAAAAATGCGAGTATCGACAGAAAAAATATTTTTCTTACGATGTACCCTCAGAAAATTACCTACAAAAATAGAATGACAGAAAAATCGATTTTTTTGTCGGTTCGTCGTAAGAAACAATTTTTCTATCGGTCTTACACGCATAGAAAAATTGTGTTCGGTCAAATTAAAAATAAAATTTATGTGCATTTTTCCTCACAGGAAAAAAGAAAACCCCGACAGAAAATCATTTTTCTGTTTGTCCCGTCAGAGTTGCAGAGGTGCACTCACAGGAAAACATTGTATTTTTCTGTCGGGTTAGGTGAACGCACAGAAAAAATTGTTTTTTTCTATCAGTTGTTAACATACCCCGGAAAGAATAATATACACTTATCCATGCAGCAAATTGGATACAATAATTATTTGAAAACAGTAGCAACAACATATTAAAATATGGACTGTCCATACAGTAATTTCATCACAACATATAAAGATGGAGTCCAAATGTTCAGCACATTTATTCATAGCATCTAGGTTATATGTAGATGATGTTCAAATCTTTCGGCATCAATACATTCAAAAACATTACCATCTCATCTCACCAGTTCTATGAATTTGACTACTGATAACTACTGCACTACTACGCTGACAACCAGATCGATGTTGCTACCATTGAAAATGAGCAGCTCTTAGCTCTTTCATTGCTGCTCCTATCGATCTGTAAATAAAGCACAGTAAGTAAGATAATTAGCCTATTCGCTTGTTGATTTCAGTCAGGACTTATTAGCCAGCTAATAATATTTTCCTCTTACAACAAACCAGCACCAGCCGGGCTTATCAGCCTAGAAACCAACTAGCAAACAGACCGAATATCAACTTTGCATACATCAGATAGTAAGCACAACTTTGTTCCAGGTAGTAACTTGGCAGCTAACTTCCAGATGTCAAACTACAAACCTTCCTAAATTTCAGATGTCAAACTGCAAACCTTCCTAAACTCCTAAGATAGAAAGCAAAAAATTGGACTCCTGACTATATAGACAAACATATAGAATGTTCCACAAAATCTTAGGAACCTTCAGCTAATTACAAAATCGTTGCTCCTTACTGTATATGTTCCACAAATTCTGAATAAATGGTACTGAACACAGATTTAATAGATTTAATTTTCTTTGTGTTGCGTATACTACTGAACACAGTTTAATTTTCAACAAATACTAAGTGCTAACACCAAGGTCCATCTGTTATTCTAAATAGCATCACACTATGTAGAGTTGTAGAATGGTGCTGAATGATAAAGCTAACTGACATTCAGACAATGGGAAAAATCATAGCAAGAAGCATAAATTATTTATTCACTGATTTTCTCTGCATCGATTCTTTAATCACAGCAAGAAGCACATACATACTACAATTATAAAATCTCACGGATCTCCCTTGCTTATATGCACATCCAGTTTGCTTGAACAACTACTTAGAAAAAGAGGCACAACTTGACATTTGGGCAGCTATTTACAACTGCATACAACTCTGTTTCGCACAACAAGAATGGGGGAGAATGGGATGCAGATACCTGATGGGAGCTCGTCACCGGCAAAGGGCCCAATGGAGGCGGTGGCGTGGAGAAGAAGGGCTGCCATGTCGCGGATCTGGCCAGAGCTCGTTGTGATGCACATACCTGATGCACATACAAGGTTACAAGATGTGAACAACCTGAGCTACTAATTTCCAAATAAGGTAATCTGAATGAAAAAATAAACACCAAGGAAATTTCTAAACTCTACTTATCAACTACTTCACTATTAAGTATGCTACTAATCCATTGATCAACCATGTCCAGAAAGGCATAATTTAAAACATGATAACTGCTCCTTGTAGCCTTGTACCATTGTAGAGAAATACGAATGATTGCAAACTGCTTACCTGTTTGGCTTTATGTCATTGTTGACCTGATTATCCAGTTTCCAGCCCGTCTTTCTTATCATCTTCCATCTCACTATCTCTTCACTGTCCCTACAGATGCAGAGAATGAGACTACTATGTTGCATATAAACCATAGAATGTTCCACCAAATATGACATGAAGTGATCACAAAGGAGAAGGAATATGGAATTCATGAAAATATGTAGGCAATGCTGAATCTATGAATCTATTCTGTGATGACACATTCAGTAAAAAAATAAGTGCTAAAAATAGTTTACTTAACCACATTGATGCACAAACTCATGAGGTTTCCTTCTGTTAAGCAGCAGTTCCTAATCAATCAAACTACTAGTGTCTTTAGGATAGACTCACAGTGTTGAGGAGGCCTGGAGCTTTTTTCCCTCCCCGAATGAGCTACTGAATGTGCTGTGATGCCAATATTTTCCCTCCCCAATGAACTCCTAGCTTAGTTGTAGGATCAAATTTGTCTAATAATTAATTCGGAAGGGAGGAGTGGAAGGCCACGTAGATCTAGTAGCAGTACCTGAGCAAAAAAAAAGAATACATTGATTTGGTACCTCGCTCGTCGCCTCCATGCCATGGACCTGTGCAGAGAAGAGACGATGCCATGAGAGAGGGGTAGTGGGAGGAAGGGGATCGGAGCTTGCCTTGCTAGATGCCGGGGATGTTGTGGTAGCGGCATCCGCGGTTTGTCGACCTCGACAATCCCCATGGGAGGAGCAGGGTCACGCAACAGCGACAGGCACTGCGTGGGAGCTGGGGGGCCGCGCATGTCGCCGGGGGCTGGGGGAGTCATGCACGATGCCAGGGGGTAGGGGGGGTCGAGATCCGCCTCCTCCGCCATCTCCTCCGGGAGCAGCATCTGGATCTCGTCGTGGGCAGGCCCATGCTCCGGATCTGGTGGCGCGAAAGGGAGCAGCACGGACAACGTCACAGTCTGGCCAGGGGGTGGCCAGCCCAGCCAGGGCCTCTACGGCGGAATGGGCAGCAGTGGTCGTGTGGCACACAGCTGCGGCCTACCCGGTAGCCTGGCGGTGCGCCCATCCATCCTCGGCCATCGGCGGCGGCGGCCGGCATGGCTAGCGAAGCCGGCTAGGGCATGGCAGCCTGCCTAGTGCAAGGGCGCGCGATGCGGGGAGGAAGAGGAGGGGGCGCTGGTGCTGCACGAGGAGAAGCTGGGAGTAGGGAGGTCGCCATGGGAGGAGCAGCAGGGAACGACGTCGGCGTCGAGAGAAAGGGAGCCCACGAGAGCGAACACCGAGACTCCGAGAGAGACCATGGGGCTTGCACGAGATATTTAACTTTTTACCATCATAACGGATGGCACCTCCTCAAATAGCAGCTTTAGGTTTGGCGCTATGCTTTTAGCAGCAGAGAGAGAAAAACGATATACATTTACCACTTGTGCTCGCGTGGCACGCCAGCTCCGCTGTCTAGCTCGGACCCGAGTCAACAGGCTCAGATAAAAAGACCTCCCCTACCCCTAGCGTCTTTATCCCCCTCTCACTGACACGCGGGCCCTAAGTTAGATTCTCCTTCATCCTTTAGCCATTGCCACCGATTGCCTTCTTGTACATGATTTGTTCAGACATGGGAGGCAGCCACCGGAAGAAGATGGTCACCGCACGGCCACCATCTTCATGGGCACCATGTACAGCACCATGGTCACAAGGACGCACAGCGCAACGAACAACACCATGGCGGCGTGGAGCGTCAGCGTCGGCACGACGAGGTCCGGGTGCCACGCGAGGAGGACCAGCATGGCGTGTGCCATCGCGGTTGCCGTTGGGTATTCCGCCACGACCGGGTGTCCTCCATCCAACACGCCGCGTCGGCGACCCAGGAGAGCACAGCCACGGCGCATGTTGAACCCGCACGGGGCAAGGGCGGTCATTTTACCTGAGGATGTTGACTCAGATCCAAGCTAGACAGTGGAGCTGGCGTGCGACGCGAGCAAAAGTGGTAAATGTGTATCGTTTTTCTCTCTCTGTTGCTAAAAGCATAGCGCCAGACCTAAAGCTGCTATTTGAGGAGGCACCATCCGTTATGATGGTAAAAAGTTAAATATCCCGACATGCACGGGAGGAGATTGCTCCCGTGCGTGTGGTGAGGAGAAACTAAGGTTTGGGAGGGAAACAGTGTTCTTAACCATCGGATCAAGAGATGGGCGGCTGGTAGAAACCGAAGTTGCAGCTGGGCCTATGGGAGGTATTGGGCCTATCTCTCATTTTGGGCTAGAATGGAATCGTCTTTGCCCAAGACTATTTTTCTTTTTTTTTCTTTTCTTTTCTTGTAGAAATGTATTAAATTCTAAGATATCAAAAATGATTTCAAATGAAAATGCTGTCAACAGCAAAGTAGTAGATCTCATCAATATCCACAACTTTGGTTTTAGTCTTTTTTCCATATGAGTTTGTTTGAACAATTCAAAATTTGAATTTCAAAATAGGAGAACAATGACAGAATTTTTGGATAGTAAATGACTTCAAATGAAAAAGTCATAAGCCACAAATTTGTAAAACTCATCAAGATCCACAACTTTTATTTTGGTTATTTCTCCATCGGATTTTGTTTGAACAACTCAAATTTTGAATTTTAAAAAATGACAACTTCAAACAAGATTTTGAAATAGCAAATGACTCCGGCTGAAAAAGTCATAAGCAACAAAGTTGTACAACTAATCAAGGTCTACAACTTTTAGTTTGGTTATTTCTTCATCTGACAAAGTGATAGTATACATTGTTCAAAAATCCATAAATCTTTCACATAGTTTATGAAACTATATGAGAGATATGTCAATTTATGAACAATGTTACTATCACTTTGTCGGATGAAGCAATGACCAAAATAAAAAGTTGTAGATCTTGATGAGTTCAACAACTTTTATGTTTATAACTTTTTCAGCTGAAATCATTTACTATTTCAAAATATTGTTTGAAGTTGTTATTTCTGGAAATTCAAATTTCGAATCGATAAAACAAAGTCACATGAAAAGATGACCAAAATAATAGCTGTAAGAACACAATAAATTGATAGAGCATGATTTTAGAAAACTTTAGGATAAAAATCATCAAATTTGAAGTCAAAATACTAGTTACAAGTTTTAAAGAGAGATTAAAAAGAAAAACTGTGTTGGTTCATATGAAGTTAGTATAAGGGCGCTTGTTCTATTTTTCTGTGTGTGTTTACTTTTTTCTGTGCGTTTTATAGAAATCCACAGAAAAATTATTCTGTCGGTTTTTATATTTTTCTGTCGGTATTTTTAGAACCCACAGAATAATTACTAGTTTTTCTGTGTGTACCAAAAAACACACAGAAAAATTTATCACACACAGGAGTATTCGGAGTTTCTATTAGTGTTTGGGGCAGCATGGGCCCTACGTGGACACGTGAAATGGTGCGGAAAAATAATTGTAAGCGCGGGCGTCCGGACGCCCTATCCGTCTCGACGTCCTGTCCGTCCGGACGCTAGCAAGCCCGAAAAAAAACGACACCCATGTCTCGCCTTCACTAATCTGCAATTCCAACCTGCAACAGACCGCTTCTACAATTTCTTACGGCCTTGGATGCAAGGGTTAATGGTTAGCCAATACTTTCTTTGGACCAATTTAATGGCCACTGACAGAGAACGGTCTCTCCAATTATATACTACCTCCATACTGGTAATTCAAGTCGTTTTGGACAAGTTTGAATCAAACATTGGAAATATAAATCATGAATAACTTTTAAGTTGTTGAGTTTGAAAATGTGAAAACCATATGAATAGATTTGTCTTCAAAAGTACTTTCATAAAAATATACATATATCACTTTCCAAAAATTATTTTTATAAAAATAATAAGTCAAAGTTATGTTTTGAAGACCGTGTTGCTGTCAAAACGACTTGAATTAGGAAGTACTTTTAATCAGTAGCGGACCCATGGCTCCGGTAGTCGCACGTGTTTAGCCCTTCGTCGCAGCACCCTTAGCTAAAAGCTTGAAATCACGTGATCTCATCGGTACCGTGAGCTTCACCCAGGCTCCATTCTGAGTGCTAGGTCCCCTACTGACTTTAATCATTTATTTATTTTCAATTATATTGTTTATGATGTTAAATTAATGATTTTTGGATAGTACATTTGAGTATGACTCTAACCTTGTTAAGTTTTTGTTATAATAATTTAAGGTTGATGGGCAAGTTATAGGTCAAATATTGTAAACTCTAAAAATGTACATGTGCACTTTATAAACTGGCCTGAAGTGAGTAAAAATTAGACATATCTCATTCAAATAGGATGACTAGCAAGTGGGTTAATTATTAGCCTAGGCTACACCCGTCCCTTTATTAACAAGATAATAAGTAAGAGGAAGAGAGGTGAGTTTGTATGATATCACATGAATATTTGAGTTAGACAATCCACATACAATTGTTGCATTGTTTTGCTTGAACTAATTTGTGCTAATATGATCTTGTAAAGTTTTCACTATTAATGTTTTTTCTTACATATCTACAACATACCTTGCATCTAAGTCTTTGATAGTGTCATCAACAATGGATTTGCTTTGTTGACTCGTCTTTAGGGATTGCTCCCTATTTTGAACTTCTTATGACCATGGTGAGAGGTAGGGTAAAGTTCTAGAACTTGCTAGATGTGGTTACCACTACTATGGTGGCTCCGTAGATGTCTTGCTTGACAAAATGTTAAGGCCCTCGGTTTCTCATGAAATTGAATATTCATGTGAAATTCCTATGCGACTCGTGCGCTCCAAATGGGCCCTAAGGTTCTTCCTGCTCTACTCATAGGACACCACCAACAGAGCACTATGTTGGGCCCAACGACCAAATGGTGTGTATTGTAAGCGAATGATGGGAACATTTCTTGCTAGGTTGGTGCATGTGAAAATGTTTTCTTTAGACGAAGAAATGGTTTTATTTCGACTTTTGTATGAGTTTGTGCACAACCGTTTATTATTATTATTATCAACAACTGGCTACAATGATAATCATCTTGGTGGGAGTGCATGGGATAGCCATCAAGTGCGATGAAATCATTATTTCTTAATGTTCTGTGTCATGACCCAAAAACTCCAGCTTTTTTAACTTTTATTAACCCCATTGTTAAGTTCAATCATCCAGCTCTTTTGACCCTCACCCTCTTTGGGTAGCCAGGACAATGACCATATAGGGTGTGTTTGGTTTCCTGGCTTACTTCTGGCCTGGCTAGAAGCCAAGCCTGGGCAGCCCAAGCCTGGTTCCAGCAAGCCAACCTTTAGTTGTTTGGTTGCATGCATTGTCTAAGCCTGGCTAGCATTGGGTGTGTTTGGTTGTCTGGTTTGTATTGCATAGAATCACCTCTTCTCTGTTCTGGTAAGCACCTGGTTCGCATGCTCAGCATGGCATCATAGAGGAGCTCGCCGCGAGATGGGAGATGGTCCAGATGATGGTGGCAGCATGATGCGCCCTCGACGCCAGGGGATGGTCCAGAAGAGCTAACCGGCGCATTCTAGCCACTGCGCTCGTGTGGTGGCCACGTCCAATACTTCCGCCTACAGCTGTATCCACAGTCGAGTGTGGACGTCGAGGACACTCAGGCTCGGGCTTGGGCGCGGACGCTGGGGAGCTCAGGCACAGTCGAAAGTAGCCGCCAAAAATCTAGAAGGAGCCGTAGTCGAGCGCAGACGCCGAGGATGCTCGGGCTCAGGCTTGGGCGCGGACGTCGGGCCCGCTGACCATCCTGCGCGGGAGGAGGAAATGTAGCTGGGGGAGATGCAATCAAGGGTCCATGTCTCTTGGTCCATCTCCACCGGGCCGACGTCCTCCTTCTCTGTTGATGTCATTGGTGCTTGAGCTAGGGATGGGGAGGAGGGAGATGAGGAGGTGGTCCACGCTACGGTGCGGTGCTACACAAGGAAGACAAAGCTAATGGACATTGTCAACGAGCATCTCGGCATCAAGGGCCCCAAAGATCAGAAGATCATGAATGGTCGTCGATAGAATGCACCCATAGACCAAGAGCCTCATCATGAGCCCACCTATCATGAAGAGCCTTGTCTTACCGCTAGATAACCGTTCGCCAAGACCTTGCCACGTGAAAGGATCAAGATGCCCAAGACGGGGTGAATTGGGCTAACCTAAAAAATTTCGCAACAATTAAAACCTAACGCTTAGCCCATTTCACCCCTAGTGCCTAATAGTGATTTCTATTCTACTGCACAAAGTTTTGCACCCTAGGTTCCAACCCTATTCTATCATGGCAATTCTAGGAATCTAAATACATAATTGAAATTGTTCAAAGTAAAGAGAGGGTTAGGAACACAGGGCGATGTTTTTCCGAGGTATCAGAGAATTGCCACTCCCCACTAGTTCTTATTGGAGCACCCGCGCAAAGGGTGTAGCTCCCCCTCAATCCACGCAAGGATTGAGTGCTCTCCATGGGCTGATTCTTTGTGCACTCCGATGCAGTGAATCGTCCACAACCGCTCACACCATGAGTTAGGTCATCCACAATCTACATCGGATGATCACCAAGCTCCCCATCACCACCGAGCCATCTAGGTGATGGCGATAACCAAAAGTAACAAGCACGAACTCTCACTTGACCCAACCATGCCTAATGAGAAGAGTGGATGCACACTTGCTACTGTCTATGCACTAATGAGGTCCTTAATCTTGGATTATCAAATCTGAATCACCCCAATACCCTCTTTCTTTCCCTTGCACTCCAAAGTGTTTCCTCAGTTGGACAAATGGGCCCGAGATCCTCAATGCACGAGATGGAGGGGTATAAATAACCCCAAAGGAAGGATCTTGCCATTACGATTCACTCAGCATCTGCGCGGTCGCCGGACACCAAGGTGTCACACCGCCACCCCATGACGGTGACACGCCAATGGCTAGTTTTTCAACTAGCTGTTACTGGGCTAGGCACCGCCACCCCTAGGCGGTGGCACCACCACAACTAGGGCGGTGACCAACCCCTAATTTCGCCAGTCTCTAGATAAAAAGGGCGGTGCCACTACCATGGTCACCGCCACCCCTGTCTAGTGCCCCTTCTAGGGCAAACTTCCAAATGGGGCAGTGATGAGATCCTAACATATCGGTATCTTAAGCCTTAGGTCCAATGGTTCTCGAACGAAGAAGACCCCTCGACTGACACCTCTAGGAACGCCTGAGGGCTCAGGGGCTATACCCATCAGGTACGCTCATGTGCATCCTCTTGAGAAGAAACCCGGTCGAGCCTGACTCCACCACGACATATGCTTGGGGCTCGAGGGCTTGCCCAAGCCCCAAGGCTCCCAATCTACGATGACATTCTAGCCCAGCCCCTGCTCTAGCCCCGCCAATGATGCTAGCTAAGGCCTGGGCGCAAGAAGACACTCCCCGAGCTATCGAGGCTCGAGGGCTCCCCGATGCTGCCCCTTGGGCACGGCATTGCCGACCACTTTCCTGACAAGGTCACACACGGGGCATGACACAAGAAGACAGCTTCCCAGTGGCCTCCGAGGGCTTGGAGGCCCCTAGGCCCACGCGTCAGCCCCTAAAGCTGACCTCCTTCACCGCTAAGATGACTCCAGAAGGTCCACCTAGGGGAGTGAAAGGTCCTTGTTGGTTTTGGTAATTGAGTGACAACCTAGGTGGACTAATTGTGTTTATGTGAGATACACAGGTGATTAGTCCACAGGTACATGTGTATGAGCAACATATGCCATGGAGGTGAAAATGGCTTGGAGATGTTGCAAAGCTCACACATGTGATGATGAAGGAGCTTATTGCACATGAGACATGACATTGAGTCATGTGATCAAGGTGGAGAAGATCAAGACAAGACTTGGCTTGATGGACCAGTTGCAAGCGTGATGGGCAAGTCAAAGGCTTTGGAGTGATGGACCGCGTGGCGGTGAAGCTTGAGCAAGACTTGGCGCCGATGGACGATAGCAACGGTGAAGAGCAAGTAAGAGTCAAGATCGATGAACCAATATGATCATGTGATGATATGAAGTGGATCATG
The DNA here is from genome assembly GCA_904845875.1 of Miscanthus lutarioriparius. Classification (NCBI taxonomy): domain Eukaryota; kingdom Viridiplantae; phylum Streptophyta; class Magnoliopsida; order Poales; family Poaceae; genus Miscanthus; species Miscanthus lutarioriparius. The sequence continues at coordinate 54,349,119 of CAJGYO010000017.1, read as the reverse complement.
TCATTGTTGATTGTGTTGGTGCATGTGTTGCATCGACATTGAAGGAGATGGAATGGAATGCGCAAGGCAAAGGTATAACCTAGGACATTTCATTTCACCGGTCATAGGTGTGTAGAGAAGTTTATGACCGGGTTTAGGATAGATGGCCGTACTATCAAGAGGGGCAAACTTGCTTGCATATCGGTCATCTAGTGCCACTCGAGTGATCTAACTTTGCATTGTTACTAGGATCGAGTGGCGTGGCAAGTTGAGTGGCTAACATCCTTTGGGAAATGATTGTGAAAATGCTAACACACATACACATGGTGGTGTTGGCACATTTACAAAGGAGGTGGTGTACACTTGGTGGTGTGGCGTGCTTTTCGGGAAAATAGAATGCCTATTTTCTATTGTGCTGGATGCAAGTTCTTGTGGTTAGCACATTGGAGCAAGGGTGATGAAGTTAGAAGTGAAAACGAGTTAGTCGCGAAGATGCTGGCATCGGTCAACTGACCGGACACTGGATCTGAATGCACCGGACGCTGGCAGGCTGCGTCTGGTCAGGCTGACGTACGATGACGTAGAAGCTGGAGTGTGACCGGACGCTGGCTACGTCCGATCAAGTGTGACCGGACGCGTCCGGTCGAGGTCGGTACCTTACTAGAAACGACCAGACGCTGGGGGTTCAGCGTCCGGTCAGTTGAAAGCTGCTGTGTTCGGTCAGGTCAAGTGACCGTTGGAATCAGGACACGTGGCCGTCTGCGGGCGACCGGACGCTGAGGTCCAGCGTTCGGTCAACACGACCGGAGCGTCCGGTCGGCCCGACCGTTGCCCAGTGAAGGGGTAATAGCTAGTTTAGCCCTTGGGGTTATAAATAGAAGTGGCCCTCAGCCATGGCTGGGGATGAGCACCTCAAGGGACTTAGTGTCCATGCTTGTGAGTGCTTGGGAGCCCTCCATCACACATATACTTGATAGTGATCATTCGATTGTGTGAGTGAGCGATTCTAGTGCAATTGCATCGTGAGGTTGCATCGAGTGGCACTAGGTGTTCGTGTTGCAAGCCGGTGGTGCTTGTTACTCTTGGAGGTTGCCACTTCCTAGACGGCTTGGTGGTGGTCTCCGTCGAAGCGCGCAAGAAGCTTGTGTGGCGCTCCAGAGAAGTGCTTGTGAGGGGCATTGTGCTCGCCCCGCGGGAGCCGCGAAGAGCAACTCTAGTAAAGCGTGTCATTGAGCTACCCTCACTCAAGGGGTAGGTTCTTGTGGCGCCCGACGTGCGGGCTTAGCGGGTGATGCTAATTAGCCGCCGAACCACCAAGTGAGCGGTCGACACAACGGGGACTAGCGTGTTGGCAAACATGTGAACCTCGGGAGAAAAATCATCGTGTCAACCTTGTTCTTCCTGTTGGTTTGCATCCCCATTACACAAGCTTGCAATTACTTTTATATATCTTAAGCTTGTGTAGTTGCTCTTGTAATTAGTTAGCTTGTGTAGCTTACTAGTTACCTTCTTGCTTGTGTAGCATAGAAGTAGCTCCCTTGCGTGGCTAATTTGGTTTTAGTAACCTTATTAGTCACATTGCTTAGTTTGTGTAGCTAAGTATTTGCGCTCTCTAATTAGGCATTGGTTGCCTTGTTATTGAGCTTTGCTAGTGAGCTTAGTTGGCTTTGTGCTTTTGCTTACTAGCATGTGTAGGAGCTCCCTTGTTGCTTAAAGTACTAGTGGCATAGGTTTGTGTGACCTTGCTCCTAGAATTGTTTAGGAGAGCTCTAGCTAGCCCGGCACCTTAGTTGCATAATTAGTATCTTAGCAAGGTGCTAGTGAGCATATATAGAGGGGTGTAGTCTTGGCTAGACCGATTGTTTTAATTCCGCATTTATATCGGTTAGCTGACGCGATTAATTTTAGAAAAGACTATTCACCCCCCCTCTAGTCCGCCATCTCGACCCTTTTAGGGAGGCCGGTCGAAGCCAACACAACTTGACACGTAGAGTGTCAGAATAGAGCAGTCAAATGGCGCCCAAGGCTTCTTTGGCTCTATGACACCGCCACGGTCCATAGCGCGTCGCTCCAAGGCCCTCCTGGACTCTGGCGCATGTAGACCATAGACTAGTTCCCCCAAACCACCATGTACCCGACCTATCTCGTTATATAAGGGATGGGTCGGACCTGGGGAGGACAGATCAAAATAGAGTAGATCAGAACACCTCGGCACCAAACCTCTTAGGTGCGGTAGGGACCGACGTTCCATCGCTCCACACCTTCCTCGAGATCCTTTTGGGGAGCGACTCAAAGTATGACTCCGACGACATTGACTACAACACCCCTCCATGCATGTGCTACCACATCGACGGTGAGGTTCTTGCCGAGGAGGTGCCCGGGCTCACGCCATCGGACTAGAGTCCCTACCGCCATGCGGCCTACCTCTAGGAGAAGGAGGATCACCTGCGGGATCGGTAGGTGGACTTGGAGGCCGCTGAGGCAGAGCTCGAGCACCAAAGGCGGGACCTTGCGTGGTAACAAGCCACATACCCTCTTGGCAATGATGACGATGCCCGCACGGGGGCTCCCAGCAACCTTTGCTTTCCCTGTGCGGCGTGCAACATGGCGGCCGCCGCCTACCGCCTGGAAGACATCTCCAACTCGTCAGACCCGAAAACCAATGAGCGGCTGAATGAGGTGAAGTGGTTCCTTCACGTCACCCTCGAGCAGTAGGCCGAGAGCTTGGTGCCTCGATGCCGCGCCGCGCTCTTCCGGCCATCCCGGACGATGATCACTCCCAATGGGGACCGCTCTGACACTCATGCCCCACAGGTAGGGGGAGCAGCGGTGACACCTCCGGCAATAGCTCCGACCGGCCGTGGACCTGGGGCGCCAAGCTTCGGCATCAGCGAAGGCGTGATCTTTCTCCTCGACGTCACCCCGCGCGCCACCAGATCGGCGACGACCGCGACATCCACAACACCATCGAGGCTAGGCACCATGCTCAGGCATAGTCTGAGCAATGAGGTGGGGGTGCTGCCCCGGATCACTTTGGCCCCCCGACGTTCGGGGCAGCGATCCGGGTGGCTCCCTACCCCAGGCGTTTCTGGCCATCGGCGCACATCTCTAAGTACGACGGCGAGACCAACCCAAATCACTGGCTAGAGGATTACCGCCTAGCCATGAAGGCCGGGGGGGTCAAACGATGACTTCGCCGTCCAGTACCTTCCTCTGCTTCTGTCAACCTCGACTAGAGATTGGCTTGAGTAGCTTGAGCCTAGCAGCATCCGCTGCTAGGGCGCATCTGGCTCAACGTCAGCTTTGGATAGCTGGACAACTTCCATAAGGAGCCACTCACCTTTGAGGTGGTTGACTTCCCCGTCATCTACCACACCCTCCTCAGTCGACCATGCTTCGCTAAGTTCATGGCCGTCGCCAACTACACCTACCTGAAGCTCAAGATGCTCGGCCCGAAGGGGGTCATCACCGCCGAGGGCAGCTTCGAGCAAGCCTACTATTTCGAGCAAGACTACATCACCCAAGCGGCCACACTCATCGCCCTCTGTGCTCCCGATGGCTCTGACCGCAATGCAGGAAGGGCACCGGTGGAGGAAGCAGCCAAGGCAGCAGCGGTACTCGATCAACCGAGCATCGGCAAGGCAGACAAGGTTCCTGGCGGCAGCAGTGGCTCGGCTGGCCCCTCCATCCTGGCGTTCGGCCCCCAGAAGGGGTTGACCCAATCGAGGTGAGTTCTGACCTTTCCCAATGAGGGAAGGCCAACATCGAGCCATCCGCCCAGAAGCACCATCTCTCGAGCCATGACCCGCCTACCGACCTCCTTCGCTGGCCTACCTCTCCAACAACAAAAACCCAGATAAGTCCCATCCTCCCGACCCTCTTGCTTCGCTTGTCTCTATAGTTGTCTCCTTTAACATGAGCCACCTAAGCAGTAGCTCGGCTGCACCAGAGGATCAACTGAGCTAACCACCTACTGACCTTTCTGAAGGATGACCACTGCAAAAGGCCCCCGAGCGAGGCGAGGATGGGACAAATGGAGCAAGAGGACCGGGTGAGGGATCGGCAAGGCGCTAACGGAACGGCCCCGACCACCGCATTACCAACTATGTCATATTTCCCTTCTCTTATGTCCATTCTGTTTTCTTTGCCTGATCCTTCATTAGATTGAGCCACCCCATCGCACGATGGTCTGGGGGGCATCGCCGATGGTTCCAAGGCCGGCCCACTAGGCTCCAAGGCCGCCCAAAGCACCTAAAGTGCGAGGGACACTTAGGAGATGAGCCCACGTGGCTGATAGCTAGGACGCCTAGAAGCGTCTTGATTATCTGTATGAGTGATGTCTGAGTACTGATTCTGAGCTACTCTTGGTGACCCAACGAGGGAGGCAGCGAGCCCCCACGTGCCAACAAACGGGCTCAGGAACTACTTGAGTGGCTCGATTGGGAAGCCAAGGATCTCCCCTCTGGGGGACATGACCGGGGCATGGAACGACCGTAAACCCGAGGTTCTCACAGACTTACCCGCTAGTAGCACAGGCGCGGTGATCTTGGCCAACGAGGCCATCGTCGTAACAGCCCATCACAACGAAGGACAAAGTCTCTGAGCATGACTCGAGCAATGGGATTATAAATGAAAGTAATTTCATTTCATTAACTGGGAATGACCCAATTACAATATATGTTGCCAAAGACCACAGGGCGCACCCGACCCCTGGGTCGGGGCCCTGTGGTATGCATGGCTCAGGCTGATGGGCTTCCTCCCGAGGCCTAAGGATGGGCGACGTCGACCGTCGCACCATCAACAGTGGCAGGTCCTCCTTGCCGTCACTAGGATGGAGGGGCAGCGACTAGCGTGTCACAGTCCCCTCCCCTGTCAGAGGGTGTTCGCTGGAGTCCTTGCACCTTCTAGGGAGGGGAACACAATAGACACCTCTAGCACCACATCATCACCCCTCTTTCACTGGAGTTCTTCCACCCTTGAAGAAGCAATCACCCAGCTGACCAAGGCAGGCTCACTCGGAGGGAAGCGCCGCACTTCATCATCGCCATCACCACCGAAGAAGATGGATCTGAGAGGAAGAAGAGAAGGGGCCGGAGGAAGGGATTGAAGACACCACGTCCCCCTGAGGCTCCCTTTTATAGCCCAGATGAGGCGCTGTGAGCAGCTCTGGGCCCTCCAATCCACCATCAACGGCCTAAAGGGGCCCTGGGGAACCGACCAGGTGTCTCCTCAATCCCCGCAACACACCTCCGGGCGGTTACGTGATGATGGTCACGCAGTAAAGGCGAAGTCAAGGAACCACAGACAACGAGTCAAGTCTCTGGTCCAATTTCCACCACGCGCGCCGCCCACTCCTCGCACGCCTCCTCATGGGACTTGAGGGGATCCAACTCCCCTCGGGCCCACTGGCTACCATCGACGGCCTGGATCCACAAGAACCAAGTGTCGCGGCTCCTCCTCCGCCAGATCTGCTCCACGTGGCACCGACATCCCATCTCCCACATGAAGTGGGACGGCGTGGGGGTGCACGCCTTAACTCGTCTACCAGGCATGATGGCCCATACACCATCAACTACCCGCACAAGACATCAGCGGAAGGGATGCACCTAGAAGCCACCACTCCTACTGATAGGGAGGCCCCACAATGGCCTCGGGGGCTACGCCAGCTACCCAGATGGAGCAACCTAACCCCCCGGTCGACGGGCGCTCGGGTGACATATCCTCCCAAAACCAACCAACTCCCTAGAGTTGGGGCAGGAGCAGCTGAGCAGTGGGCCCAACAAGGGCCCCCATCCAAGGCTCAGTGCGCTCCTCACACCCCGATCTATGGCTGCAGAAGGCTGGCTCGAGAGTTTGGGACCTGCTACCGTAGCCCTCAGAAGGGCATGGCACTCCGGATGATCAGTTGGCCCTGAGCCAGAGCCTAGATGCTCTTGATCACCCAGCCCACGGCAGGCTCCGATAAAAAAGGAGGGCGCCCCTAGGCCTAAGGTTAGCAACTCCTAGACGAATTCACTGTGCCATCGCTCGAGTCGAAGACCTATATGACATAGACTAATGAAGGGATCAGCACCATCATCACTCAGCCTCGATAGCCAAGCAACGCCCATCACATTAGACAAAGAGGGCCCCAAGCAGGGCACAACATCCATGTCAGCGAAAGCCATCCTAGCCAAGGAGGGTTCGGTCACCAGAAGATCAAATTCAGCCCTTCATCGCCATCACAACAAGTGAGGCCATGAAGAGCTCGGGGGCTCCTGATGAGATCCTAACATATGAGTATGTTAAGCCTCAGGTCCAGTGGTTCCCAAACGAAGAACACCCCCCGACCAACCCCTCTAGGATCGCCCAGGGGCTTGGATGCTATACCCATCGGGTACGCTCGCGCGCACCCTCTAGAGAAGAAATTTGGCCGAGCCTGACTCGGCCACAACCTCCGCTTGGGGCTCGGGGGCTTGCCCGAGCCCCGAGTGTAACACCCTAGGTGTTTGGCTTCCACTAAATTGCATGTCATTTCATAAACATGTGCATTATCTATGTCATCATGTCATTATCATTGAAACATACATATGCAACATTTTAAATTGTATGTGTTTCATGCTTGATTGCTTAGAGTGGTAGTAGTGCAACATGTGAATGTAACATGAAACTCTCATACTTGGAAACATGGCAATATGGTAGTAATGTGGCAATTATAAAATGACAACAAGGTCTTGAAACATGTGAAACATTGCATTGCAACATATGTATGAATTGCTTGTTTTAATTTCTGTATCACATGTGATCATTAGAAGTGGGATAACAATTTTGTAAAAGTGGTTGATTATGGTCTATTACACCTTAACTATACTTAGGTTACTTGTTGGAACATTGTTCATGTAGATCAAAATGACAAAAATGTCCTCAAGTGAAGGTTTGACTAGAATTGACCCTTGGTGTGTCACTGTTTGACTGATTCAAAAGACCAGCTTAGAGACTTTGCATGGCTGTGCACTCTTTACCAAAGTTGTAGCTAATTTATCAACGAACAAAAGTTGTTTTATGGCCAACTCATGAAAATGTGTGGAACATGGTCAAACATGGCCCACAAGTCAGAATTTCAGACTGATTTCATACTTAGAAAGTTTCCTAAGTCTTTATGTGTTTTGCAGTTTCGTGTACCCAACTGTTTCACCTTGTATCTCCCTAACAGAGCCAAACTAGCTCGAGCTCCAATAACAAGAGTTGTAGTTCACATATAGATGATCAACTTTGTTAACTATGGCATAGTCTAGAACGTCATGGTTTAGGAGCAATTAGCCGTCCAACTCGCTCTATCAGTCACCTTCGATGATCACTGAATCGCTGTTTTCAGAAATCGGTCAGTGACCGTCATGGCCGACCGGCTCAGGCGACGTTCGCCGCGTGGCGTTCATGCGTTGCCAAGGTCACCACGTCGCGCGTCCGCGCTCCAGAAGAGGGCCAGCGCCTGCTGAATGCGCTCGCCGCTCCATTTCTCCCTCTCGCCTTCCCCGCGCGCAGCGCCGTGTTCACAGCAGCCGCCCGCCATTGCCGACCGAGCATCGCCACCGTCGTGCGTGCACACCACCGTGAAAACGCATTGCCCCGTCCGCCTGTAGCCTCACCATGGTCTCCTCTACCTTCTCCACCCCACCGTCGGTTCATTCGAGCCTCGGTAAGGGTGAATCGCCGGTTTCCTTCCACCGCCGCCGTGGCTGTTCTCGCCGGAGATGGCGCTCCACGCGGCCAGCTCTCCTTGCGCCATTGCCATCCCTCCTCTACCTTGAGCTAGGTCCGGTGCACCCAACTGAAGCCCGTAGAGCCACCCGTTAGGGCTGCGACGCCGTAGCGTCGTCGGAGCCGGCCGTGTAGTGACCGAGCGCCACCGTGGCCATCGCCACCCCCTAGTTGCGTCAATAGCTGTGAATAAGGGTTCCCCTAGGTCCGCTAGGATGAGGCGAGCACGTAGACACCCTTGCCTTCGCCGGAGAAGCTACCGGCGACGAGCTTCGCCGCCGTCTCTTTCTCCTCCCCTGCCTGTCTCGCTGTCACGCGGGACCCGGCTGTCAGCCGCCGAGGCTGAGGCGGGAGCCCAGCGTGGGCCGCGCCGCGTCTTGGGCCGTGCCTGTACGCTTCGCGGGCCGCTGTTCCTTCGGGCCGGCCCAACTGTGGCTGAGTTTTGTTTCCTTATTGTTTTGTTTTGTTATTTCACAGATTTGTATTGATATTCAAAAATATGTATTTCTTAGTATATAGATCCAAATGTTATGGTTCTAATTTTGTTGAGTTCCTAGTATTGTCTTGTATTTAATAAAAATATTATATGAGCACATGTTTTAGAAATTCTAGATGAATTAAATAGGACTTTGAAATGTGTTTTTGGATACATGCAAACTTGTTTGAATTTTATCTTGAGTTTCTGTGGTCCAAAAATTATGAAATTTTGTGGGTAGTCTATTATTGCTTATTAGAAGCTCTGGTTAAAATTTTAGAGCTAGTGCATGTGTAGTTTTTAAGTTATAGAATTTCCTTTTATTAATGGGTGGATCTTGTGTGAATTTTCATAATTTTTCTATAGATCCAGTGAAGGTAAAAATTTGATGAGTGCTATTCTTATGCTAGAATGATGCTAGGAAAAATGGGAAATCTGTTGCTTGACACTTTTTAATAAGGTTTCTTAATTATGCTAGAAATAGACATGTCATCTGTTATTTTAGATACAACAAGTTCTAGTTGCCCAATGGCTTTGAAATTTTTATGGTAGTCTATGTGCAGTATGAGATAGCTACTGCAATTTTTGTAGATTTTTATGAATAGTTTTACTATATATTGCTTAAATCACCTAATTAACTAAATAAATTGGAAAAGGATATTAAATAAATTATTTAGAAGTTGGCACTATACTTTCTGATGTTTCTTAGGTATGAAAAACAAGTTGGTAAACTTGGATTGATCAAATTATGCTTTTGCACAATCATTAATTAATTAAGTTAGTAACCCTGTCATTTCTGGACAGATTCTAAGTTTACTGGAATTTGAATTGGTTAACTTAAGAATCATGCTTTGATGTTTACAAATGAATTGTAGAAAATTTCATAAGCTTTCCAGAATGTTCTCTTGCAAGTCATTTGGATTTGTAGAACTCTGGTTGTGATTGGATTAAGGGACTATTTGTATGCATATGAAACTTTAAATATTAAATTATGTATACCTTTACTATTCTAAGTTATGGTAATGTTCCTAGGTGTTAGGCCTTTAACTAAAGGTGAGCATCTTTATCTTAGGTTATGCAAGTTAGGTAAGTTGATCTCGTTCTTTAAGTTAAGTAGATACATGCTTTAAGTGATTTGAATAGAGCTAATTACTCGGTAAACGAGTGTCCAGTGATGCTTTCGTAAACACTCACTGTGATTCATTCATCATGAGCATCATGTCATTCCTTATGCATCGATGATATTTATCTTTTGCATCGGCATGCAATAGGTGTACCGGAAGGAGTAACCCTGCTGGAATTTGAGGAACTGAGCGCAAGCAGACCTTGACGCCGAGAGATTCGGGAGGAGCGATATACGGAGAAGTGCCGACGAGGTCGCCGTTGAGTGCCCGGACCACCGTCCTTGCAACTTTATGAAAGGCAAGCCCTAGCATATTAAGCCTCCTAATTTCCGAAATGCGATTCTGATGTTATTGTTACATATATATATTGTTGCATTAAGTTTAGGTGTTGGATACAAACAATTGCTGCATTGGTTACCCAATCCTTGTCTAGATATTGTTACCCTGAATCCTATGTAGCTCTGGCTTGTGTAGTGCTTAGCCACCTTAAACGCGGTAGAAGTCGGGTGATTTCTGTCACCGCGAGATATAGGAATATACATGTGGCACGGTTGGCTATATTTGCTATCGTGGAAAAGAACCAGTCTTAATTTGAAATGAAGACCCAAGGCGGAGGCTTGCCGGTTTGCAGTGACTCCGTCTGTGTCGCTTAAGGACTGATTCTTGGAGCCTTTCCTATTCATGTTGAACGCATGCCTCTCTCTTAGTTGGCAGTGTCCGATGACCGACCATGGGCCGAGTAGCTCACCTCGGGCCGGAGTCGATAAGTATAAAGTGCGCCTCGGAAGGGAGCCAGAGGCGTGAGTCCAAGGGCGGTGATTTAAAAGTCCCGATCGTCCCGGCGTAAGGGTAATCCCCGAGAGTCTTGGCACCGATCGAACCCGTGAATTTGGTTCTGAGATGTTCCAAAGGTGACCCACGGCTACCCTTGCAAAGTATGCCGGGGTGAGAGTTAGGAATACCCCTCACCTGAGTTGTAATTTGATTCAATCGCCGTCTCTCCCTGTTAGTGAGAACTTGACGGGCTTATCTCCAATGTAGATACACTTAATAACTTAATGGTTCGGAAATGATGATATGATGATGACACCTTATTATACCTGCTATGGTTAATATTGTTTGCTCCTAATAAGTGAGTGCTCTAAGTACAGTGCTAATCTAGTGGATAGGTAAATGATGATAAGCTTGATGCTAAGTTTAAATTGGTTACTACAATCATAAGCTCTTTTATGCAACTATGTCCAAATAGCCCACCGAAAAGCCCGCATGATCCTTGGTGTCTTTTATTTCGGTTTTGACGGTAAGTCAAGTCGAGTACCTTCTCGTACTCGGGTTTATCTCCCACCGTTGTAGATGACTAGTTCTTCTTTGGTTGTTTGCAAGTCTTGCCTTCTCCCAAACCGGGATGAAGACTAGGCCATTGGGCGCGTCTCTACTAGTTCTCATACCGATAATGCTTTTGTGGGACATGACTCGATCCGCAAATGTATTTGAAACTATGAAGTTATGTACTAAACTATGTTGCTTCAGCATTTAAACTTGGTTTGTAATATTTTATTTGAACTCTGATGGATGTAATCCGAATGCTACTTATGAAATGTTGTAACGGATGATGTGTTGTGTTGAATCACTACGATCTTGGTTTGTATGTCGAGAGTTGGTTGAAATCCTTCGTGATTTCCGGACTACCGGGATTATGGGAGCTTAAGTATAGGAATTTGATCGCTTCGGTGATTGTTTTTGTACTTACGTTCTTATGATTTGGTCGGTTCTGTTATAGCTGGCATCAGAGCAAGATTCGACACTAAACATGTCATTTGTGTATTTAAAACAAAAGTATTTGTGAAAATTCTTAATTAAATAATAAGTATTGACAGTGGTCATATCCCTTATGCCCAAATAAGGACTCTTAGGTGGCTTATTAAGTACTAACTTGGGGTTCCTTTGTTTCGCATTTCATTCGTCCATACGGCGTATATTATATGGATGCCATCCGCTTGAGTGGTAATGTTTGGATCAAATACCTCACGCCTGTAAGTGGGAGTTGTGAGAGCATGATCGTCCAACCGTCGGGTCTAGGGGAGAGTAGTTGTGGTTGCTCGATACTTACGTGTTCGATCATGTATCTATGAGAGTACTTAAATGTGGGTATCTCGGCGGGTAGTCATGATACTAGAGTATATGCATTAGGGGATGTATGTATGAAAGTATTTAGTTTACTGCTTGCTTTTATGCATTTTGGGAAATTACTGGGCTGAAATGAAATTTTCTGCAGGTACACTAACAACGTATCGTTGTAGATCGACTAGCTACCGTATACGAGAGAACGTATGTATGCCACCGTATATTTCGCTAGCCTTTAAAAAAAATTTCTAGGATTGTGAGGACGTACGGATCGTGCATGCATCATGTTCAAGCATACATGGCATTTCTTGCATTACTCTCTCCTTTAAAATATGATTGTCCTGACTAATTAAATTTTGTATCCCTTAAATGATTCTCCCCTTACGTTGTAACTTTTGCTACAGATGGCGCGCACGAAGCTCACTGCTCGCAAGTCCGCTGGAGGTAGGGCGCCTCGTCACCGTTTAGCTCCTCGTGAGCCCCGTCCTGAGCCTACTGAGGCGGAAAGGTGAGGACAGAGCTAGCCCGGGTGACCGCTGAGAGGAATGCGGCTCAGCACCGCTTGGAGCAAGTAACACAGGAAAGGGACCAAGAGACCCTTGAGGTTCAGAGGTTGACAGTTGCTCACCGCAACTATGAACGCATGTTGATTCATGTGATGAACCAACGGAATGAAGCCTGGCACGAGGAGAATGTGTTGAGAGCGCGACAGGTAGAGCTAGAGCAGCAAGTGGCAGTTGCTGAGGAGTACAATGACAATCTCCATGAGGAGGTTCACCTGTTACACAATCAACTTCACCCTCTCCTGCCACCTGAGGATGAGGATGAGATGGGTTCTAGTGTCATCATGGCTGAAGGTGATGATGACATGGAGGTCAATGGACCTGAGGACATTCCACCTGATGAGGAGGAAGATGAGGAGTTAGAGCCTGCTAGTGATGAAGATGGAGGAGAGATCTTCGACACTGACTTCGAGGACGATGTGTAGTTTAGCTTACTACTTAGCTAATGCGCAAGAGCTAGTCTTTTGTTGATCCTCATGCATGAACGAGTAGCTTTGTAATAAGTTAATCGTTGGGATGTAATATCGAACCATAAGTTATCTTTGGATGTAAGTTTGGAACCACTATGGCTTGGATGTAACCTATCGAACGTATTATGCTTCACGTATGTGAGCCTTTGATGAATTTCGTCTTTGCGGTCTATGGATCTCGTTGTTGGTTAAGTTCATCGCATTTATGTGTCAATTGACGCGCTTGATGAGTTGTGTGGTTGTGATGAATGATTGTGCCTCTGTTGATTATATAAATGCATTCCCTCCAATGGACTCAGTTTGGCATAATTATATGATTTATCTACAAAAATTTCCACATCGCGGTGCTCATTGGCTATACATTTTGCGATGGCTCATAACCTTCGTCATGGATCGTGGCATGGGAAATGAGGAACAACCACCTCATACCGCCCACACCACCGATGAGCTAATGCAGAGCAGGTTGTGGAAAGTCAACAAGATGCTAGCTAAGGCTATGCGCCCGATGGCTAACCGTGAGGATCGACATGTCCGCCAGGACCCGAGTTGAACTAATCTGAAGACTTTTAAGGACTTCATGGATACAAAGCCTCCTATCTTTCGTGGAGGCGTAAGAACCATTACAAGTCGATGAATGGTTGAGCACGATAGAGCAAAGGTTTGGATTGCTCCGTTTGATTGAAGGTATGAAGGCCACATATGCAGGACACCAGCTCCAAGGCCTGCAGTATCCGGTGGACCCATCACAGACCACCTTCCCTACAAACGCGTCAAGATAGTTTGGGGGTCGGGTTTGAGCAGACTTTTCGAGAGGACACACTTTATCCTCCCGGTCTCATGGCCATTAAGCATACTGAGTTTATGAAGCTCACCCAAGGCAACAATAGTCTCAATGAGTACCTCTAGGCATTCAACAACCTGGCAAGGTATGCTCCCGAGTTCGTCGATACTGACGCCAAGAGAATAGCTAGCTTCAAGAGGGGACTTTCCCCAAAACTGATGAAGTCAATGGGCAACTGCAAGTGTGTCACCTTCAATGAGTTTATCAGTGACACTCTGACTCAGGAAAATAATGACAAAATTTATGCTGCTTCCAAGAACCGCAAAAGAAACTTTGAGGCAGGTGCTTCTCAGTCTAAGGCACCAATGGTATCCAAGACCCAGTACCATCCACCCAATGCTAATGTCCGGTACCGCCCACCTCAGAAGAAGAATCAAGTTAAAACTGGTTTTCGCAAGGGGTACACAATTTCCTTGCCAAAGAATACCTGCAAGCGTAAGGCAGCTCCAATGTCCCACCAGCTAACGGTAGTGTTGGGCCGTAACCACCTGGTCATTGGGCAAATAGATGTCCCCATCCTCCCAAGAATGCTCGAGGAAACATCCGTCAGGGGCGTGTTCACTACACTACTGTGGAGGAAATTCCTACTGGTGAAGTGGTCACCACTGGTAAGTTTCTTGTTAATATCACCCTGCAGTTGTGCTCTTTGATTCGGGTGCTTCATATTCCTTTGTGAGTTCTACTTTTGCATCTAAGCATAAGATGAATGTGATTACAATTGTCAAGGGTGGTTATTGTATTAGTGCTGCTAGGAATAATATCATGACTAACCAAGTAGTAAAAGATGTAAAGTTTGAAATTGGGGATCGAGAGTTCCTTACGGATCTTGTAGTTCTACCGGGGGTAGGAATTGATATAATCCTAGGAATGAAGTGGATGAGTGGGAATGGAGTGTTGATCGATACGTCAACCCGTGTGGTAATGTTGAGGGATCCTGTGGATAAGAAGGGTTTTCTAGTGCAGTTACCTCGTGATATCTCTATTCACAATACAGCCAATGCTACCCTAGCCAAAGCCATTGAGGATCTACCAGTTGTCTGTGAGTTTCCAGATGTCTTCCCTGATGACTTGCCTGGATTACCTCCGGACCGTGATGTAGAATTCAAGATAGAACTCATTCCGGGTACGGCTCCTATTTCTCGAAGGCCCTATAGAATGCCGCCCAATGAGTTGGCTGAGCTGAAGAGTCAGTTGAATGAGCTATTGAAGAAAGGTTTGATCCGGCCTAGTTCTTCTCCTTGGGGTTGTCCGGCTATATTTGTGAAGAAGAAGGATGAGTCTCTACGCATGTGTGTGGATTATCGTCCCCTAAATGCTGTTACCATCAAGAACAAATACCCTCTTCCTCGCATCGATATTCTCGTTTGATCGACTCTCTAAAGCTAAGGTATTCTCCAAGATCGATTTGAGGTCCGGTTACCATCGAGATCAAATTATTCACCGAAGATATACCTAAGACGACTTTCTCTACTCGTTATGGCTTGTTCGAGTACCTTGTCATGTCCTTTGGGTTGACAAATGCTCCAGCACACTTTATGTACCTGATGAATTCTGTATTCATGCTAGAATTGGACAAGTTTGTCATCGTGTTCATTGATGATATCCTGGTATATTCTCAGAATGAAGAAGAGCATGCTGAACATCTGAGAATTGTCTTAACTCGGTTGCGTGACAACCAGCTTTATGCTAAGTTCAGCAAGTGTGAATTATGGTTGAACAAGATACCTTTTCTAGGTCATGTGTTATCTGGTGATGGAATTTCGGTTGACCCTACGAAGGTGCAAGAAGTCCTTGAGTGGAAGGCACCTACTACGGTCACTGAAGTCCAAAGTTTCTTGGGTTTGGCTGGCTATTATCGTCGCTTTATCCCGGATTTCTCAAAAATCGCCAAGCCCATGACTCGACTACTTCAAAAAGATGAGAAGTTTGTCTGGACTCCGAAGTGTGAAGAGGCTTTCCACACTTTGCGGACCTTGCTAACCTCTGCTCCTGTATTGGCACAACCTGACATCAAAAAGCCTTTTGATGTCTATTGTGATGCATGTGGCACCGGTTTAGGGTGTGTTCTTATGCAGGAAGGCCGAGTAATTGCTTATGCTTCGCGCCAGCTTCGAAAGCATGAAGTCAACTATCCTACCCGTGACTTAGAGCTAGCCACAGTTGTTCATGCCCTGAAGATTTGGAGACATTACTTGCTGGGTAATGTGTGCAACATCTATACTTACCATAAAAGCCTCAAGTACATCTTTACTCAACCCGAGTTGAACATGCGTCAACGATGATGGTTAGAATTAATCAAAGACTACAACCTTCAAGTGCACTACCATCCTGGTAAGGCAAATGTGGTTGCTGATGCCTTAAGCAGAAAGGCCCATTGCAATTCCTTGGTTAGTGAAGACTTTCATCTAGCACACCTCCTGCATCCTGTAGTACTCCACAATATCACTGTGGATTGCTCTCTTAGAAGTCGAATTATCGAACTCCAGAAGACTGATGTGGGTGTGTTTCACATCAAGCGGAAGATGAAAGAGAAAGAGACCAAGCACTTTAGGGTCAATGACAAAGGAATTCTCTGGTTTAATGATAGACTTGTGGTACCCAAAGATAAAGAACTTAGAAATCAAATTATGGCTGAAGCCCATTCTTCTAAATTGTACATCCATCCTAGTAGTAGTAAAATGTATCAAGATCTCAAGCTGTATTATTGGTGGACCAAGATGAAGAAAGAAATCGCAGCTTACGTGGCAAGGTGTCATAACTGTTGCAGAGTCAAGGCTATTCACATAAGACCCGGATTATTATAGCCACTCTCTATTCCTGGCTAGAAGTGGGAAGAAATTAGTATGGATTTTATTGTTGGATTACCCACTACCAAAAAGGGTTGTGATTCCATCTGGGTTATCGTAGATCGTCTAACTAAATCCGCTCACTTTATTCCGGTCAAGTCTACATATCACCCGCACAATTATGCTGAGATTTACTTCCAACAAGTGGTACGTCTTCATGGCGTACCCAAATCCATTGTTTCTGATAGAGGACCGCAATTCACGGCTCGCTTTTGGGAGTGCTTACATCAGAATCTTGGCACTCATCTAATCCGCAGTTCTGCCTATCATCCGCAAACATCAGGACAGACTGAGCGTGTTAATCAAATTCTTGAAGACATGCTTAGAGCTTGTCTTATCTCTTGCAAAGGCTCTTGGGAAGACTGGTTACCTCTCGCTGAATTCTCTTATAACAACAGTTATCAAGAGAGTATCAAAATGGCTCCTTTTGAAACTCTTTATGGCCGCAAGTGTAGAACTCCTTTGAACTGGGTGGAACCCGGGGAAAGAAGATTCTATGGTATTGACTTTGTAAAAGAAGCCGAAGAGCAAGTCCGAACTATACAGAAGAATATGACTGCCGCACAGGCTAGACAAAAGAGCTATGCTGACAAGAGAAGAAAACCTATTGAGTTTGAAGTAGGTGATCATGTTTATTTGAAGGTATCCCCTATGAAAGGAGTCAAGTGTTTTGGAATTAAAAGGAAGCTTGAGCCTCGATACGTTGGACCCTACCGCATTATCGAGAAAAGTGGAAGAGTAGCATATAAGCTCGATCTACCCCGTGAGATGGGAGCTATATTCTTAGTATTCCATGTGTCCCAGCTGAAGAAGTGTCTTCGTATTCCCGAGGAAAGAATAGCAACAAGGAAAGTCAACTTGAAATCTGATCTTTCTTATGAGGAAAAGCCCGTGCAAGTTCTGGATACTCAAGAAAGAGTGACTCGTACACGAGTGGTTAAATTATACAAGGTAGTTTGGAGTAATCATAGTGAACGGGATGCAACTTGGGAGCGGAAAGATTATTTAAAGGAAAACTATCCAGCTTTCTATACTGATTGGTACGCTTTCCAAATCTCGGGACGAGATTTTTCTAAGGGGGAGGGCTGTAACACCCTAGGTGTTTGGCTTCCACTAAATTGCATGTCATTTCATAAACATGTGCATTATCTATGTCATCATGTCATTATCATTGAAACATACATATGCAACATTTTAAATTATATGTGTTTCATGCCTGATTGCTTAGAGTGGTAGTAGTGCAACATGTGAATGTAACATGAAACTCTCATACTTGGAAACATGGCAATATGGTAGTAATGTGGCAATTATAAAATGACAACAAGGTCTTGAAACATGTGAAACATTGCATTGCAACATATGTATGAATTGCTTGTTTTAATTTCTGTATCACATGTGATCATTAGAAGTGGTATAACAATTTTGTAAAAGTGGTTGATTATGGTCTATTACACCTTAACTATACTTAGGTTACTTGTTGGAACATTGTTCATGTAGATCAAAATGACCAAAATGTCCTCAAGTGAAGGTTTGACTAGAATTGACCCTTGGTGTGTCACTGTTTGACTGATTCAAAAGACCAGCTTAGAGACTTTGCATGGTTGTGCACTCTTTACCAAAGTTGTAGCTAATTTATCAACGAACAAAAGTTGTTTTATGGCCAACTCATGAAAATGTGTGGAACATGGTCAAACATGGCCCACAAGTCAGAATTTCAGACTGATTTCATACTTAGAAAGTTTCCTAAGTCTTTATGTGTTTTGTAGTTTCGTGTACCCAACTGTTTCACCTTGTATCTCCCTAACAGGGCCAAACCAGCTCGAGCTCCAATAACAAGAGTTGTAGTTCACATATAGATGATCAACTTTGTTAACTATGGCATAGTCTAGAACGTCACGGTTTAGGAGCAATTAGCCGTCCAACTCGCTCTGTCAGTCACCTTCGATGATCACTGAATCGCTGTTTTCAGAAATCGGTCAGTGACCGTCATGGCCGACCGACTCAGGCGACGTTCGCCGCGTGGCATTCATGCGCTGCCAAGGTCACCACGTCGCGCGTCCGCGCTCCAGAAGAGGGCCAGCGCCTGCTGAACGCGCTCGCCGCTCCATTTCTCCCTCTCGCCTTCCCCGCACGCAGCGCCGTGTTCACAGCAGCCGCCCGCCATTGCCGACCGAGCATCGCCGCCGCCGTGCGTGCATGCCACCGCGAAAACGCGTTGCCCCGTCCGCCTGTAGCCTCACCGTGGTCTCCTCTACCTTCTCCACCCCACCGTCGGTTCATTCGAGCCTCGGTAAGGGCGAATCGCCGGTTTCCTTCCACCGCCGTCGTGGCTAATCTCGCCGGAGATGGCGCTCCGCGCGGCCAGCTCTCCTCGCGCCATTGCCATCCCTCCTCTGCCTTGAGCTAGGTCCGGTGCACCCAACTGAAGCCCGTAGAGCCACCCGTTAGGGCTGCGACGCCGTAGCATCGTCGGAGCCGACCGTGCAGTGATCGAGCGCTGCCGTGGCCATCGCCACCCCCCCTAGTTGCATCAATAGCTGCAAATAAGGGTTCCCCTAGGTCTGCTAGGATGAGGCGAGCACGTAGACACCCTTGCCTTCGCCGGAGAAGCTACCGGCGACGAGCTTCGCCGCCGTCTCTTTCTCCTCCCCTGCCTGTCTCGCTGTCACGCGGGACCCGGCTGTCAGCCGCCGAGGCTGAGGCGGGAGCCCAGCATGGGCCGCGCCGCGTCTTGGGCCGCGCCTGTATGCTTCGCGGGCCACTGTTCCTTCGGGCCAGCCCAACTGTGGCTGAGTTTTGTTTCCTTATTGTTTTGTTTTGTTATTTCACAGATTTGTATTGATATTCAAAAATCTGTATTTCTTAGTATATAGATCCAAATGCTATGGTTCTAATTTTGTTGAGTTCCTAGTATTGTCTTGTATTTAATAAAAATATTATATGAGCACATGTTTTAGAAATTCTGGATTAATTAAATAGGACTTTGAAATGTGTTTTTGGATACATGCAAACTTGTTTGAATTTTATCTTGAGTTTCTGTGGTCCAAAAATTATGAAATTTTGTGGGTAGTCTATTATTGCTTATTAGAAGCTCTGGTTAAAATTTTAGAGCTAGTGCATGTGTAGTTTTTAAGTTATAGAATTTCCTTTTATTAATGGGTGGATCTTGTGTGAATTTTCATAATTTTTCTATAGATCCAGTGAAGGTAAAAATTTGATGAGTGCTATTCTTATGCTAGACTTATGCTAGGAAAAATAAAAAATCTGTTGCTTGACACTTTTTAATAAGGTTTCCTAATTATGCTAGAAATAGACATGTTATCTGTTATTTTAGATACAGCAAGTTATACTTGCCCAATGGCTTTGAAATTTTTATGGTAGTCTATGTGCAGCATGAGATAGCTACTGTAATTTTTGTAGATTTTTATGAATAGTTTTACTATATATTGCTTAAATCACCTAATTAACTAAATAAATTGGAAAAAGATATTAAATAAATTATTTAGAAGTTGGCACTATACTTTCTGATGTTTCTTAGGTATGAAAAACAAGTTGGTAAACTTGGATTGATCAAATTATGCTTTTGCACAATCATTAATTAATTAAGTTAGTAACCCTGTCATTTCTGGACAGATTCTAAGTTTACTGGAATTTGAATTGGTTAACTTAAGAATCATGCTTTGATGTTTACAAATGAATTGTAGAAAATTTTATAAGCTTTCCAGAATGTCCTCTTGCAAGTCATTTGGATTTGTAGAACTCTGGTTGTGATTGGATTAAGGGACTATTTGTATGCATATGAAACTTTAAATGTTAAATTATGTATACCTTTACTATTCTAAGTTGTGGTAATATTCCTAGTTGTTAGGCCTTTAACTGAAGATGAGCATCTTTATCTTAGGTTATGCAAGTTAGGTAAGTTGATCTTGTTCTTTAAGTTAAGTAGATACATGCTTTAAGTGATTTGAATAGAGCTAATTACTCGGTAAACGAGTGTCCAGTGATGCTTTCGTAAACACTCACTGTGATTCATTCATCATGAGCATCATGTCATTCCTTATGCATCCATGATATTTATCTTTTGCATCGGCATGCAATAGGTGTACCGGAAGGAGTAACCCTGCTGGAATTCGAGGAACCGAGAGAGCAGCAGGAGCCGATGCCTGAGATTCAGGAGGAGCAGCCTTCAGGAGAAGTGCCAGACGAGGTCACCGTTGAGTGCCCGGACCACCGTCCTTGCAACTTTGTGAAAGGCAAGCCCCGGAGCATATTAAGCCTCCTAATTTTTGAAATGCAGTTACAGTATTATTGTTACATATATATATTGTTGCATTAAGTTTAGGTGTTGGATGCAAACAATTGCTGCATTGGTTACCCAATCCTTGTCCAGATATTGTTACCCTGAATCCTATGTAGCTCAGGCTCGTGTAGTGCTTAGCCCAGCTTAAACGTGGTAGAAGTCGGGTGATTTCCTGTCACCTGCGAATTATAGGAATATACATGTGGCACGGTTGGCTATATTTGCTATCGTGGAAAAGAACCAGTCTTAATTTGAAATGAAGACCGGGCGGAGGCTTGCCGGTTTGCAGTGACTCCGTCTGTGTCGCTTAAGGACTGATTCTTGGAGCCTTTCCTGTTCATGTTGAACGCATGCCTCTCTCTTAGTTGGCCGTGTCCGATGACCGACCGCGAAGCCGAGTAGCTCACCTCAGGCCGGGAGTCGATAAGTATAAAGTATGCCTCGGAAGGGAGCCATAGGCGTGAGTCCAAGGGCAGGTGATTTAAAAGTCCTGATCGTCCTGGCAGAAGGGTAATCCCTGAGAGTGCTGGCGCTGTTCGAACCCGCGAATTTGGTTCCTGAGATGTTCCAAAGGTGACCCACGGCTACCCTTGCAAAGTATGCCAGGGTGAGAGTTAGAAATACCCCCTCAGCTGAGTTGTAATTCGATTTGAATCGCCGTCTCTCCCGGTTAGTGTGAGAACTTGACGGGCTTATCTCCAATGTAGATACACTTAATAACTTAATGGTTCGGAAATGATGATATGATGATGACAGCCTTATTATACCTGCTATGGTTAATATTGTTTGCTCCTAATAAGTGAGTGCTCTAGTATAGGTGCTAATCTAGTGGACAGGTAAATGATGATAAGCTTGATGCTATGTTTAAATTGGTTACTACAATCATAAGCTCTTTTATGCAACTGTGTCCAGCTAGCCCACCTGAAAAGCCTGGCATGATCCTTGGTGTCTTTTATTTCTGGTTTTGATGAGTAAGTCTAGCTGAGTACCTTCTCGTACTCAGGGTTTATCTCCCACCTGTTGCAGATGACTAGTTCTTCTTTGGTTGCTGCAAGTACTGCCTTCTCCCAGCTGGGGATGAAGACTAGGCCGTTGGGTGCGGTCTCTACTAGTTCTCGTACCTGATAATGCTTTTGTGGGACATGACTCTGATCTGGCAATGTATTTGAAACTATGAAGTTATGTACTAAACTATGTTGCTTCCACGCATTTAAACTTGGTTTGTAATATTTTATTTGAACTCTGATGGATGTAATCCAAATGCTACTTATGAAATGTTGTAACGGATGATGTGTTGTGTTGAATCACTACGATCTTGGTTTGTATGTCGAGAGTTGGTTGAAATCCTTCGTGATTTCCGGACTACCGGGATTATGGGAGCTTAAGTACAGGAATTTGATCGCTTCGGTGATTGTTTTTGTACTTACGTTCTTATGATTTGGTCGGTTCTGTTACACCGAGGCTCCTAATATATGATGACTCTCAGGCCTGGCCCTTGGCTCCTGCCCCACCAATGACGCTAGCCAAGGCCCAGGCGCAAGAAGACATGCCTCGAGCTACCGAGGCTCGAGCGCTCACCAGTGCTGCCCCTTGGGCACAGCATTGCTGGCCACTTTCCCGACAAGGTCATGTGTGGGGCTTGACACAAGAAGACAAAGCTTCCCAGTGGCCTCTAGGGGCTCGGAGGCCCTAGGCCCATGCGTCAGCCCCTGAAGCTGACCTCCTTCACCACCAAGAAGACTCCAGAAGGTCCACCTGGGGGAGGCCGGTCCAAGACGACATAACCTGACATGCAGAGTGTTAGAACAAAGCAGCCGAATGGCGCCTAAGGCTTCTTCGGCTCCACGACGCCGCCACGGTCCACAGTGCGTCGCTGCAAGGCCCTCCAAGACTCCAGTGCATGTAGACCGTAGATTAGTTTCCCCAAACCGCCATATACCCAACCTATCTCATTATATAAGAGATAAGGTCGGACCTAGGGAGACAGATCAGAACAACAACGATCACGAAGACAGATCATCCCATTCTTTAGCCTCCGCTCTGCACCAAGGGCAAGGCAACCCACCGAGGGGCACCGAGAGCTCCTCCACCGCATCCCGTGATCTTCCTCCTCTCCGACGAGGGAAAGGCTCCACTGGTGGTGAGGCAACCTTAGGATTAGCTCTGAGCTAACCTCCTACCAAATCTCTCTACAATCCTGTTGTAACCCCCTAATTTTGGGTGCTTTTGAGTATAAGGATCATCAGCTGCTGGACGTAGGGCACCAATTGGCCTGAACCAGGATAAACCGTTGCATCCTCTCTGTTATTCGTGTGTTCTTGAATCCACCCGAGCCACCGGAGACCCGTACTTTGACACCGGCTCGAACAACAATGCTTGCCACGGTTTTGACCCCATGATAGGTAGCCTCTAGAAAAATAGGGCGGTGCCACAACCACCCTGGGCGGTGCACCGCCACCCCATGGTGGTGACCTGGGCGGTGCGCACTGCCATGTCCGCTGCCACCAATCCTGCTGTCGAACGATTCAATCATGATTTTGAATCAAGTTCCAATCTCCGATGATCTAGGGCTTCATCTGATCTACCTAATGCTAGATTAAACAAATGTGCACCACATTCTTCTCACTAGACTCACCTAGGTCAAGCTACCTGAAAGTGCATCAAGCCCTTTAGTGGGTTTTGGATGATTGAATGACAACGTGATTCAAGGGCTAACCCGTTTGCTAAGTGTGGATAGGTAATAGGTTATCTCACAGGCACTTAATGAAAGCCAAAATGATGTGTTGTTGTATAAACAATCTAGTTCAAGCACAAAACAATAATTCAAATGGAATTCATGTAAAGGCTTATTTATTGTGGGATTTCCATGTACTATGTGAAAGCAAGCCCGGTAAAAATTAGTTGATGAGACATGAGGGATTGCACATGGAATGGTCTCATATTTGAAGCTTGTAAATTGAAATGAAAAAGATAATACAAATGAATGGATGATTCAACACAAGATGTGACTTGATGGCTTGAGATGGTGAAGATAACAAGGAAAGGCTTTGAGGTACTAAGCAAGGGTGAAGGGCAAGCGACGGCTTGGTGGCCGAAGAACCTAGCTAGGGTGAAGAAGAAAGTACTTGCATTTAGTTGAGGTACTAATCAAGCTATGATGGTCATATCGATGTGGAGGATCAAATCTATATTGGACAAAGTGTTGGAAGTGACTTGATGCATTTGGAGTTATTCATATTTAATGAAAGGAATCAAGTCACGTGCTCAAGATGGATATGCTCAAGTATAAAGATCAATATCAACATGTTGGCAACCTCACTTGATGAAGATTAAAAGAGACGGCACTAATTCGAAAGGGATCAACTCAAGCGGTATAAATTCATTTTTCATTTGATCTTGAGTTTAATAGGTATGCCATACTATTAAGAGGGATGCATCATGTTGATAGATAATTATTCATAAGTGCTCATGCCAACCCATGTGAGTTTTGAGTGTTTGAGAGACAAAAGAGCTAACCTATTTTTTGCTGGTCTGTATTGATACCGGATGTGTCCGGTATTTGCCCAGCAATGGTTGTTGTTCTCGGGTTGGTTCATCGGGAGGGAGTTCCAACATCTCACGCTTAACTGACTTGGAGTGTTCACTATCGGCCAGAGGCCAACGGCTAGTTTTCAAATGCCTTGACGGTCGGGAGTTCCGACGGTCGGGAGTTCCAGCATGCATCAGGAGTTCTGACACCTCACATACTTTAACTCTGTTACCATAGTTTTCAAATGTGCTGAGGGTTAGGAGTTCTGAAGTGAGTTGGGAGTTCGGACGTGAGTCGGGAGTTCTGACGGTCAGAAGTTCCAGCATTCATTGGGAGTTCCGATGCCTCACAACGTTACTGTAACTCAGTTACCGTTGACGCAGTGTAAGTCATACCGGACGTGTCCTCCGGTATGGCAACGGCTATAAAACGCTAGTTTTTCCAAGGGGGCTATAAATACCCCCAAGCCTCCACCTTTGGAGGCTGCTGATTCTGCTGGTTGCAATACACGTTTTTGAGCCTTGCCAACTCTCCCAAACCCTCTCTTAGTGAGTGTGTAATCCAAATCGCAAAATCCATTTGTGGGTTAAGAGAGAATTTGAAAAAGAGAGCAAACCACCACTTGAGGACTTGTGCATATTGTCAATCTCATGATTAGCATTTGTTACTCTTGGACTCTTCGGTCCTAGATGGCTAGGCGTCGCCGGAGAGCACTCGAGAGATTGTGGTATGCCTCGAAAAGTTTGTAACGGTCGATTCCGCCGCCTCGGAATCAACTAGTGGAAGGAGGAAAAGGAGTTGGAAAAGACTCCGGCTAGAGTGACCTTCGTGGTACCCTCTAGGGCGGACCTTCGCTGGGTCGCCCGTAGCCCCCTCAACGGAGAGTAAGACTCAAACGAGTCCGAACTTCGGTAAAACAAATATCGTGTCTCAATTCGCATTTTATTTGATATTTGTGTTGCTCTAGCTCTTGTGCAGGTTCTCTGTGTATATTGTCATCTCCAATAGATACCTGCAGTTTGGTTTGAAGATAGAAATCGAAAAAAGCAAGTTTGGGGCTACTCTGCAGAAACCGTGCATACCGGACACGTCTAGTATACATACCGAACACGTCCGGTATTTCCTGCCTGTGCTGAATATATTTGTTCTCTGTTCTAACTTTGTGTTGCAGGGTTGTAGCTTCTATATATATATTCTTTATACCTTGTATACTCTGTGTCTAATTTGTGAGGGGTGGTATTACTCGTTATTTGGAGTTTCCATTTTGGAAACTCCCTTTACTAATCATTTTCGCATTTAAAGGTGTTAATTTTCAGAAACGCCTATTCAACCCCCCCTCTAGGCGGCATCCTAGGTCCTTTCACTACCCATCCATGCCCCCCTTTATAGTACGACCAAAGGAAAAACAAAGTCCTAAACTAATCTAAGTGTCTCTCAACTCCGAACGACACTTAGAACTAGTCCATCCTTAACCTTGTTGTCCAACCTTTGAAAATCGAAACGATTTCTATCGACAGGGGCATGAAAACCATAATTGCCCAATCAATCACCATTATCGTGACCTAACTTAAATTGTCTTTGCAAAACACACGTTAGTCGCAGTAAACTTGTGTCGTCATTAATAACCGAAACCCAACTAGGGGCCTAGATACTTTCACCATGCTTTGGTTGCCAACATGAACCTTAGAAACCCAGTAGAGCCAAGAGAGTGCCCTAACCCTAAAGCCACCCTATGCCAATACTTCCTAAAAGGCCCCCCCCCAAAAAAAAAATTGGTGTCCCCATAGACTATCTATGGTGTTCACACAGATGGTCTGTTAGCGTGCCACGTTAGCTAGTGGGTTTGACAGCTGTCTGAGTTCTCAAAGTTCTAACGGACAGTCCGTTGTGTCCTCACGAACCAACTGCCAAATCATGTACCGGTGACTTAACATGTTGCATGTGTTGTGTTGTCCACCCCCCATACCCCATGGACCCACTTGTTAGTTCATAGGAGAGTTAGTCAGCACCAGAACAACCATTCCCCTCACCCACCCTCTCCCACTCTCCTCCCTCTATAATCCAAGGAGAGGAGAGGGCATGAAGAAGATGAAAGGGGAAGTAGGGAGAAGAAGGGCAATGCAAGATGGGGAAAAATCAAGCCCTTCCTTAACCCCATCATCCTCCATCATAGAGTGAGCTAAAGCATACATATTTTACATTTCTAGCAATCAAATACAAGTAGCTAAAGCATTGTCATGCATCGACGGACTATCATAAAGCTATGCAATTAGCGATTGTTTGGTTTGTTTGAACTGGAAGTTGTATAGTGTTATGTCTACGTGCATAGCGAACATTATGCATGTAAAAAACTAAAATGACTTACAATTTGGAACGAATGGAGTATAGTTTTCTTCTATTATCTCATATAAGGTAATAGGTGATCATGACCATCCAGATCTAAATGAATGGACGGTCCACACTTAAATCCAAATAGTGTAGCAAAGCCCATAGTTCTGACTCTTGGAATCTAGAGGTGTAGTTGGCTGCTTTGCACAGTGCCTGTCTCTGTGTACTGGGTGCAACTGTGCACACCTAGTGGATCACAACGCACTAAGGCACATTACTTTCAGTTTGGCCATGCATATAGTTAGTCTTCGGAACGTAACCATTTCGCAAGTGAAAATAAATGAGGCCAAATTGATGTCAGGTTGATCACTCCCAAAACATAATTTCTTTGACAAATCATCTAAAAAGAATAAATGCCAGCATGTCATACGAATAAGTACGCATATTTAATTATCTATTTAAGTACATTTTATTTCTGAGCATGTGCACCAAGATGAAGAACACCGTACTGGCATTCCACATTTCCACTAACCAGAAGGTCGACGCGGAGGAAGACGGTGGTGCTAGCAGTTTGTGGAGGGCAGCTCGGCCGCGGAGCCCCGCCCTGCCTCCTCGTCGACGCTATCGGCGGGGAGGCGCAGCACGGCGTGGACCAAGACGAGCAGGAGCCCGACGGGCAGTGCGACGGTAACGCTCGCCGTGGCACCGATGAGCACGAGCAAGAGGAGCGTGAGCGCCAAATGCACGGGGAAGACCTTGGAACGCATGGTGAAGAAGCAAGGGAGGACGATGGGCATGCGGAAGGGCGGCCATAATAGAAGGGACACCGAGAGGACGACGAGGAAGACGAGCTTGTAGTTGTCGGCGAAGTGCGCGAGGTTCGCGCGCGCGCGGTGGTAGGCGTCGGTGAAACCCCCCGGGACGGAGAGTGCGCTCGGGTCCGCGAGCTCGCGCCAGGGACGGCACCTGCTGGCCAGCAACGCACACGAGCCGGGGACGTTAGCGCGGCAGGTGACGTCGAGCGCGGTGGATCCGATGCCCTTGGGCGTCGGGGCCGACGAGGAGGAGGCGGAGATCGTTCCGTACTTGGACATGCCTGTCTGGACTCTGGATCGGAGGAGGCCGGCGAGAAGGAGGATGAAGGTGTGACTGGTGTGCCGGTCGCGAGCGCCACGCGGTGGGGGGTCAACAACCTTGACTGTTCGACCGGAAGGATTTATTTATATATACACAGGTGTATTTGCGTGAACCGTTAGTTTTCAAAGAAGGAAAATAAATATTTGCGTGAGCCGTCAAAGTATGAGCAGAAATCGTTTTTTTTTTACAACAGTATGAGCAGAAATCGTTGACACCATCGGTCCATCCCGACTGTGATCGGTGGGGTCAGTCGCCGTGTGGTCGGGTTCATCGTGCCTGGATTTTCTGGTGAGGCGTCCAAACAAAAATGGAAATCACGAGCACAAGATTTTGGACCGGAACATGAAATTTTGTTAGGCTCGGGCTGGGCATTTCAATCGTACGGCGGTCAAATTGCACGCATGCGCACTCGCCCCGCTTGAGCTACAGCCCCATCTCCAACGGAGTGCAGTAGTGTGGGAAAAAGTTCACATTGCGTCCCTTAACTTTCGCGAAAGTCCATTTTTTTTCTCTGAACTATAAAACCGGATAAATTATCTCCCTTAACTTTTAAAACCGTTAATCTTACCTCTCTGGCCCTGTTATAAGCAGTTTTAAAGGCGATTTTATCTTTTTCTTTTTTTATTTATTTTGGCTGAATTTTTGAAAAATCACAATAAATCACAGATAAAACATAAAATAGAAAATTCAATTTTGTTAGACTCCACATGAGTAGATCTACACAGTAAACATATAATATGATATGCTTTAGTACAAAGTTTTTGCTGTGGCTTTATATCTATCCTCTTCTGTAATTAACTGGAATAATTCATAGCTGTAGTTTTTATGGTCCAATTGTGATGAAATTTTTATGGTGGGCTAATTATTGTATGCTTAAACTGTAGTAAAAATTTAATACTCATTGGATCATGTGTGACTTAGTTATACATTTTATTTAGGTTTATTGTTATAGATTTTTTTCTGGTAGCATTTATTTTAGTTTTCAGTCTTGTTTTTTTAGTGTTTTTTAGTTTCAGTTTTCATTCAGGTGTTTTATAATATTTTTTTTGTTTCAGTTTTCAGTCAAGTTTTTTTAGTTTCACTTTTTTAACTTTTTAGTTTCATATTTCAGTCACCATTTTACGTTCAAATGTCTTCCTAAATCCTGCATATTAGTTGCCTCACCTAAAATGTATAAGTTGCTACAAAACGGTAGCCATTGCACAGATAAGTGACACAAAAAGAATTTGCCCTTCCATTTTAGTTTTGAGTCAAGTTTTTTTTCGGTTTTTTTTAGTTTTAGTGTTCAGTCTTGTTTTCTAATGTTCTTTAGTTTTAGTTCTCTGTTTTTTTTTCAGTTTTTTTATTTTCATTTTTTTGTATTTTTTTAGTTTTAGATTTCAATTTTTTTTTAGTTTCAGATATCAGTCACCCTTTTAGGTTCAAATGTCGTCCTAAATCCTGCATATTAGTTGCCTCACCTACAATATATAAGTTGCTACAAGAGGGGTGCATCTTATCTTATTTTGAGGTTGCTACTTTTGTCTTTTTAATAAATGACCCTCCAATTTTCTGCTAGTCATGTAGTCCTGCTTATATAGTGGGTTTTATAATAACTTGTCCCTCTAGTTGGTAGCTTACGCAATACTTGTTCTAATAATTTGCCTCCATATTTCAACTTGTCCTGTTTTGTTTCATTACCCTCATTTTTTAATAAATGTCCCGATGAGCAGCCAGTCATGTTTCCTTGCTTTTTTAATGTGTTTTATAATAGCTTGCCCCTTAATTGGCAACTTATATAATATTTATTTTAATAATTTACCTCTTCAGATTAGAGCTTGTCTTGTTTTGGTTCGATAGTCTCTTTAGGGGGGGGGTTTAGTACCTTTATTTAAATACTATATAACAAATTTATGATATTACCATGATAACAACGCTGTGGGAAAAACTTTAGTATATTTTTTAAGTAGTAACTTTAGTATTACATAGTAGTAACTCCTTTGATAAATCTCTTAGCACATTTACACATAAATTGCTACTAGAATAAAAATTTTCGAAACATTTGCAAGTGCGGTCTAGTTTTAATCGCCTCGTCACGTAGAACATACCAATGCAGACGGAATTGAAAACGGATACACCGTTCAAAAGTTATAGCAATTCGAAGAAAATGTTTTGATTTAGTTTGCTTACGTCAGCTTTTTGTCAGCTTGTATGCACTATTGTCGGGCACATCCGCACATGCAGCAGAAAAGCGGGGGACGGCCGGACTGGAGTAGGGATTGCAGTGATGTCGGGCGGAAAGTCGCGCGCTCGCCTTTTTACCGCGACCGGTCGCGCTTTATCCCCCTCCAAATCATAAGCAGTACTTCCTCCATCCTAATTTATTTGACATTTCAAGAATATTATAGAGTTAAAAGGATAGCAAGTTTAACTAAATTTATATAATAAGATAATAATATTTATAATACCAATAAAATATCATTAAATTCTTTATTAATTATATTTTTATAGTATACATATTTGATGTTATAAATCATTATAATTTTCTCGATAATTTTGGTCAAACTTAAGATGTTCTGACTCTCCAAAATTCTTGAAATAACTTATAATCTAGAATGGAGAGAGTAGTTTACAAAGATTGACACGAATTATTATTCCTGTTGAAAATGCTACAGCTTACTTGCACAGTGGCGTGTGAAGTGGTATGCTTAATAGCCTAACATCAAAATGAACAAGGCGTGTTGATATCCGCCATTCTTGCCTGTCAAGCTAAACATCTTCCCTCTTGTTTGTGGTTTTTTGCAATCTTCATCACCACATGTGGCATGTGGTACAGTTGTATTGGTTCGTTAGAATTGATGCAGCACAGGCCGGAGGCTCCAAAAATATATCATGGGTGCATTTTTGAATTTTGAACAATACAAGCTGCCAGGCCAGACACATGGCCTCTGCTTCAAGTACTAGACTAGAGACCATGAGCACCCCCCACAGGGCCACAAGCCCACAACCACAAGCGGAGTTCTTATTCCAATAGAAATAGTTTTTTTACAACTTTTAATATATAACGTTAAAGCACAGTACATCAGTGTGAGAAAAGAATTCCTAGATTAGAAAGGAATTCCCAGATTACAAAGCACAGTCAAGTAAAAGCTACTGCTGATCTGCTTCTGTAGACAGGTGATGCTTCCGTCGGAGGCGCGAGTCCGCCGGGGCCACAGGGCCCACGAGAAGTGGCCACCACTATCGGAATCCTCAAATTTGCCGAGTGTTTTTATATTTGCCAAGTGTATTCCCTCGGGCACTCGGCGAACAAGTTCTTTGTCGAGTGCCAAGCTAAAAACACTCGGCAAAAAAAAACACTCGGCAAACAGGACGTTTTGCCGAGTGTCAAAACAAAAACACTCGGCAAAGAGGTTGTTTGTCGAGTGTTAAAAAAAATACACTCGGCAAACAAAAATAAAATATTTTTTCTGAAAGAGAAGGAGGAGAAAAAAAACTTTACCGAGTGCTCAGATCTAAAACACTCGGCAAAAAAAAGTAGGAGAAGAAAAAAATTTAAAAAAAAACTTTGCTGAATGCCCCATCTGGGACACTCGGCAAACAACAAAAAATCTACTAAACCTAACCGCGTCCAGCACCCCACCCACCCTCCCGTCCTCACCCCTTCTCTCTCCTCCCCCGCCCCAGTGCCCTCCTCCCTCCTCCACACACGCCAAGACGTCGTCGCCCCCCTCCCTCTCGGCACCAAGGCCCGCCCCCCTCCTCCCTCCTCCTCTCCTCCCGGTCACACAGACCTGCCCTCCCTCCTCCTGTTGCCAAGCCCTCCCTCCTCCTCCCTCCCTCGGCTGCCTGCCTCCCCTCCCCCTCCTCGTCGCACGGCTGTCCTCCCTCTCCTGGATCCGGCTGCGCCGCCCCCTTCCCGGCCCTCCCTCTCTAGATCCGGCAGTGACGGGCATGGTGGTGGTGGCGGAGGGAGGAGCGGCGGATCCGGTGGTGTGCTCGTCGGCGTTCGTAGCTCCACGAGGAAGCAACGGGCGACGCGCGACGCTGGCGAGGACGGGCTTGGACGAGGCTCGTCGAGGTGGATGGCACGGCGGTGGAGGCTCGACACCGCGACTTCCTGGTGACGGCGAGCAGAGGTGGCCGCAGCGAGGGCGTCGCAGCTCAGCGGCGTGGCGGAGTAGGAGCCTGCGATGGTCGCAGATGACGACGTCGCTGTGGCGAGCGGCTCGAGGAGGCGGCTTTGCTGGTAGCGCGGTGGTGGTGCGGCGTGGTGGGGCCCTCCCTTCTTCCACGACGTGCTTTTTTTTATTTTTTTTGAAAAAAAAAGTTTGCCCAGTGTTTTTTGGGCACTCGAAAACTTCTTTGCCGAGTGCCCGACAGAAAACACTCGGCAAACTAGCGTTTGCCGTTAACAAGTTTGCCAAGTGTAACCCATGGCCGAGTGTTTTTGGGGCTTCGCCAAGTGCCCCTGGTACTCGGCAAATATCCTATATCCGGTAGTGCACAACCAAAACATCGAGGGTCCTCGTTCTCGCACTACAATAGCATAGTCGACGCTTCCCTCAACTATCTAATCGGTTTGTGCCTTCGAGGATAAGTAATCTTGAGCTGTGGATAGGATAAAGTTTCATCGTACTCATGAAAATAGATCCACTGCCACCGATGCCAAATCTGATGACCTACTTCAACTCACGATAACGGTCGACCCGAACACCAGTACAACAGAATGGCAGAACTATGCCGATTGAAAAGATGCTGTGCATGCAGTACACCCCATCCAAAATGAAAGAGAGTGAGAGACGTTGAGGCCCTGGCTTGGATGGCACGCGTCATCAGGAGGGAGCCGAGAAGGACAGCAGAACCAAATGCATGTGGAGCACGTAGCAGATGTGGGCCCCATAGCACAGTAGCTGGGACCCGCCCTGAAACACAGGAGAACCGAAAAGGAATCCCAAGCAATCGGAAAACCGCCGCCCTCTGCCTGGCCTCCACCGGCAGGCCAGCATCATCGCCGGTCTGCAGCAGCAGACGCTCGCAAGCAAGCAGTGCCCAGATCCGGTGGCCTGGTTTTGGATCCGGACACTGCCGGCTTAGAGCGAGGCCACCCGGCTGAAGGCTCCAGAAGCGTGGCCCTGAATGCCGCAAGATGAGTCGCCACCGGGCGAAGGCCCGAGCTAGACAACCAGGGGTGTGGTCCGGCACCGCTCGGCCGGACGCTGTCCGGCCACCGCCGGAGCGCGCGCGGAATCATCCTCCAGCTTCTCTTGTCGATGTACATGACCTTGGCTTCACTGTTGCTGACCATGCTTGTGCCTTGGCTCGAGATGGATGGGAGCGGCACCATGCAGCCCACACGGCCATGGAGCAGGCAAGGAACAAGCACGGGAGAAGAAGAGGGCTTTATTGTAGTACTCACCTCGTCGTTTTGGAGGAAGCTCAGACCGACCACCGTGGCCGCGAGAAGCTTGCCCACCCCAACAAGAAAGGACGAGGAGTTGGCATTTTTTAACATATTAATCCGCAAGCGTAATGAATTACCGTTGTAGTTTTTATCCGAAAATATTCAGGGTAGCGTATTTCCACAGAGAACGAAGGTATTTCTTCTAGCTAAATCGTCCCAGGACAACACAAGGATAACTGATGAGGGATAGAGAATGATTCCTATGGCTTAGGATCTAAGGATAGATAAACTCTACTTCTACTTGCTCATTTCGAACGCACCTCATCTGTCAGGCGATACCGGCATATAGCTCTACGCCGTATCCGAACGTGAGAGATTACAAAGGACGGATATGGCTGTCACCATCTGTCGCCTATCCCTCAACCGGAGATACGAGCAAACGAAGTTAGCCTCTAGCCTAGACATCACGTCTACACTATCGACTACTACTCTAGTGTCGATCAGAGTGATCCGTCTTTATCAGGAGCCCTCTACTAGAGCATCCATCACGGGGACGGACGACGAACCCACAAACAAGTAAAAGTATTGCTTAACTAATCAAAAGACTTTTCTAACCAAACAATCACGAACACTTACTAAGATACCCGTCGAGGTACAAAGCTCGTGTTCGTCGAGGTAGAAGGCGATGAGACACAGATAAGCTCGGCTCTTCCCCGAACTCCGTCACATCTCTCCCTACTACTTTTCTAAAGCTAGCTAGGGCCTAAGCCCATGGAGTGGTGATGCTCTTGCTCTTTCTCTTGCTTGTGCTCTCTTGTGTGTTGTTGTTAAATGTGAAGCTCTAGCCCTCTTTTTATAGTGACTACAGGTCGGTTTTGGTGGAGATAAATTTGGAAACCTCCCGAACCAACCCCCAGGAGCATTTATTGCACCGCCTGTGCAAGGTGGGGCCGAGCGGAGCTGGGGGCGGTGCGTCCGCACCCCTGGTGCGCCCACACCAGGCCTTGCTCGCCTCGGCACCGCCTTCGCACGGTAGGCTACTAGCTGGGCCTAGATCGCTCCCACGTCGGTGCTCGACCTAGGTTTTTTTGCTTAGGCGGGCTTTCTCCTTTTATTCCTTTGCGCATTTCTGTTTTACGCCTTCTGGTTTGCACCTTTTGAAGTGTTTTCCTATGTATTGTGTATGTCCTGAAAATTATTAACTCACCAAAACTTATAGAATATGTTAGTGTAAGACCCTATTTACTAAGTTTTGGTGTTTGTTTGTATAAATTTTGTGTAAAGTTGGCGGGTGAAAATATGAGTTAAGCACCGCCAACAAGCTCTCCCACACTTAATCCTTTGCTCGTCATCGAGTAAAGTTCTTAAGGACTAAGATGGGTCATCTCCTTGATATGACATCTGCATACAAGTTATTCCAAGCTTTACCTGCACTTGTGAACTTTGAAGTGTCTACCACATTATCTTGGGTAATTGAATAATGGAACAGCGTGGATTCAAATCCCCTTGCATCAATTAGTTCAGAAACTTGGGTTTTTCATTTGATTTTTAAAATATAAACATAGCTTAGCTCCTCAAATGATTATCTCGGATCACTCAAGTTTGTGTTTGGTTCCTCACCAAGGCACATCATAGTGTTGCCTTCTTTCTTTCCTACCTCTAAAAAGATTATATGGATCTTTGGGTAGGGAAAGATATGAAGGCATACTTACTCTGCATATTTTGTTGAGTCAAAGCTCGGATCCAAGGGAAAAGATGTCATACCCTTAGATCAAGAAGTGCAAGTGTGTGGATAAAGTATTTCTAAATCTATACTATACTCCTCTTGTATGAGTGATCTCTCTCTAGCTTTTTATTTTGAAATATGGCTATCATCATTTTATTTTCTTTATTTTCTTTTTTTATGAGCCTTTATTATGCTCATTTTTTTCAATATCTTGGGACCTTCATGTGTCCTATATTTTTTTTCTTGGATCTTCATGTGTGTGTCCCTATACTTTTGCATAGCCCATGTCTTTTAAACCATATATTAAGAGAGATCACTATTTTGTAGAACATGGAGTATTTACCTATCAAAACTTTTTTTGTCTACTCCTAGTGTAGAGCAGAATTTTGGGTGGATGGAGACATGTGTTTAGCGTATTCCTAGTGTAGGAATAGCTTATGTATGTGGGTGTACGTGATCTTGATCTTGGGAGCATAATAACTTTCTCAACAAGGGTCAACAAGACTTGACAAACTCAATGTAAGAATAAGTAGCATACTTTTGGAGGTTTTAAGCTCTAAACACTAGATATGGCTTTGGTAGGAATTTTGAATATCATTGAGCAGCATGCTATTTGAATTTTAATTTTGCAAAATAAATCCCAAGTTCTTTGCATAAGAGAGCAAGTTTATTTTCATCATACTATATCACATATTCCAATTACTTAGATAATATGGGGTCCATATGATGAGTTTTCCACAAATTATAGGAATATTAGCGAGGAATAAAGAGTATGCAAATTTAATCAAAGGATAGCATGGAGATCGAGCATCATTTGTTTTATATTTTGACTTTGTTCAATTTTAAGATTCAAAATTCAGGAGAGTAGAGGTTCAGCCAATCATCTCTAGAGTCATCTGTTTCGTCCTTCTACAAGTTGGATCATTCGGTGTTGTGCAACGTGTTGGGGAGATCTCGAGTGTGTGGTTGTTATGCTTGAGAGATCTCCCCTGCACTTATTCTTGTACCTGCTTTTTATTCAATAGAAAAACAAAAGAAAACAGACAAGAGCTCTACCAATTGAAACACTGAGGAGCCTTAAATTTATTATAATTATTGTTAGTATTATAATTTTTTTTTTTTATTTTATGTTATGTTACGTGTTCACCCAACTTTCTATCACTTAGCAAAACTCAAATAAGGCCTACGGTAAGGATGCAAAGTAATTCTAGCCTTGATTTATCTCCATCATGTATTACCTCCATTGTTTTATGACAATAATTACTCAAGTTTATTAACCAAAATTAAGCACCATGTTCAGGTTTGATTAAAGAAGGTCATTTTAACCTAAGCACCATGCTTAATTTAAAAAGATATATGGATGTACCAATTGAATACACCCAAACCAGAGCATATATCATAAACAAAAGGTGGCATGGATTTTGAAAGATCAAGTGATATTCCCATGGAGACAGATACGAGTAAAGGTGTTGGTGAACATTACCTTTGCATACCTGAGTGCATTTACTGGTAGCATATGTTGATGAAGATTTTGAAGTTGCTGCAACGGTGGCTTGTATATGGATCATCTCATGTTATCACCAAGGCTAGGTCATATACACAACTAGTGTGTGTGGACCATGGGCCTTAGTGATAGCAAAGGTCTAGGAGAGGAGAATGCTCTTCTCTCTCTTCTTTTTCTCCTTTTCCTTTTTCTTTATATATATCATTTCTCTCTTCTCTCTCTTTTTTATATTATTTTATTTTCTCTCTGTTTTTTTCATCATTTTTTCATAATATATTTTTTATAGCAAGGTAGAGATGACATTTTTTTTCTCTTTTCAACCAAGACGGTCCTCGGTGAGACATCCTCCCCCACACTTGGATTTTTGTGTAAAAATCAAGTGTGTAGTGTCGGGGTCTCCTCTTGAGTATATTCTATCACCAAAGGGTATCATGGCATTTAGTTTGATGCAGCTCTCTTATTCTTTAGCATCATATGCCCCTTGTCCTTCTTAATCTCAACCTGAAAGGGTTAGCATCCAAGAATACCCGAAGGTGCATACTAACTTGAAAAATATGTTGTTGTTGTTGTTATTATTATTATTATTATTATTATTATTATTATTATTATTATTATTATTTTATGATAATCCGAGGTACCTCCCGGTAGTGCTTAATTTGTGGTCTTAAGTTTGACCGCGGGAACTTCATCTTGTAGCTATTATTGGTGTTGTAGTTCCCAGCTTCACCATCAAGCATTTAGCAAAAAGGTTCAAGCTGCAAGGTTTAGTGCCACAGTGCAACAAGATTTGCAGTATTTGTAGTAAACAAAAGCATCGACAACCATCATCCTAAAAAGTTTGGAGACGAGGACCAAGAGGTGGTTGCGATCCTCGTAGAAGCACTTGGCGCTAAGTGAAACAAACTCTAGAGACTTCGATAGTGAGCATGAAACGCGAAAGGTTTCAAAAGTGAAACTTTCATGCTCATTTATGGAATCCCTCCTTTTGGACTCCAGAGTCGGTGTTTCAAGACTGTCCATGGCACAGGAGTTTTCATGGTTCTGGCTCGAGTGAGGGTGGTGATGGATGTTCCGTTTCACAAGGATGTGAAATGAACGGGAAAATGAACTTCACCTCCTCGACCGGATTATGGTTGGGATTATGCTTTGTCATTGGGATTTCTGGGTGAAAGATGGGAATGGCAGAAGCAGTTTTCCTAAACTTCTCATCAAGGCTCCTATGGGAATGTTTTTCTTGATAAGTTTTTTTCCAAACGGTGGCCTATGAGAAACTCAAACTCAAGGATGACAAAGATGACCGGCACGGCCCTAGCAATCCTACAACACTCAAAGATTAGTCCCGAGGGACTTTTGAAGAGCTTGTTGGACGAAACTAGCGGTATTTTGCCCAAAAAGGGTTTCCATAAGAAATTATGACATGATGTTTGGTCTCGACCGTGGGGTTGTGCAGAGCTTTTGCAACTGTTCCCCTTAATGAGCAAGGCATGGTCGTGGAAGGTGAAAGAATCCAAATTGTTTCGGAAGAACGTTTCGGCCCTGTTCGGCTTATCTTAAATTCGGCTTGTTCGGCTTCTTTTTTCAGCCGAAACAGTATTTTTCTCTCACAACATTTCAACCAGAATAGTGTTTTCAGCCAAGATTCAGCAAGCCGAACGGAGCCATGCCTCTATTAACCACTCCTTTCACTTTACCACAACCAGCAATTAGCGTCGGACAATGGTCGCCAAAACTGAAAATTAACGACCAACAATTGGTCGGTATAAATTTCTAAGGGAGCATTGATCGCTATTTTCTCTTATAGCGACCGATTATTGGTACGTACATATATTTAGTTGCGCTCTCGGAGTATCTGTCGGTAAAAATATCAGGGTATTCGGCTGGTGCAGTGCTCGCTTATTTCAGCTTAAATTCACTGTGCTGGGCTCCATCCGAACACGGTGAGATATCGGTCGCTATATGCTGGTTTTATTTCGGCGCCCTCGGCCCAATCCACTCGCACACGAGGCCCACTTGTCAGACATAACCAAAACCCCATCTTTACAACACGCACCGGCCGGCCACCCCAGTAGCCACCGCCACGGGCTCGAGGCCCTCCGAGAAAAAAAAAAACTCACGGACTCTCTCCCGACCTCCACCACCGCTCGGTCGCCGGGGGCGCTCGCCGCCGCGGCCGCCGTCCCCACCGCCGCCACGGCCATCCTCGCCGCCGCAGCAGCTGCCGTCCCCGCCACGGGCCCGCGACTGCCGTCCTCACCGCCGCGGCCGCCGTCCCCGACTCGCAGTTGTCCGGGCCGCGGCCCCGCTGCACATAGATCCGCTCCGCCTAGTCTGCTTCCTCACCTCCGGTAAGCCTCTCTGCTCCGCTCTCCTGTGTGGCGCTGCCGATTCCCAAATCCCAAATCTCTTCAGATGCAGCAGCTTCAAGTACGGAGCAAGCAGGCACAAGATCCGATGGTTTCTAGCAGCCACAATATTTTCCATTGTTTGTTCCAATATGCATGAGAGTGATTTCTAGCAATGTTCATCTCAGTGAACTGTTGCTGTGTTTCTGTATTCTCCATGCTACCATTACCAGTTTGTAACTAATTAGCACTGTATTTTTTTATGGATCTTCAGTTTCAGGTGATTCTCCTTAATCATTTGTCCTCTTAAAGAATTGTGCTTAAAAGACTAGAGCTATGGCTTGTATTTTTCTGCATCAAGATGTCATCTCATATATTAAAATCCAGAGAATGATAAGGTTCGAGAAGCCTCTTTCAGATTATCAGAAAGCAAATGTACAAAGTAGATTTATTATGGTTAGATTGCTAATGGATTAAATAATGTACATGTTCACTATAGCAATGTTGTAAGTTCTTATATTAATAACAGCTTTTGTTCATGTACTGATGTTTCTGCAGGTGTTCAGGGTTGCAAACTAAATATTAAAAATGGCTGAATACATGGTTCAGGCAAATCTGCTAGCATTTCATTCAGATTTTTTCTGGGTGCAGATCAAATGTTTGTTTGGGGAATAGCTTACATTTGTAGTAAACACCACAAAGATACAAGAAGTTGTTTCTCTCTTTGGGAGCCTTTCTTTTCTTCTTTTCATCTCATCAGATATTATTGTAGTGTCTGTACTTTTGTTTAAGCATTGTTCTTTCTAGTTTCCCAATAGGTCTTAAGGGCCTCAGATGAAAAATCCTAATACAGAATCATAGGAGTCCATTCTTCTAATTTGCCTGCCTTTGAGATGCTTAAGAATAGGCCTTCTATGCAGGATGAAGGAACACCCACGATGCACACATCCTTTTTTTTCCCTGCTTTCCAGGTGGATATATTTGGCCTATCTTATTGCTAAATAGGAATGTTAGTGTGTTCCTCTCTGTAATATGTCTTTTTGTCACCCATACTATATGCTTTTCTTTTTTGCTATCTGCAGAACTGCGGGACTGAAAATTCCAGTCAGTTGAAATTTGGTTATTTATTTCGTGCCACCAAAAGTGTCTAATTTGTCTTTCTTTATTATCTTATTTTAATGTAAGGTCAAGTGCAATTGTGCCCATCCATATGACAAATGTCTTGTTTACCTCTAGGCTATTTTACTGAACTTGTATCATTTACTGAACTTGCAGTATTGTCTAGCGGTGGAGGCAAGGTTGACACAGTGGCCGGCGTGGTTCTTATGCAGGAAAGGTGTGTGGCAGCAACTCTCGCAGCTGCAAGGTAGCTTCCTCACGTGCGCCACCACCGGCTTCCTCACTTGCATCACAGGGACTTCCTCGCCTATGCCCCTCCACCGCAACTGCAAGGTATAGGATGGTGCCCATGGCCTAGATGTCCAGCAGGCACAGATTTTGGACAACTGTTATCTGACCATGGTAAATCGTTTGTTTATTTCTGCAATGTTATCTAGCCATGGTTAACCTTAATAGTTAGCATTGTTGTGTTTGAGCAACTGATATGATGAGCCAATGTACATTATCTCTGTTCTGATTGATATGACGAACCAATGTACATAGATCAATTCCATACTATTTTGATATATCTAGAAGAGGGGCGTAGCTTGTCCTTTTAGTACATG
The DNA here is from genome assembly GCA_904845875.1 of Miscanthus lutarioriparius. Lineage (NCBI taxonomy): Eukaryota > Viridiplantae > Streptophyta > Magnoliopsida > Poales > Poaceae > Miscanthus > Miscanthus lutarioriparius. Next base: position 54,308,987 of record CAJGYO010000017.1, on the reverse strand, counting down.
TTTCTAGCTCAGTAGTTGGCGTTGAAAGAAAGCCTCGACCTTGGTTTTCAACTTTTGTTTAGTTCTTGAAAGGACTGGAAAATAAATGCTGAAATTGTGAGCAAGGCCTGAGATAGCTGGTAACACAATCTTCCTTTTTCATGATGTGTTACTGTACTGTGCAATGTTTATCCCATTGGGTCCTAGCTTAAAACCAGAATGTTTATATTGGATTGAACTGTGGATTTCAGGCATGTAGTTCTGGGAGGTACTGTAAGCATCATGTTTGATGGTGTCAACAAGCCATTGGGAGTCCTCATGGAAGATACATTAAAAGGCGTGGAGCGGTCAGATGTGTTCCTGGTCTGTAGTTTTTGGGGCAGGGGTGGGGTTGCTATGGCGTACATGCTTAGCCTTCTTTAGAGTGAACTCTTTAGAAGTTCATGTGCTATGTGGTAGGTGACTTGTAGAATTTATCCAATGTACATTTTGTACAAATGTTGACTTCAATGAAATATATGAGATATGTTTATACAATTATGTGATGTGTAATGTGAACTTGTATGGATGTTAAACAAGCCTATAGTTATGTGGTTAATGTGAAATTAATATTATATATAATTGTGCCAGTTCATAGCCACTGATTATTGGTTGCTAAAAAATTTGATATCCTCAAACCATTGGTCGCTAAAATATGTAATAGACCATTGGTTGATATAAATACTAGTGTCCAATTATCGGTCGCTATAAACCCTACCGGTCGCTATAGATTTATAGCGAAACCACTCATCGACCGCTCATAATGACTTATAGTGACCGATTTGGAGTTGCTACATATTGGTTGTGGTATAGTGACGGAATTTACCTTGCGGAAACTTCCTCGGGAGGATGTGTAAGCTTTTCATGCCCACGGTATTTTCGAGGTATTGCCATAATCCTCGAATTTGATAGGAACTCCGAAGGATGAAGCATTGTTTCCTTCGGTGTTTGTGGTTCGGGTGAGGACTCATGAGTCGAACCTAGGGATGGTATGTGTTTGGTTTCGACAGATGAGAACTCATCAACACTCGACATGACTTTCGCCTAGAGGTGTTTGGTTTTTATGACGGAAGAAGTGTGTCTGTCTATGAAGTTTTCAAGAAATTCTACTTGTTCCGTCATAGGTTTGTGTGTGAAACGACCTCCGGCAGTCACGTCAAGGCATAGGTCAGCATCTATGTCAAGACCCAAACAAAAGAGACAAAAATCACGCCATCGGTAATGACAAGTCTGGGTCGGCATAAATTAACTTTAAAAACCTAGCCCATGCTACACATATAGACTCCTTCTCGTAATGCTCAAAGTCGAGGATTGCCCTAGGTAGAGAGACGATACGGGACATGGGGAAAAATGCAAGACAAAACTTGTCTTTAAGTTTATCATAGTCCCCATTTGTACTTTCTACGGCAAATGTGTACCATTGTTTCGCCTTCACTATGAGAGAGAAAGGAAACAATTTCCATCTTAGAATTTCTTGTGTCATGCCTGAGATGCTTAGGCACGAACACATTTCCTTAAATTCGTGGTAATGGCATGGGTTTTTATTTTTAGCCCAGAGAAGGGTTGTGCCCGAACCATGGCTATCAAGCTAGGGTGGAGTTCACCACCAGATGAAAGGTTTGGTTTTGGTGGTGACTCAGAGAACTCACTCTTTAAAGTGGAAAGGTTTTTGATAGGAGTTGAGTTCATGGTGAAAAAGATAAAAAGAAAACTATTTTGTTTTTATAAAATAAAAGATATAGATACGAGGACGAACTAGATTCGAAAAAAATAGCAACCGTTCCTCGGCAACGGCGCCAGAAAACTTGTTGGTATTTCTTAACGTCTACAGAAGTTAATCCGCAGCGTACAGAATTACCGTTGTAGCTTTCACCCGAAAGTAGGTATTTCTTCTAGCTAAATCGTCCAAGGACAACATAAGGATAGCTGATGAGGATAGAGAAGGATTCCTATGGCTTAGGGTCTAAGAATTGATAAACTCTACTTCTACTTGCTCACTTCGGGCACCGGAGCACACCTGATCTGTTAGGCGATACCATCATGTATCTCTACGCCATATCCGAACATGGGAGATTACAAAGGACGGATATGGCTGTCACCACCTACCGCCTACCCCTCAACCCGGGGATACGAGGAAAACTAAAGGTAGGCTCTAGCCTAGACACCATGTCTACGCTATCGACTACTACTCTAGTGTCGATCAGGGTGATCCGTTTTTATCGGGAGCCCTCTATTAGAGCATCCGCCATGGGGACGAACGACGAACCCGCAAACAAGTAAAAGTATTGTTTAATTAATCAAAAGACTTTTATAACCAAAGAATCACGAACACTTACTAAGATACCCGTCGATGTACAAAGCTCTTGTTCGTCAAGGTATAAGGCAGGGAGACACCGATAAGCCCAGCTCTTCCCTGAACTCTCCCTCACATCTCTCCCTACTACTTTTCTAGAGCTAGCTAGGGCCTAAGCCCATGGAGTGGTGATGCTCTTGCTCTTTCTCTTGCTTGTGCTCTCTTGTGTGTTGTTAAATCTGGGGCTCTAGCCCTCTCTTTTATAGTGACTAGAGGTTAGTTTCGGTGGGCTTTCTCCTTTTATTTCTTTGCGCATTTCTGCTTTACACCTTCTGGTTTGCACCTTTTGATGAGTTTTTCATGTATTCCATGTGTATGTCCTAAAATGATCAACTCACCAAAACTTATGGAATATGTTAGTGTAAGACTCTGATTTACTAAGTTTTGGTGTTTGTTTGTATAAATTTTGTGTAAAATTAGTGGGTGAAAATATGAGTTAAGCACCGCCAACAGAGGATAGGAGTCCTCAAAACATCCATCCCGGGGCTCTTATTTCACTAAAGGAACTACCGGAAGAGAGAGAGGCCGGCCCACCTATCCTCGTCGCCGGCGAGCTAGCCGGAGAAGAGGAATAGGGGGCTGGAGGCTGGCCACTGGGGGCTCTCTGCTCACAACGGAGACTCTCGGAAGCTGGTGGGTTGGGGGCTAGCTCAAGAGAAAGAGTTAGTTATCAAAATAACTGCTGATACTATTTTACTGTAGCTTCATCATTTACAACTGCTATATGTTTTTGTCTGCATATTTAAGCAAGGTCTCCTCCAATCAGTACTCTACTGAAGCAGATGTAAGAAGCCATTAATGGTCTCTGCAGCTTTTGGTTTCTAACAGGGTTGGAAAAACGTATTAGATGAAAAAAGGCTCTTTACAAGAATGGTCTATTTTTTTAGCCAAAAACTTGTGCTTTAAAATTGGGTCCTTCTTTAATTTCTATCAGAGGTAACATTATGCCAAAACTGCACAACGGAAACATCACATTCAGTGACGGAACTGAGACGCATCTCTAATGTATAACTAGAGATGGGTCAAGTCCAACCGACGTATTTGATATGTTGGCTCCAACAAAACAAGTCTCTAGTGCACATATCAAAGGTGGGGCTAAAACACAATTGTCACACCCTAGAATTTCTATTTTGGGTTCAAAATAGAAAACATTAAAAAAAAAATGATTTAAAATTTTCTATTTTTAGGCTTTAATTGGTCTGTTACAATTTTTTTCAAATAAAAATGGTTTCATAAAAGTTTATAAGTCATTTTTCTAGTGATTTTGCATTCTTGTTGGTTGCATTAATTTATACGAGTGAAAAATTTTACAAAATTTGACTAATGCCTTGAATAGATTTTGTTCTATATTTAAAAAATAAAGTTCAAAATTATGTTTCAGAAACTACTTTAAAAATGAGTTCAAGTTTCCAAAGTGTTTAAAAATGAATTTTAAATACATCTCAGATTATGTTCTTTAAAATGATTTGAATTCTCATATAGTTTCAAGCATGTTTCAAAATAAAGGTAGCTTAAATAATGTTTGAAACTTACATTTGAAAAATATAATTCAAAGATAGTTTATTTGGCATTCGAATTGGCTTCAAAATAGTTTAAAATTGTTTCAAAAATATAGTTTAATAAGTTTTCAAAATAAGGCTTAAAAAGGTTTCTGAAATATGTTTGGAAAACTTGAAAAGAAAAAAAACTATTTCTATTTAAGTCAAGTTTTAAGTTTTAGAATTTTCAAAATTGAAACAATTTAAATAAGTTTGAAAATCAACTTCAAAAAGCTCAAAAGATTAAAACATGTCGTAGGCTAAAATATTCGTTAAAATATAGCCCAAAGTTCATTTTATATACTTTTCATTTCCTTTTTTAACCTGCTTCATCTCCTTCTCATGCCGAATCTGGCCAAGCCCAACACCCTCCCATGCCTCTCTTTTCTCCTTGATGGGTTGGGGCAGCCCAAAATCTGGCTCCAACCAATCCATCTACCTCCTATCTCCCTATGCCAATAACAGGTGATGATAGTTTCAAAAAAAAAAAAAAAAGGTGATGACCACTACTTGTAATCTTATTGAGCAGCAAGTAGTAACCACACTACCCCACTAATCTTTTGAGACGAGAGACGATAGTGTTGTCATAGCATCAACTGCATGCTGGCCAATAAATACTATTCCAAAAGCTGCATGCAGTCACTCATGATTTCATCACTTGGTGCTCCATAATAGAATCATATCTAAAGCTCCTTTTGGTGTGCTAGACCTAACCAGTTCTTTGACCACTCTGTCTAAGAGCCTCCGTAATAGTGTCAGCTACGTAGCTAGCTTTATGTAGAGGTAAAGAAAAAAAAAAAACTATTTTATACATACTTATTTTTCTAGGTACTATTGGACCCACATGTTTCTCTCTCAGACTCTTAGACTACGTGAAATAGATCAGCTATTTGTTTGTCGCTAGTGACTATTCTCTCTCCTACTTTTTTTCTTATCCAAGTCAGAAAAGCTAGCCAAATAACTAGCTGTTGGGACGCCCTAATCATATCTTCAATCCAAAGCAAGAACAGAAGCATGCAAGCTGCAAGGGCCAAACAGGAGAGCGTCAGACTTAGCCTTAAACTGTGTGCGGCGTAATCATACCGGCCGATATATAGCTCGTTAAACAAGTGCTTGGGTTGTGATTACTCACTTTATTAGTGGCGCATGGCCTATGGTCTTTTGGTTTGGGTCTTGATTACATGATTGCTTGGATACGATTAACTACTGTGCATATATATACTTTTACGATCACATTATACGGTCAGCCTATACCCATCGGCTCAGGCGCTCAGCCCAAACTGCTGAGAGAGAGCTGTGGCAATAGGAGTGCACCAGGTGGACTGGGCTGATTAGCATTTAGCAAGGGAGACAGCAAGGACTTTGAATGAAAAATAAAAAAGCAGTAGATTTGTTTTGTTTCTTTAGAAAAATTTCAACAAACAAGACTAAACGATTTCTACAAGAAAACAAATCAAACAAATTATTCTACTACTAACAGAAAATAAAGTGCTACGCTATGAATGCAAGCAAAAAACATATCATATTAACTTGCAAAAAATTATCTAAACCAAACTTTCACTCTTTTAGCTGACAACGAACTAAATAAATCTTGAAAAAAATTAGAAAAATCATTAAATAGTTTTTTATTTATTGTTTTCTATTCACAATCTAAAATAGAAATTTTTAGGTGTGACAACCATCGACGTCAAGGACACTAGACCTTCGTGAGAGCTCCTCAATACCCATGTATGCTAACCTAAACATCTTCCTCCTCACCATCTTCGAGGATGTAAAGCTGTGGGACTGACCAATAGAGTTCGACATGATCGGGTTTCAGCGAGACGATGGGCATGACGGGGTCTGTGGGTATGCTGATAATCCCGTTTGGCATGGGTGTCAAGTATCTGCCCCGGGCTTGCACACATCGCCTTGATGCTTACGCGGACATTATGCTCGACTTCATCTTCACCTTCCGCACCAGAGTCAGGGTTGGCTGTGCCATCGAGCTCAAGGTGCTCAGGCTGCGAGAGGAGGGGAGAAGATTAGGGAGATAGGATGTACTCCCTGCGTTAATAAGTCTCCAACGTCTAAGCAAAAAAAAAAAAAAAAAAAATCCAAGAGTCTCCATCATATTAGATCGGGACCACGGGTTTAGCTTCTCATACGTGCTGCACATTTGGTGCTCCTTGGCTGCTCCTTGCCTACATTTATTGCTCCTTCGCTGCTCCTTGACTGCTCATTGGCTGCTGACTTTCCTTAAATACAAATCGGCATTGTTTGTTGCTCCTGCGCCGCTCCTTGGTCATTGCGTCGAAGGCTAAAATGATGGAGACTTATGGTCGGAGGGAGTGTATGCATGGATCTCCATATTTCTATAGGCGCTCCCCTCCCTCACACATGGCTCACGTGTATGGAGATCCATACTAGCATCGTCATGTAGGATGAATCAACAATTTGAGAATTTAAGAACCTAAGCGGCATATCCATATAAGTTTAAGTGCCGTAGTACATTTACAATATGTTTGGATTGCGTCACGGATTGGCTCTGGAGCCATCCGAACCTAAGTCCAAACCTAAGATTGAGGTCTGGAACGATGTCATCTGGCTTCATAGGTAAGGCCACTGCTCATTTTTCTGGAATTAGCTCATCCGCTGGAAAACAGGAGCCACCTCGTCCGAAGCCATGATAACCCGGACGGCTTGATCCGGCAAACCAATCAGCTTGTTAACTCGGACACCAATATGGTCTCGCATGACGACACATTGACTGGTAATGTGTATAAAAAGTATGTTATCTTAATTAGAAGTAGTATTATATATAAATATTCTCCACAATGAATATCCTAGTGCCAATCTAGTGTTAACAATGTAAAACAAATAAAAATTCAGGTATCAAATGTCAAAGCTAAAAAGTTTGTCTTATGATAAACGTAGACAAACATATATTATTTACAGCCTAACTGCATCCTTATAAATGGAGGGCCATATGAGTCCATTTTCTCAATCTATAATTAATTTGTTCTAAAAAGTAAACAAAATCCTTATATTTATGGACGGAGAGCTATTTTTTATTGGAGAAAGTAACTATGATAACATAACATAGAAATGATGAATTTACATCCATTCCTTTATGTCTTACAGGATAAATTATATCTTGGTACTTTTGGAGATACTATAGAGAAATAATCATTACCAAGCTTTTTCAAGCAGGACGACGCACGTACACACATGCAAAAAACAATATAATCCCTTTATTTCAAAATATGCATATGGGCCATTTTAGCTTTGTTTTAAGTTAAACTTGTCAAAAATTAAGTTTATAAGAAGGTATATTAACATTTAAATGCCAAATAAACAGAATTTCAAGGGCATTTGTATATTTCATGGTAGATCTAATTAACCTAATAGGGTTGTCGATGTTTATATATTTTTCTATGATCTTGGTCAATATTAAAGAAATTTGACTTAGAACAAAACCAAAAACGATGAAAAGGCAGGGGGTATATATAGATACACCTACACAAATACCCACACACATTTAAATATTTAATTAAGATCTTGTTTGGCTACACTTGTAACTACCTCTTTCCACACGTATTGGAGTGGATTAAAGAGAAAAGTTAACTAATTTTTATCTTAATTTTACTTCGACATAGACAGATTGAGGGGGATAGGAATCCGAAGGCTCATGCATATGATTGGAAGTCCATGCATACGTCGTGTGAGCACAAACTGCTACTGACTTAACACCCGATCAATGATTGCAGGGTAGGAAAACGCAGTCTCAACATTGAACTTTTTTAAGCATGTGCACATCTCCAGTTTGAAGGACTTTGTCACGTTCTGTTGCATACGACATTAGCTATTGGGTCGTGCCGGCACGGGCATGGTTAGTATCGGGCCGTACCGTGCTAAATGGGACCCCATATCCTTCTTACCCGACCCATGCGACCATCTTGGCTACTACTATCTTCTTTTAAATTATAAGTCGCTTTGATTTTTTTAGGTCATCTATTTTTCTATGTATTTAGATATATTATTATATTTAGATGCATAACAAAATAGATATAAAAAAATCAACGCGACTTATAATTTAAAACAGAGTGAGTACTACGGAGCATGCAAATTTTGTTTTCTACTAGAGCGAAGAAGACTTGAAACCAATAATTGTTTTTGTGTGGCGCTAACCTTATATAGCATCTACCAACCGTCGGGATGGCAACGGGACGGATTCGAATCGGGTGGAGTCTCTATGCACCCAAACCCGAAACCTGAAACCGCACCGAACACCGATTCGGATGATAATTCATCTCCAAAACCAAACCCACACGGATCCCCGAAACCCGAATGGATACCCGAAACCCGTTTTGTATGGCAACATAGTAAGAGCAATAAGGACTTTCTATAAACATATGCATGATACATACATACATATTCACATGTATAAACAAGATGCAACAAATAATAAATATTTTCATGAGTCAACTTAGAATAAATTTAATAATCTAAGTACAAGTATTATTAGTATATTATAAAACATTAGTTTTAATTCCAAATGATTTATTTTGGATATTCATTGGGTATCCACGGGTGGAAAACCGAACCCGATAGTTTTCGGGGCCTCAAACCCAAAAACCGTGGATGAGAAATCCTCCCCGAACCCGAACCCGCTAGACTCAAAGCCCGCGGATATCTGACCCAAAACCGCCCCATTGCCATTCTTGGCCAGCCGGCTGACGATTATGCTACAACATGCTCCTTTGTTTAAAAATAAATAAGTTTCTAAAAATTTTCAGACAAATTAAAGACGTTGACAAAAGATGTATATATCCTTATCTCCTTTCCTTTCCCAGAGGAAACTACTACAGAATTGACCTTCACTATCTGTCCATCACTGTCGATTGCTTATAAATAGGCAGTGATAAAACCATTCACTAGAGTTCTTACGTTGAAAATTCAAAAATGATTGGTGTCCTAATGAACCAACAGTGAAGATCCTTATCACCACTGTCCCAAGCCACGAACCGATAGTGATATTGTGACTACCACTGCCGGCTGGTGACTAAAACAGGCAGTGATAGCTGTACACTCATCCAAGGAGGCGTATTTCCCCACCTCTCCCTCTATTGTTGCGGCCATTTTTCACCAAAATGCTAAGGGAAGAAGGTCTTGGATTTTGAAGTGTGGACATGATCTTCTTTCTTTAAGGCTAGTAACAAGCATTAACTCCTTTGAATTAGTAACTTTTCAATTGCTTTGATGGCTAGATTGCTTTATTATTATATTCTTATGCCAGTTATTTCTACATCTTAGAGAGCACTTTTTCAATTAGATCTTGACCATTCAAATTGTAGCGAATCCATCTTTCAAAAGGTTGGTGTCTATGAACCCATTTAATTTCTAGCAAATTATAGGGTGATTTTTATGATTGTTAGTATGTGATACTTTATTTCCATTATGTCCTCGTACATATTAAACTTGCAGAATTATGTGTTGAGGTGTGGGACTCGAAGAGATAGAAGGGAGCTTTCTCAGATCAATGACCTACTCAACGTGTTGAATGAGTAAGTGAAGGATACTATTTATTTTGGAACAAAGTTTAAACCTTAGAAAGTTATTTATTTTAGAACGAAGAGAGTTTTTTTACATTTTATTTCGAAACCATGTATTAGGAGACCGGAAATGCTGTGCTGAGGGCGTCCTATCGTCCGAATGCTCCCGTTTGCAACCCATGACACCAATCCAATGGCCCAACAGTCGTATCCTCTCCAACACTCGGACACTTCCGTTCTCCAGAAGGCTTCCAACACTCGGACACTTCCATTCTGCAGCGCCGTGACTGGCATATCCACCGCGCCCGAGCACGGCCGCCTGCCTTCCTCCATCTCCATCGCGCCTCCAGCCTACCACGGCTGTGCCCTCATTCCTCCATCTCCGCCGCGCCTCCTGTCCGCCGCGACCTTCTCCACTGGACATGTCGCGACCTTCTCCACCGGACATATCGCGACCTTCTCCACCGAAGCGGTGAGCATCGTGCCACCAGCGGGCTCTACATCGGCAAACACCACACGTTGATGAGCCTCCATTCCCAAGCAGCAAGGAGATGTTGCGCTGAAAGTGCATGTTGCAAATATATATTTAAGGTATTTTAGATATTTCAGAGGTATATTGCAAGTGCTTCGTATCTGTATTAGCGGTCACTAACGACAACATTCGACCGCCAATTATTATCCAAAATAGGAGAACTAAACAATCTTTTGACACATATACCTTTACTATTGACACAGTTTCACTTGCATTGGAGAAAACATGTTTTGCAGGACACACATTCGAATACAAGTGGAAAATAAACAAAACCAAGCAAGTAGAAGGAGTTTCTATTATTTCAGATCAAGGATCTACTCAGGTTGAATGAGTAAGGATTTATACTATTTATTTTAAAGTTTAAACCTTGAAAGTTATTTATTTTAGAACTAAATCTTTTTTACATTTTATTTCGAAACCATGTATTAGGAAAAAACGAAAAGGCATGTAAGCGAAGCGTAATTCAGAAATGCGCAAAGGAAATACATGGAGAAGCCCACCTACACACCGAATCTGGGCCGAGCACCGACGTGGAAGGGGCCCAGGCCCACCCAGGAACCGACCATGCGAAGGCGATCGCGAGGCGGCCCCACTAGGGTGCGGGCGCACCCCTATGGCTAGCTCCTGGGCCCAGCTTCCACCGACGGATGCATGGCGGCATGCTATGGGGGTTTAGCATAGTTTCTTAATTTTTCAGCGGCAAATCGACCATGAGCTAGTATATAAGAAGGGGTGGAGCTCATTCTCAACACACACCATTTGGAGCTACTCACCTCACCTCTCTCTACTTGTACTCTTTAGCTTTTAGTAGTAGTTTGGAGCTAGCAAAGCTATCAAGGAGGGCTTGGCTCCTTGGAAGAAGAGTGACATTTTGGTATGAATAAAGTGTTCTTCCATAGTCATGCTCTCATATCATTTATATAGTAGTGCATATGAACTAGACTATAGTTCTCATGTTATAATCATGATATATGAACTAGCATATAGTTTGTGTGTTATGATCTTAACATGTTCAACTTCATGCTTAATCATTCATATGGTTTGTATGAGTAGAAGTAGAGCTAGGGTTGAGGTGATGGTTCGTCGTTCCTTCGGAGTTTGCCCATATTCTTGCTTGTCGATCCATAGGGTCGAGTCCCGGGGAGATATGGGTAGTTTGCTTGTACACGGGCATGGTGCTCAGGTACATGGGAACCTTCGGATATGACGGTGCCCCACGGTTGAGGGGTAGGCGGCATGTGGTGATAGCCCTGTCCGCCCTTTGTAATCCCCCACGTTCGGTATTGTGTAGGAGTCTTAAAGTCTCTCATGCTTGCTTGCAGACCTGTGCTCGAAGATCTCCCCGTTTACCTTGCACTTAGTTCTAACTCTAATCATATAACTTGTATGCTCATTAATTGTTCTTTGCACGGCTATATTTGAACATGCCAGCTCCACGTAGGAATATTATTTTATTCTTTGTTTTCCTTTTATCCTTGAGGTTGGCTTAGATGTGTGTCCACTATCCTTAAAATACCATTTTTACCCCTGCCATGAACTATGGTCCACTATGCAAGTATATAATGTTGTTCATGCTCATGCTAGACTCTTATACCTTGCCCACCTTTGGGAAAATATAAATAATGATACCCTGGATACTTCTGGGTGAAATGCTACAACGATAGGTCCATGCGTTTGCGGATATTTCTGTAATCGTTAAGAACTATCGTAGTTGGTGTTTCTTGGTGGCGTCGCTAAGGTTAACTCAATCTTAGTGATGGTGCTAAGAAATACCAATAGGCATTTCTGGCGCCGTTGCTGAGGATGGACTTAAAACCTCCACACTTGGTGATTGCGCTAAGAAATGCCAACAAGCATTTCTGGCGCCATTGCTGGGGAGGGCATAGGTTAAAGAATCTAGTAGGACATGATCATGAGCACATGCATGTAATGGTAGCCATAGTTTATGTAGGCTAATGCTGCTTGTTTTCTTCCTGTTGTGGATGAAAATAGGATAGTGTATGAGTGGTTTTGATCTACCGAACAACTACATCGATAATCCGGAGGCACTCCTAAGGAAGAGCCAGTCTCATACCACTTCATCTTCTGCTACTCCACCGGCAGTTGAACCAGTCATCCCTGTACCATCTGCTACTATCGAAATGGCCAAGTCACTCTATGACTACTCCACCCCCGCTATTGCTAACGTGCCCGTTGGGCCCGCTATCAACACGGGTACTGGAAACTTTGAGTTGCACACTGGCCTAATCACGATGGTACAGGTGAACCAATTCTGTGGTTTGCCAAGCGAGGACACAAGTGCACACTTGCAACACTTCCTGGAGCTGTGCGACACCATCGTCTTCAAAAACGTCGCACAAGCTAGCATAAGGCTCCGTCTGTTTTCCTTCTCCCTCGTGGGGAAGGCAAAACAATGGTTTTACAAGAAGGAAGCTATCAGTATGTGGGATAAATGTTTCACGGCGTTCCTCGTGAAGTTTTTCCCCATGGGCAAAACCAATGCCCTAAGGGGGAAAATTTTGAACTTCCAACAATCGTCACTCGAATCCATCCCCGAGGCGTGGGAAAGGCTCTAGGATTACATCCAGGCCTGCCCACACCATAGAATGGAAAACTGGTGAAAACATCTAGGCCCCTAGTTGGGTTTGGGTGATTCATGATGACACAAGATTACTATGACTAACGTGTGTTTTGCAGAGGCAATTTGAGTTAGGTCATGGTAATGGAAATTGATTGGCCAATCATGGTTATCATGCCTCTATCGATAGAAATTGTTTTGGTTTTCAAAGGATGGATGACAAGGTAAAGGACGGACTAGTTCTAAGTGTCGTTTAATGTTGGAGAGACACTTAGAGTAGTTTGGGACTTTATTTTTCCTTTGGCTGTACTATTAAGGGGGGTATGGACTAGTAGCTTGACCTAGGTGAGTCTAGTGTGTTAGGTGTGGCACTTGTCAAACCTAGCACTAGGTAGCTCAGAAATAGCCCTAAGATCAATTGGAGTCAACTTCATTCATAAAGGATTTCGAGTTGAAAGTGAATGGAGGGTCAAATGACTAACCGGACGTTGGTCTGCTTGTGACCGGACGCTGGAGGGTGAGTCCGATCAGTTCATTTGATTAACTATAGTCATCTGGTATTGACCAAACGCTGAGTGGAGGAGCACCGAACATTGGGGTGCCTGCGTCCGGTCCACTCTAGAGAGGTTCTAGAGAGTCTTTTTCTTGACCGGACGCGTCCGGTGGGTGCTAATCGGACGCTGGTCAGAGTCCGGTCAGATATTAATGGCTCTCTCTGACACATTGGCAGGTACAACTAACTGGAGCATCCGGTCACCCTGACCGGAGCATCCGGTCAGCCTACAGAGTGATGACTCAACCTCCAAACGGTATGTTTTGAATGAGGGGGTATAAATACATATCTCACTCGTCCATTTGAGGTCTCTTGCCCATTTCTTCAGCTGAGAAACACCTTTGGAGTGCAAGGGAGAGCAAGAGCCTAGTGGGGTGATTGAGATATGATAATCCAAGATTAAGGACCTCATTAGTGCATAGGGAGTAGCAAGTGTGCATCCACCATTCTCATTAGGCTTGTCTTGGTCAAGTGAGAGTTTGTGCTTGTTACTCTTGGTGATCGCCATCACCTAGATGGCTCGGTGGTGATTGGGAGCTTGGTGATCATCCGGCGGAGCTTGTGGATGACCCAAGTCAAGTTGTGAGCGGTTGTGGGTGATTCACCACGATGGAGTGTCAAAGAATCAACCCGTAGAGAGCACTTGATCCTTGCGTGGATCAAGGGGGAGCTACACCCTTGCGCAGGTGCTCCAACGAGGACTAGTGGGGAGTGACGACTCTCCGATATCTCAGGAAAACATTGTCGTGTTCCTTTCCCTCTCTTTACATTGAGCATTTACATTTGAGCAATTCATTTCATGTCTTTACATTCCTAGAATTGTCATGATAGAGTAGGATTGGAATCTAGGGTGCAAAACTTTTGTATGGGAGAACAATAGAAACATATTCTAGACACAAGGGGTGAAATAGGCTAAGTGTAGGGCTTAATTATTGCAAAAATTTAGAATTAGCCCAATTCACCCCCCCCTCTTGGGTATCTTGATCTTTTCAATTGGTATCGGAGCCTCGTGCTCCCTAAATTGGGCTTAACCGTCTAGAGTAAGATGTCCCACGGGGATGGACCCTCTCCTATCTTTGAGGGAGATGATTTTCCTTATTGGAAAATTCACATGGAGGCATACCTAAAGGCTTTAGATGTTGGAGTTCTTAGAGCCGCCTCATAAGGCTTCCCTAAACCTAAGGATCCCGCCAACCTTCAAGGCGATGAGGTTAACTATGAGAAGTGGAATGCAAAGGCTAGAAACACCCTCTTTATAGGCCTTTGCAAGGATGTTTTAACTGTGTGTGGAACCACAAAGATGCCCATGCACTATGGTCAGACATTATGCGCTCCATGAGGGAACCAAGAGTGAGCGTGAGGAATGCTACCACCTTGTGATGAAAAAGCTTAATTCATTTGAGATGCTTCCTAGAGAAAGTGCCAATGAGATGTATTCACGCTTGAATGTTCTTGTAGAGGAAGTCAATGGGCTTGGACTCACACAAATGCAACCCTCCAATGTTGTGAGAAAGATCTTGAGTGTCCTCCCCATTGACAAATATAGGCATATTGTGACGGTGTTTCATCAAGGTGATCTTTCCACCACTAAAACAACTTAAATATTAGAGAAGATCAATGCATATGAGATGTACATGCACATCACTCCACAAGATGGCTCTTCTTCCACAAAGAAAAAAGATTTGGCATTCAAGGTGAGTCAAGAAAAAAGGGGCAAAGTAAGAGTTGATCATGATAGCTCAAGTGATGATGAGATTGATGAGGCAAGTCTTGCTCTCATGGTGAGAAGAACTGCCAAGATGCTCAAGAAGCTAAACAAGAATGGTGTCAAGTTTGATGGTAAGAAGAAGAAATTCTTCACTAGTAATAGAAGGAAGCCCATCTCCAAAATGGATTGCTATAATTGTGGAGAACTTGGTCATCTAGCTCATCAATGCCCCAAACCCAAGAAAGACAAGTACAAGAAGAAGTACAAGGGCAAGAAAGATGACTCAAGTGATGAAGATGATGATGAGAAGAAGAAGAACAAGCATACAAGAAGAAGGATGGCAAGAAGAAGGAATTTCACAAGAAGAAGAAGAATTGCAAGGCATACATTGTTGGAGATTGGCTCACGGACATTGAATCATCAAGTGGCTCATCCGATGATGAAAGTGAGAATGAGAAGGAGAAGGTGGCCGCTCTTGTGATTGATTCTTTACTATCTTCACCGACACCGCTGCCGTCATCCTCTACACACCTATGCCTTATGGCTAAGGGTGAATGAAAGGTACAAAATGATGATGATAGTAGTGGTGATGATAATGCTAGCAATGATGAAAGTGGTATTGATAGTGATGAAGAATTTGAATCACCTTCTTATGATGATCTTGTCAAGTTGCTAAACCAATACACTAAAATCATTAGAAAGACAAGGGCTAAAAATGAAAAAGCTAGAACTTGAGAATGACTCACTCTTAGCAAAATATGACAGCCAAAAAAGCTAGTGTTGAGCTTAGAGAAGAAAATAAAATTATGTCATCCAAACTCAAGGAGTTCAAAACCTCTAAAAAGGAGTTTAGAGAAAAACATGATAAACATGAGGGGATACATAATGAGCTAACCACTAGTTACAATTTGCTAAAAGAAGAGTACACCAATCTCAAGATTAATCATGAAAATCTTGTTCTTTCTCATGAGTTATTATTCAATGAGCCACATGATGCTACTAACAATGTTGTTAAGATTGATATAGCTACATCATGTGATGACTTGATTGTTGAGAGCATTGAGCAAGGTTCTAGTAGCAAAGGCAAGAAAGTGGTTGAGTCTGACAACTATGATGAGTATGTCAAGCTCAAGAATGAGAATGAAAAGCTTAAGAAAGATCTTGAAAAGCTATCAACCACCAACACAATTGTGATAGAGAATCTTGATAAAGATTATGATATGGCTCTTGAGAATGAGATGCTTAAAGAAGAGAATAAAAGACTTAAGGTGGAGAAAATCATGATGAACTTAGAGAAAAAAACAAGAAGCTCAAGTTGGAGAAAGAGCATCTTAAGACCGGTTTGAGCAAGTTTACAAGAGGCCAATATCTCCAAAGTGAGCTACTCATGAACACCGTGATGAAGATGGATAGAAGTGGTATTAGGTACTTGGCAAATCAAGAGAAGAAAGCTCAAGCTCAATATCAACAACAATACCAGTCAAAGCCTAAGCCAAAGAGATGCTTTCAGTGTGGACAAGAAGGTCACTTTGCTCATGAGTGTCAAACCCAACCACCACAACCCTTGCCCAAGCATGCTAGACCTTTTGCTTTCAATGCTCACTACATGCTTAGAAAGGATTTTATTGTAAAAGATGAAAGTCATGTTCTTAGGTCCTCCCAACAAGAATGGGCCTATGCAAATTTGGGTTGCAAAGTCACTAGTTGAGAAAGTCAAGGGCCCCCATCAAGTTTGGGTCCCTAAACAACAAGCTTGATCTCTTATTTGTTGGTGAACTACAAGACCAGTGGAAGTCATTGGGTTATTGATAGTGGTTGCTCTTAACATATGACCAGTGATCCTCGTATGTTCACCTCACTAGATCAAGAAGTAGATGGTCAAGAAAGGATTACATTTGGCGATAATTCTAAGGGCAAAGTTCAAGGATTGGGCAAAGTTGCAATATCAAATGATCATTCAATATCAAATGTGTTATATGTTGCTTCATTGAGTTTCAACTTGCTATCCATTGGTCAATTATGTGATCTTGGCTTTCAATGCTTGTTTACCGAGAAGGAAGTGGTTGTGTCAAAGAAAGATGATGATCAAGTTATATTCAAGGGTTTTAGATACAACAACCTATATCTAGTGGATTTCACCTCCGAAGATGCCAACTTAAAGACATGCTTATTCACCAAAACATCACTTGGGTGGCTATGGCATAGAAGACTTGCACATGTTGGGATGAGCTCACTTAAGAAGCTAATGAAGAATGAATTAGTGAGAGGTTTGAAGGATGTGAAACTTGAGAAAGACAAGCTTTGTAGTGCATGTCAAGCCGGCAAGCAAGTTGCAAACACTCATCCAACAAAAGCTTACATGTCAACAACAAGAGTGCTAGAGCTTCTTCACATGGATCTATTTGGACCAACTACTTACATGAGTTTGGGAGGAAATCTCTTTTGTCCTATGATAGTTGATGACTACTCTAGATATACTTGGGTGTTCTTCCTTCATGACAAGACCAAAGTGGCATCATGTTTCAAGAAGTTTGCCAAGAGAGCACAAAATGAATTTGAAGTGAAGCTCAAGAAGATAAGAAGTGACAATAGAAAAGAATTTGACAACACAAACATTAAAGCATATTATGATGAAGTAGGGATCAAGCATGAGGTCTCCGCAACATACACTCCTCAACAAAATGGTGTAGTAGAGAGAAAGAACCGGACACTTATCACCCTTGCAAGAACAATGCTTGATGAGTACAATACACCTGAAGCTCTATGGGTGGAAGCTATCAACACCGCATGTTATGCATCCAATCGCTTATTTCTTTAAAAGTTTCTTGGCAAGACCCCTTATGAGTTTCTCAATGGGAAGAAGCCGGACGTATCATTCTTTCGGTGTTTGGTTGCAAATGCTATATCTGCAAGAAGCGGCAACACCTAGGGAAGTTCCAATGATGTTGTGTTATTGGTTTTCTTGTTGGTTACTCATCAAAGTCCAAAGCATATTGAGTATTTAATCGTGCCACCGGCTTGGTTGAAGAAACATATGATGTGGAATTTGATGAATCTAACGGCTCCCAAGGAGCACATGAGAATCTTGATGATGTAGGTGGTGAACCATTGAGGGAGGCCATGAAGAACATTCCGGTTGGAGACATCAAGCCCAAAGATGACAAAGATGATGTACAAGTGATTGATCCACCGTCTTCATTAAATATGCCACGAGATGATGATAAAGAAGGGAGAGTAGAAAATGAAGATACTCATGTCTCCCATGATCAAATGGTGGCACAAGCTCAAGATGTTGATGCTCCACAACCTCTCCCTCAAGTGGTTGATAGAAGAAATTCACCTCTACTATAAGCACATCCGCAAGATCTCATCATAGGGAGTCCTTCAAAGGGTGTAATGACTCACTCTCAAAAACTTGCTTCATTTATTGAACATCACTCGTTTGTTTCTTGCATTGAGCCTACAAATGTAGAAGAAGCTCTTCAAGATCCAGATTGGATAAATGCCATGCATGAAGAGTTGAACAACTTCACCCAAAATAAAGTTTGGACACTTGAAGAGCGACCACAAGATGCAAGAGTCATTGAAACAAAGTGGGTGTTCTACAACAAACAAGATGATTAAGGCATCGTTGTTAGGAACAAGGCAAGACTAGTTGCGAAGGGGTTCTCCCAAGTTGAAGGGTTGGATTTTGGAGAGACCTTTGCACCGGTTGCAAGACTTGAAGCCATTCGTATCCTTTTTGCATATGCATCCCATCATGAAATGAAATTATATCAAATGGATGTTAAAAGTGTATTTTTAAATGGTTTCATAAATGAACTAGTCTATGTTGATCAACCTCCCAGGTTTGAAGACCCTAGATATCCTAATCATGTCTATAGGTTGTCCAAGGCGCTATATGGGCTTAAGCAAGCCCCAAGAGCTTGGTATGAGCGCCTTCGGGATTTCCTCATTGAGAAGGGCTTCACCATTGGGAAGGTCAATACCATACTATTCACTAAAAAGCTTGATGGAGAGATCTTCATTTGTCAAGTATATGTTGATGATATCATATTTGGCTCATCAAATGAAGACTATTGCAAAGAGTTTGGTGAATTGATGTCAAAGGAGTTCGAGATGTCTATAATTAGAGAGCTTACATTCTTTCTTGGTTTTCAAGTCAAGCAAATGAGAGAGGGGATTTTCATCTCTCAAGAAAAATATATCAAGGATCTTCTCAAGAGGTTCAAAATAGATGAATGTAAGCCAATCAAGACACCAATGCCATCTAATGGACATCTCGACCTAGATGAGGGAGGTAAATCGGTTCATCAAACTCTCTACCATTCTATGATTGGTAGTTTATTATATTTGACCATATCTAGGTCTGACATCATGTTTAGTGTGTGTATATGTGCTAGATTTCAAGCTAATCCTAAGGAGGCTCACTTGGTTGCCGTTAAAAGAATTGTTAGGTACCTTAAGCACACACCAAGCATTGGTCTTTGGTATCCCAAAGGAGCTAGATTCCAACTAGTTGGTTATTCCAATTCGAATTATGCCGGTTGCAAAATTGATAGAAAAAACACATCCGGAGGGTGTCATTTGCTTGGTAGATCACTACTGTCTTGGACCTCCAAGAAGCAAAATAGTGTGGCTTTGTCCACCGCCGAGGTGGAATACATTGTCGCAGGTGCTTGTTGTGCACAAATTGTTTACATGAAGCAAACTTTGCTAGATTATGGTGTAGTTCTAGAAAAGGTACCTCTTTATGTGACAACGAGAGCGTGGTAAAGCTTGCTAATAATCCGGTTCAACACTCTCGCACCAAGCACATAGATATCCACCATCATTTTCTTAGAGATCATGTTGCGAAAAATGATATATCACTAGAAGGTGTAAGGACCGAGGATCAATTGGCGGATATCTTCACTAAACCGCTAGATGAGGCTACATTTTGTCGGTTGAGGAATGAACTAAATGTGCTTGACTTTAGTAACTTCACTAAAAAATGAGCTTGTGTTGTCTCTTGCATTGCATTGTAATATAAAACATGTTTAATTTGTTAGTAATGCACTTAGAGCTTGTCTAACATGGTTAAGATAACCGCCGAAAAGCGTGTGAAGGAGCTTAACGTTGGATCAAACTTGACAAGCAACTAGATTTACTTTCAAGTATTGCATTGCATGTGCATATGTGTTGCTTTGTCGTTTCTTTTCAGTTATCTTTTGAGCCCCGCTGTGTTTGTCCACAAATAGGGAGAGCATTTGAAGCTCCTATTGGTCATAAAACCCTCTTTGTGTGGTCACATGGTGCTTATCGCCCCTTTTATTGCATATTTTCTTAAAAAGAATTATAGCCTAAGGTAAAATACTTCAAAAATTTTGGGGGCTTGAGAGAGGTCTCTCACATTAGTCCTAATTGGTGTTTATTTGTGTCTTATTGAAGTTGGGACTTGATTGGGAAAAAGCAGCGCGAAGGAACTTTGAAGATTTGCTAAAAATGGTGACCGGACGCTGAATAGTGTTCCTCCAGCGTTCGGTGTGAAGATGGTCATGCGTCCGGTCAAACGAAGAAGATGTCAGGATCGACCGGACTCTATTGTGCATCCGATCATGAGGCACCAAACATGTTCGGTCATGTCTTGAGGGGTTTTGGATCTCTCTGTTGTCGATCGGACTCCGGGTGGCAGCGTTCGGTCGTTGCCACCAGTGCGTTCGGTCAAATGAATCCATGTGGATCTAATTCCTTTTCTTCTCTGTCATGCGGGGGCCACCATAAATAGTTTTCCTTTGTACCCAGGTCACCCGCGCCGCCTGCATCGCGCCTGCCTCGCCGTGCCCATGCCCGCGTCTACACTACCATGCCCACGCCTACCTCGCACAGTCGAGCTCTGCCGTACCACCACCGTACCGCACCCATGCCATAGTGTCCGCGCCGCCGCGGTCATCGTTGACTTCTTCACGAGCATCACCATGAGGTGCTCCATCGCTGGTCTACTCGTCGTCGTGCTTTTTGTCCAAGCGCCAGCAACCCTAGCCCTAGGCGTAACCTTGCCAATCCCGAGTGGTGTCCCGTGATCCTCTCCTTTGCTTGTCAGTCGTCGGATCGTTGGATTTCATCAAGTTGCAAGCTATCGATTTCAATTTATCATCTACTACTTGCTTCTTAGGGTTTCTCACCTCTAGATCAATATAGTGATTATTTATATTTCCTATCTATTCCATCGTGCAGCGAGTCGATGCTTTTATGGTTGTTTTGGTAGATGTTAGTGAACTCGGGGCCAAGCCCGTAAGTAAGGATTGAGTCCAAGCCTCTTGAGTGTCAGTGGTTCTTGTCAGCTTTAGAGATGGCATGTTGCAAGAATGCTGGGGGTGGTCCTGTTGATGAGGATCTAAGGCCTCTGTCTCGGCTGACTGCTCAGCAAAATGGAAAGGCGAAAATGACTACAAAGAAGAAGCGCAAGAGAGATGATGTTGAGGCAGAGAGAGCAGCAGCAGTGGTAGCGGTCGTAGAGCGTGCAGAGAGAGGTGGATCTGGGGGTGGTATTCACCTAGGTGATCAGTTGTCACTAGCTCAGAGGGCCATGGTCGAGAGGATTGAGACAAGTTTTGGTAGTCCACCCAGGACTATCATGCTTAGAGGATGGCGTGTCTCTTTAGAGGACATTCTAGAGGTCCCTCATCTAGATGAGAGCTGGACTCATGGGGTGACTGAGCAGCAGACATAGTCGGTAGAGCAGACAAAGGATGCTCAGTAGGGAGAGCAGGTTGAGGAGGTAGAGCATGCATCATAGCTATAGCTTCGATGCTCTAGTCGCACATGCACTCAGGTGTCACCGAGGCCTCAGATACAGAGGCGGGGTTCTCGTCCACCTCCTAGACTACAGGGTCCACCTCTGGTGGTACACCTTTACCTGAGGACAGCCACAGCCAGACAGGTGCAGCAGCTATGGTTCATACAGTTTGAAGATTGGTTTCCACCGAGGCGGGATGAGCATGCCTCAGAGCACTTCTACACTATGTTGCAGGAAGACTTCTATAGTGCATATCTCAATAACGGTGCAGTCGAGTAGATCTGTCCTCACCTTTCTTATCTGCCAGGCTTGACAGATCTTCTTGGATGGACTGGTCGCTATGTTCTGTCATGGGTTCATGAGTTCTACTCCTCTCTATGGATTGACCTAAGGCACATGTTTATTCACTTTGCTTTCAGAGGCCGTGACTATAGGCTCTAGAGCTAGAGGGTCAAAGAGATACTGAGGATTCCAGAGTCACCTATTCGGCTTCAAGAGGTATGCTATGGACAGACAGAGCCTTTGAGATGCCCTCATGGTGGACTTGTGCCACCTACAGATCTTGTCAGACCATGCTTCATAGAGACATTTGGCATGGGGTCGAGCAGGACACCATGTGACCTTACACCTACAGCTCGGCTCCTTGATGCTATTATGAGGAGGACTCTACTTCCGAGGATGGGCTACCGCGAGGGCCTGACTTGAATTCAGCTGTGGCTAGTGCATTATCTGGTGTCTCAGACTATCTTTGATTTTTGGGATGTGATGCTTTCAGAGATGGAGGACACACTAGCAGAGGGCTTTAGAGGTCATCGTCAGCTGCCTTATGCTCATTGGATCACTTTCCTACTCTGCAAGATAGTTACACATAAGTCTCTAGAGACAATGGCAGAGTGGACAGGTGCTACCACTGAGTTTCCACAGTATGACATGAGCCAGATGCTACATCACAGTCGTGCAAGGACATCTTGCCAGCAGAGTCGTCGCCCAGAGGTACCAGAGACAGTAGCTCAGCAGGATGAGATCATCAGGGGCATTGTAGCGATAGAGGAGGAGGAGCTTGATGCATAGCAGGAGGATGAGGTCGAGAGTGACCCGAGTGACAACTCAGATGATGACTATCAGCTGATTCCATAGATGGCTCCTCGACCACATGATAGAGAGGCCAATGTCTCCATCTCAGCTCTACCATAGCCACCATAGACTAACCCAGCACTTCTAGCTGTACTTGAGCGGATGAGATAGGACTAGGCACGCTAGGCACAGGAGACCGTAGCTGCACTTGCTCAGGTTCAGGCACGACAAGATGAGTTTTAGCGGTAGCACCAGGCCATGCAGCAGCAGCAACTTATGATTCAGCAATAGTTACTCGGCTTCATGTAGCATGTATTCACTGCTATTGGGGTTGATCCTCAGCAGTCTACATTTCAAATAGGCTAGCCTGCCACCACCACTCCCATGACTCCAACTATACAGCCCAGTGGGCTTCCGAGTCAGAAACAACCAGCTCCTCAGTTTACCTCACCTATAGAGCAGTTGTCTCAGTGGTTTGCTTCACTAGGAATAGCTCAAGGACCACACTTTACTCCTATTGTTACGGGCTTCACTCTGACTCAAACTTCTTCGGCATTAGTGACAGACACCCTAATCTCCAGGAGTCTTAGCGCTACCTTCAGTGAGCTTACAGGGCAGTCTACACCTCTAGTGTTCTGAGTCCCTGTTCCCACCACATCTGCTCTAGTTACCGGGACTACTGAGACAATTCCGTCATCTGTTACATCATCCGAGCCACCTCAGACAGTCACTCCTACACTTGAGGTTTCAGCCACTGACTCCCCTGTTTTTTCTTCCGTTTCGTTTTTCTGTCTTGACTTTATGCTTCCACTGTGCAGATTCTTGCGGACGGGCCGCCCTTTGGGACTGGCACCCAAGAAGAGCCTTGCCCTCTAGGCGGGATGGGCAGCGTCGGCCGATGTTGCTCCTGCTTCGGGCAGGAGTGGTGACGATGCCGCGGCCGTGCTGGTCGGCTCGACGGCGGTTGTGGTGGCGCCCACACTTTTGGTGGCCGCCGAGCAGGTGGGATCATCCGTGGTGGGCACGGTACCGCCGGCCGAGGGTCCTATATCGCCGGTGGTCGCGGTCGTGACCGTGCCATGCCAGGATCATCCGGGCGCAGCCACGGTGGTGCCCGAGGGCGTAGTGCGGTCCGTGCCCCTAGAGGCCCCGGTAGAGGTGGATGCGACAATGTCATGCCGGAGCAGCCGAACACAGCCATGGTGGTGTCCGAGGGTGCGGTGCAGTCCATGCCATCGGAGGCCCAGGTGGAGACGACCGCGGCCATGACAAGCCCGGTGGGGCTAGGTGTCGCCACTGTGGCGTCCGAGGGGGTGACTGGATCGGCACCACCGGTGGATCCACCTGTGGCGCTTGAGGCGGCCTAGATGGAGGAGGACCCGGTCGGGGGGTCCTCAGGCGTCGTGGCGGTGGTGCGAAGGACTAGGAATGAGTCGCCCTTGGCCCCCTTGTCGGGAGGCAACCGTTCCCCCACATGGAGCGAGCCGCCGCTTCAGTGGGGGGCTGCTCAGGACCTGACGTCGGCCCTTTTCACGCTCGACGATCATGCCGAGAGCATGGAGCGGGAGAGTCTCGACATCGGGCTTTCGACCATGATGAATGCCCTGGACCAGGCCAGAGGGGTCTTGCGTGAAATCTTCGTTCCTACTAGCCAGGTATCCGTTCGTTCTTCCTTCTTTCTTCAAGTGCTTTTGTGTTTTCGTGTTTCTTAATGCCGGTCTTCTTTCCAGATCCTTGTTGCTCGTAGTCGGAACAAATCCTAGTTCCTCCACGAGCAGAAGGTGGAGTGGGATCACCTTGTCAAGGAGGCCCGGCTGCGAGGAGACGTGGGTGCACAGCTTGCTGCCACCCAGCAGCGGGAGGCCTAGGCGCGCCGGGACGTGGAGGAGACCCACGGGATGTTTGAGGACTTAGTGGCGAGGGTGAAGCTGGACGAGGAGGAGGCCGCCCAAATAAAAAAGGAGCGGGATGAGCTAGTCTAGAAGGATGTCGAGGCCAGCAAGCGGGCCGTCGAGGTCCTAGGCGAGCTGGAGATAGAGCGAGATCTCAGGCGGGAGGCTGAGGATAGGTCCTCGGACCTTCAGCGGAGGGCGGATCAGGATGCTGTGCAGATCGATCGGCTGCGCAGGGAGCGGGATGAGGCGCGCCGGGCCAAAGAATGACTTCGCTCAGAGTGCAGCACGGCCCGCGAGGAGCACGACCAGGCCATCCGAGAGCATGACGAAGCACGTCTAGAGGTTGAGTCCCTCCGGACGGAACTTGGAACCACGGTGGCCTATAGGCTGGAGGTCGAGGAAGCTGCTGTCGGGCTACGTGCCGATCTTGCTAATGCGTGGGGGCTTCTCCAAGCCGAAGGTGATGAGTATGATCGCCTGTCTTCCGCCGTTCTGGTGGTCTGTGACAACCTGCAGGTGGCGCAAGAGGAGGGGACCAGCTCCCTTGCGGCCCGTGCCGCTGGTATCATGGCTCGGGTGGGCCAGCTTGAGGAGAGTGCTTTTCATGCTGGGATTACCTAGGCCTTCACCGTTGCCCATTCTCATTATGAGAAGGAGGTCAACCTGGCGGTGATGAGCGAAGGGTTCCCGCCTACTTACGAGGATGCTGAGCTGGACGCGATTCAGAAGGCGGTGGCTCCTCTTGCGAAAAAACTGGTGGACAATCTGAAAGAAATGGTTCTTGCTCTGTGGAAGTAGTTAGTCGAATAAATTTGATAAACACTTTATATGTAATATGTGAACAAGTGTCGATACTTTCGTGTCTGGAAGTAGTTTTGTGGTTTTGCTTCGTAATTTTGTTTCTGATGGTTGCGCTTGGAATTTGGTTTCTGTTTGATCTCACCTTCTTCCCCTTTCGCAGTCACAAAGAGTGTTTATTCTATCCGACCCTTCCCTTTGTCTGATGTAATGTTTGTTTTCGAAAAAACAAGGGAAGGGAGGTAGCCGTACCTTTACCAGCCCCCAAGTGAGATCCGTCCCTTTGCAGTTGTGGGGGTCGGGTCTTACTGGAGATCGGAGCGAGAGAAGCAAGCTTGCGCTTGTATTAGCCCGTACCCCTTTGAACTTCTGTCTCTGGATCAAGCAGGTCGAGCCCCCGAGCCCTGTTAGGGTCTGATAGGGGTTGGCCATATTTCGCGTGTTACCTCGTCCTCGACTTTTGCAATCGGAGGGGCTGAGTAGACGACACTTGCCTCGATGGCTCGAGTGTTGCGCTCAACGAGCTCACTAGCAGGTACGTTCATGTGGAATCCGGGTCCGTCATTTGCTGACGGGGTCGGCAGAACCCTCCGGTGGCACTCCACAATTTCTTAACCCACCTCCCGGCAGATGCCTGAGCCGTTCGATAGGCTCAAGTGGCCCGCTGCCCTCTCCTTGGTGGAGATTTTGTGGGTTTGCCTTGGGGTTAGAATCGAATGAGAAAAGGTCAAGATGTCCCAGTCCGCTTTTGAATGGGGTCGGGCAGGGCGCCTTTTTGAATGGTCCAACCAGGTCGAGCCCCCAGACCACGAAGGGCCACGTGATGGGAATCATCTGGAGTGCCTAGGCCGGGAGGTGAGTTTGCCGAGCGTAGTACTGACACCCTTCGCAGGTGTGTACGATTTGCTCAGCGTCAGATATCGCGGTGGGCCAATAGAAGCCTTGTTGGAATGCGTTTCCAACCAAGGTCCTTGGTGCGGCGTGGTGACCGCAGACCCCACCGTGGATGTCGCTCAACAGTAGTTTTCCCTGTTCGCTAGGGATGCAAAGCTGGAGGATCCCGGTGTGGCTTCGTTTGTAGAGTTCGCCCTCTACAAGAACAAAGGACTTGGCGCGACGTGCGAGCTGTCGAGCTTCCGTCTTGGTTGCTGGCAACGCGTCGTGGAGGAGGTAGTTGATGTAGAGTGTTCTCTAGTCATCTAGAGGGTCGTGCTCCGTTGTTGGATCTACTTCAAGCTCCATGACCTCGGGGTCGGACAGAGCCATCGGTGGGTTGGCCCCTGGGGTCTGCTTGGAAGGGCCATCGTCGACCGGCTCTGACCTTTCATAGCGCACCGAGGGTTTGTGTTGATCGCTAGCGAACACGCCCATCGGTACCGGCTCTCGGCCAGCCGCGGCTTTCGCAAGTGCATC
The DNA here is from genome assembly GCA_904845875.1 of Miscanthus lutarioriparius. Lineage (NCBI taxonomy): Eukaryota > Viridiplantae > Streptophyta > Magnoliopsida > Poales > Poaceae > Miscanthus > Miscanthus lutarioriparius. The sequence goes on along the minus strand of CAJGYO010000017.1, from coordinate 54,282,215 downwards.
AGCCGCCTCGTTGAGGCACCTCGGGATGTGGTTGAGCTCAAGACCGTCGAACTTGTCCTCCAATCGTCGGACCTCCTGGCAATACGTAGCCATTCTGGCGTCGTGGCAGCTTGACTCCTTCATCACTTGGTTGATGATCAGCTAGGAGTCGCCCCAGATGTCGAGGCGTCGGATGCCCAACTCGATGGCGATGCGTAGGCCGTTGATGAGTGCCTCATATTCGGCCACATTATTTGATGAGGGAAAATGGAGACGGACCATGTACCTCATACGGACCCCGAGGGGTGACACGAAGACCAGCCCCGCGCTAGCGCCCATCTTCATTAGTGATCCGTCGAAGTACATTGTCCAGTACTCTTGATCGACGATGGTCGGTGGTGTCTAGACCTCGGTCCATTCTGCGATGAAGTCAGCTAGCACCTAGGACTTGATCGTCGTTCGGGTGGCATATGTGATGCCCTAATCCATTAGTTCAAGAGCCCACTTCACGGTCCTTCCTGTGGCGTCCTAGCTATGGATGACTTCGCCGAGGGGGGACGACGTTACGACGGTCACTGGGTATGACCCGAAGTAATGGCGTAGCTTCCTCTTGTTGATGAGGACGAAGTATAGGAGTTTTTGGATCTAAGAGTAATGAGTCTTGGAGTCGGACAGTACCTCGCTGACGAAGTATACTGGACGCTGGACTTTAAGGGAGTGTCCCTCTTCCTCCCGCTCTACTACTAGGGCGGCACTGAGCACCTGAGTGGTGGCCGCTACGTATAGTAGGAGGGGTTCGTCGTCGCTCAGAGGAACTAGGATCGGGGGCTTCATCAGAAGCCGTTTGACCCCGTCAAGGGCTTCCTGAGCCTCGGACGTCCATACAAAGCGGTCGGCTTTCTTCAGAAGCTGGTAAAGGGGGAGACCCCGTTCGCCGAGGCATGAGACGAATCGACTGAGTGCGGCGAGGCACCCAGTGATTTGCTGAACCCCTTTTACATTCTGAATCGGGCCCATTCTTGCGATGGCCGAGATTTTCTCTGGGTTGGCCTCAATGCCGCGCTCGGAGATGATGAAGCTGAGCAACATGCCCCTCAGGACCCCAAAAACACATTTTTTGGGATTGAGTTTGATGTTGTTCGCCCGGAGTTTCGCAAAGATTTGCTCAAGATCGGCAACCAGGTGATCGCACTAGTGGAGAAATGAGATCTAGTCCTGGTTGAGAACCAGCTCTACTCCCGGTTTCCCAACCAGGACTAGCAATCCGGGACTAAAGATGTTGTTCTTTAGTCCCGGTTTGCCACAACCGGGACTAAAGGTCCTCCCAGCTTTAAAAAAAATAATGCCTCCCACCGCTGCGTCCCGTGAGATTTGAACTCAAGACCTCATGCACTGCCTCGCGTGTAGCTTACCACCCCACCTACACAACACATCTAACAATGGATGGGATGCTTTCCTTTTGAACTAACCCATCGGGGGACCTTTAGTCCCGGTTGGTGTTACCAACCGGGACTAAAGGGTCCTTTAGTCCCGGTTGGTAACATCAACCCGGACTAAAAGGTCACCCTTTAGTCCCGGTTGGTGTTACCAACCGGGAGTAAAGGTCGGAGGACTTTTAGTCCTGGTTAGTGGCTCCAACCGGGAGTAAAGGTCCACCTTTAGTCCCGGTTGGTGTCTCCAACCGGGACTAAAGGTCCCCTGCCACTGTGTCGAGCGCAGTAGCCGTTGAGCAGGGACCTTTAGTCCCGGTTAGAGACACCAACCGGGACTAAAGGTCTCTCTAGTCCCGGGCGCAAAAAATGTCGGGACTAGAACCCATTTTGACCTCGGATGAAAGGTCTGTTCTCTACTAGTGTCGGCCTGTTTGGTCTTGACTACGATGTCGTCGACGTAGGCCTCAACGGTTCGCCCGATGAGGTCTGTAACACCCCAGGTGTTTGTCACTAGTTAAGCAATGGGTTGAGCTCAAACATGACATGTCGAGTGGTAATGAAGGTGTCAAGATCAAATCTACATGATGGAGCTCCAACTTAAACTTGGGCCACGCACAATTGCTTACATATGGACCCTTGTTAAGATTATGCAAGAGTAATGCTAAACATGCTTCTTCCATGTACATTACATCCACATGCATCCATCTAGACCCGTGGAAAAGTTTCATGAAGTTTGGAATCAAAAAGTCACATGAAATGATAAGTCATATCTTTGCATGAATTGCTTTATCAAGTGGATGGAAACCTATGAAGTCAACCAAACCTTGGTACCTTGCTCAAACAACTCTACTTGCACTCATGAACAAAAGTTATGAAGGGTTCATGTTGAGCAGTGGCCGTAAAATGCACCAATGGATCAAAAGGATAATATAAGCTTCATCGTGATCCTATTTTGGTCAAAGTAGAACAATGAGGTTCTATACCAGTTTTCAGGTTGGACCTTAAATGAAAGTTGTAGTCCATATCATGTAGAATAAACTTTGTTTTTGGAACAAGAGCCAGATCAACTTGGAACTAAGTCAAACAGAGGCTCAAAAATTGAATCAATGGCTGATTTCGACTTAGAATTTTTCTAAGTCTAGAATTCATCGTCATCGCCATTGGCATTCCGCGTTCTCCCAAATTCGTTAAGCAACTTGAGTCGGTCCAAAATAAAAGTGGAAGGTTATATTCTGGAGAAGAGCATGCAAAAAGTTGGAACCCGTTTGGCTTCGTGTTGATGGTTAATTCGAGTTTTCCTAATCACCATCGTCACGCCGACAAACCAAAGTTTGGAGCACGTTATCTCGCTAAACCATAACCCTAATGACCCTGAACCCTTAAGCAAAGTTGGAGAGCATCAGGTGTAGACCAAACTTCGTTTTGGGCCCATGAACCAAATCGGCCCGTAGCTGGCCCAAACATGCGGTCCACCATGTCCACTCCGACGCCCGCCACCTGCTCGACCGAATGCCGATGTGGCGCTGTGCATGAACGCCGCTAGCCCCGCCCATTGCCGACGCGCGCCCTGCTGCTGCGTGTCTCGCGCTCCTACCTCCTCCTCATGCCGGTGTGGTGGCAGAGGCTCCCCCTCCACTCCCCGCTCACTCCCTCTGCGCTCCTCACTCGCCCTTTCTTTCGCTCTCGTGGTGTGACGCCGCGCGCGGCCGCGTCCGCCATGGCCGAGCTTGCCGCCGCCATGTCCTCGCCGCCCCGAGCTCCCTCGCGTGATACCACGTGCGCCACCACCTTCCGCGTCGTCGCCGCTTCTCTGCTTCCCTGCTGCTTCCCGCCACCGCTGAATCGTCAGAAGGCCATCGCCACCGGAGCAGCCGCCAAGGTTCGCTTGCTTATGCTGCGGTCGGCAGGCAGCAGCCGCCTCGGCCGAAGCTGGGAAGCCCAATGGTGCGCGGACCCTTGGTCCCTCCCCTCCACTTTCCCCGCCGGCGACGAGCATCTTCTGGCCGGCACTGCGAGCCACCGACGGCCTCCTCTGCTTTGATTCACGTGGAGGACTTCGCGCTCGAATTCGAGAAAAGGGAGGGTTCCTTCTGCAAAGTCAGTGACTCAAAGGAATAGTGCCGATAAGGACCTATTTGCAGTAAATTTGCTGAATCTTTGGAAATTCATAGTAATTCATAGAAAATTCGTAAAATAGCAAATAAGGACTTTTTGGAATCCTTGTGAAATTGTCTATGCATTAGATCTATAATATGGCATGTTTTAGTTTCAATATTTTGCGGTAAAAATAGATTTGTGCAGTAAGGTTGTAATGCTAGTTGAATTTATTATTTTCCATAACTGTAGATCTAGGGCTCCAAATGAAGTGAAATTTTTGTGGCATGCTACTCATGTGATAGTTGATGTGTGGTAAACATTTCATGAGTATTGGATGAAGTATGAGTGAGTTATTGGTTTATCTTGCTCTCACATGATTTCTTGCTTTAGCAACTTGTCTTTTTCATAGAGGGTGCTATACATATTAAAATGGAGTGAAATTTGTACAGTAGACTATTGATAGGATATGTGAGCCACTGTAATTTTTGTAGAATTTATGGTATGCTTTTGGTATGTGTTCATTAAGTCACCTTGTTATCTAAAATAAATTAAGAAACGCATTAAAAGAATTTATTTGGTCATGGACACTAGGTTTTCTGGTGTTCTTTAGTCATGTGTGACAAGTTGGTAAAGTTGGTTTTGCCTAATTATGTGTTTGCAACATAAGTTAATATTTATTTTCTTGCAAATGTGGTTTATGGATAGATCTGGGAACCTAGCAAAGTTCTTCATGATAATGTGCTTTGTTGTGAAACTTGTTTATACAAAAGTTGTAGATAATTCATGTATCTAGCTACTGTTAAAATTTGGTGGTATTTGGCCTTGTAGTTTGTGAGTTATGCATGTTTAAAGTTGGGTTTCAAAAATGGCTGCTCTCTGTCAATTGTGGACCAGTTTCTGTAAATGTACAATTTCGACCTACTTAACTTGTGAATCATGCTATGCTGGTTATAGATGAAATGTATATAATTTCATAAGCTTTCCAAAATGTCTTCTTGCAAGTCATTTGGATTTGTGTAACTCCAGTTATAGCTAAATATTGTAGCTGCTCTTTGCATGTCCAGAAATTGACAGATTCCAATTATAGTTGTTTGCTTGTATATTGCTAAGTGTGGCTCAAACCTTTGATGATGGTTGAGTTAGAGTACCTGAGATCTTGGGAAACTTGTGTCATGCTTGGTGTTGTCGTCTTCTTTGCTATCGTGGGATGATAAATTGTGCGATATTTAAAGTAGGCAATGCGAAGTGCTTGTGCATATTAATGTAACCTTGTGCTTGTCTTACTTACTGCATGCGATGCATTGTCTATTGCACTTCCATGTATTCATATACTTGCATATTGCATCTCATCTAGGTACGCTAGATGCACCACGTGAAGGATGCGATGTTGGAGCCAAACCCGAAGACAGCGTTTGATGAATCTATCCCGAAGATGGAAGGACTTAGCAAGTGCTAGGACCTGAGATGTCACCAAGACGGTGCAAGCTAACTGAACTGACTTGTGTCGGATTCTAGGCAAGCCCCGGAGCATATTAAGCCTCCTAATTTTCGAAATGCAGTTACAGTATTATTGTTACATATATATATTGTTGCATTAAGTTTAGGTGTTGGATGCAAACACTTGCTGCATTGGTTATCCAATCCTTGTCCAGATATTGATACCCTGAATCCTATGTAGCTCAGGCTCGTGTAGTGCTTAGCCCTGCTTAAACACGGTAGAAGTCAGGTGATTTCCTGTCACCTGCGAGATATAGGAAGATACATATGGCACGGTTGGCTATATTTGCTATCGTGGAAAAGAACCAGTCTTAATTTGAAATGAAGACCAGACGGAGGCTTGCCGGTTTGCAGTGACTCCGTCTGTGTCGCTTAAGGACTGAATCTTGGAGCCTTTCCTGTTCATGTTGAACGCATGCCTCTCTCTTAGTTGGCCGTGTCCGAAGACCAACCACGAAGCCGAATAGCTCAACTCAGGCCGGGAGTCGATAAGTATAAAGTGCGCCTCGGAAGGGAGTCGTAGGCGTGAGTCCAAGGGCAGGTGATTTAAAAGTCCTGATCGTCCTGGCAGAAGGGTAATCCCTGAGAGTGCTGGCGCTGATCGAACCCGCGAATTTGGTTCCTGAGTTGTTCCAAAGGTGACCCACGGCTACCCTTGCTAAGTATGCCAGGGTGAGAGTTAGGAATACCCCCTCAGCTGAGTTGTAATTCGATTCGAGTCTTCGTCTCTCCCGGTTAGTGAGAACTTGACGGGCTTATCTCCAAAGTAGATACACTAAATAACATAATGGTTCGGAAATGATGATATGATGATGACAGCCTTATTATACCTGCTATGGTTAATATTGTTTGCTCCTAATAAGTGAGTGCTCTAGTACAGGTGCTAATCTAGTGGACAGGTAAATGATTATAAGCTTGATGCTAAGTTTAAATTGGTCACTATATTCATAAGCTCTTTTATGCAACTGTGTCAAGCTAGCCCACCTTATAAGCCTTGCATGACCCTTGGTGTCCTTTATTCTGGTTTTGACGGGTAAGTCTAGCTGAGTACCTTCTCGTACTCAGGGTTTATCCCACCATGTTGCAGGTGAAGTTCTCGGCCGGTGAAGATGGTGGCTAACCGCCGGTGGCTCGGTGATTCTATAGTTACTTCTCATCTATATGCTTTTGTCGGATGATGTCACTTATGCTAGCAATGTATTTGGAACATATATTAATATAATCTTTTGAAAGCTATGTTGTTTTTACTAATCGATTTTGAAACCCAAACTTGTACTTTTAATTGTGAACCCATTTGTAATCTTATTTCCGCTGCAACCCTGTGTATGTGATGTGTATTTGCTTAATCACGCGATCTTGGTTGTGATGTTGATTTACCGAGGTCTTTCGGGACACTCGGCGGACTACCGGGTTTATATGAGTGAAAGTATGCGCGTGTCAACGTGTTAGCGGAGACAGCCGTACTAGATCTTGTATAAATTGGGCGGTTCTGTTACAAGGTCCCCGAAACATTTGAGCATACATCGCTGGTATGTAGCCCCAGCGTTCTTTAGACCGAACAGCATTGTGACGTAGCAGTACGATCCCAAGGGGGTGATGAAAGACATCGCGAGCTGGTCGGATTCTTTCATCGCGATTTGATGGTATCCAGAGTACGCGTCGAGGAAGCAGAGGGTTTCGTACCCCGAGGTCGAGTCGACTATTTGGTCAATACGTGGTAAAGCAAACGGATCCTTTGGGCACGCTTTGTTGAGACCTATGTAATCGACACACATCCTCCATTTCCCGCTCTTCTTCCGCACCAGGACGGGATTAGCTAACCACTCTGGGTGGTATACTTTCTTGATGAACCCGGCGGTTGATAGCTTTGCTATCTCTTCGCCGATGGTCCTGCGCTTCTTCTCGTCGAAGCGGCGCAGGCGTTGCCTTACTGGCTTAGAGCCCGGGCGGATGTTCAAGGCGTGCTCGGCGACCTCCCTCGGGATGCCTGGCATATTAGAGGGTTTCAATGCAAAAACGTCTTTGTTGTCGCGGAGGAAGTCGACGAGCGCTCTTTCCTATTCGGAGGAGAGCGTGGTACCGATGCGTACCGTTTTACCCTCAGAGTTGCTGGGGTCTATGAGGACCTCCTTAGAGCCCTCTGCCGATTTGAACGACCCGGCCGATTTCTTGGCGTCGGGTGCTTCTTCGGTTACCTCATCCTGGAGGGCGACGAGCTCCTCGGAGGCAATAGTTGCCGTGGCGTGGCCGCAGCATTCGACCTCGCATTCGTAGGCACGTTGGAAGGAGGTGCCGATGGTGATGACCCCACGGGGGCCTGGCATTTTTAGCTTGAGATAGGTGTAGTTCGGAATGGCCATGAACTTCGCATAACATGGTCGTCCTAGGATGGCGTGGAAGGTTCCAGGGAACCCTACCACGTTAAAGGTGAGGGTCTCAGTCCTGTAGTTGGACCGATCCCTGAAGGTGATGGGCAGATCGATCTGCCCTAGTGGTATGGCCTGTTTACCAGGTACAACGCCGTGAAAGGGCGCTCAGATTGGGCGGAGGTTCGACCGGTCGACGCCCATTACGTCGAGTGTCTTGGCATACATGATGTTGAGGCCGTTGCCTCCGTCCATCAACACTTTTGTGAGTCGCTTTGAGCCGACGATTGGGTCGACTACCAGCGGATACCATCCCGGGTATGGGACGGCGTCCGGATGGTTGACCCGGTCGAAGGTTATGGCGGACTCCAACCATCGGAGGAAGGCAGGAGTGCCCGGAGCGATCGTATAGACTTCGCGGCGTGCGACCTTCTGGCGGCATTTGGAGTCGTAGGCCGTTGATCCCCCGAAAATCATAAGGGTGTCGTTCGGCGTCGGGAAGGCGTCGTTCTTCTCCTCGGCGTCGTCTGTGGTGGGGACAGGTTCCTTCCCCTGCTCCCCCTTGTTGAGGCCTCTGGACAAGTATTTGCGCATGAGGCCACAATCTTTGTATAGATGTTTGGCCGGGAAGGCGTGGTTCGGGCATGGCCCCTCGAGCATTTTCTCAAAGTGGTTCAGAGTGCCCTTTGCGGGCTTCCGGCCACCCTTACGGTCGGTAGCGGCCACGAGTGAGTCGTCGCGTCGTTGCTTCTTATTTTTTCTTTTGGTAGAGCGGTTGGAGGTGCCTTCGCCGACACCCTCATCCAGCCTGGCCTTGTCATCGGAATGGTTGAAGATCACCCCGACCGCCTCCTCGCCTGAGGCGTGGCTAGTGGCAATGTCCAAGAGCTCCTTGGTGGTCCGTGGGCCCTTGCATCCCAGCTTGTGAACCAAAGACTCGCAGGTGGTCCTAGACAGGAAGGCTCCTATTACGTTAGCGTCGGCAACGTTAGGGAGCTCGTTGCACTGCTGGGAGAAGCGCCGGATGTACCCATGGAGGGTTTCATTGGCCTTCTGGCGTCAGTTCTTGAGGTCCCATGGGTTCCCGGGGCACTTGTACGTGCCCTGGAAATTTCCCACAAAGATTTCCATCAAATCCGCCCAACTTTGGATGGCGTTGGATGGTAAATGCTCCAACCATGCTCGCGCCGCATCGGCCAGGAATAGTGGGAGATTGCGAATAATGTAATCATCATCATTCGCACCACCGGCTTGACAGGCAAGCCGGTAATCTTCGAGCCAAAGCCCGGGGTTGGTCTCTCTAGAATATTTAGGGATATTGGTAGGTGGTCGGTACCTTGGTGGGAAAGCAGCGTTGAGGATGTGCCGACCGAAGGCCTGGGGGCCTGGCAGGCCGAGGCTCGGGCTCTGGTCCTCGCCGCTGTCGTAGCATCTGCCACGCCGAGGGTGGTAGCCGCGTCTGGCTCCTCCTGAATCGTTGTAGGCGCGCCTGTGGGCATCGATGGTGATGCGTGCGTCGCGGTTGCGGCCGAGACGTTGGTGCACCGGAATAGGGGTACGCTGCCTGCCGCCTGGCGGTGTCTGGTGTATCGATGCGTCCTTGGCGGGACGCACCGAGAGCATGCGGTGGCTAGCGTTGAGCTCGCGTCACCGAGACAACGAGCTCTCTGTCTGTTGCGCCGCCGCGCGTTCGAACAGCGTGCGGATTTCTCGGCGGGCCCGGTGATCTTCGGACGTCGCGGCCTCTAGAAGGCCGTGAAACAAGGCCGTTGCGGCGGCGATGTTCTGGCTTGCCCGGGTGAAGTGAGGGTGGGCACCATCGTCGGTGAGGGTCCTCTAGTACACATCATGGGCCGTGGCGTATGCGCGCCCACCGTCCCCGCGACGCTTGATCTCCTCATCAATTCTCTGGTATTCCCGGACGAGTTGTTGTCTGGCATCATCGATTTCTAGCTTTCGTGCTCTCAGCTGCTCCGTCCTTACATGGGATGGGGCCGCCGCCCTCCCTCCGTCCCTCACGTCAGGGTTGGCAGTTGGAGTAGCGTCCCCCTCAGAGACATTTTCGACGTGCCCCTCGGAGGTGTCCGCCTTGAAGCACACCCGGGAGGGGTGATGGCTCCGCGTCGTGTTCAATTACCCCCACGAACTCGCTGTTCGCGGGAGTTTGGACCATGCGCAGTGCCATGAGGTGGCAAGCGGTTGCCGCGGCATTGCGGAGACCGTACGAAAATGCTGTCGGGGCGCCCCGCACGTGGCGCTCCGGAGAGAGGTGTCTCTTTCCGGAAGGTCGTGCCACGTTGTTGTCGCTGGAAGGGGCGAGGCGACGCTGGTTCTTCCTATACTGCTGGGGTCCGAGGGAGACGCTGAGCTGGCACCTAAGCCGCTTATGGTCGAGGGCGGTGGAGGGGAGAGACCGGATGGCGGTGTTCGCCCGTACCAACTCTCCCCCCACCGTAATGATGAAATCTAGGCTCTCGAAGCGCACGTGTGCGCCTGGGACCCAGCTAACGTCGTGGTTAGCCATCCGTGGCCTGGTTTGGAACGCGCAAAGGCCCGTATCTAGCGCGCCAACTGTCGGTGTTTTGAACAAACACCGGCGAGTGAATTTATAATTGATGCACGTTAGGCCAGATGGTGTGCTAAAGGACACAAGGTTTATACTGGTTCGGGCCGAATGTCCCTACGTCCAGTCCGCTGCTGCTGCTTGTATTATTAGCACCAAATATGGTTCATAGTAGGGGGTACAAATGGTCGAGAGAGGGACAGGTCCTAGGTCTCTGATGGAGGGGTCGAAAGGATGCCAAGGGCCTGGCGGCAACTTGGCTGTGTGTGCGTGGAACAGAAGGCTCTACGAGCTCGTCTGTATGTGAGTTGTCCGTTGAAAGTCGATTTGTTCGGTCCCTTCCTTCATAGGGAGCCCTGTCCTCCCTTTTATAGACGAAGGGGGGAGCAGGAGTTACAGGTGAAAAATACCAAGGGTATAGAAGGTCCTTCGAAGGGCTCGGGTCTTCCTTTTCCTCCAAGCCAGCCTCAGACACGATCAGCTGGTGTTAGAGGTTGGCACGTTCGCCGGGTACTTGTGTGCTGATGATGCTGCGTTCTGCAAGTGGTCACGTCCCATCCCGTCTCTCACGGGTGACGATCGGGCAGAGTGCTTGACATGCGATCTTGTGGGGGCGAATCAGGCGGCACCCGACGCTTGTCGCGATCGGGGACGTGAGTCCTATTGCAGTGTTTGTGTCAAGCTCCGTGCTCGAGGGTTGAAGGCGGCGCCCGCAATACTATAGGCCAGTAAAACCCGGCGCCTCTGAGACTACTCGTGTTCTGTCATGTCCGGCGGGAGGCCTAAAGCGCTCAAATCCGTCGTGATTGATGGTACTTGTCGATGAGAGCGAGGCATGGTCCTTGCTTCCGTGGTTTGACCCTAACCACTGTCTTACCTGCTCCTCGCCATCATGGAGGGCAGGATGAGGACGTCGGGTGAGGCGGTGCTCAGCCCTTGTCGGCCCGGGACGAGGCGGAGTCCGCCCTCGGGGCTAGGCTAGGCAATGAGTCCCGCCCTCGGGGTTAGACGAGGCAGAGTCGTTGCGCTCCTATTCGATTGGGAATGTCTTTGGTACTTATCAACTCTACCTCATTGGGTATCCTAGTATTAGATCCCCGACAGAAGTAGAGCTAGGGTTGAGGTGATAGTTCGTCGTTCCTTCGGGTTTGCCCATATTCTTGCTTATCGATCCGTAGGGTCGGAGTCCCGGGGGGATATGGGTAGTTTGCTTGTACACGGGCGTGGTGCTCGGGTACACGGAACCTTTGGATATGACGGTGCCCCACAGTTGAGGGGTAAGCGGCAGGTGGTGACAACCATGTGCGTCCTTTGTAATCCCCCACGTTCGGGTATTGTGTAGGAGTCTTAAAGTCTCTCATGCTTGCTGGCAGACTAGTGCTCGAAGATCTCTTCATTCATCTTGCACTTAGTTCTAACTCTAATCATATAACTTCTATGATCATTAATTGTTCTTTGCACGGCTATATTTGAACATGCCGGCTCAACATAGGAATATTCTTTTATTCTTTGTTTTCTTTTTATCCTTGAGGTTGGCTCAGATGTGTATCCACTATCCTTAAAATATCATTTTTACCCCTGCCATGAACTATGGTCCACTATTCAAGTATGTAATCTTATTCATGCTCATGCTAGACTCTTATACATTGCCCTCCTTTGGAAAAAAAATAAATAATGATACCCTGAATAGTTCCGAATGAAGTGCTACAACAATAGGTCCGTGTGCTTGCGGATATTTCTGTAATCATTAAGAACTATCGTAGTTGGTGTTTTTTGGCGGCGTCGCTAAGGTTAACTCAATCTTAGTGATGGTGCTAAGAAATACCAACATGCATTTCTGGCGTCGTTGTCGAGGATGGACTTAAAACCTCCACACTTGGTGATTGCGCTAAGAAATGCCAACAATTGGTGTGTTGCAAAAGTAGATCGGGATATTACACATGTTGCAATGGCTATGCATGTATATTTCAAGTGTATGTTCCAAATGTTTCATCTGTAGCATATATTGCAAGTGTTTTCATCTCGATGTTGCAAAAATATATATCTAGATGTTGCATATACATGCATGTTGCAAGCATATGTTTAGTATTTCAGATATTTCCTACGTTTATTGTAAGTGTTTCATCTGGATGTTCCACATGTTTGCAATAGTTTTCAAGTGTGTTTTTAGGTGTTTTGGTAAGTGTTTCAGACATATGTTTCAAGTGTTTCATCTGTCTTCTTTTGTATGCTACGGTTAGATATGGATGTTTTAAAAGTAGATCGGGTGTTGCACATGGAATGTGCATGGTAAGCGATGATGGTGCGGGCGATGCTCGGGGCGACACGGGCCTACTGCTGGGCGCTCGCTTGCAAGCCCGACACGCTGGAGTGCTCGCTCGCTCGCTGAATGGATACCGTCCGACGCTAGCGTCCCGGATCGGACGTCCGGGCGCTAGCAAGTCTGTTAAGATATACTGCCATGCATCCATGTGTCAGCCACGTGAGGAATCTTTGTCTCCTCAAAACTAAAGACCGAGAAGATGGTTGTGAAATTTCCTGAAGTTAAAACAAAAATCTCCCGCCATATATAGATTGTCTCTCTATCCACTCGAAAAGAAGGCACATGCATGTCCGGGTTCAAGGTCGAATTAATATGTGATGCTCCATGACATGCATGCCTAGGTAATCGAGGAAGGAGCACTTGGCCCGATAAATGCTTTGGTGTGTTATTTGAGTGGCATTGTATATGCATCATGCATGATGCATGGTAGCGATGGCCAACCACCCTGGTCTCGGTCTCAGCTAATCATGCATCATACGGCGCACACACAACACAATGCATATCTATCTACGTGCACATTCACAACGGGTGGAAGGCATGATTGCAGCCAAAATGTGGTCCCGACACCTATATTCCTTTGGTATCACGGTCGAAAACAAGCTGTGCTAGCTCTTCTCTAACGACCTAATCATCGCCACAACGCTGGATCAACATGCCGACAGAGCTAGACAACTTGAAATGATATTTTTTTTAACCCAACAACAAGAAGAAGACAGCCGAACAAACAAATTCCATGAGCCACACAATTTTATTTGGAGTCCTATGGCCAAAGATCCCACAATGCTAATAAAACTAATAGTAAGCAGTCCATAGTTAGTTGATCTATTAACATATTTGTTTAGATCTACTAGTACTAGATTTTAGCGGCTAACCATTAGCACTTGCGGATCCAAACAAACGCTTAATTATCTTTATTTAAAGAATAATAAACAATAAAAAATGAAAGATTGAAGCGAGACTATGAGCAGTTTCATATATAGCTGGCGGCCGGTTCAGGCTCCTTCCATTAGAAGCACTCTTCTATAGTTCCCGCAGGGCTTCATACTGGTCACTCCTCTTGCAAGTTGCAACACAGAGTGCCGATCGACGATCAGAACCACCAGTCCACCATCCGGAACGCGCGCGATGTGGCCCATCATCAGAGGCGGCTGTTCTTGGCCAGCGTCCGTCGGCTCTGTCACTGCGGCGCTACTCCTCGCCGCCGTCATCGTGCGCCTCTTCATCCCCCGTGTCTGGTCTTCATCAGGAATTAGAAGGCAGGTAACGGCGAGCGGCACGGCCGGAGGAGCACGGCTCCCTGCCGGCTCGCTTGGGTGGCCGCTCCTCGGCGAGACGCTGGCGTTCATCCGGGCTGCGTACTCCCCCCGCCCGGAGTCCTTCGTCGAGAAACGCCGCCTCTTGTGAGTAGATATCATATAACCACGAGCTTAAATCTTTCTAATTTCTTCCCTTCTTTTAATTAATTTTGGCGGCAAGAATAATTGACGACTGTGGACGTACGACGATTATTCTCAGGTACGGCAAGGTGTTCAAGTCGCACCTGTGGGGTTCGCCGGCGGTGGTGAGCTCGGACCCGGAGGTGAGCCGCGCGGTGCTGCAGGCCGACGCGTCGGCGTTTGTGCCGTGGTACCCGCGGTCGCTCATGGAGCTGATGGGGCAGTCGTCCATCCTGGTGCTCGGCGGCGGCCTGCAGCGCCGGGTGCACGGCCTCGCGGGCGCCTTCTTCAAGTCGCCGCAGCTCAAGGCGCAGGTCACTGCGGACATGCAGCGCCGCGTCGTCCGCGCCATGGACACGTGGAGCAGGCGCCACCACCGGAGCATGAGCAGCAACGGCGGCGGCGCACCGCCCGTGCGCGTCCAGGACGAGGCCAAGTCGGTACGTGACGCGACGCGACGCGAGCACCAACGTCGTCGTCCTCCTCGTCCCTCCCTGCTTGTTGACTACAATCATTATTAGTGCCAACTGCCGACTGCCGATCCATCCAGTACTTGTGTCCATACTGCATGCACGTAGACGTCGTAGATAGACTACTAGCTGCGTTTTTTCCTTGGGTCGCCACCACACGTGTGCCGATTCTCGTGCACGCGTGCGCGCCCCGTCCCATGTCGGCATGTCGCTACCATAGGGAGGTCCCGGCCGGCCGCGGAATCCATGGGCGCCGTGCCGTGCGTGCGTCTGGATGCGACATGCGAGGTCAGTATTGATGCTTCGCGGCGTTGGGAGTTAGCATTTCGTCCATATGTACACATGGAGCCATGGACAGTACGTATTGCGGTCGCCAAGATTACCCACAGCTTGATTGGAACCGCATATCATCCTCACACAATCGACATGTTTGGATGGAGGGATATTTCCTACATATAATAAAGAGGTGGGATATCTTATAGAGATAGAGATAGGGATAGAGATGGAGTTTGTTTGGATAATAAGAACGGATGAAAATCATAAGATTTTTAGGACATTTAATTTTATGGAAGATGAGAAAAGTCACATGTGCCTCTCCTTAAAGAAATGCAGACTTTGATTTGCACATGAAGTCATGAGAGATTAATTGGCTGTACCAAAAAAAAGTACCATGTATTATCCAAACAAAATCCATACCTTATATTTAGAGAGCACATATTTTGAATGCCTGAAGAAATATGATGAATCCCTGATATTGGAGGACGGAGGATGTAGTGTTCAATGTTTACATCTTTTTGACGTTTTATTATAGGCAACTAATAATTGTTACGTACCATACTTTTTTTTTTACTTAATAGGTTTGTGGTTGTTGTTGATGACCAACTTTTGCTGCCATTGAGCTCTTCTAACAGTAGATTTAATCAATTTCATGGGTTCTGTAGATTGTGTTTGAAATCCTAGTGAGAGCGCTGATTGGGCTAGAGGAAGGAGACGAAATGCAGTACCTCAGGCAACAATTTCAAGAATTCATTGCCGGTTTGATATCACTTCCAGTTAAGCTTCCGGGGACTCAACTCTATAGATCCCTAAGGGTAAACACGGCGAACCCTATATTTTTCCCCTCTATATACTTTCTTGCAATGAACTGAACTGCGATAACTATATATAAGGAAACAAGCTTCATATGTGTGCTCTGGTATCAAACACTACCCAGGCTAAGAAGAGGATGACAAAGTTGATAAAAATGATCATCCAAGAGAAGAGGAAGAAGATGATCGCCGAAGGCGAGCATACGCGTGGCACTCATCCACGTGATATGATCGACGTGCTGCTAGGCAATGACAACGACGAGCTCACTGACGAGCTGATATCTGACAACATGATCGACTTCATGATCCCTGCAGAGGACTCCGTGCCCGTGCTCATCACGTTGGCCGTCAAGTATCTCAGCGAATGCCCACTAGCTCTGCAGCAGCTCGAGGTATGCCTATGCCTTGCCGTCACAGACTCACATTTCTCTCTTTTTTTAGAAAGAAACTCACATCTCTTTTTCAGATACACTACACGAAAAACTCATAGATAGTGGTGATGAAAACAAATGTAACAAGCTCTTGACAGCGTCGTCAATAACCCTTTAGACGTGTCACTCTTTTTAACATCAGCTCAGGCCCGAAAAGAAAGCAATGGCCTGTCACTTTTTAACAGTTTATTAACATGAAGTTGTGCAACAGGTAATTGGCTGTATACAATACCCGTCATTTAGTTATAAAAAGAAATTAAAGTGGCAGGTGTAAACTATGGTCTGTTACTTTTTGACAGTTAAAAGATAATGCCATGGACAATCAAATTTCTGCACTTGAATCTTCAAGTGTTAGTTTTATTGGTTGAATTAAAACGAAAACCAATATTTGGAGCTTCAATTGTAGGGATTAGATTGCCAGACTCACAATCTTCATTAGAGTTTTGCTATTCCATGCAGTAGAAGAACTATACATAGAGAGGTCAGGAAGAGACAGCTACGGAAATCTGGATGAATATAGAAGCTGCGATAGATAACTAGTGATTTTGTGGGCTTTACGGCCATATCTAAATTGATCTTTGAACTTATGTCAATAAACTGACTAGGACATTCCTGTACTTAGGCATATTCTGCACATGTGTATATAGTTACTTCCTTGAGGACACGAGTGTTAGCGCGGTTGGTACGCTTCCCAGGTGTCGGAGCGGCCGCTCGTGGGTTTGATCCGTGGTTGGGACAAACTTCGCGTGCCTCACTGGGGATTTTTCCCCAGAGGGAACCAAGCGGGTATGTGAGTAGTGTGTGTGCCTGGTAGAAGCGTTTCGAGATTTCTTGGGCTGTCTCATCTGTACTTGAGCGTGCGGTCAATATAGGTGTCCAATACGAGTCTACTCCGTACATGATATGCTAGTGCTCCTGACGGTGTTAAAAAAAATGCTTTCTTCCTTGACAATGACAACACCGGCCGTGCAATCAGTTTATTTGTATTGATCTTAGTAAATGTGTGTATATGTATGCAGGAGGAGAACATGGAGCTAAAGAGGCAGAAATCAGACGCCGGAGAAACCCTAGAATGGACAGACTACATGTCGCTCACCTTCACACAGCACGTAAGAACATATACAGACATTCTTATCATTTCATAGCATAGCAGCCGCACTCGTCTGATCTTGTCTGGTTTGCTTAATTTACTTTTCAGCACCTAAGAACATAGACATGCATCTCAGCATGCATTGCTTAATTTTCCCAACGAAATTGACAATTGACTGCCACCGCCGTACCCATGCACATTGATTCAGGTGATCACGGAGACGCTGCGGATGGGCAACATCATAAACGGGATCATGCGGAAGGCGGTGCGGGATGTGGAGGTGAGGGGACACCTCATCCCCAAGGGCTGGCGCGTCCTCGTTTACTTCCGCGCCGTCCACCTCGACGCCGCCGTCCATGACGACCCGCACGCCTTCAACCCCTGGAGGTGGAAAGAGAGGGCCGACGTGGTCATGAGCAGCAGCGGCTTCACCCCCTTCGGCGGCGGCCAGAGGCTGTGCCCTGGGCTCGATCTGGCCAGGCTCGAGGCCTCCATCTTTCTGCACCATCTCGTCACCAGTTTCAGGTACAAATATCGATGCTCCTATTCCTATCGATGCGTGTGTCTGTGTGTGAACGGACGACCAATCTTGCTAGCTCACTCCCGAATTCTGTGCACGTGTGATGTGCACGAGAGCTCGCAATTAATCCTGGGGCTGCTGGTGCATGCATGCATGCATTGCACATGCACAATGCATTTTGCATGCATGCGCCGCAGCACTCCCAGCTAGTCAAAAGATAGCTAGCCACCAGCTAGTGTGTGATGGACCGTCGAACTAGCTATCTTTCAATTTGTGTGTGCTGGTCTGCTGGATGTTGGCGCTCCATGAATGCTTGCCGGCTGCTGCTGCTGCAGGTGGGTGGCGGAGGAGGACACCGTCGTCAACTTCCCCACGGTGAAGCTCAAGCGAGGGATGCCAATCGCAGTGACGCCCAGAACCTGAACACAACGAACTAGGCAGAATGGCAGGCAAGGAGGATCCAGTCGTCGATCTCGTTATAGCCTCGTCTCTGTCGTCCAAGTATTTGACTAGGATAGCTAGTTTCCTTTCTCCAAGCAGAAAAGAATAACCATACATTTATACTGTAATCAACAACTAAAGAGGTGTGAGAAATACAGTACATGTAATGGAGGGCGAAAAGTTGGCACAGCAAAGAAGAAAGCAGGAGCTGGTGCCAATTGCCAAAAGGCCAGTTTGCAAATTCTATACTACTATAATTTACTGTTACACTAAGGTGCACCATGCCTGATGCCTCGTTGTGAGTCTTTTGTTCCCCTTGTCCTGCTTCTTCAAGCAGACAAATCCGCTGGACCAGGCAGAGAATACTGAATAATGGCACTAGAATTCAAAGGATAATGAACAGTGAGTGGTGGCAGAGGATGGACGTGTGCAGGCGAACCAACAGTGGTGCTTTTTGGCCGTCTGACCATGCATTAAGATATAAGGGAGCGTTTGGTTGCCCGCATATGGCTGGGCCAGGCTGCTGAGATGCAAGACTGATGTGTTTGGATGCCTGTATCTGACCTTGGGCCAGGCCCGACTCATGCAACCAGCCCCCTGCGGCTAGGCTCCCGGGAAACGAAATCGGAACTCGTTTTTCCGGAGCCAGGCTCCCGTCGCACACGCGCGCTTGGTGGCAAGGCACTTCCATGCGGTCAACACGATGTAGTCTCCGGCAACCAAACAACTTCTTCCACTACCCTGTATCTGCACAGCCAAACAACCAAACACCAGTACTTGTATCACCAGAGCCTGGCCGACGGTAGCCTGTATGCCGGATGCGATGTAGGCTGTCCAGAGAAGCAAACCAAACGCGCC
Organism: Miscanthus lutarioriparius; assembly: GCA_904845875.1. Classification (NCBI taxonomy): domain Eukaryota; kingdom Viridiplantae; phylum Streptophyta; class Magnoliopsida; order Poales; family Poaceae; genus Miscanthus; species Miscanthus lutarioriparius. The sequence continues at coordinate 54,263,623 of CAJGYO010000017.1, read as the reverse complement.
CTAACTGAATTGCTTCTACAATTGTGATGTCCTACAAGAAATCACTTGTTCACTTTGGTTCCATGCAGAGTATAATGCTGTGAATCAAAACTGAGAGACCAAAAGTTGAGAAATATCTTGGCTTATCGATAATGAGTGCTGATGTCTGTTTTGCTCTGAACTTTTTCAGTATTGCATGAACAAGTTTAGTTTCAAGTAATGGATGCTCAATTTTGGAGGTTGTGTTGGAATCTTACAATTATTAATTAGAGGTTCCTGACAGAGCCTCCACATTATATATAGACACTACTAGAGTGAAAAAATGATAAACCTTAGAAATTCTCATAAAATAAAAAGGTTTGCCCACCAATATTCAGTCCATCATCATTGAAACTAATAGCCACTAGATAATCTACCTTCTAATAAAAAGTTACTTGCATCTGCTATTATATGAAAAACTTCTCTTTGTATTCTCTTTATTAGTGTGGTCTTGTTGCTTGTGTAGCTTAGTAGTGGTGCCTCTCTTATTAGGAGTAGTTCTAGAGTAGCTACACTAGTAAAGAAACGACTTTTGATCTTCGAAATTTGGCTTTAGTCCCGGTATTTTTCGCGTCCGGGACTAGAGAAACCTTTAGTCCCGCTTGGTAGCTCCAACCGGGACTAAAGGTCCCCTCAGCAAAAGCCTGGGACCTTTAGTCCCGGTTGGAGCTATCAACCGGGACTAAACGTTAACTTTTACTTCCGGTTGGTCCCTCCAACCGGGAGTAAAAGTCTACTCTCGGCTAGAGGCTCCGTCCGGGAGTAGAAAGGGACCTTTAGTCCCGGTTGGTGTCTCCAACCGGGACTAAAGATCTCCTCCTATATACCCCTTCTTCCTCCCCGAGCCCAAGCCACTTCGACCTCAGTGTTCTTACTTTATCACCGGCCTCTCTTCTTCCTTATCGCTGGTAATCACAAGATTTATTCGATTCCTCCATCGATTCTTCGGTTTAGGTTACCAACTTTATACTCTCATGTTTCATCAGTAGCATATCTCATTTTGTGGACTAGATATATGTGGATTTTTTTTATTTGTAAGCCATTTAAGCTCAAAATCACTTTAAAGTTTGCATATTTGGATGAAGGAAGGTTAAAGTAGTTATTCAAAACTAGTATTCAGCTTCAATTCTAGCATGCATAGCATACTTCATGGTTTAGAGATATAGAGAATTTTAGAGTTTTTTAATTTTATTTGTTTATAAAATGAGAAATTTATATTATATTAAATATGAGTATAGAGAGTAGATGGCAACTGCTTCCGGGTCCTTGACCTCTCATCGGGTTCCAAAGCGACTGAGACCGGACCTCCCTCTCATTGCATGCGGCAAGTGTGAGGAGAAGATTGTGATGGAGTACCGGGTGAGGAAGGAGTGTCCCAACAATGGCAGTATCTTCTACAAGTGTCCGGATCGCAATGTGAGTTATTTTGTCACATTTGATGATTATGGTTAATTTATACTTATTTTCATGATGATTGTGATTAAAGTTCTAATTTTTTGTTTTAATTTCAGTGAGATGGCACTGGATGTTTAGGCTGGTACTGGGAGGAAGAGTATTGTCGGCGTTTCGGACCGGGGGGTCCTCAACCAACCAGTAAATGTAAACTGCGTGCCCCTAATCCCGGATGGTGATGCAAAGAGACACAAGGTTTATACTGGTTCAGGCAATCGGCGCCCTACGTCCAGTCTAGGAGATCGATCTTGTATTCTCTGCATCAAGTGCTTGTAGTAGGGGTTACAAAATTTGGGTGAGAGAGGGAGCTAGTCCCAGTCTCGGCGTGGAATGGTGTGGGCTACTTGAGTCGTTGCTCTCGAGCAGCGTGGGGCGCCAGCGTGAATTGAGTGAGTGCTTTTTTGCGTGAGGGCTGGGCGTGGTTTCGATCCTAAAGAAACGGCCTGGCTGCTTCCTTTTATAGCCACAAGGAGGGAGCCAGGAGTACATGAGAGAGCTACACGTGGAGCCTTAGCGAGGAAGGAAGATCCAAGATCTTGTGACATATTCACAGTAGCAGACAAAGGTCGGGAATGGCAATTGGTACTTGATCACCGGTCAAGTCCACGCAGAGCCATGCCCGAGGCTGTTGAAGTTGTAAGAGTCCTTGTTGACGTCTAGTCACTATGGCCTCCACTGTAGGTGACATGCCGTGCCTGGTGGACTCTTGTCCTGGTGGAGTGCCGAGGCCTAGCGGGTGCTAGAGCTGATCGTGCCGAGGCCTTCTTTGCCGAGGCCTTGGAGGTGACCTGTGTACGACGCGGGGGTCTCGGTGGTCTGTGTCGTACCCGATTCCGGTGAAAAAGTGTGGAATGGGTGTCCGCAGGAGCTGTAGTCTCTGCACCGTCGATGGGGATGGTAAAAGGTGATTTGACCGTCGTCCCCATCGCCCTTTTGCCATACCACCGCCAATCGTGGGCGACGTAGGGCGTAACTAGGGGTACTTACACGATGGGACGGCCCGCCAGAGGGGCAATTGAGGCGGAGGCGATGAGAATGCGGGACGAGCCTGGCCTCGGCCGAGGCGGAGAAGGAATGGCGCGTCCGAGGCCTTGTCGGGGGGTCTCGAACGAGGCAGAGACCGAGCAGCTGGGCTCTCCTACTGTTTCCGAGGCTACAGGGACATGGACTCGACCTTCCATGCCGCTTTGTCCTTGGCGCAGGGGTTAGGTAGCACAGGGCGGTATAAGTGTCAGGAGGGAGCATAGTGGTGAGTATAGTGGTAGGTAACCCCTGCTGTGCCCGGTCCCTGTCCTGTTAGTTGTTCTACCCGCACTGTACCTACGTGCGGCTGATGTTTGCGGGAGTGGTTGGGTGCATTTAATCCGGACGTGATGTTTAGCCAGAGGAGTTCGGTCGGGACAGAGGTTACGAGTACGTTCGCCGAGCCTGGCCTCGAGCGAATTGGAGAATTGGAGATCCATCCGAGGCCTTTCGGGGCGAGGCCTTGGCGAGAGGGCCTCGGCGGGACGTTTTAGGCCTGTTTCGCATGAGGCCTCGGCGCGGGGCCTCGGGCGAATCGGAGAATTCTGCCGAGACCTTGCAGTAGTCTTTTGGCTTTGGTTTTAGCAAGGCTTAAGTAATATTCTTGGATCTTGCTTAGGGTACCCCTTCTTGTGGTATCCGACAGTAGCCCCCGAGCCTCGGGAGGAGTGCGAGCACTCTCCTAAGGTTTTTGACGAGACTTGGTTCGCAACAGCTCCTGTCGGGATCATGTTTTGTACTTGGTGGTTCTGGTGGGTGCGCACGAGCGCACCCACCGGGTGTAGCCCCCGAGGCCCTAGAGGAGTGGGTTTACTCCTCCAGGGGCTTTTTTCTCCGTTGAGCAAGGGGTCTCATCATGCTTGCCGGGCCCGTGAATGCGAGTTTGGGTCGCTGGGTCTCAGCAAACTTTGCAGGAAGAGTCCCCTAGCCTCTGCACAGAGCGAGAGGGCCGTCAGGTGCTCTCCTGGCTTTTTATATGCCTCTCACGCATGAGGGTTTGTTTGCTGTGACCCCCTCGGGTGCGAGCCTGGGTCATGGGGCCTTAGCATATCTGCAGGAAGAGCTCCTTAGCCTCTGTTCGGAGTAAGAGGGCCGTCAGGAGTTCCCCTGGCTTTTTGAACGACCCTCGTGCAACCTTTTCGTTCAGAAAGAGGGGTTTGTTTGCCGAGCCCCCTCAAAAGCAAACCTGGGTCGCTGGTCTCGACAAAGTTACAGGGAGAGCCCCTTAGCCTCTGCGGGGAGGTCCGTCAGGGGTTCCCCCTAGCTTTTTTATATGACCCTCGTGCTTCCTTTTCGTTCGAAAGGAGGGGTGAAATATGCCAGGCTACCCTCGGTGGGTACGAGCGGTGACACTTTCGGTGAGCTGCTATTGGGTAAGTCCGAGTGGAGGCCTGTGCCCCATTCGATAAGGGTTGGCTAGCGGTCCAGAGACGCACTCCAAAGGTACCAGAGGGCTTCTCTATTGGGTCCCAGGACCGTTCGATTGGCCCTGGGGGCTCGGCGCCTCCCTACGGTGGGATCCCATTCGAAGAACTCCCCGCTGGTCTCGGACATGACTTAGGGCATCCCGAGCGATCGCTTGCTTGGGCCATGGCCATGTACGGGCTCGCCCATAGTTGTCCCTGACTCTGTTGTCCTGGGGCGGCTGTCGAAACCCTCGGTGGTCCAGCATTCGAACCCCTGGACCGTAACGGGCTCGGCGCCCTTTTTGTTGCTTTTTTCCAAATCTATGAGTGCGGGCCTAGGTGGCTTGTCCTTGTTTTGAGTGCAGAAGGAGCCCCCGAGCCTCCACATGGAGCGAGAGGGCGGTCAGGGGGTTGTTTGCCGAGCCCATTCGTGTGCGAACCTGGGTCGCTGGGTCTCGGCAAACCTACAGGAAGAGCCCCCTAGCCTCTGCACGGAGCGAGAGGGCCGTCAGGTGCTTTCCTGGCTTTTTATACGCCTCTCAAGCGTGAGGGTTTGTTCTTGAGAGACCCCGAGGGCGAGCCTGGGTCATGGGGCCTCGGCATATTTGCAGGAAGAGCTCCGTAGCCTCTGCCCGGAGCAAGAGAGCCGTCAGGAGTTCCCCTGGCTTTTTGTACGACCCTCGCGCAACCTTTTTATTCGGAAGGAGGGGTTTGTTTGCTAAGACCCCCTCGAGGGCGAGCCTGGGTCGCGGGGCCTCGGCATATTTGCAGGAAGAGCTCCGTAGCCTCTGCCCGGAGCAAGAGGGCCATCAGGAGTTCCCCTGGCTTTTTGTATGACCCTCGCGCAACCTTTTCGTTCGGAAGGAGGGGTTTGTTTGCCGAAACCCCCTCGAGGGCGAGCCTAGGTCGCTGGGTCTCGGCAAGGTTTGCAAGGAGAGCCCCCGAGCCTCCGCATGGAGCGAGAGGGCGGTCAGGAGTTCCCCTGGCTTTTTATGCGACCCTCGCGCATCCTTTTCGCTCGGAAGGAGGGGTGGAATATGCCAGGCTACTCTCAGTGGGCGCGAGCGGTGACACTTCCGGTGAGCTGCTATCGGGTAAGTCCGAGTGGAGGCCCGTGCCCCATTCGATAAGGGTCGGCTAGCGGTCCAGAGACGCACTCCAAAGGTACCAGAGGGCTTCTCTATTAGGTCCTGGGGCCGTTCGATTGGCCCCGGGGGCTCGGCGCCTCCCTACGGTGGGATCCCATTCGGAGAACTCCCTGCTGGTCTCGGACATGACTTAGGGCGTCCCAAGCCTTGCGTTTGCTTGGGTCTCGGCCATGTACAGGCTCGCCCATAGTTGTCCCTGACTCTGCTGTCCTGGGGCGGCTGTCGAAACCCTTAGGGGCCCAGCCTATGAACCCCTAGACCGTAACGGGCTCGGCGCCCGGTTCCTTCACCTGAAAGGAATAGGGTGGAGGGGATGTTTCCCCATTGATTCGACAATGGCCGGCGCGCCTTTTTAGGCGATTTCCTGGGGGGCGGAACGACGTCTGCTGCTACATCGGTCGGACGTGACGTGGCGTCAGTGGATGGGACGTAACTGTTCTCGTGATTAATGAGGAAAAGGTGGGCGCGTGGGCGGTAGAATCAGATCTGGATTAATCGTGCCTGAACTCGAGGAAAACTTCCCGATTTAAATCTTTGTCCGTTTAAGTCCTTACCCTACATAAATACGAAACAGGGCTCGCCCCTTCCCTCCTTACTCTCCGTTGCCTGTCCGTTGCCAAGAACGAGAGCGCCGGGAGAAGAAGGGAAAGAGCGAGAGAGAGAGAGCGAGAGAGAGAGAGAGGAGGAGGAGACTCACCGCCAGTAGTCGAGCCTTCCACCGCACTCATGGCGGCGACATTGTTGTCATCGAGGCGACCCCTTGGGATCCGTCCGATGTGTCCGTGGAGATGCTGCAGCCTCTCATCGACGATGGCCTTCTCCGCTTAGATCACCGACCCCGATAGGCCGGAATGGATCGCTCCGCTCGGCGAGCCGGAGCCGAGGCCACCCGCGGGGTACGTCGTGAGCTTCGTATCTTTCCACGAGCGTGGTCTCGGCATGCCGGTGGACCGATTCATGCGGGCGCTCCCGCATTACTATGGGGTGGAGCTACACAACTTCAACCCCAACTCCATCGTCAGCGGCGGCTATTTTCGTCGCTGTCTGCGAGGGGTATTTGGGGATTGCCCCCCATTGGGAGCTGGGCCACCACCTCTTCCGAAAGGGGCATACCACCAAGCCGGGCGGTGCGAGGAAGATGGTGAGGGTCGGCGGTTGTACTCTCCAGTGCGCCAAGACCGGCAAAGACCTCTACATCCGGCCCGACTTATGCGTCGTCGCTGCACCGGTACACCAAATGGTTCTACCTTCATAGCGATGACGGTGGACTTCCACCCTATACCGGATGGATCATGGAGGATTGTCCGGAGAAGTGGAGGTATGGCGTCCCGAGGAGGAGCAGCCCCAGCTTACGGCCGCTCTGGGGACGGGCTAGAGAAGCTGCGGAACCACGCCTTATATGCGCGCCATGGTCGTGGCGGCCTTCCACCGTCGGAGGTGCTTTGCCGTTGATGGCTCAGCGGCGGCGCCTGTTCGAAATGAGACCGGGTGAGCCAATCGAGGGCATCCGGATGTCTACCGCCGCCCTCTCCGATGATGCGGTTCTACGTCGGGTGAGGGAGGCGGTGGATGGGAAGATGAAGAGCGGTGGCCTGACCCACATTGTTATGCGCCTGTCATGGGGGTATCTCTCCCTGGTAAGTCTCGCGCCGCTGCAGCCCCCTAAGCCTCCTCGTTCCTCATCATTTTTCCATTTGCTTACTCAGGCTCGCCGTTCCCGCAGGGGATGCGAGACGTGCGAGCCTCCCCGCCACCCGTTCCCGAGGATGCAAGGCGGCGGGCGGCAAACCGAGCACATGCCGAGGCGCAGAAGAAGAAGAAGGACGCCAGGGCAGCAAAGCGTGACAAGAAGATACTCGAGCGCAAAGCACTAGAGAAACATCGCCGGCGTCAAAAGCAGGATGGTCTCCCGGTGGAGTTGTCTCCGTCGTCGTCGCCATCAGAGGACTCTTCGGATGAAGACGACGGGATCGAGGGGGGGCGAGATCCCCTAGACCATCTCCCCGATGTCAGGGAGATAGTGCCTGGGGCGTCGGCGAGCAGCCCGGCGCTTCCAGGGGGAGGAGGAGGTGGTGCCCTGGGGTCGGCGATCGCTTACCCCGCGTCCGAGGCTGATACGCCCGAGCTACGGGCACTGGGGAAGCGTGCTGTTGGCCCATTGGGCTCGACTGTAGTGGTGGAGCAGGCGGCGGTGGAGGCGACACAACTACCCCCGCAGAGGGTTGAGGGGGTGTCAGAGTCCGATGAGGGTCGGCTGGCACCAGCAGATACCGAGGCCGTGTCTCTGCCGCCACCGCCGCCGTTGCAGAGGAGAGTCGCGGTGCCGAAACGGTTGCAACCCCGCTCGAGGTGAGTTCGCATCGTCCCCTTCTTGCTTTATGGTCATAAGCTGACCAAGTGGGTGTTCTGCCTTCAGTCGGAAGCGTCGGGTGGAGGTGCCAGCCTTGGCGCCGCGCAAGGCACTCAAAGTGAGCGCCGGTCCCCCTGCTCACCAGGTGGCGGAGGCGCAGACCGCCATGTAGCCTAACGCGGCGCCGGTCGGGGCCGACCTGAAGAGGTTGGTCGTTCTGGAAGAGGCTCCCGGGGTGGTTACGGAGCAGACGAAGGAGGAAGGGCCTACGCCGCACGTTGTCGAGGCCCATGAGTCCGGTGGGGCCGGGGTGCCCCCAGTCATCGAGGCCAGGAGCAAAGCCGAGGCCCCTGGGACTTCCGAGGCCAAAATGGTCGAGACGAGTGCGGCGGCCCGGGATTCTGAGATGGAGGTGGGACATCCTTTGGTGCCGCCCCAGGACCAAGGCCTGCCGCCGTCGCAGGAGAATGCCCGGGAGGTGGGAGTTCAGGCGACCTCTCCTGCCGATACTTCCCGGGGGAAGGAGGCAGCAGATGTCGAGGCCGACAGCACCGCCGAGCAACCGGTTCTAGCTCCTAGCGAGGGGAACTCGGCCCTCGCACGGGTACGACCCGAGCCCCGCGGGTGGAATCACCCGCGTGTATCGTGGTTGAGCCGGGATGACCCGGAGTGGGAGCCTCTATTTGCCCTCGAGGACACGGTCGAGGGGGGGCACTGGAGCTCCTTCAAGCAATATCGCCGGCTGGTGGTGCAATCACTGCGAACGGCGCTGTCCATCATGGACGATGGTCTGCCCGACGTCGCCCAGGTACGCGTCCTCCTTTCTCGTGCGGTGTCGTTTTGTTCTGAGTCTTTTCGCGATGCATGACCCCTGTTCTACCTACCCAGGAGCTCGAGGCCCGGACTCTCGGGAAGTCACTATTCCTTCATCAAGAGAGGGACGTCTGGGACCAACTTGGGCAGCAGAAGGACCTGCTCGCGAGCGCCAACGAGCTTCTATCGGCTCAGAGCACGGAGGTGGAGGACCTCCGCCTTCGCTGTGCAGATATGAAAGCCGAGGCAGCCACGGTTCAGGAGCAGGCCGCTCCTTTGGCGGCGCGAGTCAAGGAGCTAGAAGAGGAGCTGACCCAGGTGGCCGACGAGCAGGACGCCCTTCTTTCCCGGGTTGAAGAGACGATGGTCTCTGCCAAGTCCGTTGCTGCACAGTTGGGTGAGACAAAGGGCACCCTGGATGAGGCCCTCAAGGCGGCCGAGGCCTCTCGGGTCGATGCTTTGGCTTGGAAGGGGAAGTTCGAGGGTAAGTTCTGTTCCCTTTATTTTGTTTATTTTTCTTGCGTTCGTCCCCCAAACTCTCTGGTGTGGTACAGAGCTGGAGAAGGAGGCCTCCAAGGCGACCGAGGCGTCACGGGTCGAGGTCCAGCGCTGGAGAGAGAAATCCGAGGGTAAGTCCCGTGGGCCTTTGCCCCTATTTGACTTATTCTTCTCTCATGCTGAACCTCATCCTGCTCATTTTGGCGCAGGGTTGGAGAAGGAGGTTTCCCGGGTGGCAGAAGCCTCTGTCGCAGTGCAGGCGACGCTCAAGGCCGAGATCGAGGAGCACGACGCGCTGCAGGCCGCCGCTCATACCGTCTGCGAGGCTCTGGCTGTTGAGGGGGCTCAGTCAGGTAGCTCCCTCAGGAGCCGCCTGGCTGCGTTGAGTGGCCAAGTGTGGGAGCGACTTTGGGTGGCGTTGCATACAGGCATCAAGCGTGCCTTGGCCGTCATCTCCTCGCACTACGCCGTCAAGCTCGAGGCCGTCAGCGACGGTTACATTTTTCCTGATGATGACGAGGAGGCTGATGAGGAGGTCACCAAGCTGATAGAGGCGGCTGAGGTCCCTGGGACGGCGCTGGCCAGTCTGTTTGAGGAAGAAGTGGTTCCCTCTACGCCCGCCGCCGATGTAGGAGATCTCGAGCCGTGATCTGGGCCAAAGGGGCCATGTAAATGAATTAAGTTATTGTCGTGTCATGATGTTTGTGGCCATCGAGGCCTTTGAAGTACTCGTGCGCACGCTTTTTTAATCGGTTTATATTATTTTTCCGAATCTCTGTCCTCTGCCTTGTTTCTAGACAAGTCTCTACAAATGATTTCCTCGAAACCTGAGCTGCCCCTCTGGCGAAAGGTGGTGAGGGAGGTGCCGTAGCCCAGAGGCGTAGGCAGTCTCACAGCTCAGCCGGCCTTTTGCACTCGAGGCGCCCTTTTGGTCCTTAGATTTTTTACAATCGACCTGTCAGAGTACGCGAGAGAGTTTGGCGTGGGAATTTATTCAAAAAATGATTAAAAAATAGTGCCTGGGACTTAGGGGGTTCCCCCCGCTTCTAGCCCCTGAGGGAGGCTTGGTTCTGCAGAGGCTGAGCCGAGCCTCGCTCATAGCGTTATGGCAACGTTGATCTCGAAAATTAGAGCAACTAAAGAACGCTTCTTTAATATATTTCGAGAAAAAATATATACAATGCTTGGAAGTTTAAGGGTAGAAACGACGTAGCTGTTCTATGTTCCAAGCGTTGGTGAAGACTTCGCCCTTCTCGTTGGCCAGCTTGTAGGTCCCGGGTCTCAGCACTCGGGCGACAATGTACGGCCCTTCCCATGGTGGGGTCAACTTGTGGCGGCCCTTGTTGCTCTGCCTCAGTCTTAGCACCAGATCGCCCACCTTCAGGTCTCGGCTTCGAATACGTCGGGCTTGATAGCGTCATAGGGCTTGCTGGTACTTGGCCGAGTGTAGCAGTGCAACGTCTCGGGCTTTCTCTAGTTGGTCGAGGGTGTCCTCGTGGGTAGTGCGGTTGCTTTGCTCGTTGTAGGCCTGTAACCTTGGGGAACCGTACTCCAAGTCTGTGGGGAGGATGGCCTCGGCTCCATAGACCAAGAAGAATGGCGTGAACCCTGTGGCTCGGCTTGGTGTATTCCTTAGGCTCTAGATGACCGACGGGAGTTCGATCAGCCATTTCTTACCGAATTTCTTCAACCGGTTGTATATCCTTGGCTTGAGGCCCTGAAGAATCATGTCGTTGGCACGTTCTACTTGGCCGTTTGTCCTAGGGTGTCCTACAGCCGACCAGACCATGTGGATGTGGTGGTCGTCACAGAACGTCAGAAATTTATGTCCGGTGAATTGTGTCCCATTGTCGGTGATGATGGTGTTTGGAACTCCGAACCTGTGGACGATGTCCGTGAAGAACAATACTGCTTGCTCGGATTTGATTTGAGTGATCGGTCGAGCCTCGATCCACTTGGAGAACTTGTCAATAGCTACCAACAAGAAGGAATAGCCCCCGGGGGCTTTCTGCAGAGGCCCAACCATGTCCAGTCCCCATACGGCGAACGGCCATGTGATGGGGATGGTTTGGAGGGCTTGGGCTGGGAGGTGCGTCTGCCGCGCATAGTACTGACATCCCTCGCAGGAGCGTACCAGCTTGGTGGCGTCGGCAACCACCGCTGGCCAGTAGAACCCTTGGCGGAAAGCGTTTCCGACGAGCGTCCGAGGCGCAGCATGGTGCCCACAGGCTCCTGCATGTAAGTCCCAAAGTAGGGCTTGGCCTTCCTTGGTGGTGATGCATCGTTGGAGAACGCCGGATGGACTTTGTCTGTATAACTCGCCGTTACTGACGACGTAAGTTTTGGCTCATCGCGCAAGCCGTTGGGCCTCGGTCCTGTCCGTAGGAAGCACTCCTCGAATGAGGCGATCAAGGAGGGGGACCCGCCAGTCCGCCCCCTGGTCGGCTTGGGGAGGCTCTGCATCGATTTCCATGGCCTCGGGCTCGGCCGCCGGGGTCTCGGTAATAGAGGGGGCCTCGGGCCCTGTGGGTGCCTCGGCCGGTGGGCCCTCTTGTGTTGCCGAGGCATAGTCCACCGAGGGCTTGTGCAGGTCTCTGGCGAATATGTTCGGGGGGACCGAGGCTCGTGCCGATGACATCTTTGCCAGTTCGTCCGTGGCCTCGTTGAACTTTCGCGCAATGTGGTTGAGTTCGAGATCGTCAAATTTATCTTCAAGGCGACATACCAGTTTGCAGTACACCTCCATTTTGGGGTCGTGACAATTCGAGTCCTTCATGACTTGGTCGACGACGAGCTGTGAATCGCCTCGTACGTCGAGACGCCGCACTCCAAGCTCGGCAGCGATGTGCAGGCTGTTGACGAGGGCTTCGTATTCGGCTGCGTTGTTGGAGGCGGCGAAGTGGAGCCGGATTGTGTAATGCACATGCACTCCGAGGGGGGAGATGAAAAGTAGACCCACGCCTGCCCCGGTCTTCATCAGAGACCCGTCAAAGTACATGGTCCAGCATTCTGATTGGATTTTAGCAGGTGGTAGCTGGGTGTCGGTCCACTCAGCCATAAAATCGACTAAGACCTAGGATTTAATTTCTTTCCAGGGCGCAAAAGACAGGGCCTCCCCCATGAGTTCGACAGCCCACTTGGCTATTCTACCCGAGGCCTCCCGGTTCTGGATTATCTCCCCCAGGGGGAAGGATGACACCACGGTCACCGGGTGGGATTCAAAGTAGTGACATAGCTTGCGCCGAGCCAAGACTATGGTGAAGACCAGCTTCTGGATATGGGGGTAGCGTGTCTTAGTTTCAGAGAGTACTTCGCTAATGAAGTAAACGGGTCGTTGGATAGATAGAGCATGCCCCTCCTCTTGCCTCTCGACTACTACTGCCGCGCTGACCACCTGGGTCGTTGCGGCGACGTAGAGTAAGAGAGCCTCGCCCTCGGTTGGCGGTACTAGGACGGGGGGGTTGGTGAGTAATGCTTTGAGCTTGGTGAGGGCCTCTTCGGCCTCGGGGGTCCAAGAAAAGCATTCGGATTTTCTCAAGAGACGGTATAGAGGTAAACCTTTTTCGCCAAGGCGCGAGATGAAGTGACTCAGGGCCGCAAGACATCCCATAACTCTCTGTACTCCCTTGAGGTCTCGGATCGGCCCCATGTTGGTTATGGCCGAGACCTTCTCTAGGTTGGCCTCAATGCCACGCTTTGAGACTATGAATCCCAAGAGCATGCCTCGGGGGACCCCGAAGACACACTTCTCGGGGTTAAGCTTGATGCCCTTCTCCCTGAGGCATTTGAAGGCGATCTCCAGGTCATCGATGAGGTTACTGGCCTTTCTGGACTAGACTACGATGTCGTCCACATAGGCCTTGATAGTTTGCCCGATGTGCTCACCAAAGACCTGGGTCATGCACCGTTGGTATGTGGCCCCTGCGTTTCTGAGACCAAATGGCATAGTTCTATAGCAGTACATGCCGAATGGGGTGATGAAAGAAGTCGCGAGCTGGTCGGACTCTTTCATCTCGATCTGATGGAAACCAGAATACGCATCAAGGAAGGATAAGGTCTCGCATCATGCAGTGGAGTCAACGATTTGATCGATCCGAGGCAACAGGAATGGAACCTTTGGACATGCTTTATTTAAACTGGTGTAGTCTACGCACATCCTCCATTTTCCATTTTTCTTCCTAACTAGTATAGGATTGGCTAACCACTCTAGATGGGATACTTCCTTGATGAACCCAGCCACCAAGAGCTTCTGCACCTCCTCACCGATGGCCCTGCGCTTTTCCTCGTCGAATCGGCGCAGGCGCTGCTTCATAGGTCTGGAGCTGGCCCGGACGTCCAAGGCATGCTCGGTGACCTCCCTCGGTATGCCCGACATGTCCAAGGGGCTCCATGCGAACATATCAGCATTCGCGCGGAGGAAGTCGACGAGCACGGCTTCCTATTTGCTGTCGAGGGTGGCGCTGACCCTCAACGTTCGGCCGTTGGAGCAGTTGGGGTCGACCGGGACGAGCTTGACAGTCTCTGTGGGCTCGAAAGTCCCAGCATGGCGCTTGGAGTCGGATACCTCACTACCAAGTTGGTCGAGGTTGACGATGAGTGCCTTGGCCTCCACGATAGCCTCTGCGTATTCGATGCATTCGACGTCGCAGTCGTATGCTTGCTCGTACGTGGACTCGATGGTGATGACGCCGTTGGGGCCGGGCATTTTGAGCTTGAGGTAGGTGTAGTTCGGGACCGCCATGAACTTGGCGTAGCACGGACGCCCCAGAATGGCATGGTAGGTTCCCTTGAATCCAACCACTTCGAAGGTGAGGATCTCTTTGCGGTAGTTGGAGGGAGTGCCGAAGCAGACCGGCAAATCAATGTGTCTGAGGGGTCGTGCGCGCTTCCCTGGCATGATGCCATGGAAAGGTGCGGCACCCCCTCGGAGCATCGATTGGTCGAGCTCTAGGAGCTCCATGGTGTTGGCGTAGAGGACGTTGAGGCCGCTACCTCCGTCCATTAGCACTTTGGTGAGCCGGGTGTTGCTAATAATCGGGTCGACGACGAGCGGGTATTGCCCGGGGTTTGGGACATAATAGGGGTGGTCCTCCCGATCGAAGGTGATCGCCTCCCGAGACCGATTAAGGTCTTTGAGGGAGTAGCTACCTCAACCGAGAAGACTTCCGGCGTTCCCTCTTTTCGTTGACGCCCCGTGAGGCACGCCTGGAAAACCCACCAAAGATCATGAAGGCATTGTGCACCTCAGGGAACCCGTCGTCCCTATCGTTGTCTCTGTCGCCGGCGCCCTTCTTCCTGGCGTTGTCGTCGGGAAGTCCGAGCTTGGCGTAGTAGCGTCGGAGCATGGTGCACTCTTCGAGGGTGTGCTTTACCGGGCCCTGATGGTAAGGGCACGGCTTCTTGAGCATGTCATCGAATAGTCCGGGGCCTCTGGCGGGGCCTCAGGGATTCCTGCGATCCGCGGCTGCAACAACCTCGGCCTCGAGGGCCTCTTGCTTCCCTTGGCGCCCCTTTTTCTTTTTCTTGGGGAAATGGGAGGCGAGGCCCCATAGGTCTCGTCCCTCCGCTTCCCTTTGCTTTGCTTGTCGGGAAGATGGCCCGACAGCTTCTTCGCCCGAGAGGCGGTTGGTGGCGACGTCAAGGAGCGCGGCCGCCGAAGTTGGTACGTTCCGGCCTAACTCTCGGACCAGGTCTCGGTAGGAGGTGCCAAAGAGAAAAGCCTGGACAACTTCTGAGTCACCGACGTTGGGCAACTCGGTCTGGCTGCTTGAAGAAGCCGGATGAAGTCTCAAGAGACTCGTCCGCTTTGGTGACAACTCTTGAGGTCCCAGGGAGTTCTGGGGGCGCACGATGTGCCCCGAAAATTCCGACAAAGACCTTGACCAAGTTGCGCCAGGATTGTGAATTTGTGAGGAGGGAGGTGTTCGAGCTAGGCTCATGCCGAGTCCCGCGAGAACAAAGGGAGGTTACGGATGATGAGCAGGTCATCGCTCGCACCACCTAGCTGACAAGCCAGGCGGTAGTCGGCCAGGCACAGCTCGGGGTTGGTCTCGCCACTATACTTTGCGAGATTGGCCGGTTGCCGGAACCGGGCAGGGAATGGAGCGCCCGGATGGCCTTGCTGAAGACTCTAGGGCCAGGCGGCCCAGGAGAAGGACTGCGGTCCTCCCCGCTGTCATAGCGACCACCTCGGTGTGGGTGGTAACCTCGGGCGAGCCCGTCGTTGTCGTGGCGCCATCGCCTGCTGACCACGTCGTGGTCCTCTTGCGCCTCGCGTCGGTCACTGAGGCAGTCGTGGACTGAGGGGGCCTTGAGGCGATCGTGCACCGAGGGCCGCTTCGAGATGTTCTCATGTCGCCGAGACACGGAGCTCTCGGCCTGCTGTACTGCGGCGGTCTCGAGAAGGTCTCGGAGCTCACCGCGGACCCGTCGCCCCTCCGTGGTAGAGGGCTCGGGCATCGCTCGCACTAGCATCGCCGCCGCTGTGATGTTCTGGCTAGCGCGATTGAAGATTGGGGGTTGCTCACTTCCTTCGTCGTTGTTGATGCGGCGGTGCACGTCGTGGGCCCTCTGCCAGGCCCCTCCGCCGTCACCACGGCCTTGCTGCTCATGCTCGAGAGTGTCTCGGAACTGCTGCAGCAAGAGTCGATCTTGGTCAACTTTTGCCTGGAGCTCGCGGAGTTGCTCTAGGTCTAGGCGTCGGGTATCCCTGGGGGCGATGTTCACGTTCCGAGCCACCCGGAACTCGACGAGCGGGGGTGTGGCATCACCCGCCCCTTGGTGGAGTGGGGACCGGTTGCCTGCCCTCTCCCCCTCGTCACTTGCCCCTGGCATTCTGAGCCCGACGTGGAAACACTCTCGAGTGGGATCGTAAGTGCTTTCGTCATCGGAGTCGGAGTGGCCGAAGCAGTAGTCGCTTGCGACCAAGAAGCGGCGCATAGCCTCGGGGTCACGAAGGCCGGAGAAGTCCGCTCCGGCCCATGCCTCGTCCTCCTCCGAGGAGTCAGTGTGGGTGTGGGTCGAGATTGTGGTGGAGAAGTCGAGGGTGAATCGTTGGTGGTGTCCCGAGAGCTCCGCGTGCGTGGAGGCATAAGCGAAAGCGTAGGCTGCGGTGATGTTTTTCAGCCCGAAGAGGTACGGGGATGGTGCCACCGCTGGGCTCCGCTCCGCCTGAGTCGATTCCCCCGGAAGCGGCGGGGCAGAGCTTGACGACGGGACGTCGCTGCGCGCTACCGGCGTCCTTCCCCTGCCCATGCTTAGGCTAGACAGGTCCCCAGCCAGGGACTCTATACCAACAGCCAGGCATGGGATGTCGGCGGAGTGCGGCGCGTAGCCCTGAGTTCGTGTGGCGTTAGAGTAGTCCCGCTTGCGTCGTGCCTGGTGAGTGTGACGAGAGCGGCGGCCCGGCCGCCGCCTACGCCCGTGCTGCCGATGCGCAACGTCGTCGTCGGCCGGTGGGGCGCTGGGTGTTAAGAGTACCAAATCGTACTCACATCCTAGAGACATGAACTCTAGGCTCCCAACCCAGACCACCGTGCCGAGACGTAGTGGGCGTATGGGGTCAGCCATTCGGAACTTGTTGGGACGATCACGCTAACACGCAGAGGCCCCTACCTGGCGCGCCAACTGTCGGCATTTCGGACCGGGGGGTCCTCAACCAACTAGTAAATGTGAACTGCGTGCCCCTAATCCTGGATGGTGATGCAAAGAGACACAAGGTTTATATTGGTTCAGGCAATCGGCGCCCTACATCCAGTCTAGGAGATCGATCTTGTATTCTCTGCACCGAAGTGCTTGTAGTAGGGGGTTACAAGCTGGGTGAGAGAGGGAGCTAGTCCCAGGTCTCGGTGTGGAATGGTGCGGGCTGCTTGAGTCGTTGCTCTCAGGCAGCGTGGGAGCGCGCGTGAATTGAGTGAGTGTGTTTTTGCGTGAGGGCTGGCGTGGTTTCGATCCCTAGAAACAGCCCTGGCTGCTTCCTTTTATAGCCACAAGGAGGGAGCCAGGAGTACATGAGAGAGCTACACATGGAGCCTTAGCGAGGAAGAAAGATCCAGTACTGTGGCATATTCCTATAGCAGCACAGTGTCGGGAATGGCAATTGGTACTTGATCACCGGTGCGTCACGCAGGCCATGCCCGAGGCTGTTGAAGTCATAAGAGTCCTTGTTGACATCTAGTCAGTATGGCCTCCACTGTAGGTGACATGCCGTGCCTGGTGGACTCTTGTCCTGGTGGAGTGCCGAGGCCTAGCGGGTGCTGGAGCTGATCATGCCGAGGCCTTCTTTGCCGAGGCCTCAGAGGTGACCTGTGTACGACGCGGGGGTCTCGGTGGTCTGTGTCGTACCTGATTCCGGTGAAAAAGTGTGGAATGGGCGTCCGCAGGGAGCTGTAGTCTCTGCACCGTCAGTAGGGGATGGTAAAAAGGTGATTTGACCGCCGTCCCATCGCCCCTTTTGCCATACCCTGCCAATCGTGGCTGACGTAGGCGTAACTAGGGGTACTTACACGGATGGGACGGCCCACCAGAGGGGCAATTGAGGTGGAGGCGACGAGAATGCGGGACGAGCCCGGCCTCGGCCGAGGCGGAGAAGGAATGGCGCGTCCGAGGCCTTGCCGGGGGGTCTTGGACGAGGCAGAGACCGAGCAGCTGGGCTCTCCTGCTGTTTCCGAGGCTACAGGGACATGGACTCCACCTTCCATGCCGCTTTGTCCTTGGCGCAGGGGTTAGGTAGCATAGGGCAGTATAAGTGTCAGGAGGGAGCATAGTGGTGAGTATAGTGGCAGGTAACCCCTGCTGGGCCCGGTCCCTGTCCTGTCAGTTGTTCTGCCCGCACTGTACCTACGTGCGGCTGATGTTTGCGGGAGTGGTTGGGTGCATTTAATCCGGACGTGACGTTTTGCCAGAGGAGTTCGGTCGGGACAGAGGTTACGAGTACGTTCGCCGAGCCCGGCCTCGAGCGAATCGGAGAATTGGAGATCCATCCAAGGCCTTTCGGGGCGAGGCCTTGGCGAGAGGGTCTCGGCGAGAGGGCCTCGACGGGACGTTTTAGGCCTGTTTCACATGAGGCCTTGGTGCGGGGCCTCGGGCGAATCGGAGAATTCTGCCGAGACCTTGCAGTAGTCTTTTGGCTTTGGTTTTAGCAAGGCTTAAGCAATATTCTTGGATCTTTCTTAGGGTACCCCTTCTTGTGGTATCCGACAAGTATGTTGAACACGTGCAAAACTCTCTTGCACAGGTAGCTACGGCGGCTGATGAGGTAGTGATCCTGCTGAAGAAGCCCATAGATGTTGAACAAACACATGATCTGTCTGTTTTAGTTGGGATTGGTCGCGAAATCATTATGCTGCTGAAGTGCATTTTAGCTTTAGTTTTTTTAGTGGTAGTTGGGATTGTCTACATTGTAGCGAGACTTTCATAAATTAATACCTTATGTGGTGGCATGTATGTCGTATAATTAACTAATTATGTTCTAGGTTTTAATATGGTATGTATGTCATGTAATGCAGATGAGCCGACATTGGATGTACAATGCTGATCGCCGCTCCCAAGAGTTCATTGAGGGCGTGCATTCTTTCTTACGTGTGGCCGAGGCAAACAAACGCGATGGTTTCATGTGCTGCCCATGTGCCATATGTAAGAATTTGAAGGAATATGCTAGCTCAAGGAGTCTTCATTCACACTTGTTGAAGTCGAGTTCCATGCCAAACTATATTTGTTGGACGAAGCATGGAGAAACCGGGGTTGTAATGGAAGAAGGTGAAGAAGAACAATGGGACGATGATGACATTATTGCTGAATATGGTGCCTTCAATGATAGTGCAATAGGGGAAGCTGAAGAAGAGGTAGGGGCAGAAGATGAGCCCGCTGATGATCTTGGTCAGGCCATTCGTGACGCACAAAGAGAATGCAAAAGTGAAAAGGAGAAGATCAAGTTTGAGCGCATGCTAGAGGATCACAAGAAATTGCTATACCCAACTTGTGATGCGGGGCAGAAAAAGTTGGGTACCACACTGGAATTGCTGCAATGGAAGGCAAAGAATGATGTATCTGACAAGGGATTTGGGGAGTTACTGAAAATCCAAAAGAAGATGCTTCCGAAGGATAACGAATTGCTCGCCACTACGTATGAAGCAAAACAGGTAGTCTGCCCTTTGGGATTAGAAATCCAGAAGATACATGCATGTCCTAATGACTGCATCCTCTACCATGGCGAGGGGTACGAGAAGTTAGATGCATGCCCGGTATGTCATGCATCGCGGTATAAGATCAGGTGAGATGACCCCGGTGATGTTGAGGGCGAACGTCCCATGAAGAAAATCCCTGCCAAGATTATGTGGTATGCTCCTATAATACCACGCTTGAAACATCTGTTCATAAACAAAGACCATGCAAAGTTGTTGCGATGGCACAAAGAAGACCATAAGGTAGACAATATGTTGAGACACGCTGCTGATGGGTCCCAGTGGAGAGCAATCGATAGAGAATTCCTGAAGTTTGCAAATGACGCAAGAAACTTAACGTTTGCTTTAAGTACGGATGGTATGAATCCTTTCGGGGAGCGGAGCAGTAGTCATAACACTTGGCATGTTACTCTATGTATCTACAACCTTCCTCCCTGGTTATGCATGAAGCGTAAGTTTATTATGATGTCAGTGCTCATCCAAGGCCCAAGGCTAGCAACGACATCGATGTGTACCTGAGGCCACTAGTTGAAGAACTTCTACTTTTGTGGAACAGACCAGGTGTACGTGTGTGGGATGAGCACAAACAGGAGCACTTTGACCTGCGAGCATTGTTGTTCGTAACAATCAATGATTGGCCTGCTCTAAGTAATCTTTCAGGACAATCAAACAAGGGATATAATGCATGCACGCACTGTTTCAATGACATTAAAGGTATATTCTTGAAAAAATGTCGAAAGGTCATGTACCTTGTCCATCATCGATTTCTTCCTATGAATCACCCCCTAAGAAAGAAAGGCAAGCATTTTAAAGGTAAGGCAGACCACCAGACCAAGCCGGGCAACCGAACTGGTGAGGATGTACTCAATATGGTCAAGGATGTGAAAGTAGTATTTAGAAAGGCATATGGCAGCGAACCTGTTCAGAACGATGCCGACGGTCACGCACCCATGTGGAAGAAGTCCATATTTTGGGAGCTACCCTATTGGCAAGTCCTAGAGGTCTGTAGCGCGATCGACGTGATGCACCTGACGAAGAATCTTTGTGTGAACCTACTAGGCTTCATGGGTGTGCATGGGAAGCCTAAGGACACACTTGAAGCACGACAGGACCTGCGGTGTTTGAAAGAACGAGACAACCTGCATCCAGAGAAGACAGATGATGGACGCCATTACTTAAGTCCTACCAGCTACACTCTTAGCAAAGAAGAGAAGGAAAGCATGTTTGAATGCCTAGCAAGCATCAAGATACCATCTGGATTCTCCTCAAATATAAAGGGTATAATAAATGTGCTAGAGAAGAAATTCCTAAACTTAAAGTCCCATGACTGCCACGTGCTCATGACGTAATTGCTTCCAATTGCATTAAGAGGAATTCTACCTCCAAATGTACGTATAGCCACCGTGAAGCTATGTGCATTCCTCAATGCAATTTCTCAGAAGGCAATCGATCCAATGGATCTAGCTAAACTATAGAATGATGTGGTTCAATGTCTTGTCAGCTTTGAGTTGGTGTTCTCTCCTTCCTTCTTTAATATCATGACACGCCTCCTAGTTCACCTGGTCAAGGAGATTAGCATTCTTGGTCCTGTGTTCCTGCACAACATGTTCCCCTTTGAGAGGTTCATGGGAGTCCTAAAGAAATATGTTCACAACCGTGCTCGGCCAGAAGGAAGCATCGCCAAGGGATATGGAACAGAGGAGGTCATTGAGTTTTGTGTTGACTTTATTCCCGACCTTGACCCAATTGGTGTTCCTGAATCACGACATGAGGGGAGACTAAGTGGAAAGGGGACACTAAGGAAGAAACCATATATTGGTACGCAGGACAATTATTTTAATAAAGCACACTACATAGTTCTGCAAAACTCCTCCTTGGTGGATCCGTATATCGAGGCACATAAAGAGTTGCTCCGATCCGAGTTTCCAGGGAAGTCTGAAGCTTGGATTACGTGTCAGCACATAGAAACTTTCAGCGACTGGTTGCGAAAAGAATGTCAGGGTGATGAGAGTATTGATGAGCAACTGTATTTATTGGCTAGGCAGCCATCGTGGCATATCCTCATATACAAAGGGTACGAGATAAATGGGAATACATTTTACACTGTAGCCCAAGATAAAAGGAGCACCAACCAAAATAGTGGTGTCCGCATAGATGCCTCCGACCCTAATGGAAATAAGCAAACATATTATGGCCGCATAGAGGAGATATGGGAACTAAACTATACACCTACTTTTAAGGTACCTTTGTTCAAGTGCCAATGGGTAAAGGCGACTGGAGGCGGGGTAGCAGTCGACAACCAGTATGGAATGACAACCGTGGACCTCAACAATATTGGGTACAAAGACGAACCGTTCGTCCTTGCCAAGGATGTGAATCAGGTGTTCTATGTCAAGGACATGTCTACAAAACCGAAGAGAGGGAAAAACAACAACGACCCAATCAATGAGCCAAAGCGCCACATAGTTCTTTCAGGGAAAAGAAACATCGATGGAATTGAAGACAAGTCAGGCATATCAGAAGATTATGAAAAGGATGACCGAATTCCACCCTTCACAGTGAACAAAGACCCAAGCATCCAGCTAAATGATGAGGACACTCCATGGTTATAGCGCGATCATAACCAAGGGATATACGTTAAGAAGAAGTTCAATATTGTGCCCGCTTGATATATATAGTGATGTTTAATAGTGTGTATTAGAGGTATTATGTAATAATTGTGAATTCAGAGATGTTTATTAGGTGTTTCCTTTTTTTTCTATGTTCAGATTAAATTTGTATTTGATGGTGGGATTTCCATGTCGCTTTTGGACAACGAGTGATGAAAAAATGAAAAGATTTACGTTAAAATGATGTGAAAACAAATTTCCAATGGAAAACAAAATTTTAATGATTTAAATTAAACACTACATTTTTACATTAACGAAATAGTAATTATTAATGACATTAGGTTTCAATATTTATAAGAAAAAACAAAAAACTTTAGGTCACGCAATTTTCCTGTGTGCAATAAAGCAAAAGTAAATCCATATTCTTTTAAAACAATTTTATGCCTTGTATTTAATTTGCTATGCAATTAACAAGACTTTAATATTTTATAGAAAGAAATATATAAAAAAACAAATGGAGCTTGAAACGGGCGGGAAGTGAAACTGCAGCCCAACTTTAGTCCCGGGTAGATCTACCACCCAGGACTAAAGGTGGGCTGCATTTTTTGCGGCCCGCCAAAATACACATTTAGTCCCGGCTCGTAATACCAGCAGGAACTAAAGGTCCCTCCCCTATATAAGGCAGTCGTTTCTTCTTCCTCCTCACTCTTCGTCTTCGTCGCCCATCGCCACTGTTACCGCCCTCGTCACCTTCCCCACACCCGAGCCCGACGCCGCACCTTCCCCGCGCCCGAACCCGATGCCGCAGTGGAGGAGTCGCCCGAGCCGACGCACCGCCGAGGACGAGGAGCCCCAGAGCCGGCGACGAGACCCCCTCCCGTCCCGCGGGTCTCATCTTCCCCAAGACCGGCGGACCCAAGTCCAGCGCCGCCGCCAAGGAGCACGAGCATGTCTGCATCGATCCGGACCCCGAGTTGGGCTAGCCTACCCCGGATACCCATTGGTAGGTTTGCAGGCCGCTCACTGGTAGCTCTAGCTCCGGCTTGTGGCGCGGTCCAGGCCATGAAAACGAGCGTTAGGGGGCATACCATCCATTCGGCAAAATGCCGGCATCGGCGGCGTACATGCTTGGAGCGCGTCTCGTGGCCGCGGGGCTTGTGTGGGTGCGTGCTGCGATGGTTCAGCGTGATCACCATATCTGCGCTGGCCACGCGCGTGGCTATGGCGATGTCCGGCGCGGCGCAGGTACCTGATGGCACCCCAGGGCCGAAGCGCGTTCAAGATGTGTGCCGGCCGGCCGTGTGTGTGTGAGCGCGGTGAGGCTGGTGATTTCAGTAGGCCGCTTCACCACTTCCTCTCAAAACAAGACTTGTTTCTTGTTTTCCAAATTTCCCGACATATTACTGTAGTCCCAAAAACATGAACTTTGTTAGAGTTTGAGGCAGTTCATTGGCACATTCCTAAACCTGAGTCAAACTACATGGTCGTCTCTATCAGTAGGGCCAAGGTTGTATGCAATAATGCAACGATGGACCATACACCTTTGGCAACTGGGCATGAAAAGAACAAAGTGAAGGATATTTTCATCCAAATCACAAAAGCAGCACGTGAGGTTGCCCTCCCACTTACTTTTGAGAAGATTATATCATCTTGGATCAACACGGCATTTCTTAGCCATCATCAACCACAAAAATATTTTAATCTTATCGGGACTTTTCCGTTCCACGTTTGTTTGTAGGAAGGACCACCATCACCATTCACCATGAGACCATTACAAATATACAGATTTATTAATAGCAGGACCTGTTACTTTTCTTTAGCTACCAACAAACACTATCCTTGTCATCCAAGAATTTGAGTTGAGCCTTCTACTTTTTGTTGATTGGGAACGGGTTCACAAAGATTAATTATTATTGTGTGCAAAATAAAAATGTCACCATTTTCTTCAAATGCAACTTGTTAGGGCGCCTTTGGTAAACTCCGCGAGCTTTCATGTTAGCCCCCCACCGCTTCGCTTCGCCGAAGAAGTTTCGAGTCGCTCTAAGAGGAGCCAGGAGAGAGAGAGAGGAGCTAAAAATAGTAGCTTCGTGTGACTCCCTCTTGATCCCATGGGCTTGACACGACGTCCTCCTACCTCGCCCATTTTCTAAAAACACACGGATCACATGTTAAGATAACAATACTCTAAGACATTAAGCTGATATTTAATCCAAAAAAGCAAATTTATACTATTTGTATACCAAATTGTGGGTCAATTTTTATACTACTTCACCGAATTGTTATACATACATCTAAATTTGTTATACATATATATTAGAGTTATAAACTTATATTGTTATATATATAAATTTGTTATACAAACATATTAGAGAGTTATAAATTTGTATTGTTATATATATATATATATATATATTTGTTATACATATTAGAGAGTTTTAAATTTATATTGTTATATATATAAATTTGTTATATATATCACTTGCCAATAAATATTTCTAGAAAATAAGAAATCAAAGTTATGCTTTGGAGACTTGAATTTCGAGTGTAGTTATTTAATTAATTTTAAGCACATGACTCGATCTATTTTATAGATATATAGTTTTTTATTTTTTATAGATATATCTAGTGGTGTAAAAGCTAGATGGCTGCCCCAAGAGACAACATGGATGAAGAAATGATGGATATTATCAACACCGGCTCTCAATTTGCCGATGGTGACCAGCAGGATGTAGATGACGGGAGTCAATACCTGGCTCTTGAAAATAATCAAGAAAATATTGTGCAAGAAAATACTGGCGAGGTATATATATTTATATATATATTTAAATATTATATATATATATATTTGAATATCTATCATCTATTATGTGTACACATGATATTTATTTATTCTTTTTTATACGTAGCCCTCTGGATCGACGACCACAACGGTAAAAAGCAAAAATATTCGAGGCCCGAAAAAGCCATTGGAGGGGTACTACATAATATCGGAATTCAATATCGAGACAGGCGAACCACTTGGTCCACATGTAAGGAAATTCATGCAACACTGTGGGTACCTTGTAAGGGACAGACTTCCGATCAGTGCCCGTGAATGGAAGCAAAAGATCAACGAGCCTCATGTTAGTTTTGTCTCTGATCTTGATAAGAATTTAATTTGGGATGATATCCTTCAACATTTCACGTTGCAAGCGGATGATTATGATGATATCAACGATGATGAATTGAAGGAGCTAGTTCGAAAGTGGGCTATGAAGAAGATGGCCACACAATTCTAGACTTGGAAGAAATCCCTATACACGAAATATGTCAAGAAGAACCTAATGCCTAATTTCAATACTAGGGGCCCGCTCACGAAGTTGAGGCCCTACTGGAATGATTTTGTACAGTACAAGACATCGGAAGAGGGTGAGGAACGGGTGAGAAGGAACCAAGAGAATGCCCGACAGAAGGTATACCACCATGGCATGGGATCAGGTGGCTACGCGACTGCCATTCCTAAGTAGGAAAAAATGGAAGCGGACATTCTTGCCAAGGGTATCACACCAGAATCACTTAATTGGCCCAAACGCGCGAAGAATTGGTTTTTCGTTCATGGGGGAAGACTGGACCTAGAGACCGAGAAGCTGATTCATGGCCCAAAACTCGAAAGAGCAACACAAAGATTTTCTTACGCTCTACAAGCTAAAGCTATTGGTGCGTTCAGGCCCAATAGAGAGAAGGATGAACTGACGTATGCCATCGGGACTGTTGAACACAGTGGCTGAACGAGAGGTTTAGGACGGAACATTTCTTGGGAGCACGGTTTCCTTGACGACAGAGATACCTACAGAAGCCAGCAGAGAAGGAAGGATGAGGAAGCAGCGCGGATCAGCAGGCTGGAGGAATATGTTCGTGAGACACGGGAGGCGTTGCTTCAAGCACAGGAGCGTGAAAAAGACGTGCAAGCTAGAATGCAGGAGGAAATCATAAAGCAAGTGCAAATAGCAATGAGTGCCCAAAGGCAGACATCAGATCCAGGAATCAACATTAATATTAGCCCCCCTGATCAGTTGAAAAGCAGTTGTGCTTCCACGGAGTTGCCAAATCAAGATGACGCAATGCTACGTTTCCCCGTGGATGACATCACTGCACCGTTTACATCATGTGAGCTACATATTCCAAAAGGGAATGACACAATCATGATGGCTCTCGGTGTTTTTTCTCCTCCAGATCCTACCAAGACACCAAGAATCCATGGGGCAATAATACCACCTGGATATGTTAGCGTCTCAGTGGATAGAGTTAACAAAGGTTTTAGTGATCTAGCTCTTGACATTCCAGGAGGGGATGGGGAGAAGACTCTAGGAGAAGCAGAGAAGACATTCATACTATGGTGCAAGCGCTACATCATTATTCCTAGGGTCTCTAGTCCACCGCCGCTTCCTCAACTGCCAGACAATAGGTGCGGACAAAAGTGAACGAAACAATTTTTTCACTAATTTTCTATTGACATGCATGATTAATAATAATAATTTCTTATACCTAATTATTCTTTTTTGTACTCACACAGCAGGGCCTCCACCAACCTAAGTCCAATTATTCAATCTCCAAATCATCATAGTGCTCCAAACAATGATTATGCAACGCCATCACCGCTGCCACCTCCAAGGAGGTCTCCAACGGCTGCCCCGCCTCCCTTGATGACCAAGAAGCAGCCAGCTCCTAAGAGGTCCACCCCGCAAACGAAGCCGTTGGCCCACCAACCGACAAAGAAGAAAGCCTCCTCTAATCCAGTTATTCTCCAAAAACTATCTTACGAGAAAAGTGAAAAGAAATTAAATGCTATAGTACAAAAAGATATGAATAGTTTCTTTGAAAAAGTAAGAAAGCAACGAGAAGCGATGGAGAACCCGGAGAAACCGTACTTCTACCTACCTCTAGATCTTCTAAGAAAGAAGGTGGACCAGAAAAAGCGGGAATCTCAAAAGACCCTGCCAAAATCGGACTACGACCGCTTCTCTCACCAAGTCATTTGAGGCGGTGCAGAAAAAGACTAGAGCAGGGAAAGGTGTTGCACAACTCGGACAACAATCACAACAATCAATCCCCCTCTTGTCATTCGTAATGAATATGGTTCAAACTTAGACTTACTGGACGTCGATTTTGAGGACCTGGTTCGGTTTTACGAGGATACTGGTTTGGACCTTGCCCAAATGCTCGCTGAAGGATCATCTGCTCTGAAAGTGGATCCTTGGAAGAAATTTGAACATGGAAAGAGTCTATACAACCCTGAGGCCTTAGGTGAACTGGGTACGCAAATGTACCTGCTAAACAAGTGGTACATGGCGGCGTGTGAACGGGGAGAGACCTTTGTTTCTGTTAGAGTTAGAAACCAACATTACTTCCGTGGCGATGATGTTATATATGTCGAGTTTTTAGAATTACACCAACTATGCCACCTGGATTCTCTCGACAAAAGTCTCATTAGCTGCTATTATCTGTAAGTGTGATTATTTTCAACTATTAAAGTGTATATATATAAAGCTACATGTATATATATTAATTATATTTCCTCACACTATATTTTTATATATGCAGATATGAGATGACAGAACTCAGAAAGAGAAATGATAATGATGTTGGTTTCGTTGATCCAAACGTCTTATTCAAACACCCTAATCCCCCACCTCAATGGAAAGCTGAACTCGAGAAAAATCTCATGAGGTTCTTAGTGAACCAACAAAACAAGGACATACTCTTCCCCTACAACTTCAAGTGAGTGTTAAATAATTAATGTCGATCATATGGACATTTGTTCAATTATTTGCTTACTAGCTAAGCTATCTCTCTCTCTCATATATATATATATATATATATATATGTGTTGACTCTAGTTAATGTCGATCATATTTGTGTATAAAAATATATGCAGCAATCATTGGATATTGATGGTCATCGATATGGCCAATAGTCGGTTGAGCATCTTAGACTCGTTAAGAAAAGAGCAAAAAGAGTACCAAGACATGATAGATATTATCCAAGGGTAATTTGGTCTCTCTAGCAACTATATATACCCTGATCTCTTAACTGCAACAATTATTAAAGGCCAAATTAATTTTTTATTTTATTGGACGCGGTGTTTGGAAAAGTTTCATTGAGGAACACCACATGAAACATTGCAAAGCGCCACTGGATGTAATCGCACACAAAGTAAGTACTAGCTACATTTATATATATAATTCAATTAACACCATGCATGCTTTCAAGTCATCGGATCTTTTTTCTCGTAAAAATGGGTTCTGAGGCAAGAACAAGGGACCAACTACTGCGGATACTATGTTTGCGAGTTCATCATGGCGTACTTAAAAAGAACTCCTGAAGAGATCCTCAAAGTACGTTATATAAATATATTTATATATTCACAATTTCTTTTATTGCTCATATATATAAGTAATCATGTGACCAACACACACACACATATATATATATATATATATATATATATTAATACTTTTCCTTTAACTTTTATTGAAGACTCTATGGTTGAAGAAAAAAGTCATACGACGTGATCAACTGAAAGCAATTCAAGAGACCATAGCAGGATTTCTTAATGACCAGGTCTTAAACCTCGCCGGCGAGTTCTACAATGACATGAATGAAAAATGGAAGCCAAACTAGATGGAGTGAATTTGTTATCCCAAGAATATGATAGAATATACAATACAAGCTTTATTTGTAATATATATACATATTATATGTACATAAAATAACGTACAATATATGTATATGCATGTAATATATACGTTAGTTTCATACTTTAGTTTGTACAAAATCTTCGAACATTATAAATGTGTAGAATACGTATATTATTAGCAGCGTAGAATGCGTATTCGAAAACCTATTCGAAAACCAAAACGAATCATCAATTGAAAATAGAAACAAAAAAAGAAAACAAAAAAAAGAATACGTATATTATTACCAACCAGGACTAAAGGGCTGGCCCACGTGGCCAGGCCGGGAGGCCTCTTTAGCCCCGGTTGGTATTGCCAACCGGGACTAAAGGAGGTGGACCTTTAGTCCCGGGCGAGAAACCGGGACTAAAGGAGGGGCCCTTTAGTCCCGGATTCGTGCTCTCGGTTGGGAAACAAGGACTAAAGGGGTTTCCCAACCGGGAGTACAACTTGTTTCTGTACTAGTGCTAGTTGTTCTTGTTAGTAGTAACTAGTTGTTCTTGTTAGTAGTAACTAGTAGTTGCTTTCTAGCTTAGCTCTCTAGTGTAGTTGTGTAGCTAGTAGCTTTGTGTGGTGAAGTGTTTTAGATAGAATCAAGTTGATACTAGACTTGTGGAGGGGGCTTGCTTGAGTGAACTAGAGCTAGTGCTTGTAGTGGTTATTAGGATCTCCTTTTATATTAACCACTTTGCTCTAGTGCGTTGTGTTTTGTAGAAGAAATTTTTATTGGCCATTCACCTCCCTCTTGCCATCTAGATCCTTACAACGGTACGGTTCGCGAATGCAATGAGGCCTCATGATTGACTAATGGGCCTCACAATAAGCCCGGGGCTATCTAGCCCGCAACACCATAGGTTCGAAGGTCGGCTAGTGAGTGACACGTGGCCATCTCCAAACCAAGGAAATGAGTGACAGGCACACCACGATAGGCCCACCAGCGGTCTTAGCCTAGGTATATGAAGTGCCCTGGCTGTCGTGTAGCATGCAATCCTGAGCCAGTGAAGCTGCCATCGATCCCCTCGGTGGGGGTGGGACTCCAAGCGCCGACCAGGCATCGAGACAAGTCGCTTGGTCCACGTCAAGTTGGGTAAGCGGTGTGCCTCACGCAGGACCAAGTCGAACTCCCCCGAGGGATCATCCAGGCCTCGCTCATGCTCAATTGGTTTAAGTTCAAGGAGGGTGTCTCCTGACCTAAACATTGGGCTAGCATCCTTCACGTCCTTCGAAGGACATCGAACCCAATTCAGGGGCCTTGGCTCAGTTGGACTGCCGAAAAGGGGTGATCCTATCGTCATCGTCCCGAAGATGGCTCGAGAGACCGCGAGGGGCTCGGAGGGCTCCTATTGAGTACCTAACAGTGGTGTTACCTAAAATCTTGGATTAGTGTCATAATAGCATGATTAACCCCCAAACCCATTCTCCCAATCAACTAGTGGCTAAGGGCTACACCCGGCGGGTGCGCTCGCGTGCCCCGCTAG
Organism: Miscanthus lutarioriparius; assembly: GCA_904845875.1. Taxonomy (NCBI): domain Eukaryota; kingdom Viridiplantae; phylum Streptophyta; class Magnoliopsida; order Poales; family Poaceae; genus Miscanthus; species Miscanthus lutarioriparius. The sequence goes on along the minus strand of CAJGYO010000017.1, from coordinate 54,233,934 downwards.
ATAATATAGAGAGGGTTTGTTAGGCCCAAGGTGACCTAATCAACGAGAAGCATTGTCGCTTAGGAAAAGCGCCTCTTTAGCGGACAAGTCTCTCACCTGGGAGCCTAGGAACAACCAAGCGACCCAACCGAAGCCTCAGCGCAAATGCCTACAATCGACCAAGGTGGCTCAGCAACAATAGGCTCATGCCCCATCGTCCCGACCGACCTTACGCCCACGGCAATGTAGGGAATCTCTTGGCAGGCGTGGCAGGAATCAGGAACCTAACACGCAGGCAAAGTCACAACGCTCCTAGCCATGCCAGAGCTCTGCCCCCACCCCCGGTTCCACAAGGCCTTGTCGACCACTCCCGGCTCAAGGTCTACATGGGGCATGACGCAACACGATAGGGGACGTGTGCCATCTCTACACCGTGGGGAGACGGAAACAAGGAGCCTCTGGTTGGTCTCTCTAGGGGCCGCTTCTCCCTCGTTGGCATGAGATGGACGTGAGGGTAAAGGTACACTCGGGAGAGACACAACAACCTCTTTGTGCTCTGACGACCGGCTCTAGGCTTCGAAGGTGCATTAGAGATGATTCTAGCGTTATCAGCCACTACCGTGGAGGAGGAGAGGACATGCCTCCAAAGACTCACGAAACCTTACAGCTCCCTTGCCCACCAAGGAGTAAAGTTGTCCTTGAGAACTAGCATATAGGTGGAATGGCCCACAATATGTATCTCGTGGAAACTATCATATTGTAGACTTCCTTTATGATGAGAACTCTATAGCTAATTGTGCAAGACATGTCGTAAAAGTTAAACTACTTTTAATTTGTTAAGAACCACGGTGTGCACTATGTATTGTCTATACACATTTGATCTTAGTTTTCTACATATTTTGGCATAGGTAGTGCAATACCAGGGACAACTTGATTAGCTGAGGTTAGTTAGAGGATGATATTTCGATTTAGCTTAGTTAATTGGACAGTCATCACACTTGTCATGGTCATGTCTCATGATTGGTGGGAACCTTGGTAGCAAACCCAACACCATAAACAGAGAAAGACCTGATGACCAGTAGCATATCCTCCTTTGTGGAGCTTCAACGACGTGTAGTAATGGTTACATTTTTACCAACGGCATTGCTAGCGCCCTGACACCCATTCCTGCGCCTGCACTCCGCGTAATAGTTGCCCTAATACGCCCGCCTCCGTTAATCGCTATTTTCACAGGCGGTCATTCCGTTAATAGATTAAAAAAATAAAAAATGAAAAACCCATCGACGAGGCCCGCCGCGACCTCTCACCGGATCCAAGAGATCCGCCGCCACCGTGCCAATGCCGGAAGAGCCACCTGCTGCCAGAGGAGAACGCCGTTGGGGCCACGCCCTCGCGTGCCGCCGTCGGGGCTGAGGGGAACACCGCTGGGGCCGTGCCCTCGCATGCCACCATCGATACTGAGGAGAACGCCGCTGGGGCCACGCCCTTGTGAGCCGCCGTTGGGACCGTGCCCTCGTGAGACGCCGCTGGGACCGCGCCCTCGCGGGCCGCTGTCGGGGCCGAGAACACCGCTAAGGCCGCGCCTTGTGAGCTGCTGCTGGGGCCGCGCCCTCGTGTGCCGCAGTCGGTGCTGAGGAGAACGCCACTGGGGCCGCGCCCTCACAAGCCGTCGTCGGGGGGCCAAGCGCCGCCCAAGCCGGAGGTGGAGGTGAACGGGGCTGGCCTGAGATGGTGGGCGGCGCTGGAGGTGCGGATGGAGGGGACCGGCCGGAGGTGGAGGGGGCCGGCAGGAGAGATGCGGTCATTCTCGGGTGAGAAAGATGCGACGAGAGGGAGACGAGAGAGATGCGCTGAGGGAGACGGAGGGAGATATTTCTCCATTGGGCTGGAGATGACATCACATTGGGCCCACGTGTCATTCTCAGTAAAGAAACACAAATGAATTGGCGGTGGATATACCTCCATGTGGCCTTCGATCCAGCCGTCCAAGAGGTCCACGTCAGCGATCCGGGGCTGACTGATCCAACTTGCGCGGCACGAGGCATGGGCAGCTCAGAGAGCGAGGTGGGATGGGCGGTGTGGATCCGATCCCTATGGCCGTATGTGTGGCGTCCAGGCGTGTGGCTACTAGTCTCATGCCACGTGACGGTGGTTTGTTAAAACCGGGGCGGCGCCGGTGGTTTTGGACCGGGAGCGAGGATCGAGGGGAGGACAGTGGGCCCGACGCTGCATCTCTTTTCCATTGCGCGCACGGCTGATTTTTGAGTCGGGCGCCTTATAAACGTCCCTCTCCATAAATTATTTATTGAAGCGGTTATTTTTTACATAAATCTATTTACCGAGACGAATATCCTTAAACGTCCATCTCGTTATTATTATTGAGTTAATATATTAATCGAGACGTTTGCGTTAGGGGAACCGTCTCGGTTAATAGACATTAACCGAGATGGTTATGTTACGTTGTCCGTCTCGGTTAAGCATTAACCGAGATGGTTGCTGAGCCGGCTGCCCTGCCATGAATAACCGAGGCAGGCAACCGACCCAACCGCCTCGGAGTCCTTTTTCCAAACGCCTTGGTTAAGTTTCTATGCAGTAGTGCAACGGGAGGGTCATATTGTAACAAGTGCAACACTCGATCTACTTTTAAAATATTCAGATACAATACTAGCAACATACGTCTGTTGAAGACAGACGAAACACTTGAAACATATATCTAAAACACTTACGAAAAACATCAAAAAACACTTGAAAACCATTATAGACATAAGCAACATCCAGATAAAACATTTGGAACATATGTGTGAAACATATGCAACATATAGATAAACACTTACAACATACGTCTGAAAAAACAGATGAAACATTGGGAACAGACGTTTTGCAACATACGTGTGCACCATCCCGATTACTTTTGCAACATTGAATAAAACACTTGCAACATATCTCTAATACACCTAAAACACTTGAAACAACAACATGCTCTTTCAGCGCTGCCTGATCTTGTCCGCATCGTTGGATGCCATCGCCGAGGGAGGAAGCGAACCGAGCGTGGTGGAGAGAGAGGGGGGAGGCCTACTGGTCGTCGCTCCTGGCACGAGCTGTCGCCGGAAAGGGACAGAAGCGACCGGGTGGGTGTGATGCAGAACGGAAGCCGCGCAACAGACGATGACCGCGGTGGAGAGGGAGGAAGACGGGCGTGGCGCTCGGGCACGGTGGAGAGGAAGGATGGTGGCCGGCCCAACGCAGTGGAGAGCTCCATGGTGGAGCATGCCACGGTAGTATGGGCGCGGCGGCGTGGTCATGATGCAGCAGTCAAGAGGAAAGTGATAGATATTATTGTTTTTTTAACAAAACGCGAGATGGGTGCGACCATGCGAATGATAGTGTTGGTCCGTTCGGGCGGGCATTGAGGCCCACCAACACAAGTGTCCAGATGAATGGACGCCCTACCCACAATATTTCCATTTAGCAACTGGCACCACATGATGCACCACCATGTTCTGGAAGTTCTACTTGCCTCAGTTATGCATCCGCTTATGTGCATTTACCTTCCTAAAGTACGTAGCTTCAGCTAGCTGATATTCAGCCTGTTCGCTTGCTGGTTTCAGCAAGAGCTTATCAGTCATGATACAGTATTTTCCTCTCACAATAAAACAACACCAACCGAGCTTATCAGCCCAGAAACCAACCAGCGAACATGCTAATTATTAGCTATAGGTTGCTAAAGTATGTGCCTGAGTATAGGCTCACTAGATAAAGTTGCATATCTAGTGTAGAATCAAGCTGAACCCTAGGTTAGGAAAAAAAAGGCACAGGTTAAACCTTTGGAAGAATAGATTCCTTGTACATTTGTGTAACTAGCTGATATTATTAGCTATAGGTTGCTAAACTCTCTGCGGGTGGGTATAGGCCCACTAGATAAAGTTGCATATGAATCAAGCTGAACGCTAGGACTTAGATTGGAGGAATTTCATAGGAATTTCAAAGAAATCAAATTCCTATGTTTTGCTTATATCACATGGTGTTTGAAATGGATGAATGAAATTTTCTTTTCCTATGGAAAGGCTTGCCTTCCTTCATGAAATGGAGGAAATAAAACATCCACTCTAAGCTCTTGAAAATATTTTCTACATGTGAATGGAGAGATGAGCAAGCCCTTATTCACTAGAATGGAGGGATAAACATGTTCTTATATTCCTATATTCCAAACACCCATTTCTATAAAATTCCTATGATTTTCAATCCTCTGTTTTCTACCTACACTCATATCCTATTTCTGTGTTTTCTTTCTTTCCTCTATTTTACATTCCTCCGTTCTAAACAGGTCCAAGGTTATTAGGAAAAAGGGCACAATTTAAACCCTTGCAAGAACATATTCCTTGTGCATTTGTAAACATCATTTTAGGCATGATTCTCAGTATGTCTAACGGTAACTCTAGCTCTTAGACGGTAACTCAAGCTCTTTGTTGATGTTTCATACTCCCTAAATATTTGGTGCAAACCATCCTTTCGTGCAATCGTGAAAACCGTTCCAAAAACTCTACTTTCCAAAAATTATGAAACGATGCATATCCATAGGTCATCCATAGATGTACGTCGTAGCAAAAGTTGAGAGGCAAACTTATTGTGTGAAAATCCAAAGAAAAATGACAAAATTCAAGTACAAGTGCACTAGAAGACAAAATTCTTGGAAATTTGCCTTCTAGTACAAATACACATGAAATTTGTTATTTCCATGAGTTTTTCAAGATTGATTTTGTTTCCAAACTTTTGCTACAACGTACCTCTATGGATGAACTATTTTCCCCCATTTCAATGTAAGTCATTCTAGCTTTCTTAACGAGTTAAAACATCTCTAAGTTTGGTTAAAATTATAGAAAGAATTACAAAGATTTATAACATCAAATAGGTATGCTATGAAAATATAATTAATAAAGAATCTAATGATGCTTAGTTAGGTATCATAAGTATTATTATTTTATTACATAAATTTGATCAAACTTGAGATGCTTGTGATTATCAAAAAAGTTGGAATGACTTGAAATTTAGGGCCTGTTCGGCTAACATTAAAACCGGCACTGCAACTGTTTTGTTGTGAGAAAAAATATCTATAAATTTTAGATGATAATCCGACTAATAAGTTCAGGCCAACGAGTCCTTATAAGTTAGATCTGGCATCCACTACCGACTTGAAGGGCCAACCAGGCTCCAGGAGGCCACCTTCGGGCTATTGGGATGCCTCTTTGGAGGCCGAAGGTAGGCTGCAGGGAGACACCAACCACCCCAGATAAACGCCAGAGCTGGCCGTTCTTTGGAGTCAGGGTTGACTAAAGCCCGAATGGGGAGTCGTCACCGCAAACCTCGAGCGCGCCCAGCCCCGAGCCGCCCCCTCTCCCCTCGCCGTCTCCGCGGCCCTCTCTGGCGCCCTCACCTCGCGACCTCGACCACCGCCCTGACAGCAACGCCTCTTGGGATCTTGGAGCCTGACAAGTGACGACCGAGTGGGATTGCAGCGAGACAGGCGGCGAAGGTGTTCGATCTCACCGCACGGGGCGACGGCCACGATGCCGGCAGAGGCGCGGCCGAGCGGCGAGGCAGCAGGCGGTGGCCATTGGGCAAGGAGCAGCGGGAGCACGCAGAGAGGCACCCTGAGGTCGCGTGGTGGGCGGCTCGTGTCCGCTCGGAGAGGCCGATGCTTTGTGAGGAAGGGAGGGAGGGGACAATGCCACAGTGGAGAGCGCACGAGCGCGACGGCGGGCTGCGATGTGGTGGAGCGCCGCGGTGTTGGATTTCGTCCTGCAGTGGAGCACCACCTGCTTGTTGAGGTCCACTGCTGGTTGCGAGCTCGTCTTGAAGCTCAGTGCCGTGGCTTGGATGCGCCAGCGAGCTCTGCTTGAAGCTCTGCTCCACACTGACGCACTCGCGCGGGCCGGACGCGCGGTGGCGCAATCACGCGGGCGGGCGAGCGGCCGGGCGGGCTTAAGCGGAAAAAAAAGACGGCGGGTGAAGGGCTTAAGCGTAAAAAAAATCATACCTCTCACCCCATCCAATCAGTATCCAGTGGTCTTAATTAGTGATCTTAATTAATAGTTTTAAGTTTACACAGATTAGTTGATTTGCATCTGATACGTTCTTCTATGTTATACAAACCAGACAACCAGATTGGCTCGCTAGAACCAGACTTGAGCTGTCCAGGCTTAGATTCTAGCCAGACTAAAAGTAAGCTAGAAACCTACCACACCCTAAATGTGCAGTTGGTACATCAAAATTTCAGGAACCCTTTGTAAGGTAGAAATTTCATAGGAATTGTTCAGAAATTTGCAAAAACTGGTTTATTTTAGATGAACACATGAAACATAAAAAAAAAGTTCCCACGTTCTAAAGAGAGAAGAAAAACTGATTCTCGATGAAAACTGATCTTTCTGTTTTTTGAATTCTAGAACCTGGAAAATGTTTCTGGTTCTGACTTTCAATCCCATAATCATTTGGCAAGGGGTCACCTGTTCTCTCAAAACACAATTTCATTTGGTAATGATTTTGCTGTTCCTAGAGAGAAATAGTACAGAATACAGACACAACAATCTTATATAAATGCAGACAGTAATGCACCCTGACTTATCCACAAAAAACTATGGGCCGCCATATAGTTTCTTAGGTCAATATTTTCTTGTAACTGTTCAAGGAGATCGGAATCAGATAGATTCAAATGAGCACTAGACACAAGGTAGATTTATACAATACATGTAGACAATATACATGGGCAAACAAAAAATGTAGGTTCAGATAGTGATCGCCAAAGGTTTTCTCATCAAGTAGCAACTCTCACTGATAATCATGAGCCTGGCAATAGTCATGATGTATTATAATATCGGGTTGCAATGAAAAACAAACATGCAAGAGAGAAAAGCTCATTAAAAAGTCTTATCTTCAATGCTCGCTCTACTGTTTCCTTTGGAAAACCAACATTGATAACAGATGTAACTAGAAAACCAATATTAATCACAGATGCAACTGCATCAACTCGCACAGTTTTACAATAGAGTATTCAGTTTGTGAACAGAATTATCCTCCACACTAGCTCAAAACAGAGTCTTTTGAGTTAGAGCAGAGTAGCAACAGCGGTTAGTGCATCCTCCCTTTGAAACTCCCATAGCAATTCACACCAACAGAAATTAACTTGCACAGCAGAGTAGCAATAGAAGCTACTGCATCATTCTTGTTCTGATTAACAAGATTGGACATCAAACCAAACTGAACAATGAATTCTTTGGGACATAAACACTTCCTTCTTGAAGCAATAGACAAAAAAAAAACAAATACTGGCAATGTAGGTAAAGATCAGGTGAGCTAACAGAAAATAGAATCCTCATTCGGACCTTCACAGACAGGATTGCAAATGGAAAAGGAGCTCAAATACACAGTAAAAACGAGTAAAGAGCAACACTAATACTGACATTATACAATACTGAACTGCTGAAAAGAAACAACTAAATCACACTAGAGTTATCCACATATATGAAATGAAAACAATCACATGATAGATTTATGCAGCACAGATACCCAAATTATCCAATGCAAGGATGGGTCTAACAAACAGACAGAGCCCTATACATGTTGCGTGAGATCCAATTGTAATGCTTAAATGGCAACAGAACAAGATGCAGATACATCTTAGCCTTCAGGGTTAAATATCAATTTAAAACTATATGCATGATAGATAATCAAGTTTACAAATTACAGCACAATGATTTTAACAATCTATGAACAAGCAAGTACAACACCCAAAGACCACAAGATTTTTTTTTACAACCATGCTAGGCAGCTAGGGCAACTATCAACTGAACAGAGGCAGGCTTCCTCATCTATCAGATTGGTTAATTATAGGTGGGCAAATTAGAAATATTGTCACCGTTCAAAATTCCAAATCTAATAATTCAGTAGTCCATATAAATAAACTCTACAGTGTACACCAGCCAAACAGGGCAGACCTCATGACACTGTTCTTCCATAGCAAATGGAAGCTAAGTAGAGATTTTTCGCCCATTTGTCCTGTAAACAAATCATTAGTATGTGCAAATGGATGTTCAATCTGAGGTTAGAGAAAAGGGAAAGAATTTCAAATCACCTTCACATGCTGGCTGGGGAAAGCAGACGTTCTTAGGGTTTCCTGTGTTTCATCAGCAGGTTTCCTTTTGGGGATGCTCAAGATAAACGCTGCCTGATCCCATGTAGCTGCAGTAGACGTGATGCGAAATCCATTATCCCAGCGTCGATGGATACCCTCACTTGGATACAAGAAGTCAAGCTCCACAACCTAAAACCAAAAATATTAAAAATAAGCACCAAGTTTAACAATGTAGTTTTTCAGCCTATGCTTTTCTTGAAGCTATGTCTTGAGATTCAGCAATAACGAGGCATGTCAGGTATGTTTTTTTTCCAGGATAGTAGACAATTCAAAGCAAAAGGCCAGTCTTTAACTCTTACACATACTAGACATGAGCACATCGACATACCTGTGCCGAAAAGCCAGAATTCCGGGACATGACCACTGCCCACCGACTTCCTGCTGTGGCCATAGCAGTAACATAAAAACCCTCCTTCCACTTTTTGTTTATCCACTTGAAAGGGAATGAGTCGCTTACTTTGTAGGACTGCTGGGCATATTGTGTTCCTGGAGAGGACAAAGTCAATTCCAATCTACAGTGTATACACAGGTGTAATACCATAAACTGTCACAGCCTCCAGCTAAAAGCTTGCAGTCACAGCTTGACAAAGAACATATGCACTTCTATGCAAGGTTAAACTAGTCTGGTATATCTCACTAACATGGTGGAAACAAAAAGTAGAACTTCATATTACACAACTTTATACTATAGGCAGACACGAAAATGTAGATCTTTGTATTACACAAGTTTAACAGGGAGTATTTTTACGGAGCCCAGGCACCAATTGTATTACCTCTTGACATGACCACCAGTGAACTGCCATTGTTTGCCCCTGCTAGCGCAGTGATATAGAAGTTCTTCTCCCATTGCTCCATTATCCATTCCTGAAAGCAACACACGCTATATCAAAATCAATTGCAAAAAAGAAAAAAGCAGACCAGCTTAATATCAAGTTTTAAATGCTAATCCCTCCGTTCCAAATTCTAGTACACTTGGGTTTTCTCCTAAGTCCAACTTAGCTAACTTCGACCAAGTTTTAGAAAAAAATATTAACATCTACAAGTTCAAATAAATGCACTATCAAGACACAAGACATATTTCATGGAGAAAGAATTTAATAGTGAAACTAATTCGATGTTGGTACATTATGCTATAAAATTTGTCAAAGTTAAGAGGGGTTTGAATTAGGACAAAGCCAAAGTGAACTAGAATTTGAAACGGAGGGAGAACAGCAAATAGAATAAAGTGATATGAGATTGCTAGAACACCAAAAATGGGGCAGCAATTAATAGCTTACCTTGTGAAGAAAATATGGAGAAAGTTCATACACTTGAGAAGTAAATCCAGTGCCAGCATCCATTATCAAAGCCCACAGATTAGAACAAGAGGCGACAGAGCTTATAAATAAGCCGTCTTCATTTCCCTTTGAAATGTGCTGAGCTAACCTGCTGTCTGCAACATTGTAGTGATACCTGCAAAGAATCATGATTAGAGTGAAGTATTTTCTTTCTAACTAAAGCATACACCTATGCAGTTCATACCTCTGTTTCATAGGCCGCCTGGCATTGTAAACACTAATCCATTGGGTCGCAGGCATTCCCATCCTAATCTTCTTTTTGGGCTGCTCATCATCATCTTCCTCCATCATAAGGCGACCTCTCTTCTGGCCTACCTGAAATATAAGCTGGTAGAAATTCATAAAAGAATATATTAGCATCTATACAAATCATTGTATGTAGAAGTGTACTGGTACCAAACAACCAATGGCCAAGAAGCCTTAGTACAAAAGCAATGGCTGGAAGCAATCTTTAGTTAGCAAGTACAAGGAGCAACAAGGTTGGATAGAACAATACCTTCTGAGCACCATCTGTATTGATTGGCCTTATGTCTGGGTTTGGACCAACAATTCCATCAAAAAGAGAAATGCACTTTGCATAGTTTGGTTCTTCATCGAACTTTAAGTTCACAACATACTCAATAAATTGTCGGAAAGGTTGTGGGCAAAAGCAACACAAAGATTCCGGAGAAGTTGCCATCTTTTTCTTGCAGACAAGGAAACCTTTATTCTCCCCCTAAAATCATTTTGCAGAAAAATTGAGTAAGGGGAAAAAGAAAAGAAAAGCATGTCAGTAATAATTAAGAAAATTTCAAAGTTGTAACAAACTTCACCTGGTATCCTTGCCAAGGAAGGCGACCACGCAGAAGAAATACAAGTGTGTAGGCAAGAGATTCCAGGTCATCCCTCCTGCTTCCAGTTCTCCCCAAATGAGCATGCACACTAGCGTACCGAACAGTTCCTCTGTTCCATTAAACAGTGATGTATGACAAAAAAAATGTAAGCATAGAAGTAGGGGGGAATAAAGCCATGGAAGATAGAACCTAGTGAAGTATTTCTATTGCAAACCTGAAGACATCAGGCCTCTGATCATATTCAACATGCTCTCCTGTACCAGTGTCTTTCCATCTGGTAGCTGTGTTGACAAATCAATGTTATGTCAAACTAACATGCATATTTGAAGGCCCACTGGACCCAATGTGTCACCAGAATGTTCCCTAAACTGATATAAAACAAAAATACCTAAACCAAGGTCAACAAGAAAAAGTTTCTTCTCTTCTATGGTGCCTGGAGGTCCAAGCAAAAAGTTTTCAGGTTTTACATCTCCATGGACGTACCTGTCATAAACAAGAGATTTTTTTTAGCTATTATTGTATACACAGTATACAAAATATATTAGTATCCTTTGACAAAACTACATCAGATACCCTTTTGAGTGCATCTTCTCCAGTATGGAAATTGCTTCTATAGCAATGCAAGCCACCATTTCAACAGACATACTGTAAACGGAACAAATTGAATCAATTAAGGAACTGAGAAAACCAGACAAGAACGTTAAAGAAAAAATTGGAACTGCATTAGGTACTTACGAGTGAGAGTTATTATTCCAAACATCCCACAGGCTTGGCCCCAACATGTCCATAATCTGCATAGAAGTTACCTTGCATGAGAAACATATGCCACCAGCAAACAGGGTTCTTTAGGTAATGAAGTAACCAAGCCTTCAAATATTTTCCAGCCATGACTGATCATGAATCAAATAAGCTAAAAATATTGTAATGCATTGGCACTGAAATTGATTAAAAGTTACCTCATACAACTAAATAAGATGTGCTAAATGCAAAAACAAAAGAACCAAGCTATCATGCTTGCTTGCGCAAATAAAAATGGACAAGTACTCTTAGTGAACACTGCACTGGTTTGTGATACAAGATAGAAAAGTTTACTGGACAACACATTTGTTGTTACACATTGCAAGTTAGGATTACTTATTTTGAACAACAGTCTATTTTGGAAGCTTGGCAGTTTGGATTACCTGTATTCCTGTCCCTTAAAACTACCAGACAACCATCTCCAAACCATCCACTGTCACCTGTTGCTTCGTTCTCTCTACTCTCCCTCTCATAACTCCTCTCTCCCACTCATGGCAGCTTCTGCTGCTGACTACTACACCCATCTTGAAGCTATAATCAGTAGCTATGGTGGCACAGTGGAAATGGATGGTGCCGATGGCAAGCTTCAAAAGCAGTTGCAACAGTGGTAGAGGCAACAGAAACCACCTCTGTTGTTTAATTCTCTCGTAAACTAGTCAAGCTGAGGGGACCCATGCCGTCCACCACCAGCCACTAGGGGACAAACTCATCATGTTATTAGGCACAAGTGGGTTGCAAGTGGTGCTTAGATTGAGCTGTTGAGATACAGTGTGCAGCTGACTATCTGAGTACAACAGTGGTCCCCATCTCATACATTTTCCTTTTTTTCTCTGATATATATGCACGAACTTAGCTAATGTAGTGTGATGTGTGAAAGCCAGACTTGATTGAATCAGATGTGTAACTTTTGGGGACCAAGATGGAAAAACACAAGCGGAAGGAGGTGGAATGAGTCAGGTAGTCTGGATGTGGTCAGCTGAAACTCAATTATTATTTTATTCAAAAAAATAGTCAATACAACTATTTATTTGACATACAAATGAGCGGAGTCAGAGATGCAGCATGCTAGGTAGTATCAAGCAAAGACAGTCACCAGCTAAATATTGTGAAAGTAATTTGAGAATTATTAGTCTATAAGCAATCTTAACATAAAAATATTGTATAGAATACTAAGAAACTGATTGGTTTTCACTGGAAGAAAACTATTATTCTAGTTTTGAACAGGCAGTGCTAAAGGGTAAAGGTTTTCTTTCCATAGGCCCACCAGTGCCCAAAAAGGAAAAGAAAATCACTAATTATTGACTTTGTATGCCTATGTCACCTCATCAATCATGAGGTGCATACCTTCCGAGGAGGAAAAAAATGGGTCTCTAGTTTAAATGATCAAGACACCAATTCATTATATTTATAATGGTGCAGAGTAGTGACTATACCTTACCTGAACGCATAATGAATTAATGCCAGTGCCAGTTTTGATTATAGCAAGTGTTTGGGAAAACTGAAGCAGTGAAGCAACAGCAAGACAAGAATTAATCAGATTTAACTTTAATAAAAGGAGGACAGACCTGGCACAGTGGTAGAGTGTCTCCACTTGTGCCCTTGAGGTCCTGAGGTTTGGACCAGCCTCATTTCAGAATTTTACAATGGTAAGGTTGTCTAGAAATTCACATCCCTAGACCCCACCTGTGTGTGGGAGCTTTAGGGTGTGATTGGTTGCTTACATTAGCCTTAGCATGCATTAGACCTTATGTAGCACAACCCAGCCAGTATAAACATGTGCAATGTCTTTGTATTTGGTAGTTCTGCACAGGCATTGGTTGCTTACATTGTGTAGCATGTAGCTACATCCACGTTCTAGAAGGTGTCTTATGTTTCTAGTAGAGAGGGGAGGTGAGAATATTTCATTTTTGTGGCCCAATCACCTTGTGCAAAATTTCATTGCCTGATACGACCTAATATTGGACCTACTTTGAGCACTGTGCAAGCATGCATAAGAGCTTCTGCGGGCAACCGAACATAGACAAACTGCACTGCACAAGCCTAAATATAGACTAGTGCAGGCAACCAAACAGGCCCTTAATGAAAGGAAAATTTTAAATAATGGTGGCTTAGACAGGAAATTTTTAAAAGATAATGGCTTAGACGAGGTGCCGCGTGAAACCAGGAAATATTGAAAAGTAGTAGCAAGAATGTGTGTGCACGGTCAATATACAATAGTGTTGCCTGCTTCATTACCATTATATAATACTCTCCCTGCTTCCCTTTGTAGTGTACTCTTGGTACGCCATGAATTCCGCTAAGAGTGCTGCAGGATGGATGTTTTATATAAACACAAAAGTTAAGATGTAATTCCAGTTGGAACATGCAATAAATGGAAAAACAAGGCCAAAGATTTTTTTTGTAGAAATCAGTGCAAGAAGAAAGGACAAATTGGTCACTTACTTGTAAACTTGCCACTCATAAGGAGCACCATAGTTGCAACCTTTGCTGGTTCGATGTTCAAATTTGATTGCAACCTATTATGAAGAAAAAAGTTTATGCTAATGCAGCTACAATGAATTACAATTAAACATTCCAGAGAAGGCATAAAGACCTCTAAAGCATTTGCACCGGGCGTCCTGTCACTAACACTAGGAGAGGAAATACGGCGACCAACATATACTTGCCCAAATCCTCCCTTTCCAAGCTTTCTGTCAAGTCTGTAAGTAGGCGAATTGCCAATTTGAACCTGTTCCAGCACATAAGGAAATGATGAGCATGCCACCATAGTCAAACACAACATACATGGTTCTGAATTTCCCATGCTATATGCCTACAGCCTATCTTGAATGTTAATCTAACCTTGTTACTGCAAAAGGCACAAATGAGATCTATACACCAACCACTTGCAAGGAGTGAATAATGACAAGTCAATGTGTAATACAGCCATAGGCCCTCTTACAAGTAGAGTAGAGTAGTAGACAAAGAAAGATCTGACATGCCAAAAGTGTAAGGTTCTCACATTGTTTACATATATCATTTTTCCAGATGCACTTATGCTTATTAGGGTTTAGTCACAACACAACAAAAGCAGTTGCAAGAAAACAGAGAAATAGGGTAAAGGAAATCAAATATAAGATATCATTAAAAAATGCTGGAACTTTCAGCAGCTGGACTAGGAAACTCTCATCCCTAATCGGAACAAATAATATCCATAATTTGAAGTTTTTAACCTCGAGGAACTCAGACTGGTCAAAACTTCTACGTAAATTGTGTCTATCCATTTTTTTTCAAGTTTTTTACTTTGAGGAACTCAGTTGTCAGAACTTTCACTTAAATTGTTGCATAAGTAGTAATTTCCAAAAGTTATGACAGAACCTGTCCTTAAAGCCTTACACAGCAGTCATCATGTTTAATAACTTCAATAATCAATAATTACCAAGGAGAGTATTGAGTTGGATATGGATATATACTATGCATCTATTTCTCTATGTTCCAAGTTCCAACATGTGTTCAACATTTTCATTACACAAAATTGATCCTTTCTAGAGTGCTACAGGCAATATATGAGGCTCATATAACAAATAAAACTTTGCAACATGCAGGCATTCATGTGTTTCCTTTCTGAGGCTTTAAGCAACAGCAAAAAGAGTCATCTGGAATTTGAGTATGATTAATATGGTACTACAAGATGTGCTGACATTACTCATATTGAAAAACATAGTAATCTGATAATTTGAAAAACAAATGCCATAAATGGATGCCAATCTAAACATAACAGCATCACTAGATATTTTTTCCCCTTACAGAACATCCCTTTCAATTTACAAACAACTATGCTCGCCTCAATTGGCTCCATTTCGGCATTTGCCAAATACAATATTATACCGCAACTACGTATTAGAAAATATGGAAGTGGATTTTTCTTTCACTCATCAAGTTCATGCCACACACACACAAAAAAAAAATAGACGAATGAAAAACTGCACCTAATTGACACATGGCATGACATGAGCCTCCTATTTCTAGGGGCTACATAAAGTCGAACATTTGTTTGAGGGCAATTCATAGAATTGGAGATGGAGCCATGACTTCTTTTTGGAACAACGCTTGGATCGGTGAAACTGCACTGAAAATTCAATTCCCTGATATTTTAAATATTTGCTCAATATCAAATATTACAGTAGCAGAGGCTTTCAACAATGCTGACTGGCAAATACAATATAGAAGGGGTCTAATCGTTGCTGAGGTAAATCTGTGGGAGGACCTATGGGAGACAATTAGTAACATTCATCCAGCTGAAGGGCAGCAAGATGCAGAGTGGGCCTCAGATAAATTTAATCTTATAGAACTATGTCCTTGTACAATTTCTTAACTCATGGGGGAGTAGATCTTCAAGCAAAGATGCTCTGGAAATGCAAGATTCCAATGAAAGTTAGAGTGTTCCTTTGGCAGATGTTACACAACAAACTGCAATCCGGAGTGGAACTGAAGAAAAGGGGTTGGAAAGGTAAAAGTAACTGTAGTTCATGTGGAGAGAGGAAGGGACAATTGATCATATTTTCTTCGATGCTCTATAGAACAGATGCTATGGTGTTGCATGCGAGAGGTGTTTGATTGGAATGGCTTCCCGACATCACGAGCTGACTTATGGGAGAGGTGGCTCAATAACAGATTCAGAGTCCCTTAACAGTTAGGTTTATTTGTGTTTGCAGGTTTAGCATGGGCGCTTTGGACTAACAGAAACAGGATGGCGATAGAACATCACTTCACCAACAAACCAAGTGATGTAAAAAGGAAAAAAGCAAGAACATATGATGGAAAAGATGCTGAACTGGCATTGTAGCACACCAAGCTGTTGTCTTCAGATGTTGGCAAAATTTAGGCCGCTTTTGTTCTAGTAAGCTGGCGAGGAATATTATTTGTTATGTCTGTTTGTTTAGGAACTCCTCTAGCGTTCTGGTATCCCCAGAGGCCCAGACTGGTGAAACAGACCTTATATAAGCAGAATATTTCTCGTTTAAAAAAAATAAACTTCATATTTCCCAAAATAGCACGTCAAGTGAAGTCACATTCCACACTAGAGCAGTTCCTAACGCTCTGGCAATGAGGTGGCAACCCTAAGAAACCAAATTCATCTATAATCAAGCCCTTAGCTAGCAATTAAACCAGAAACTTCCATCAAGAACACCTATGCGACCTATCCATGCCAGCATACCAAGTCGATCGAATTCATCCGACGGCAGCCATTTGATACCAGCGTCTAAAAGTGGGTCCAAATCCTCAAACGCCGCCCGACTTCGGAACACGCGGGAGCTAAGGAAAGAGACGAGAGATCCTGAGTCCTGACCGTCTCAGGGAGCGGTGTCGCGCTGCCGTCGTCGCCCGGGGCGGCGCCGGCCTTGTCGACGCTCCGGACGGCACTATCGCCGTCGTCCATCCCGGCGCGGAGGGAGCCCCTCCCTTTCCCGGTCTCAAATCCAGCGGCGGGGGTCTCCTCCTTGAGGCGACCGCTGCTTTCGCTTCCGCGGTGGCGGTGGGTGCTCCCCGCAGGGAGACGGACTCGAGGCGGCAAGGGCTAGGGCTCGAAGACGAGTCTGCGAGGGAGATGAGGAGGAGGCGGTATCCTGGTCGGCGACGGCGAGGAGATGAGAGAGAACAAAATGGAAAGCAAAAGCAGAGGAAACGAGAGCGGCTGGAAGATTCTGGACGGAGATCTCCCTCCTCGCCTCCTGCCCCGGACGATTCCTTCCTCCAACTCATAGTTCCGCTTCTGTTGCGGAGATACGTACTTTACGGCTTCTTCGATTTTCATCTAGAGAATTATTATTACAGCCATGTTTAGAACCGACTGTGAGAACCCAGAAAATCCTGTTAAACTAGAACCATATCCCATGCTTTGCTACAAGAATTGCGAGTGAATTTTAGTGAGAGATGTGGCATGATGATATGGATTGCTTGCATGAATAGATAAGCGTTATAATTGTATGTGCTAGTGGGCTACTGATGTAAATGTTTTGCATGTGTCGAGATAGAATTGCAGTGGGACTTAGCGTTACTAGCAAACATGTTCATGCGTTGCAACGGGACACATGACTCATTGCGGTTACCTAATTTCGCTCAGGTCCAGTCCTCTCTTCTATCAGGTCCTCCACCCAAGTTTCAGGGTGCAGGCTTGAAAGTCCCTAGGGGAAAAATCTGTGGTCGACCTAGGGTTCCTAAGCGGCCCTAGTTCCTAGGGGAAAAATCTGTGGTCAACAGCGCAGGAGCAACTAACCGTTGATTTTGCGGTGGCCGGTGTCGACTGAAGTCAGCGGATGGGGCGTGGGCGCCGTGACCAGAGCAACCACTGGCGTTGCAAATCCA
Source organism: Miscanthus lutarioriparius (assembly GCA_904845875.1). NCBI lineage: Eukaryota > Viridiplantae > Streptophyta > Magnoliopsida > Poales > Poaceae > Miscanthus > Miscanthus lutarioriparius. The sequence goes on along the minus strand of CAJGYO010000017.1, from coordinate 54,216,457 downwards.
CATCACCAAAGTTGGTGATCAAGTTTGAGGTTGGGGGTGCGGTCGCTTCCTGAATCGCCGTCATAGCCGCTCTGGAAATTCCAGGTGATCCCATCTCAGCTCATCTTTAGCTCTGTGAACGACCTTCTATTTTTTATGTTGTATAAAGCCAAGGTCGGAACATCTCCAAAAACCTAAAATATTCCCTTCTTCGTTTTCTCCATCTTAATGAAAATAGATTAGCGGATTATGGGGACGATGGGGATGCAAAACTGCCGAGACAAAAAAAAAGCAAAACACAGAAAAAAGAGCAAAACCAAAAACGCCCGGATTTGAGCTCTATACATCGCATGTGTTTTCACTTTGAGTTTTTACTCTGTTTTTTCCTTATATATGTCGGATAAGCTGGAGTTTAAGGCCCCGTTCGGCTTACCCCATATTCGACTTGTTTTTTCAGCTGGAACAGTGTTTTTCTCTCACAATAATTCAGTCAGAAACAGTGTTTTTCAGCCAATTTCAGCCAAAATTCAGACCAGCGAACGGGGCCTAAAAAAAACTCGTCCCCGCAACTTTGTGCTTAAGGAAGAAGACCTTCTCACGCAGGCCGAGAAAACCCCTGAACCTCGTGCCCCGCCCTTACACAAGGGCAAGAAACCCTATGAGTGGGCCGGTCCATTAACCTATGCTTTGAGACACTCAGGACAGAGGAGGATTTTTTTTTTTTAGCTCCGGCAGGCAAACGAGCGCAGCCGTGGGGGCTCGAACCCTGCACGCGAGAGTGCCGATCGGATATCCTGACCAACCTTACTCTTTCCTTTTCTATATATATAATGACATATATAATTATAGACATGTGTTTTTTTATATTTTCCATGTGTGACCGTGTCGAACACGACGGTGGAGTTTTAGTCCGTTTCTTCGTTAATTAACGGACAAATGTTTTTTTTTCGCTACCTGAACTTTAGGATTTTTACACGATAGAAACAGAATCTGAGTCGGTTCGGTCGCCCTGCGTGGCTTTAAAAAAACGGACCAAAAGCAACGGTATTATTATGGGAGGTAAAAAAGTAGATCGGAGGAAACGCTTCACCCTTTAGTATTAAGTATTAGATACGGATTTTTTGCTAAAAAAGTATTAGATACAGATTAGAATTCATATTGAGCTTATTTGGAATCACATAGATCTATTTGGATTTGGATTCTTAGCTATCCAAAACCTCTATCATATAAAAATCAAAAGAGCTATAGACGGACCAGTAAAGACACTTTTCACATTCACATAGTTAGTTAGAGAAGGCCATACAAATTTTTTTTACCTCTTTATTATTAGGTATAGATAAAAGATATAAAGATATCTTACGTTAATGATTTTTTTACCATGCAACGCTCACTCACCACGGGATTGAACTGATAAAAGATGGGCGACTAGGCGTATCTAATATAATGCCCTATTTTTAATCGATTCGATTACAATAGCGGGAATTTTTTGATTCTTAATTGTGCTAGTTTAAAGTTCTGAAGCGGTGATCAAAACAATAAAAAATAATGGAAGCGTTTGGCAGGATTCTTAATTGTGCCATGTTTTTGTATAGAGCAATCCATATGGTGTTAGAATTAAGCCATCTTAAAATGCCCAAAACTTGTTTAATGTATGGTACTCTTGGAAAAATAAGAATTTTCAATCCCTCTTATTTATTGGTGTGGTAGCCATTTTATGGTCAATCTGGAAAACAAGGAATAAAATTGTTTTTGACAATTATTGACCTAATTCTCTTTTGTAGGTGTTATTAAGGGGACCTATTTGCTTCGGTCGTGGGCCCAATTGCAATGTTGTGAGGTTCAACGAGCGCTCATGGTGGAGCCTTGTCGAACTTCGGAGACCGTGGCAATAAGTCTCTATGTCCTACGGATGATCTTCTTTTGTTTAGAATTGGATTTTGAGTTGTTTTTTATAAGAAATTTATTCCCCCGAGAGTTTTTAAGTAAGTTGTAATAAGTTAATATGACTCCTCTTCAATGACGATGAAGTCATATACTCTTTCCATTATTAAAAAAAATTAGAGGTTGGGGTTTGAATTTTATTCGATAATGATACCCTCAGGGCGTCCATTCTTTCGGACAGGACCGACCTACCTACCCTCGTGCCTCGCGCCTCGCGCCACGCGCCGCCCATGCATCACGCTGCGCTCCCCGTGCCTCCTGTCGTGGCCACAATCCATCCACCTGCTATAGCCACTTCCGAGGTCCGTGGATTGTGGGCGACCTCCACGCCACTCTGTGGCATCGAGTTCCGCACCGACGTCGAGCTCCACGTCAACAAGCCTGTAAGTGCAATCAAGCCTTAATCATGGGTTTTGATGATAATGACCATGCAATTAGAGAACTAATGAGATTTATCAAGATGACAAGCAGGAGAATCATAAGAGAGGATGTTGTACATAATGTAGGAGCCCCCAATTACAAAAGATGACGGCATCAAGCTCAAAAGGAGGTTTATCTCATTTTATATTTTGAATTTAAGTATAGAAAAAGCCATACTATAAAGGGGACACAATGCTTAAGTCAACATGTACAACCAAGTGCTCAATCTTACACAAAAGCATCCTCAAAGCTCAGCCACGACAGCCAGCTCAACTCCCTTCTATTCCTTGCTGTTTGGCCGCACCTAAAACGCGGCTATGCCGCATAGCGGCACTGCCACGACTTATCTGACCGTTGGGACTAGGGGAGATATTTATACCTCTCCCCTTCCCCCACAACGGTCCTCTTTTCTCGCCCAGTTCATTCAGACCGACAAGAATAGACTTGTGCTCACTCTCTCTCCTCCATTGGTGTCCTAAAGCTCTCAAGTTCTTTCCTTTGATTTTCTCATCAATTCTTGAGAGAAAAAGACTCCAAACTCGATTAGAGAGCAGATTCATTGGTTCCCCAACTCAAAAGAGCAATTGGTTCATGTTTTGGCAGGCGGTTGTGTTTGTTACTCTTGGAGCTTTGCTCCTAGCAGGTTAGAGCGTCGCCCGTGGAGCTTGCCAACTTGTGTGGCAGCCCCTGAAGGTTTGTAACCATCTCTTAAAGCTAGTAAACTTACCCCTCATCTCAAGAGCTAAGTCTCTTGACTTGAGAATGAGGAAGGGTTGCAAAGCCCTAAGCCTTAGTGGCTAACCTCAACAACATGGACTTAGGCAAGCTTTAGTGGCGAGCTGAGCCACATAATAAATTATTGTGTCACCGTGTGCTTGATTTACATACTTGTCATTCATATTGCTGTTGAGGTGATTTCTAGGGTTTGTGGCCGGTCTACTTGTGTGTGCTACTTTTACCACTTCTAGCTGTCGATCTGTGATCCATATACTTGTAGAAAGCTTAGTAATTTCTTCAATCTAAGTTTCCGTTCATAGATTTTGAACTGTGCCATGAAATTGTCTATAAGTGCGGAAGTGCCGCTGTTCTGGCTCGATAGTGTTGCAGCACGGCAGTGCCGTGGGCTCAGAGCGGTAGTGCTGCGGGTGAAATTTAACATTTGCTCAAGTTTTGTTTTAACAGGCCTATTCACCCCTCTCTAGGCTAACCAAAGATTCTACAAGTGGTATTAGAGCAGGTTACCTCGTGTACGCTTCACCGCGTGAGGTATGGAGCCTAGAGGAGGATTTGTGTTGTGAAGCCCATAGATGTCGATCCGGAGGGCATGAGCTTGCACAATACCGACAGCAGTGAGCTCAGTGCATCTACAGCAAACAACACCACTCTCCCGCAGCTAGAGGCGACTGTTGGTATAAATTAACGCACACAGAATAATCCACAAGCGCACGGATAATATACCGATATAGCACTTCACCAGGAGTAACCCAGTTTTATATCGATCTCAAGGAAACGTGTGTGAGAATAACCAAATCTAACTTAACCCAACTTCACAATCAAGGTTAGATAATAGGAGTATAAAGGATATCACTACGGTCTTCTAGTTCTAACTTCGATAAGCTTTGTCTTCTATTATTCAATTCTAGGGATATTACTAAAGAAAGCACAGATAGAATATGTTTCCTATAGTAATAAGGTCCTGCTAGTCCTATAAATAGGAGGTGGACTACAAAGGATTCAACGAGGCTATAAGAGTCACCCTCACGAGCTACCACCGATCTAGAAAGTAGTGTACATCCACGAGTAACCAAGTCTAAGCATCACGCTTAAACTACGAATGCTACTTTAACCTAGGAGCTACAAGGATTAAAGTACTCAAAAGAGTTACAAACCTGAAGAATAATATAAACAAGATACTTACTTGAATTAGAAGTTGATTATCAGAGAATCTCAAAAGCAAGCTCAAGAATAACTTAATTCCGTCAGGGTACAAGCCGTAGAGAGAGCACCGACAGACCGGCACTTCCTCCAAACTCTTTCCTCTCACTCTATCTCTCTATTTCTAATACAAGACTAGATCCTATTGAGGACTAATCTTCTCTTGATTGCTAGCTCTAATCCTGGTGTAAATATAAATTAGGGTTTCTGTCCCTCAGGCTCTTAGGATCATATGCATGGATATGCCCTGGAGAGGGGGTACATGTAGGTATATATAGGGGCCTTCAAGCATCCTAGACCCTCGGATCAAACCGACTTAAAAGGACGGTGTAGATGCAAACCCTAAGGCGGTGGAGAACCGACGTAGCGATGGGAGGCTGACATAGGGGTCCCACAGGCTGGTCGGCATGACAGTGGGGCTGACCGGCCCCACCTATCATGAACACGTGGCATGCTATGGTGAAGTACCTCCTGGAGTCTTCTAGAGTCTTCCCACGTAGATACCATCGCGGATAAACATGATTTTCTTTGATGAATAGGTTCTCCTTGGCAGTTTTCTGATTAAATCCTGCTGGAAACACAGATTCACTAAAACTCATGGAATTTGTTAGTTTAAACCACTAAGTCTATGTTGGTGATTCATTTTAGTCATTTATGCAAGGTATATTGACAGTTTGTGATGTATGTTAACTACCATCAACAAACTCACCCACACTTAGGCTTTTACTCGTCCTCGATAAAAGGATGGATTACTTAAGACATAACCTTAGGACAAGTCATCAACATAAAACCATTCTCAGTCATACATGCTCAGAGGATTCAAAGTGTCTACCATGAAACTTTGGGCGGTTGAAGAATGGAATAGCTTGAAATAGATCACCATCTTCCCTTCAGTCAAGTCAATTGGAGAAATGTTTTAAGATTTTTGAAAATAAAACATAGCTTACCTTCTCCTTTTATGGTACTCTCAAATCTCTCAATATATGTAGTATTTTGGGATTCTCACCAAGGCATTGATAACTTTGCCTTCTTTTTGCCTACTTCTAAAAGCTTATGTGGAGCTCAGGTAGGGATAAATACGTGAACATACTTGCATTGCATATATTGTATAGTCAAAACAAGGATCCGAGGAGAAAAATGTCATACTCTTAGATCAAGATGTGCATGTGCATGGATGTATATGGTAGCTAACCTAATTCTACTATGCTCCTTGAAACATATCTCTCTTGTTGAGAACTTTGAAACACTTTTAAGAAAACATGGTGATGAGATCCAAACATATGGGTATGTTAAGCCTCGGGTCCAATGGTTCCCCACCAAAGAAGACCCCCCGACCGACCCCTTCAGGATCACCCGGGGGTCCAGGGGCTATGTCCATCGGGCATGCTCGCGCGCACCCTCTGACAAAGAGACTCACCCAAGTCTGACTTGGCCACGACCTCCGCTCGGGGCTTGTCTCCATGAGCTATGTCATCTGAGATACATGGTCCTTGCATTCACCAGGGCTAGTCTTCGGAAGATGCCCTGATCGCCTACAAAACAATTTTCCGTTGTTTAGATAAGAGGCTTCTAACAGATTAAAGAGTTACTCTAAGTGTTATGTAAAAGAGATCATTATTCAACTCTACATGTAATGCATAGCTCATAATGCGACTTGATAAGTATCCAAAGTAGGGTTCATAATAGTGGGGTGCCTGCCTATTAATGTTGTCGGTCTTTCGACTCCAGGCTAGTCGTGGCGACTTGCACACGATTCTCACGATACAGGAAAGCCAAGCCTAAAAGGAGATGATCTGATGATCGGAGACGATTGCGTGATAGATAAAGAAACTAGGAGTTCTACTTGGGACTTAGGAAGAGACATCTACTATGACCCTAATATTACTTTACTGATCATGGGGTATGAACTAATGGTGATGACCTTCGGTGTACACTCGCTAACCAACCTCACACTCTCTGAGTCTGACAGACACTCCATTCTACTGACGGACACTCCGCTGTGTCAGGTGCCGAGGTGGGTTGCCTCTGGTTTAGCTCTATTCTGATTGGCAGACGCTCCGTGGGAATCATGGAGACTCCGATGGGTTTGGGACTGAGCCATTTCTAGGGTTCACTGCTAACATCAGATGGTTTAAATACTTGACGGACACTCCGGTAAGAACTAATGACTCAGGTTCTCTGGTTATGAACTCCTATAATTCAGCGGACACTATCAAACTGACGGACACTCTGCTGTGCCTCCCCAAAGAGTATTTAGGCTATTAGTGACTCAATCTCAAGTTTGACAGACACTCCATCCTACTGACGGACACTCCATCAATCGGGCGACAGAACCTATGCTCTTAGGTTCTTGGGTGAAGGTTTGGGGATTCATGCCTAGATCTTTAGTGATGGCCTTCATGCATGTGCAAGAAATCTCTAGTGTAGCTTGGGTGACTTGCTAGGCTTAGGATACTTAGGGTTATGGCTTTGGTTAGCTAGCACAACTAAAGGCTCACTAGTCTAAGAGAAATTCCGATAACGAGGAGAGATTGGGCTGCAACATACTTGATTCTCATCCTTGAAGTGTCTCTCATCAAGCAATCCCCATGATCCATCCATGCAAGAGAATAGACTTGGGTTAGGGTTGGGGATTGATCTCAAGATGGTGAAAAGAGAGTTCTTGAGCTAACCATGAGATGAGAGATGGTTGAAGTCCATGATCTTGATCCTTAGTTGCTCTTGCTATCCTTGATAAGCTGGATCCACCTTCTCTTCTTCATCCCCTCCACTTTCTCACTCTAGTTCTTGCTTTCTCCTTCTTGCCTTCCATTCTAGAGAGAGAGAAGAATGAGGGAAATGGGGAGAGTGGGAGAGTAAGTGGAGCTGAGGATCAGCTGCTGAGATATGTTTCCAATTCATGCTGACATGTGGGCCATTGCATGCTAATGGATGACAGCTCATTTCCCACTCCTTCTACAGTTCTGCATTCCTGTCGGATGATCCGGTAGTTGTGGTGGACTGTCCAATAGGTTACTGCTCTATTGATTCCAAGTTCAGGAACCTAATCTCTTCAATCTTAAGGCCATGTTGAGGTCTATAACTGCCTTAGTTATCCTTGATGATCATAATGTCAGAAGTTGGGTTCTTCGAGTGACGTTCTCCTTCCTTGGTCGTTCGTTCGACTCTGGTTGACCAGGGGTCGACTTGAGGCATTGCCGAGTTGTTGATGATTGAGACGATACATCCTTTCGGTTGGAGTTGTTAGGAGCTGCTATGGAGCTTGATTGGTATTACTTGGATGACCAAAAATGAGAGCATATGGTGTAACAGAACTCGGGTCGTTACAACTCTCCCCCCACTTGAATTCAAGCTCGTCCCTAAGCTTGCTAAGGGGTTGTTATGGATTTCCTTGAGGTCTTTCTCCAAAATTCTGGTAGCCGCTAGGGTTTGGGTGAAAAGGAATGGGATGACACGAATGGCAATGGATTGGATCATGTGCTGACGATAAAATTAACACACTATCAGAATAAGTAAAACCCCGCACTCCGAGTCTAATCCTTAGAGGTCTTACTTGGTCTGACGGATGATCCGATTGTCATCACAAACTCTCTGATGTTCCACTAGGTTTGACTTCAACGGTCATTCTTACTAACATGATGGATACTCCGCCATCCCCGTGGAGTGTCCGATAAGGATCAGACTGTATATATATACCGACAGCCACCTAGACATGTCACTTTCCTTCCTCCAACCGATGGTCCCCCTCCTTGCGCACGCGCACCTACACCGCTACCCGCTCTACGACACCTACCCCTGAGATGCTTCTCCTAGAGGCTTGTGGTCACGTACTCATCCATGGGCCTCTCCAAAATGTGGGGTATCGGGTAAGGTTCCTTTTTCCTTCATTTTTGGTTTTATTTCCCATTGTTGCAAAGCTATGGTTAGCTTAATCCATCCAAGACTTGTAGTCCTTGCAAACCTGCCTTGGGGATCTTGTAGAGCATACTTGGATGTGTACTTATGCAGCGTTGGGGCAGTTGCATTGGTGGAATCAAAGGGTTGCAAGAATCGGTAGTATGTCGGCCATTGTGGGGCTGCTGTTTTATCGTCAATTTGATGGATAGATCATCGTCCTGGCGGAGGCTTTCGCCATCCTCGAGGGACTTAGAAAATTTCTTCGTACTATCCATTTCCTGATGCTGGTTGGACTGACGGATGGTCCGTGGTCTTTGTGGATGTTCCACTGGTCAGTTGGTAACTTGTGGATGTTTCCCTTCATAAAACTGCATACTAACGGAAGATTCTGATATCCCGGTGGAAGATTTCGATAGGGACTAGCTACTCTCTATTATGGTTATTTTTGCTCTTAGTTACACTGGCGGATGATCCATGAACCTTGATGGATGCTCCGACAGTCTCTGTTCCTTACTAGATTAGTTCAGGTTTGATCAACTCATGGCCCCAGCATGTAGGTGTTCATCACTAGTGCTTGTAAGTTTGTATACGAGCTGTAGGTGGCATTGCCGCTTGTTCTGATATCCGCACCTTGCATTTACCCCAAGTTTGCATCTTGTCTCCTTTGCCCAAACTTTGGCTATTCATTGTTGTTTTCCTTCTTGGTTGTAGAAGTTCCTCCATTCTTCGTCGTCATAGGGGCAACTATGAGGAGTCAAAGAGGGTAGTTAGTGACGCAAGCCATTGGGTTGCCGATGACAATGACCCAATGGATTATGATTGCGAAGTCGAGGAGGAGGTGCTGAGGAGCAAAAAGAAAGTCCCGTCGAGATGGTTGCTGTCATCTTCGCGTGCCTCATTATCTTCTTCTGAGAGTGAGGAGAATGACAGTGGTGGTTATGAGGGTGATGGTGAGTCTTTGACTCGACATGGTGCTCGTGGTCGTAGGAGAAATATAGATGCTGTTAGTCAGAGCAGCTGGGTGCCTCTGGATGGTTACTTTGATCCGTATTTTGAGGGTATTCGCACCCACATTCATGACATGATAGCATCGATGGTGGGGAGCTTCAATCAGAGGTTTGAGTGTGAACGGGGGTACTTGTAGGAGTGCCTCATCAATCTGCTATAGGCTTTAGTACGCAATTTGACTGAGAGGATGGAGCGTCTTACTACAAGGGAAGAGCTACAGGGAGTTCGCAATGATGTTGCAGTCAATGCTCAAAACATTTCGTAGCTTAGGCTCTCCCATGAAAATCTTGCTACTCACATTTATCGTCACTTCCCGCCGATGACCTTAGGTATTTCTACCTTATCCACCCTTTTAAAGCTTGGGCTCCTTGGTCGCGGGTCATATTCTAGACTGCCTAATCCAATCAACTTAAGCTTACTCTCCTTGGTCACAGGTGTAGTTCCAATGTTTCCCTTGACGCCGTTCCCTCAGGGTTATGCTTCGTCTAGCTCTACCGTGTTAGGTAGGCATTCGAGTTCCCTTAGTTTCCAACATTTGCTTCTTATATTCCCTCTTGTAACTCTAGACTGGTCTATGGGCTTCAGTTGCAGGAGTGCCTTTAGCGATGCCTACTTTAGCTTGGCTTCCCCCCGCCTTACCCACGGATGCCATTGCCATCGTCACCGTATTCCTCATAGCAGCAGCAGTTCCTGCCGCCGCCTCCACAATAGTGACACAATGTTCTTACCTTCCGGTCGCCTTCATCTGGTGATTGGGAAACTAGGGGTTGATAATTTGCTTGTCGCTCTGCCATCTTAGGCGTAGTACTAGTATTGATGAACTGAATACTCGATTAATTGCATAGCCGCCCATCAAGGTGACTGAATCCTTACATTGTTCGTGGTTGATTGGCCAAAAAACTTGATAGACATTGTATGTCCTATTTGCGGACCACTTGTATGGGCTTCCTGTGCTACCTGTGATGTTGATTGGCTACTGAGTATTTACATCTCCTTGTTCCGTTAGCCATATAGAGTCTACTTCACCTCGAGTGCATTCCTTGCCCTCGATTGCTTAGTGAGCTACTATTCCTCTCGTAGGTACTTTAGGTGCGTGCACACTTCCTTCAACCATACTATTACCACAACCTTGGTTCTTGCTTCTCTACCCTAGGCCCTATTAGTTACTCTGCCTGGGGCCGTTTCGTAAAGGGATAACCATTCATGATATCTTTAGGAGCATTCCGTACTCCGCAGCGTTTGCAAATGTCACTACCACGGCAGCCTTACTAGACTCTGATTAACCAATAGGCGCTGTCATGCCTTGTCATCGTTGCGCTCTAAGATCGATATTGCTCCGATCCATTGAAGGGGTGTTTGCTTAACACCTCAGCCTTGATTTGCTCTACTGCCTTCGGGGTGCTAGGCGTACTCGTGTGATGATGTACTGGACACTACTACCGGCTTGGTGCACTATCCAATAGGGTGACGGGTTTGGTACTCTATTCAAACCACTTCGATTGAACATATGAGCTTGTGTGGTGTGTTATTCCCTTGTGTACTCGTAGGCTTGTCTGTTTTGCCGGGGTGTGATTTGGAAGATAAGGCCAAGATACAAGGGAGACGCTGCCGAACTCCTTTACCAGGCTCACATGACCAATGATGGGGACTTGATAGGGAACTCCAAAGGACTAGATAAGGGCGTCGGAACTAGTCTAACAGCGCTATCGATACGACACTCTCCGTCTAGGGACGTTTGAGTGGATTCCTATTATGCCTCACTTAGGTAGACTATACTATCCTCAAGCCTATAACAACACTAATGAACTCCCTACCATTTTTCCAAAATAACCCATTTGGACATCTTTGCAACTTATAGTGTCAAGGAGAAGAGGCTAGAATTATCTAGAGAAGAGGGTTAAAACTATTTAGGGTTCGCCTATAGCATAGAGTAAAATTTTAAAGTCTAAGGCCGAAGTGCATATCACGTGAGTTGAATGTTGCCTTGCATGAGGAGTGTAGGTGTAAGTCAGTCAACTGCTCTGATACCCGTCTGTCACCCGATGCCCGTCCTATCAGGGATCGACATCGAAGCCGATGGGGGTTATCTAATTAACAACTTTGAGGCCCCCAGGAGCGCACGTAGCAACTCCTCTTCAGGATCTTTACGCTGAGTTACACACACATACCCAATACAATGCATACCAGACAACTCAGTCCCATACACACTCCGGTCTCACGCTCGTTCCTGAAACATTGTTGATAACAAAATAGGATTTGAGAGAATAAGATTATTAATGAATCTAATGCTCCAAACAAATCTATCCCTACACTAGGTTGTCGCACTTATCGCTCGTCTAACCATCGAGTTACATGCAGCTCATCTTGGAGAACGCCCGTTCCAAGGTCTGCTAACCCTTGCATTCACCAGGGCTAGTCTCGGGAAGATGCCCTGATCGCCTGCAAAACAATTTAACGGCTGCACTGTAAGTACATTGCTGCACCGTTCCAAGGTCTGCCAACATATAAGATTTGGTGGATGCATAGGGTAATTATCAGGCATTTGTATGGTTGCGAAAAGCAATGATATTCATTAAGAGTATGACATGCTATGCTCAACATTAGAATTACAGTATTTTTCATTTATAGCAAAAGTGCTCTTAGTCCATCATTCATTCTACCATGGGTATAGAAAGAAAGAACAACTAAATAGTTCCATCCCGAAGAACTCTAGGCTTTCAAGACTGCAGAGGTGTACAACTGTACCCACATGGAGAAATGGGACTAACCACCATACACCAGGCCTGGTAGTAAGGGTTGCTTCATGTTCTCCAACCTTTCCCTAATCTGGCCCGAGTGTCACATGAAAGGTTCGACTGGGTTCCCGGTCAATGTCCCGGACATTCTCGACCGACGCCACCCCCTTGCTAGTTTCACGGATAAACAGGTCGCAACTAGTTACTTGGCTTGTCGACCCCATTCGTGACATGTGGTCTGTACGGGTGATTACTCAGACTTACGTATCCCAATACACGGTCCTTACTACTCCACGAGCTATGTCATCTGAGATCCCACACTCACGACGACCTACCCCTCGCATGAGCAAGATATCCAAGTTATCATCAAGATTATCACATTAGGGATATTATTCCTTAGCTAGATTAGTAAGATGAGTCAAGTTATACCCTCACTGGTTTTAGTAGTTAATTATCCAGGTGTAACATCTTACACGCGTGAGTATGAGTTCCCTTCTCATGCTCGACTTCTACCATTGCCCAAGCAACTAAGCAATAAGCATTAAGCGTTCCCATTCCTGTTGTTTAGGTGAGAGGCTTCTAATAGATTAAAGAGTTACTCTAAGTGTTATGTGAAAGAGATCATTATCCAACTCTACATGCAATGCATAACTCATAATGCGACTTGATAAGTGAAACGATCCACGATTTCCTCGAAGGGGAATCCACAGATTACATCATAATGTGAGAGTCCAGGAAGACAAAACTATCACATTATCATTATTTAGTTGATACCATAGTTCATACATCGTAGGATTACAAGTTTATAGGGTATTAAAACACTTGATAACACATTTATGTACAACGCATACTAGCGGAAACACACGCAGAACAGCATCAGAGTAGACGTAGAGCGTCGGCGGGTGAAGGCTCCTCCTTCATGGGCAATCATCAGAGTCAGTGTAGAATGTTAGCGGGCGTAGACTTCGCCTCTCAACCAAACTTGAGCATAGGAACAAGACCAACTATTCCTTCTAATCTTCGTTGTCATCGTTGTAGAAGACATCCGAACTTGCCAAATATTTTTCAGTATGATTTGTACTGTTCACTGGCTCCCACCCTATGTTTTGCGTTTGCTTTGTGGTAAGTGGAATGCAAGGGTAGAGCAAAAGACCTATTTATGGCTATAGTTTTCCTATGCAAGCTCATCAATATTTTATAATAGTTCATCAAGTTTTAACCCATCTCATCCACATGTTCACCCATCCCATCACACACATCTCACCACACTCTCACTCTCTAGGCGACAAGGACAACTCCCTCTCGTGCCTTGCCTCAGCAGCCAATGCTGAAAACCAACAACAACCCAGGGGGAAGAGAAGAAAGGACTCCACTCACTAATCAAGGGAAGCGTAGGTCATAGGAATGTCCATATCCGAGGACGTGGCTATACGTATAGATCAATCAACTCTGTAGAGCTTGTACACCTAGAACCACAAGATCACCATCATCGGAGGTGCCCCGCCTAGGCTAATACTAGGCTACCTTCCAACCGGTGCGATGCCACCCTACCACTCATCCCTGGGCCACCCTGGAGTCCATCGGCACGCTGAGACTATGAGACGCAGTACCGGCCCCCCCAGAGGTCACTACGCTATCTTAAGAGGGTGTGGGTCCCATGCCCGTACCTCCCTACACTATCTACTAACAACCTAGTAGTAGTGGCACCGTCCTAGCTGGTCAGCATCTGTCCCCCACCCATTTAGGAATGAGTGGTGTGCACGTAGGGTTCTATGATCTGGTTCTCTCGACATACCAGTCTTTAGGGGGACCAGAGATGACATCTTCTCAAAGGGGATAACCAACACCCTGTGCCTTGATGACACCTCCATCCTAGGGCTTCATCCCACAGAGACACTCTACCCCAGGACCTTCTAATCTCACATGTACCCACCACTGGTACCTCTCGTAGGGGATGCCCAGGTCGCACCCCCTGGCAAGACTTGTCCAAAGACTCATCGTAGAATCCTGTCCTATCGACTCAACCCTCACCACACACCCAAAACACATGCCAAGATCTCCCCAAGTTATCACCAGTTTTAGCGGCACCATGTGCCTTAGCCACTCACAAACAATCCTCCACCAAGCATCACATCACAGATATAATGCATAGTAGAAGCAGTAGTAAGTAATAAGCGAGCGTCTAGCCTATCGGTGGTGTGCAGGGGTAAGGGTTGCGTCAAGGTAAAGGCTTTCAAGCAATTCTACCATGCAACCTATCACAGTTCATTGCATGAAATAAAACACTAGCAGCTATATTATTGCATGCCTAATAGGATTCTATGAGGTTGGGTGGGACGTGGCACTTGTTAAATGTCATATCCGAGATCCTCAGTGTACTCATAGTCGTTCTCCTCCAAGGTCCTACTGCCATCCGCATGTCCTTCCTCCAATGGGTTCTGATTCGATCAACGCTAACCTCGATGCAACTACCTCGATAGAGCATCAAGCAAGACAGAAAGTAATCAATACTCTAAAAAGGCAACAAGACATAGAAGAACAACTACACCAGAAGAACACCAAGGGAAAACAACTTAGCCCTCCTGGTGGATGTCCGATCCCTAGGCCAAAAGAAGTAGAAGTGGTTGTTTGCTAAGCACAAGCTTAAGTCTTAGCCTAGCCAGTACTTCCTGGGTGGATCGTGTCGACCTGTACAGCTTTAATAAAAATGGCATAGACCCTAGCTCATCTTAAGCGAACACCACGGCTCGCGGTCTTCTGATTCGAGCATCATGGAGATTGACGGGAATCGAAAAGAGTGGCTAAGGGGGAAAGGAAGCAGTTTTGGTTTCTCTCAATCCATCCGCCATTATAATTGACGAGAACCAAGAAAGGATGGAACGGGGGAGAGAAAAGAAGGGAGGTGGTCTACTTCTTCCAATCCGCACGCCATGGCAAGAGATGGGGCATCGAAAGGAGCGACACACAAAAGAATATGAGTGCTCAAACTACTTGTAGGGTACCATGACCTAGGTGCACTAATTGCACTGAGACATCCCTAGGGTTCTTAGCAGTGTGGTTGTCACCGCAAGAACCAAAGAAATGCTACGGTCTAAATAGGTGAAAGCATACAAGGGCTTAAGCACGATAGAACCAAAAGAGGGGGACACGGGATTCAACTTCATTTGATCCACTCGCCATAGCAAACGACAGGAATCGAAGGAATGAAATCAAGAGAGCAATAAACACCAAACAAGTTAAGGGCTCAATCCACGTCTTTCTAGATCAACGAGGATTGAGAACAAGAGAGGAGAGAAGAATGGAATCCACACTCTTTTGACCAACTCATCATGGAATGAACAAAGGTTGGAAGAAAGGAGACACGGTCCTACGATCCAAACCCACTCATAGGGCACCACGACTGTGCAACTAAGTCGGCACAAGGCTATCCCTAAGGTCCATAGCGATGTGGTTGTCACCGCTAGAAGCGAAGGAACGCTATGGTCAATGTGGTACAAGCATACGAGGTGGTTAGGATAAGCAATCGAGCAAAAGAGGTAAAGCTCGATGGTCATGGTGAGGCAACTCACAGCCATGAGCTTCACCTAAATGAGTTGGCTTCCGTCGGTTCCACGAAGGTTGTCCCCTAATTCGTATTCCACTAGACTAGGTCACATGGGCCTCGAAATGTGTGGGTAAGAACCACGTTGATATCGACATCAAGTCCACAATGGCCATGTCCTAGGGACATGAATTGGAGCTAGCATTCGTAGTACTACAAAGCCAACTAAGAAGTGAGGGAATGATTTACGCTCAGCGTTACAGCCACGGTGGGATGAACCCATGATTGAAACAATAGAATGAAGTATGATCCCTTGACCGGCTAGAAGGCATGGTCCCCAGACAACGACAAACGACACACAACCAGCAACACAACAACACAAGAACAAGAGCTAAACCAACACGACGATAACTAGACGGAGTAGCATATATCCATAGCACAAGAGATAGACTGGCATGAAGGCACGACGTAGCCATACATAAATAGATCATCTATGAATAAGTAAGATGACAAGTATGCAATAAAATGAAATGAAAAGCTAGAGCTTTGTCGACGTCAAGGTTGGCATTGACGGGTTTAAAGGTTTGACCTTGATAGTCAAGGGCTGCTATAGTGCGTCCTAGCAGGCTACGTCTAGCTGCTTGCCAGTAGAGGCTTGGCCACGGCTGGCTATGGCTAGCTATGGCCGGTTGGAGGTGGTAGCAGGCGGCCAGGAGGTGGCTGCTACTGGCTGGACTCGGCAGCAGGCAGACGGGAGGTGATCAAAGCTCAGGCGAGGTAGACGTTGTCGTCTGATAGCTATTGCTCCTGGTGGCATCCAAGGTGGAGGTTGTAGGGGCGCTGCAGGATGGCAAGGATGCGATTGGGGCAGCCACGCCCTGGAAGGAGCTAGGCGCAGCCTTTCTAGTAGGGCATAGAACTCAGGATGATGAAGGCCGGTCTCAGACATGAACGACATCGAAAAAGGGGAAAAGGCAGAGGCTTTGGTGCTGGAGGCTCATCGGCGGTGTCTGCTATGGTTAGCGAGGTGAGGGTGAATAGTGGGCAGCGCTGGTGAAGGGTCTGGCGGCGTGGTGAATACGGCATGACGTAGTCACCGCAGAACAGAGGCGAAGGGCCTCACGATGGTGCTCTGCTACCCGATGAGGTGGTGCTGGCACTGCAGACAAGGTGGCAGAGGCAGTGGCGTGGCCGCCGTTGAGGCATGGTCTAAGGAGGAGTAGGCGCATTGTGGAAGAGCAGGCCGTCTCGAAGCAGCGGGAGTCAAGGACGCGCCGACCATGGATGTCGGGGATGAGACGACGCGACTCGGGAGCGCTCGGCGTGGATAGCAGGACTGATGAGGGCATGGATGATGTGGAGCAGAGGATGGCAAGGGTATAGCATACCCTAGTGGCGAGGCTATCCTAGTCAGTGCCACCGGTGATCAGGTGTCAAGGAGGCCGGAGGCGCATCGGAGTGGCTGAAGGTGGCAGCTTGATGCGAGATCAATTAGGAGCTCAATGATGGCTCAATGGCGAGGAAGAAGAGTTGGTCATGACATGTTTTGGGCTTAGCAAGGTCTGCTAGTGGCTCAAGGAAGGATAGGGAGGTCACGCGCATCTGGCTTCTCGACGAACGAAATTCGTCGGTCGGGGTTCGATGGAGGTGGGTCGCGGCTGCTCCCGGTGAAGGCGATGCGGGCTTGGGGGCGAGGAGAGGAGTAACACCTAGGTGTTAAGCATGCATTTTGCCTTGGCATTGCATGAGCACAAGCATCGTTGATCATTCGTGAGCAGGAGCATCTCAAATATTATCTCTATGTTTGCTTATATTGCATATGTTGTCACTAAAATGCTTTACATATGCTAGGGTTACATGTAACCAATGTATAAAATGTTTATGGGACCCTAGGAGTACCTTAAATATGTTTAGAATGTCATATGGAACAACTTTGGTATTCATAAATTGGACCAATTTGGCCTCTAACTCATGGTTATAGTGTAACTTACCATTTTCAAGTTATATATTTGACCTAAGTTGAACTATAGCATAGAGTGTTTGCATGGTAGTGCACCCTTAAGCAAAGTTGTAGTACTTGATTAGAGAAACAACTTTATTTTTGGGTCGAGGCCTAATTCAGTGTGAAACATGGTCAAATAGGGCTCACAAGAATCAACAAAACACTGTTTTTCAACTTAGAAATTTTGCTAAGCGTTAAAACTGGTTTACAGTTTCATGTGCCTTACTTTGAAGCTTTACAATTTGAAAACCAGCTCGAATTAGACCAAGCTCATTTAAGCAAAGTTGGAGCTTACATGTTGCTCTACAACTTTTATTAATCGAGTTTTTGCAAACTCACCGCGGTTTAGGAGTTATGAGGGGGTAAATATGCGTTGTTAGTCACCTGCATCGGCTCTCTTCAGTGTTTTAGTTCGCCGTGGGTGGACGATAGAGCACAGAGCATGGCCGCCGCTGGCCAGCGTCGGGCCCCCATCGTGGCAGTGTGGCGTGTGATAACCGCGACACCGCGCTGCTCATTTCTCTCTCTCAATTGCACTCTCTCCCTCTCTGCTGCTCCCTCTCGCGCTGGCAATGGAAGCACTGAGCTCGCCGCGCCACCGCACCACTCCACCGCAGCCGCTCACCGTCGACGTAGTTTGACTTGTCAATCGATCTCGACCACACCTGCTCCATCTCCACTACCACCTTGCCGACCCCTTGCTTCACCATATTGCGCCTGGGTAAGGCCACATTTCATTTTCCGCTACTGGGTGACCTCACTGGAGCGCCGTCGTGCGCTCGGCTCACCGTGGCCACGCCTGTCTACCGCACCCCCTAATTTCCTCTTCTCTGGTCTAGCACCGCACTAAGTCATAGAAGCTTAGGTCAAGTCTAGGTTAGATGCTACCGAGCAAGCGCACGGGAACATGCCGCCGCTCCGCCACCACCGCCATGGCCGCCATGATAGGCAAGCTCACCGTTGCCGAGCTGGCCTATCGCTTTCCTCCTCTTTGGTGCGCCTTAGGTAGTGTAGACCTAACCCTAGCTAACGGCATGACGGAGACCTCTCTCTCACCGCCGTCTTGCTAGAACACCGTGAGCGCCACCATGCTCTGTGCACCACCGCAGCGGCATGCACGTGGGCAAAGCTCACCGTCACATCGTCGGATCCCAAACTACCCTAACTATCTCCGTTTAAGCACCACGTAGCTGTAGAGCTCATCACCGGAGCAGATGGTAGCTAGAGACCGCTGGCGTACCGCCGCCACCCTCCGCCGTCCGCCATTGCCGCCGACGAGCATGCTCCGGTGGACTTCCGACCAAACCTAGGGTACCCCTGGGCGCGAAAGGTCACGTGGAGTGCAGCGGTGGTGACCTCGCCGCCGGTGGCTTCGCCGTCGACGTGCAGTGGCCAGTCAAATGCTACCTCTGCCTCTGTTTGACTGACAAGTGGGTCCGTTGACCTCTGGGTCCCACGTGTCAGCGGCTATACTTTAGGGTTTTGTTCTATTCTTTTCTAGAATTTTGTGCTAACTTTGGAAAATTATATCTGGAGCTATAGGTGTTCAAATTGAGTGAACCAAATTTTGTTGGATTCCTCGTGTAGTGTAGTATTTTACAAAAATATGAAATGCACTGTTTATGGTATTTTTCAAGGTGAATAAAATATAGCTAGATAAGTGCTTTTTTAATGTTTGCAATCTTGTAAAATGTATAACTTGAGCTAGGAAAGTGATAAAATTGTGATTCCAATTTTGCTAGTCTTGTGTTAACATGCTCTAGCTAGGATAAATACTAAACTTGTAGTAAACTTGATTGGATTAGGGTCTTTCTATTTGTCTATTAATAAATGGTGTTTTCTGAGGAAATTCACAGGGATAAAAATAAGTAACATATTGTGATGCAAATTTTTGTACAGTATTATGGCCCTAGGATGAAGCTAAGAAAAATATAAAATCGGTTGCTTGACACTTTTCTATATAGTTAACTATTTTCACTAAAATAAACCTTACTAGCTTGGCATTTTTGTCAAGGATGTTATACATATTCAAATGGTATGAAATTTTTACAGTAGTCTATTGGGAGCACTTAGAAGCTACTGTAATTTTCTAAGAATTTATTGTGCATATTTGTTATATGTTTGTTATTTCACCTAATTATATAATTAAATTAATAAAGGCATTTAAATAAATAAATTAGGCTTGGCCATTATGTTTTCTTGAGTGTATTTGATATTCCTGAACTGTTGGTATATTTGATGATGTCCAATTTTGAATGCTTATATGCAGTGAAAATATTATTGCTCTATAATTCATTTTGGAGGCGCTTTTGGACAGATTCTGTTGTTGGGTATTTTGCATAGTCAAAATGAAGTTTACTGTAAAAATGGTTAATAACAAAGTTGTATAGAACTTCTTCATCTATCTTGTGTCAAAATTTCAGGGCAATAGGCTAAATGGTTTAGGAGTTATAGCTGTTTAAAGTTGGTCTCCCGAAATACTTGTTCTCTGGAATTTCTCCACAAAGCTAGAAAGATTGCCTGTTTTGGTTAGGATAGACTTTGAATTAGCTTTTGGTGATTAAATAAGAGTTGTAGGAATTTTTATAAACTTTCCAGAAAGTCCAAGATCATAGCATTTGGATAGGTAGAACTACAATTATGATTTAAACTTATAACTGCTATATGTAGCTCAGAAATTGTCTTGTGAAGAATATTGGAAGTGGATAGAGAAGAGTCATGCACCTACTCAGTAAACAAGGTGTTAGCGTGGTTACCACTGTGTAACTTAACATCATTGTCACAACATGTACATTCCCATGTCACATCATCCATGATCCTTCTTATGCATTCATGGAACTTACTTATGCATGTGCATACAATAGGTGCAGCCGAGGAGATCACGTTGGTGGAACTCGACGCTGATCCACAAGAGGAGAGCCAAGAGGTGTAGCACTAGGAGATTCTAGGGGGAGAGCCTAAAGCTGATCATCTTCCCGAGTGCCTGGATCATCAACCTGCCACTTTCATGAAAGGCAAGCCCCGGAGCATTATAAGTCTCCCTATTTTATTAATGTCACCTAAGTTACTCATATTGCTGCATTACGTGATAGGAGTTGTTTGGGAACACTTGCTGGATATTACCTTTCCTTGTCCAGAAATATCTACCCTGAATCCTATTAAAGTCCAAGAATGCTCCTTATGCTTAGCTATGATTAGACCGGTAGAAATCGGGTGATTTCCTATCACCTGCGAGCCACAGGCGATAACTTGATCACGGTTGGCTATATTGTGCTATCATGGAACATAACCTGGTGATGTTGAACAATTGGAGACCGGACGGAGTCTTATGTTGTGGTAATCATAGTGATTCTGTCTGTGTCATTTAAGGACCAATCGTTGGAGGTCATCTTGTCATGTTGAACGCATACCTCTCACATAGTAGGCGGATAAGTCATTCCGACCATGAAGCCAAGTAGCTCAACTCAGGTCGGGGACACGAGCAGTTAAAGTGCACACCCTGGAGGTAGTAAGGATATGCGGAGAGCCAATGACATGAGTCCAAGGGCGGGTTCGAGTCCCGAGCTTCCTAGAAGATTGGTAGTATCTTTGAGAGTATGGCGCTGGTCTTACTCGTGATTGGACTTGAGTTGTACTAAAGGTGACCTAATGCGACCCCGATGGGGGAAGTATGGATGTGTGTTAGGAATAATTCCCTAGCTGGGTAGGAATCAATTCGAATCGCTGTCTCTCTCGAATAGTGAGAACTTGACAGGACTACGCTTCATTGTAGTAATTGATGGAAGTGCTGGTTATGAGATTATGAAAGAGCTCAACTTGATTTGGTTATTATTGTGTTGACTTAATGGTACCAACATGTTTGGCATATGATAGTTGCTAATCTAGTATGAGATAGGATTAATAACTAGTGATTCACAATTTAAGAGATATTGGACAACTAATGCTTTTTATGCAAAGAATGTCTACCAGCTCTACTTATAAAGCCTTGCATACTCCTTGGTGTCTTAGTATTTTAGTTGATGATGGGTAAGTCTAGCTAAGTACCTTCTTGTACTTAGGGTTTTATTCCTATTGTTGCAGATAATGTGATGTACCACGGCTACTGTAAGCACTGCTTTGCTCCTGTAGTGGATGAGGAAGAGGACCATGGGCATGGTCATTCTGTATATCATCTCACTCTTGTGCTTTTGGTTGGAGATGGCTATGAAAACTGGTTGATGTTAAACTACTTTGCTTCCGCTATTTGAACCTTGTTTGTAATAACTATGTGAACTCCTATGTATGTGAGAAATTTGTGAACTATTTGTGAACAGTGATATAACATGTGACTGGTTATGTTGAATCATGTACGATCTTGGCTTGTATGTTGATTGAATCGAGATCCTTCGTGATACTCGATGGACTACCGGATTTATATGGGCTCAAGTGTGATGGTTTGACTACCTTGGTGGTTGCTATTGTACTTGTGCTCTTATAAATTGGACGGTGCTCCTTATAGCTGGCATTGGAGCCAGGTTCAACATTAAACTTGTCATATGTGTATTTAAAACAAAGGTTTTATGTTATAAAAATCTAAAGTGTGCTAGTGATCATCTCCTTTATGCCCAACTAAGGACTGTTAGATGGTTGTTTAAGTACTAACATGGGGGTTTTACCTTTGTCATCCATACGGTGTGCTATTGTATGGGTGCCACTCACTTGAGTGGTAATGTATGGATCAAATGCCTCTACGCTAGGTAAGAAGGTAAGTTGATAAGTGGCATGACCGCAAGATGTGAGCGTGCAGTCAGGGAGAGCTAGCTTTGATACGGCTGTATATGCATGCTTGCATGTGTGTATGGTGCGTATTTAATTGTGGGTAATAAATTGTCATCGGGTAGCTTTGATACGGAAGTATATGTATGGGTATACATATATGGAAGTATTTAGTTGTAAACTAGAGCCTATATTTACCTTTTTGTATATATAATTGTTGGGTTGGGCTGAAATGAAAATGTTTGCAGGTACACTAACAACGAAACATGTAGCTCATTTATTTACGTACATTGAGAGAACATATGTATGCCACCGTGTATGTCGCTAGAATGTTTAAAATTTTCCTAAGATTCATTAGGATGTACAGAACGAGCATACATCATGATACATCATTCATTCATGTTATTGCATTATTTCTCCCCCTTACATGATCTTATTGCTAAGTAACTCGTTTCTGTAATCATGTTGTCTCACTCAATTGTAACCTTTTGCTACAGATGACAACCCTAGGAGCCCCTGTTGCTAGCAATACCTTTTTGGCATTGTTTGGGACTCCCACTTTACTATGGAGGGTACTGAACTCTGTGGAGTATGCTGAACCGCCTTGCTACTTTTGGAGCAAAGTGGTAACTGAGGGACAACGGTGGCACGACATGCGGGTCACTGTCGCCGCCCATGTGGACAACCCTCAGTGGCAAGGATGGAGTATCGAGTCAGATGGATAGACCCCTTGGGAGGGTGCCCAAGTGGCCACTTTTGAGGTTCTCAGCGAAATCTGTCAGGAATTCAGTGATGAGCTTGTCAATGGACACGTTGGATCTTTCCAGCTAGGCGATAATGCTTTGGTAAGAGACCAGGATGAAAGAGCAGGAAGTAGTAATGCTGCAATGAGTGCCATGTATGCAGTTATGAAGATGTTTTACTCTCACCAAGATAGCTACATCAACTGTATGCAAGAGCTCCAAAGAGCATAGGCTGCATAGCGTAGGATGCAAGGACATGTGCGCAGGCACCGAAGGGCAGTTAGAGCAGCTCAGAATGAGATAGGTAATTTTATGACAGCCTTAGAAGCTCGTCGAGGGCAATTTGTCTGTGCTGTTGTAGAAAGAGATGCAGCTAGTGCTGAATTATAGGACATCCATGCTGAGAGGGACGATGTCATTTGCCTTGCTGAAACTAGGGAGGCAGCTAGGATCAGGACTGTGTTTCAGGCTACTAGGCAGGCAACGGAGTTTGATCGCAGTGAGCAGGAACTCATACACCAGATTGAGGAGCTTCAGCTTGATGTTCATCGTCTCAACAACATGGTGAACCCAATTCTTCCTCCAGCTCCAGCGGTGGAAGAAGATCCCAATGTGTTGATTGCTGAGGACGATGTCATGGAAGTGGATGCTAAGGAGGAGCCTGAGGATGAAGAGGTTGAGCCTTTTGAGGATGACCATGGTGATGGTGTGTCCAACATCGACATCGACCACCCCGAGGAGCAGCTTAGCTATAGTAGCTAGTTAGATGTGTTAGCTCTTTATCTTCAATCCTTATGTAATGAACTCGTAATGTAGGTCTTGATTTCATGATGTACCCCTTTTTCGATGTTATTGGAACCGTGCATGTACTACATGTGGTGATTGCACTTTTTAATGAATTTCCAGTTGTTTTTGGCAAGAAAATTTTGGCATGTGTGGAATGCGTTGTGAGTACAATAAGTGATCCATTGGTGATGTTATGTTGTGGAAATGAATTATTGTGCCTCTATGTTATTGTATGAATTTACGATTCTCTACAGTAATTATAGTATGGCATGATTATACAATTCTTCTGCAATCTCTTGACATCATCCAATAATCACTTGTTGTTGCAACTTTGCAAATGACTCACACTCGTGGAGGGGCTGGTACCAATCATGATGGTGATGATGATCTTCCACCACCACCGCACCCCACGTCAGCGGAAATGATGGCACAACTCCTGGAGACCCAACGGTCTATGGGGGAAGTACTGTGCGGGCTTGCGCAAGTGGATGGGGACAGGACCAACACCAGGGGCCCGAACCTAATTAGTTCAGTGATTGCAAGGATTTTTTGGACACTAAACCTCCTATCTTTAAGGAGGCAGAGGAGCCATTGCAAGCCGATGAATGGCTCAATACCATTGAGCAGAAATTTCATCTCTTGAGAGTTACAGAGCATATGAAGGCTGAGTATGCCTCACATCAGTTGCATGGTCTAGTAGGCATTTGGTGGACTTATTACTTGTCTACCCTCCCTGCTAATGCTCATGTTACTTGGGATGAATTTAAGACTGCTTTCAGGGGCATCATATTCCCCTAGGTCTTATGAGCATAAAGCATACAGAGTTTATGAGGCTTACTCAGGGCACCAAAAGTCTCACTGAGTACTTGCATGCCTTCAATAATCTCTCTAGGTATGCGCCCGAGTTTGTGAATACCAATGCTAAGAAAATTGCAAGCTTCAAGAGAGGACTAGGTCCAAAGTTGATGAAGACTCTGGCTAATAACAAGAGTGTGACCTATAATGAATTCGTGAGTGATGCGCTCACACAAGAGAATCATAATAATATTTATACTACATCCAAGAGTCACAAGAGGGCCTTTGAAGCCGGTGCATCTCAGCAGAGAGCTCCAATGGTGGCAAGAACCTAATACCACCCACCTGCTCCAAAATACCAGCCACCTCAGAAGAAGGCCCAGCCAAGCCAAGCAAATAAAGGGTAAGGCCCAGCCAAGCCAAGCAAATAATGGGTATCGTCGGGCATACTCTATTGCTCTACCATCTAAGGGTGGTGCAGGACAAGGTAACTTGAAGACACCACCTAACAATCAACCTTGTTTCAATTGCAACAAGACTGATGATTGGGTGAGGGAGTGCCCTTACCCCAAGAAGAACAATCAGAGGCTAGTAGCTGCAAATGCATGCTCGGGGTATGTGCATTACACCACCATGGAAGAGATTCCCTCTAGCAAGGTTGTCATAGCTGGTATGTTTCTTGTGAATCATCATCCTGCAATCGTTCTATTTGATTCTAGAGCTTCGCATTTATTCATGAGTCCAACATTTGCATCCAAGTATGATCAGAAAATATTTGTAGTAGACAAAGGTGGTTATTGTATAAGTGCAGCCGAGAGTAACATTTCTACCAATTAGATAGTTAAAGATGTACTTATCCAAATAAGTGAACGAAAGCATACTGCAAATTTAGTGATATTACTAGGATTGGGTACAAATGTGATCTTGGGTATGAATTGGATGAAGAACCATGGTGTCCTTATCGATACATTGACTAGAACCATTATGTTGAGAGACCCCAAGAATAATGATGCTTTTCTAGTACCCCTTCCTAGGGAGTTTGATCTCCAAAATGTGGCCAATGCTATCTAGTTTGTGGCCCTTGCTAATATTTCTGTTGTATGTGAGTTTCTGGATGTCTTTCCTGATGAATTGCCGGGGTTACCATCGGACAGAGAGATAGAATTCAATATAGAATTGTTACCGGGTACCGCACCCATTTCCTAAAGACCGTATGGAATGCCACCTAATGAGTTAGCAGAATTGAAGATCCAATTGCAAGAACTCTTAGAAAACGGTCCCATTTGCCCTAGTTTGTCACCATGGGGTTGTCTGGCTATATTTGTGAAAAAGAAAGGCAAGTCTTTGCGGATGTGTGTGGACTATCGACCACTCAATGCTGTTACTATCAAGAACAAATATCCTTTGCCTCGCATTGATATCTTATTTGATCAATTGGCAAAAGCAAAAGTGTTCTCTAAGATTGATTTGAGGTTAGGTTATCACCAAATCAAGATTAGGCCGAAAGACATACCTAAGATGGCTTTTCCACTAGGTATGGCCTTTATGAGTATTTAGTCATGTCCTTTGGATTAACCAATGCTCCTGCCCATTTCATGTATTTGATGAACTCGGTGTTCATGCCCGAACTTGATAAGTTCATGGTTGTGTTCATCGATGATATCTTGATTTATTTAGAGACGATAGAAGAGCATAAGGAGCACTTGAGAGTGGTGTTGTCGAGACTAAGAGAGCATAAGTTGTATGCAAAGTTTAGTAAATATGAGTTTTGATTGAAGAAGGTACCTTTCCTAGGTCATGTATTATCTGAAGATAGAATTTCTGTAGACCCTTCTAAAGTGCAAGAAGTATTGGATTGGAAGTTCCCACCTTAGTTCATGAGGTTCGAAGTTTTCTTGGTTTAGCAGGATATTATCATCGGTTTATCCTAGATTTCTCCAAGATATCCAAGCCTATGATGAGGCTACTTCAGAAGGATGAAAAGTTTGTATGGACACCAGAGTATGAAGCAGTTTTTCACACTTTGCGGAACTTTGCTAACTACTGCTCCTGTTTTAGCACAACCTGATATTGAGAAACCATTTGATGTATTTTGTGATGCCTCAGGTACCGGTTTAGGGTGTGTTCTAATGCAGGAAGGTAGAGTCATTTCTTATGCCTCACGCCAATTGAGACAGCATGAAGTCAATTATCCAACTCATGATTTAGACCTAGCAGCAGTTGTCCATGCTTTAAAAATTTGGAGACATTACCTGTTTGGTAATGTTTGCCACATCTACACTGATCACAAAGGCCTTAAGTACATTTTCACTCAACCTGAGTTGAACATGAGGCAGCGCAGATGGTTAGAATTGATCAAGGATTACAACCTAGAAGTGCATTGTCATCCAAGAAAGACCGATGTGGTTGCCGATGCCTTAAGCCAGAAGTATTATTGTAATTCTTTGTTGGAAGATGGTTTCAACTTATTGTATCCTGCAGTCTTACACAATATCACTATTAGTTGCTCTCTCGAGTTAAAAATCATTGAGCTCCAAAAGACTGATGTTGGTATATTCCATATCAAAAGAAAGATGAAAGAAGAAGAAAGTAAGCATTTTTTATTGGATGAGAATGATGTTCTATGGTTTAAGGATCGACTTGTAGTGTCGAAAGATAGGGAGTTGAGAGACCAAATCTTAGAGGAAGCTCATTCTTCCAAGCTATCCATTCACCCGGGTAGCAGCAAGATGTACCAAGACTTGAAGACTCGATTTTGGTGGACAAAAATGAAGAAAGAAATTGCGGCATACGTTGCTAGATGTGATAACTGTTGTTGAGTTAAGGCCATTCATATGAAACCAGCAGGGTTACTTTAGCAACTGTCTATTCGAAGTTGGAAATTGGAGGACATTAGTATGTATTTTGTTGTCGAACTTCCAAACACCCAAAAGGGTCATGATTCTATATAGGTAATTGTTGACCAACTCACCAAGTCTGCACATTTTATTCCTGTCAATATCAAGTATCGGCCTCATCAATATGCAAAGTTATACATTGAACAAATTGTAAGATTGCATGGAGTACCTAAGAGTCTTGTATCAGATCGAGGGCCCTAGTTTGTTAATCATTTTTGGGAACACCTGCACAAGTACTTAGATACCACGTTGATTCGCAACTCTTCTTATCACCCCTAGACAACAGGTCAAACAGAGCATGTGAATCAGATCTTGGAAGATATGTTGAGAGCATGTGTGATTTCTTCCAAGGGTTCATGGGAGGGTTGGTTACCTTTGGCTGAATTCTCCTACAATAATAGCTATCAAGAGAGCATTAAGATAGCTCTGTTTGAAGCTTTATATGGTCGCAAGTGTAGGACCCCTCTGAATTGGATTTAGCCTGGTGAAAGAAGGTATTATGGAATTGACTTTTATCAAGGAAGCTGAAGAACGAGTTTAAATCATTCAACAACATATAGAAGCTGCTCAATCAAGATAAAAGAGTTATGCAGATAAAAGGAGAAGTCCTATTGTGTTCCAAATTAGAGATTATGTGTATCTGAAGGTATCCCCAATGAAGAAAGTACAAAGGTTTGGAGTGAGATGAAAACTTGCTCCTAGGTATATCGGTTGATATCAGATCATTGCACAAAAAAGGACCAGTAGCCTACAAACTCTAGTTACCTCTAGAAATGAGAGCTATATTCAATGTTTTCCATGTCTCCCAACTCAAGAAATGTCTTCGTGTGCCCAAAGAAGCTATTGAACCCGCTAGTGTCAAGATTTAGTCGGATTTGACCTATGAAGAGAGACCTATTTGAGTGCTTGAAGAAATGGAAAGAGTGACCCATAGCAAAGTCTTTAAGTTCTACAAGGTGATTTGGAATAATCATAGTGAGCAAGACGCTACATGGGAGCATGAGGACTATCTTCATGAGGTTTATCCGGTTTTCTATGAGAGATGGTTGGTAGTACAAATCTCGGGATGAGATTTCTTTAAGGGGGAAGGGTTGTAACAACCTAGGTGTTAAGCATGCATTTAGCCTTGGCATTGCATGAGCACAAGCATCATTGATCATTCATGAGCATGAGCATCTCAATTATTATCTCTATGTTTGCTTATATTGCATGTGTTGTCACTAAAATGCTTTACATATGCTAGGGTTACATGTAACCAATGTATAAAATGTTTATGAGACCCTATGAGTACCTTAAACATGTTTAGAATGTCATATGGAATAACTTTGGTATTCATGACTTGGACCAATTTGGCCTCTAAGTCATGGTTATAGTGTAACTTACCATTTTCAAGTTGTATGTTTGACCTAAGTTGAACTATAGCATATAGTGTTTGCATGGCAATGCACCCTTAAGCAAAGTTGTAGTACTTGATTAGAGAAATAACTTTTATTTTTGGGTCGAGGCCTAATTCAATGCCTAACATGGTCAAATAGGGCTCACAAGAATCAACGAAACTCTGTTTTTCAACTTAGAAATTTCGTTGTGTTAAAACTAGTTTACAGTTTCATGTGCCTTACTTTGAAGCTTTACAATTTGAAAACCAGCTTGAAATTAGACCAAGCTCATTTAAGCAAAGTTGGAGCTTACATGTAGCTCTACAACTTTTATTAATCGTGTTTGTGCTAACTCACCGCAGTTTAGGAGTTATGAGGGGGTAAATATGCGCTGTTAGTCACCTGCATCAGCTCTCTTTAGTGTTTCAGTTCACCGTGGGTGGCCGATAGAGCACAGAGCATGGCCACAGCATGGACGCCGCTGGCCAGCGTTAGGCCCCCATCACGGTAGGGTGGCGTGTGATAACCGTGACGCTGCGCTGCTCATTTCTCTCTCTCAATTGCACTCTCTCCCTCTCTACTGCTCCCTCTCGTGCAGGCAACGGAAGCACTGAGCTCGCCGCGCCACCGCACCGCTCTGCCGTAGCTGCTCACCATCAACGTAGTTTCACTCATCAATCGATCTCGGCCACACCTGCTCCATCTCCACTACCACCTCGCTGACCCCGTGCTTCACTATATTGCGCCTGGGTAAGGCCACATTTTGTTTTCCGCCGCTTGGTGACCTCACCGGAGCACCGCCGCGCGCTCGGCTCACCGTGGCCGTGCCTGTCTACCGCACGCACTACTTTTGTCTTCCTCTGTCCAGCACTGCAATAAGTCATAGAAGCTTAGGTCAAGTCTAGGTTAGATGCTACTGAGCAAGCGCACGGTAACACGTCGTTGCTCCCGCCACGGCTGCCATGGCCGCCATGATAGGCAAGCTCGCCGCTACCAAGCTAGCCTATCACTTTCCTCCTCTCTGGTGCGTCATAGGTAGAGTAGACCCAACCCTAGCTAATGGCACGACTAAGACCTCTCTCTCACCGCCGTCTTGCTAGAACACCATGAGCACCATCGTGCTCTGTGTGCTGCTGTAGTGGCATGCACACGGGCAAAGCTCACCGTCGCATCGCCGGATCCCTAACCACCCTAACTAGCTCCATTTAAGCACCACGTAGCTGCAGAGCTCATCACCGAAGCAGATGGTAGTCGAAGACCGCTAGTGTACCACCGCGCACCCTCCACCGTCCGCCATTGCCGCTGGCGAGCATGCTCCGGTGGACTTCCGACCAAACCAAGGGTACCCCTGGGCACGGAAGGTCATGGGGAGTGCAGCAGTGGTGACCTCACCGCCGGTGGATTCGCCGTCGACGTGAAGTGGCTGGTCAAACGCTGCCTCTACCTCTGTTCGACTAACAAGTGGGTCCGTTGACCTCTGGGTCCCACGCGTCAGCGGCTGTACTTTAGGGTTTTGTTTTATTCTTTTCTAGAATTTTGTGCTAACTTTGGAAAATTATATCTGGAGCTATAGGTGTCCAAATTGAGTGAACCAAATTTTGTTGTATTCCTCATGAAGTGTAGTATTTTATAAAAATATGAAATGCACTGTTTATGGTATTTTTCAAGGTGAATAAAATGTAGCTAGATAAGTGCTTTTTTAATGTTTGCAATCTTGTAAAATATATAACTTGAGCTAGGAAAGTGATAAAATTGTGATTCCAATTTTGCTGGTCTTGTGTTGACATGCTCTAGCTAGGATAAATACTAAACTTGTAGTAAACTTGATTGGAGTAGGGTCTTTCTATTTATCTATTAATAAAATATGTTTTCTAAGGAAATTCACAGGGGTAAAAATAAGTAACATGTTGCCATGCAAATTTTTGTACAGTATTATGGCACTAGGATGAAGCTAAGAAAAATATGAAATCAGTTGCTTGATACTTTTCTATAGGGTTAACTATTTTCACTAAAATAAACCTTACTAGCTTGGCATTTTTGTACAGGATGTTATACATATTCAAATGGTGTGAAATTTTTATAGTAGTCTATTAGGAGCACTTAGAAGCTACTGTAATTTTATGAGAATTTATTGTGCACATTTGGTATATGTTTGTTATTTCACCTAATTATATAATTAAATTAATAAAGACATTTAAATAAATAAATTGGGCTTGACCATTATGTTTTCTTGAGTGTATTTGATATTCCTAAACTGTTGGTATATTTTGTGATGTCCAATTTTGAATGCTTATATGCAGTGAAAATATTATTGCTCTATAATTTATTTTAGAGGTGCTTTTGGACAGATTCTGTTGTTGGGTATTTTGCATAGTCAAAATAAAGTTTACTGTAAAAATGGTTAATAACAAAGTTGTATAGAACTTCTTCATGTATCTTGTGTCAAAATTTCAGGGCAATAGGCCAAATGGTTTAGGATTTATAGCTGTTTAAAGTTGGTCTCCCAAAATACTTGTTCTCTGGAATTTCTCCACAAAGCTAGAAAGATTGTCTATTTTGGTTAGGATAGAATTTGAATTAGCTTTTGGTGATTAAATAAGAGTTGTAGGAATTTTTATAAGCTTTCTAGAAAGTCTAAGATCATAGGATTTGGATAGGTAGAACTACAATTATGATTTAAACTTATAACTGCTATATGTAGCTCAGAAATTGTGTTGTGAAGAATATTGGAAGTGGATAGAGAAGAGTCATGCACCTACTCAGTAAACAAGGAGTAAGCATGGTTATCATTGTGTAACTTAACATCATTATCACAGCATGTACATTCCCATGTCACATCATCCATGATCCTTCTTATGCATTCATGGAACTTACTTATGCATGTGCATACAATAGGTGCAGCCGAGGAGATCACGTTGGTGCAACTCGACGTTGATCCACAAGAGGAGAGCCAAGAGGTGCAGCACTAGGAGATTCTAGGAGAAGGAGAGCCTGAAGCTGATCATCTTCCTGAGTGCTCAGATCATCAACTTGCCACTTTTGTGAAAGGCAAGCCCCGGAGCATTATAAGTCTCCCTATTTTATTAATATCACCTAAGTTACTCGTATTGCTGCATTACGTGATAGGAGTTGTTTGTGAACACTTACTGCATATTACCTTTCCTTGTTTAGAAATATCTACCCTAAATCCTATTAAAGTCCAGGAACGCTCCTTATGCTTAGCTATGCTTAGACCGGTAGAAGTCGGGTGATTTCCTGTCACTTGTGAGCCATAGGCGATAACTTGATCACGGTTGGCTATATTGTGCTATTGTGGAACATAACCTAGTGATGTTGAACAATTGGAGACCGGGCGGAGTCTTATGTTGTTGTAATCATAGTGATTCTGTCTATGTCATTTAAGGACCGGTTGTTGGAGGTCATCTTGTCATGTTGAACGCATGCCTCTCACATAGTTGGTCGGATAAGTCGTTTCGACCGTGAAGCCAAGTAGCTCAACTCAGGCCGGGGACATGAGCAGTTAAAGTGCGCACCCTAAAGGCAATAAGGATGTGCAGAGAGCCAATGGCATGAGTCCAAGGGCGGGTTCGAGTCCGGAGCTTCCTGGCAGATTGGTGGTATCTTTGAGGGTGCGGCGCTGGTCTTACCCGTGACTGGACTTGAGTTGTACCAAAGGTGACCTGATGCGACCCCGACGGGGGAAGTATGGGTGTGTGTTAGGAATAATTCCCTAGCTAGATAGGAATTGATTCGAATCACCATCTCTCCCGAATAGTGAGAACTTGATAGGAGTACGCTTCATCGTAGTAATTGATGGAAGTGCTGGTTATGCGATTATGAAAGAACTCAACTTGATATGGTTATTATTGTGTTGACTTAATGGTACCAACATGTTTGGCATAGGATTGTTGCTAATCTAGTATGAGATAGGATTAATAACTGGTGATTCACAATTTATGAGATATTGGACAACTAATGCTTTTTACACAAAGAATGTCTACCAGCTCTACTTATAAAGCCTTGCATACTCCTTGGTGTCTTAGTATTTTAGTTGATGATAGTGTAAGTCTAGCTGAGTACCTTCTCGTACTCGGGGTTTTATTCCCATTGTTGCAGATAATGTGATGTACCATGGCTACTGTAAGCACTGCTTTGCTCCTGCAGTGGATGAGGAAGAGGACCATGGGCATGGTCATTCTATATATCATCTCACCCTTGTGCTTTTGGTTGGAGATGGCTATGAAAACTGGTTGATGTTAAACTACTTTGCTTCCGCTATTTGAACCTTGTTTGTAATAACTATGTGAACTCCTATGTATGTGAGATATTTGTGAACTATTTGTGAACAGTGATGTAACATGTGACTGGTTATGTTGAATCATGTACGATCTTGGCTTTGTATGTTGGTTGAATCGAGATCCTTCGTGATACTCGACGGACTACCGGATTTATATGGGCTCAAGTGTGATGGTTTGACTGCCTTGGTGGTTACTATTGTACTTGTGCTCTTATAAATTGGATGGTGCTGTTACAGCTGGCATCGAAGTCAGGTTCAACATTAAACTTGTCATATGTGTATTTAAAACAAAGGTTTTATGTTATAAAAATCTAAAGTGTGCCAGTGATCATCTCCTTTATGCCCAGTTAAGGACTATTAGATGGCTATTTAAGTACTAACATGGGGGTTTTTACTTTTGTCGTCCATACGGTGTGCTATTGTATGGGTGCCACTCACTTGAGTGGTAATGTATGGATCAGATGCCTCTACGCCAAGTAAGAAGGTAAGTTAATAAGTGGCATGACCGCAAGATGTGAGCGTGTGGTCAGGGAGAGCTAGCTTTGATACGGTTGTATATGCATGCTTGCATGTGTGTATGGTGCGTATTTAATTGTGGGTAATAAATTGTCATCGGGTAGCTTTGATACGGAAGTATATGTATGGGTATACATATATGGAAGTATTTAGTTGGAACCTAGAGCCCAGATTTAGCTTTTTGTATATATAATTGTTGGGTTGGGCTGAAATGAAAATGTTTGCAGGTACACTAACAACGAAACGTGTAGCTCGTTTAGTTACGTATATTGAAAGAACGTATGTATGCCACCGTGTATGTCGCTAGAATGTTTAATTTTTTCCTTAGATTCGTGAGGACATACAGAACGAGCATACATCATGATACATCATTCATTCATGTTATTGCATTGTTTCTCCCCCTTACATGATCTTATTGCTAAGTAACTCATTTCTGTAATCATGTTGTCTCACTCAATTGTAACCTTTTGCTACAGATGGCAGCCCCAGGAGCCCCTGTTGCTAGCGTTGTTTCATGTTTGGCATAGGATAGTTGCTAATCTAGTATGAGATAGGATTAATAACTGGTGATTCACAATTTAAGAGATATTGGACAACTAATGCTTTTTATGCAAATAATGTCTACCAGCTCTACTTATAAAGCCTTGCATACTCCTTGGTGTCTTAGTATTTTAGTTGATGACGGGTAAGTCTAGCTAAGTACCTTCTCGTACTCATGGTTTTATTTCTATTGTTGTAGATAATGTGATGTACCACGACTATTGTAAGCATTGCTTTGCTCCTGTAGTGGATGAGGAATAGGACCATGGGCATGGTCATTTTGTATATCATCTCACCCTTGTGCTTTTGGTTGGAGATAACTATGAAAACTGGCTATTTATTAAACTACGTGTGATGTTGATGTTAAACTACCTTGTTTTAGTTATTTGAACTTGGTTTGTAATAACTATATGAACTCCGATGTATGTGATATATTTGTGAAGTATTTGTGAACAGTGATGTAACATGTGACTGGTTATGTTGAATCATGTACGATCTTGGCTTGTATATTGGTTGAATCAAGATCCTTCTTGATACTCGACGGACTACCAGATTTATATGGGCTCAAGTGTGATGGTTTGACTGCCTTGGTGGTTGCTATTGTACTTGTGCTCTTATAAATTGGATGGTTTAGTTACAAGAGGTGGACGTGGAGGTGCAGTCATGGTGGAAGCCAGAATGGGTTCGCGGTGCTCGGCGTGGAGCGGCTGCGATGTCGTGGCCACGACGTGGAGCTGGGAGATGGTGGTGTGGTTTGGTGGGCTCCCGTCGTACAAGAAGAATGACGTAGCGGTGAAGGGGGAAAGAGGCAGAGGAGCAGCGGTGGCTACCAGTGGAGGAAGAAAGAGAGAAGGCAGCTAGGCCTCTTATAGGCGCAGAGGCTATGGTTCTCGTGGTCATCTCGGCATCGCGCCATTCGATGTGACGACTAAGACATGCGGCGGCAGATGTAGGGTTGGGGGTACGGATGCCGAGACGTGGTCATGGAGGAAGCATGGGGGAAGCGGCAGTGGTGGCTCGAGTTGGGAGCATCGCGTCGCACTCCTAGGGTTGTAGGTGGGGCACAACCAGGCTGAGTTGGCGGGCCCATGGGGGCTACGCGCGTGGGCCTACGGGGGCCGTGCAGGTGCGAGTGGACTATGGCACTGCCGATTACGCAGCTAGGCCAAAGGCGGTTGCTGGGACACGTGGTGGGAGAGAAGGGCGGGGGCGAGCTGGGCTGGCCGGTCTAGGTGGGAAGGCGAGCAGGCCTTCGCGAATCTTACCAAAAGGAGGGATGGGCCGGTGGGGAAGGAAGGGGCCGGCTAGGCCAGCGGGTGAGAGGGAAGGGATAGAGGGGGGAAAGAAGGGTTTTGGCCCAAGAAGAAAAAGGTAGGCTGGATTAGGTGGAAAAGGAGAAGGATTTTCCTTTTAAATGAATTATGATTTAAGGAACTTAAGAGATATTCAAAGGGAATTCAAGAGGAGTTCAAAAGGAATTGAGATGATTTCAAGAAGAGGAGGGAAAAGATATTCCAATTTCTTGATAGGGAAAAAGATAGGAGTTTCCCCTTGTATGACTCAAGGAAAATTAGATGAATTCAAAAGAGAGTTGGGAGGAATCCCAAAAAGGATATGAGGGGAATTTGCTATGAATTTGTGCACTCCAAACTCCAAACAAAACCCTGACACAAAACCAAACTCATGACACAGACACTCCCCTACAATCAATTCTATATGAATGCAACAATTTATTTATAAATCCTTATAGGGTTGACCTAAGCTTGACCTAGTGACTACATGATTCACACATTGTAGGAAATTTTTTAAAAAGCTCGTATTTTTGGTTGCACAAAAACCCGAGTTATTACAATAAGTATCCAAAGTAGGGTTCATAATAGTGGGGTGCCTGCCTATTAATGTTGCCGGTCCTAATGGCTCTAGGCTAGTGGTGGTGACCTACACACAATTCTCACGATACAGGACAACCAAGCCTAAAAGGAGAGGATCTGATGATTGGAGATGATTGTGTGATAGATAAAGAAACTAGGAGTTCTACTTGGGACTTAGGAAGAGACATCTACTATGAACCTAATATTGCTTTACTAATCATGGGGTATGAACTAATGGTGATGACCTTTGGTGTACACTCGCTAACCAACCTCACATTCTTTGAGTCTGATAGACACTCCATTCTACTAACGAACACTCCGATGTGTCAGGTGCCAAGGTGGGTTGCCTCTGGTTTAGCTCTATACTGATTGGCGGACGCTCCGTGGGAATCATGGAGACTCCAAAGGGTTTAGGACTAAGCCATTTCTAGGGTTCACTGCTAACATCAGATGGTTCGAATACTTGACAGACACTAGTAAGAACTAATGACTCCGGTTCTCTCGTTATGAACTCCTATAATTCAGCGGACACTCCGTCAAACTGACGGACACTCCGTTGTGCCTCCCCAAAGAGTATTTAGGCTATTGGTGACTCAATCTCAGGTTTGACAGACACTCCATCCTACTGATGAACACTCCATCAATTGGGCGACAGAACCTATGCTCTTAGGTTCTTAGGTGAAGGCTTGGGGATTCATGCCTAGATCTTTAGTGATGGCCTTCATGCATGTGTAAGACATCTACAGTGTAGCTTGGGTGACTTGCTAGGCTTAGGATACTTAGGGTTATGGCTTTGGTTAGCTAGCACAACTAAATGCTGACTAGTCCAAGAGAAATTCTAATAAGAAGGAGAGATTAGGCTGCAACATACTTGATTCTCATCCTTGAAGTGTCTCTCATCAAGCAATCCCCATGATCCATCCATGCAAGAGAAGAGACTTGGGTTAGGGTTGGCGATTGATCTCAAGATGGTGAAAAGAGAGAGTTCTTGGGCTACCTATGAGATGAGAGATGGTTGAAGTCCATGATCTTGATCCTTAGTTGCTCTTGCCATCCTTGATAAGCTAGATCCACCTTCTCTTCTCCATCCCCTCCACTTCTAGTTCTTGCTTTCTCCTTCTTGCGTTCCATTCTGGAGAGAGAGGAATGTGGGAAATAGGGAGAGTGGGAGAGTGAGTGGAGCTGAGGATCAACTGCTGAGATATGTTTCCAATGCATGCTAACATGTGGGCCATTGCATGCTAATGGATGACAGCTCATTTCCCACTCCTTCTGTAGTTTCTGCATTCGTGTCGATGATCCAGTAGTTATGGCAGACTGTCTGGTAGGTTACTGCTCTGTTGATTCCAAGTTTGGGAACCTGATCTCTTCAATCTTAAGGCCATGTTGAGGTCTAAAACCGCCTTGGTTATCCTTGATGATCACAATGCCAGAAGTGGGTTCTTCGAGTGACGTTCTCCTTCCTTGGTTATTCGGTTGACTTTGGTTGACCAGGGGTTGACTTGAGGCATTATCGAGTGGTTGATGTTGAGACTATATGTCCTTTTGGTTGGAGTTGTTAGGAGCTACTATGGAGCTCGATTGGTATTACTTGGATGACCAAAAGTGAGAGCCTATGGTGTAACAGAACTCGGGTCGTTACACCTAGGCTCCTGATCTACGATGCATTTGGGCCTGGCCCTTGGCTCTTGCCCGGCTAACGATGCCAGCCAAGGCCTAGGCGTAAGAAGACAAGCCTCAAGCTACCGATGCCTAGGGGCCCCCTAGCGCCGCTCCCCATGCACGGCCCTGCCAACTACTCCACCGATAGGGTCATGTCCGGGGCGTGACACAAGAAAACAAAGCTTACCCTTGGCCTCTAGGGGCTCGAGGGCTTCCGAGCCCTAGAGCTAACCTCCTTCGCCTCCGAGAAGACTCCAGAAGGTCCACCTAGGGGAGGCCGGTCCAAGCAAACATAGCCTGACACATAGAGTGTCAGAACAGAGTAGCCAGACAATGCCCAAGGCTTCTTTGGCTCCAAGACACCGCCATGGTCCATGGCGCACCGCTGTAAGACCCTCCTAGACTCCGGCGCACGTAGACCATAGACTAGATCCCCCAAACTACCATGTACCCGGCCTATCTCGTTATATAAGGGATAAGGTCAGACCTAGGAGGGGGGAGGATCCTAGATCGATAACCAGACACTCCATTCCATTCCATCTGCCTCCGCTCCACACCGGGAGCAAGGCAACCTAGAGAGGGGCATCGAGAGCTCCTCCACCACATCCCATCATCTTCCTCCTCTCCAACAAGGGGGAAGGCTCCACCGATGATGAGGTAACCTTAGGATTAGCACCGAGCTAACCCCCTACCAAATCTCTCTCTACACTCTGTTGTAACCGCCCAATTTTGGGTTCTTTTGAGTATAAGGATCATCGGCTGCTAGACGTAGGGACCGAATTGGCCCAAACCAAGATAAACCGTTGTGTCCTCTCTGCATGATTCTTATGTTCTTGAGTCCACCCAAGCCACCGAAGACCCGTACTCTGACACCGACTTGAGCAACTATGCTTGCCGTGGTTCTGACCCCGCGACACATGGGCTATCTTATTCATCTTTCTTTCTTTCTTTCTTTTTAGACGGGCATCAAAGTATCCATTGTTTTTAATATCTCAGACACTTGTCCATTTTTTCTCAATTCTTTTTCTTTTCTTCTATGAATAACTCTTGCATAGCCCCTGCCTGTTCTTCTGCAATTAAAACTTTTCAAGAGAGACATTTACTAGAACTTGGAGCATTTATCCTATCAAACATATTTTTGTGTCTACTCCTAGTGTAGGAGTAGAATATTTTTCGGTGGATGGAAAACATGTTGTTGCGTACCCCCAGTGTAGGAGCAGCAGATATATGTGGAGTGTACATGATCTTGATCTTGGGAGCATGATAAATTTCTCAACAAGGGTCACAAGGTTTGACCAAACTCAATACAATGACAAGTAGTATATGTAGAAGGTTTTCCTAGTCTATCATATCATGTATGGCTTTGGTAAGACATTGCTTTACCACAAAGGAGAGGTGTAGCTATTCTTTTATCTTTTTTTGAAATAAAATTCTCCAATAACAAGACATCAAGATTCAAGTTCTCATTATTCTACTATATCTTATTCCACAACAACTTAAGTAACATGGGGTCCCCCACACTTGTTTCCTGTTTACCTTTATGCACAACATGTGGAGACAAACACATATACAAAATAGAGAGCAGGTAATAATAACAAGATTCCATTAATATCATAGGGCACTTTATTACACAATCAAAACTAACCACAAACTTTTAATAGGCAAACTTCAATTACTCTAACTTCTGAGCTAAGCAAATGACCTAAACATTGACCAAATTGCGCCTTAATGATCCACAACCTAACTTTAACTTTCATATTTCTCCTTGTTGACAACATAGTGACTTAAGATTGCAAGCTCATATTCTAGGTTCTTGCGATAAACATGATCCTTATCTATCCTAAACTGTAGAGTATGGGTATAGTCGGTGAGAGTTTTGATCTTGTCATGCAGTATGGCAACAATCGGCCATTGGTGCTTCTCATTGTTCTCTAGGACATAGGGTGGTGCCCTCTTCTTCTTCTCCTCCGGCGGCACGACCTTGACTTGTTCATGAGCAGCACGAACACCATCTATGCTCAAGCGAGGCATGACCGACTTATACTTCGCACATGTGACATCTCCAAACTTGTTGGTCTGTATCCTGGTCAGCATCTTGTTTGCCCTTGGAGGAAGGAGGTTGATCTCCTTCAGGACCTTGATCTTTGGTGCCTCCGTTTGGCGTGGCTTGTCTTGAAGAAGTAGACGCAGCGGCGATGGAGCAATCACCGGACGATGAATGGCTTGGGCAAAGTAAGATTGGTTTGGGGGAACATGAGCTACTTCTCGTAGTGGGATGATGCTTAGTGGTATGGGCTCATCAACTCCATAGGGGACAATCTCTCTACCGGCCATTAGAACTTTGGGAGGTGGAGAGCTTTGGTGCTACTAGAGATGGAAGGCTTTGACGGAATGGCTATGGTGGCAGGTAGGGGCTCGTTTATATAGGGGGGAAATCTTGTAGCAGGGGTCAAGATCTTTATCCATTAGGGTTTCATAACGAAGGATAAACAAATACGATGGAAAACT
Source organism: Miscanthus lutarioriparius (assembly GCA_904845875.1). Lineage (NCBI taxonomy): Eukaryota > Viridiplantae > Streptophyta > Magnoliopsida > Poales > Poaceae > Miscanthus > Miscanthus lutarioriparius. Next base: position 54,176,253 of record CAJGYO010000017.1, on the reverse strand, counting down.
GTGGGATAGCAGAGGCGAAGGTTCTAGAATACATGAGAAAATTGACAAGAGGTGAGGGGACTGACAGGTGGGCCGGCCGGTCGGCCGGACCCACATGTCATCTCCTTGTGGGTGTTTTTCCTCGCGGCGGTTTCTAATGCCTAACTAATCCCCAAAAAGATATTCTCGCATTACGAAACATAAAGAGGAGGACAGTGGTGTAAATCTATGGAAAAATAAGAAAATCTACCTCATCCAAATCCTCAGGTGGTTTTTAGGTTCTAGAAAGATCTTGAGACGATGATCATTTATCTTGAATAACGTACCTTTGTCATTTTGAAGTGTTACCACTCCATGTGACGAGGTGCTTATAACCTTGAATGATCCTTCCCATTTACTCCGTAGTTTTCCATGCCTGAATAATTTAACCCAGGAATTAAAAAGTAGTACCTTATCTCTCGAGGCAAACTCTTTCTTCTTGATCCTCTTATCATTCCATCTCTTGGTTCTTTCCTTGTATATCTTGGCGTTGTGATATGCTTTTTCATGCCATTCATTGAGCTCAGAGAGTTGGATCTTCCTCTTGGTTCCTGCGGCTTCAAAGTCCATGTTCCATCGCTTAATAGCCTAGTGAGCTTTGAATTCTAGCTCAACAGGTAAATGACAAGTCTTCCTATAGACGAGTTGATATGGTGACATTCCAAGTGGTGTTTTATAAGCTATTCTATAAGCCCATAATGTATCAGGTAGTCTATCCTTCCGTGCAGTCCCTATCTCGTTGACCGTCTTCTGTAGAATATTCTTGATTTGTTTGTTCGATGTTTCTACTTGGCCACTTATCTGAGGGTGATATGGAGTAGCGACGTTGTGACAAATTCCATGTCTTAACAAGTACTTGTGAAAGTTCTTGTCAGTGAAGTGAGTGCCTCCATCACTAATCACCATCCTTGGTACTCTGAATCGTGTAAATATTGTCTCTTCAAACATCTTCTTGGAGTTCTTTGCATTAGTAGCTCTACATGGCATGGCTTCATCCCACTTGGAGACATTGTTAACTGCCACCAAGATGTATTCATAGTTCTTTGACTTTGGAAATGATACGATGTAATCGATTCCCCGGACATCGAAAAGCTTAATCTAGAGGTTGTTGGTGAGTGGCATGGCATCTATTAAATTGATGTTTCCATGCTTCTAACATGATCCACACCTTTGGACGAAGTCCCTTGTGTCTTCATACATGGTTGGCCAAAAGAATCCAGTTTGCCAGATCTTCGAATGAGTGCAGAATGCACCATAATGCCCTCCATATGGTGATGAGTGGCATCGTTCAATGATCTTAATGCCTTCTTCTGTCGGTACACATCTTCTGAGCAAGACATTAGAGCAGACTCTAAAGAGGTACGACTCATCACATATGTGGAGACAACTTTCATAGATGAGTTGTTTTTGTTCTCCCCTGGTGGTACATAGCCTGCAACCATAAAATTGACAATGTTAGCATACTAGGGGTTGGATTTTGTGATCTTGAAGAGCATGTCATCCTAAAGTGAATCGTTGATGGGTAATTCCTCCGGATTCTCAAACTGCATTCTAGACAAGTGATTAGCAACAAAATTTTCTACTCCCTTTTTATCTTTTATTTCTAAATCAAATTCTTTAAGTAGCAAAATCCATCTTATAAGTCCAGGTTTAGCATCTTTCTTAGTGAGCAGGTATTTTAAAGCAGCATGATCATTGTAAACAATCATCTTAGCTCCTACTAAGTAAGATCTAAACTTATCAATAGTAGAAACAACATCAAGGAGTTCTTTTTTAGTTGTTGCATAATTAAGTTGAGATCCTGTTAGAGTTTTGCTAGCATAAGCAATTGCATGATGCTTCTTATCTTTTGTTTGACCCAAAATTGCCCCCACAACATAATCACTAGCATTACACATAATTTCAAAAGGTAGCGACCAATCAGAGGGTTGAATGATTGGTGCAGAGATGAGTGCTTTCTTAAGAATTTCAAAAGATTTTAAGCATGCATTATCAAATTCAAAGGGAACGTCCTTAGCCAAAAGATTGGTCAATGGTCTAGCAATATGTGAAAAATCTTTTATGAAGTAACGGTAAAACCCTGCATGACCAAGAAAACTGCGGATCCATCTGATATTTATGGGAGGAGGTAACTGTTCATTTACTTTAATTTTAGCTCTATCTACCTCAATCCCACGTTCGGACACCAAGTGTCCAAGCACTATGCCTTCTCTAACCATGAAATGACATTTTTCCCAATTAAGGACTAAGTGCTTTTCTTCACATTTTTGCAAAACCTTGTCTATATTTTCAAGACAATCATCAAAAGTTTTTCCATAAATAGAAAAATCATCCATGAAAACTTCCATGATTTCTTCAATCATATTAGAAAATATAGACATCATGCATCTTTGGAAAGATGCTGAAGCATTACATAGTCAAAAAGACATTCTATGATAAGCATAAGTTCCATATGGACATGTAAAGGTGGTTTTGCTTTGGTCATCTGGATGGATCGGTATCTGGTGATAACCTGAATATCCATCAAGGAAACAAAAGAAAGAGTGATTTGCTAGTCGCTCCAACATTTCAATGAAGGGCAATAGAAAGTGATCTTTCTTTGTTGCCTTGTTAAGTTTTCGGTAATCAATGCACATCCGCCATCCAGTGACAGTTCTTTGAGGGATTAGTTCATTTTTTTATTTTTAACAACAGTCATGCCTCCCTTTTTAGGAACAACCTGAGCAGGGCTTACCCACTCACTGTACGGAACAGGATAGATGACCCCAGCATGCAGGAGTTTCAAAACCTCTTTCTTAACAACCTCTCTCATCGCATTATTAAGCCTATGTTGTGGCTCCCTAGAAGGTATAGAATTAGGATCTGTAGGGATGTGATGGGTGCAAAGAGCAAGGCTAATTTCCTTAAGGTCTTAAAGTGAGTAGCCAAAAGCAGAGCGATGCTTTTCTAAGATAGTTATCAAGAGTAGGGATTCTTCCTAAGGTAGTTTATCACTTATGATCACAGGAGAATCCTAATCATTATTAAGAAAAAACATATCTAAGACTAGAAGGCGGGCGTTTAAGCTCAATGGGGGGCTTAGGTGGTTCTAGTAATTCATCTAGAGGTTCAGGTTCTATAGGATTTTTGTCTTCCTCTTAGATGAAGAACTGGGCATCATCTTCAAGGTTGGGTTCGATCAAATCATCAAGAGATGCAACCTTAACCTCTTCCATTGGGTCTTCCTTGGGAATTGGCTTAGTCTCAACATTTGGAGAATGAGTAATGGGTATAAAAGCTTAAAATTTTTCCTGAGACTTATTTTCAACTTTCAATTGGTTATACTATCAATAGGTCGAACTCCATGATATCAAAGATATAAAAGCATAAATGAACCATGGTTCCTTTTACCTGGATAGGGAGGACATAAAGAATTCCCAAACTTAGGAGAATGTGTCCTGAAAGACTTTTCAATAACTTTGTTGTAGGGGTTAATTGCATGTCTTTCAATAAATCATGAACAAAAGATGCAGACATGATATTAACACCCACAAAAGGATTATAAAGAGCATCGAAAGGAGCTTTGTTAATTTAGCAATGAATGGATATAGAAGGTGAATCTAGACGAATTCTTCACTGGATGATGATTTCCTAGGCTTATGAGGTCTCCTTTTGATGCTCTGATTCTTCTAACCATTAATTGCTTGTAATGGACACTAGCTCTTTCGTAGTATTTTTAACACTCACATCAGAAGAAAGCTCTGATTCTTCTAACCATTCATTGCTAATAATGGACACTAGACCTTTCATAGTCTTTTTAAGGAAAGCTTCCTCAGAAGGGTCTATGATTTCTTCATTGGATGATGATTTCCTTGGCTTCTGAGGTCTCCTCACAGTATGGTAATTCGAGGTATCTCCGTATTCATCAAAAAGTTCATCCTCGAATTCAAGCATAAAATCCAAAATCAGAGTTTCATCCTTTTCCAGTGGTTCGGGATTTGGGATAGCCAAAGTTGGTGATGGGTTAGACAACGGTTCTAGTCCAGCTATCTGAGATTTCTCCTCTAGTGGCTTCTTTTCTACTTCTTTAGGGGTGTTCTCTAGGATTTTAGTAAGAATGCGTCTCCCCGAATTAGCGGAGACATGCAAGAACGATCCTCCTAAAGTCGTATCAAGATGCTTCGAGGTTTTCCTATCAAAACCCGTATAAAAGTGTTGAAGAAGAATGGGGTCTTGAATGGCAAGGTCAGGGCCAGTATTAATAAGAGCATTAAAATGATCACATGCCATGCCTAGAGATTCTTTTTCTTCTTGTTTAAAAGTTAAATCCTCTGAATAAAGGCTGGCTACTCTAGAGATGGGAAAGAAATGCAAGCAAAAGTTAGAACACAAGGCTTCCCAATCTCCTTGTCTACTCCCTATGGTGAGCTTGTACCAACGTTTGGCTTTTCCCGTCAAAGAGAAAGGAAAAAGTTTCTATTGTAAGGTTTCATCTGATATGCCCGCAATGCGTAGGCATGCACAGGTCTACTCAAACTCATTTAGATGGGAATAAGGGTTTTCATCATCTTCGCCCAAAAAGAATTGATCCTAGACCATGTTGATTAAACACGGGTGCAGCTCATAGCCAGGTGTAAGGATAGGTTTTGAGGATTCTAGTGGCTCTAGGCGTGCACTCGTAGGTGCAGCGTATTGATGGATAGGGGTGGATGCTAGATCCATGGTAAAAAGAATGAAAGATAAAAGATAAAAGAATAATGATACAAGGTTAAGCTATGTTCGACGTTAACTCAATAACCTTTTCCCCGGCAATGGCGCTAGAAATGCTTGTTGGTATAAATTAACGCACACAGAATAATCCGTAAGCGTACGGATAATATACCAATGTAGCAATTCACCAAGAGTAACCCAGTTTTATATCGATCTTAAGGAAATGTGTGTGAGAATAACCAAATCTAACTTAACCCAACTTCACAATCAAGGCTAGATAACAGGAGTATAAAGGAGATCACTAAGGTCTTCTAGTTCTAACTTCAGTAATCTTTGTCTTCTATTGTTCAATTCTGGGGATATTACTAAAGAAAGCACAGACATAGTATGTTTCCTATAGTAACAAGGTCCTACTAGGCCTATAAACGGGAGGTGGACTACAAAGGATTCAATGAGACTATAAGAGTCACCCTCATGAGCTACCACCGATCTAGAAAGTAGTGTACATCCATGAGTAACCGAGTCTAAGCACCATGCTTACACTATGAATACTACTTTAACCTAGGAGCTACAAGGATTAAAGTACTCAAAAGAGTCGCAAACCTAAAGAATAGTATGAACAAGATGCTTACTTGAATTAGAAGTTGATTACCAGAGAATCTCAAAAGCAAGCTCAAGAAAAACTTGATTTCGCTAGGGTACAAGCCATAGAGAGAGTACCGACAGATCAACACTTCCTCCAAACTCTTCCCTCTCACTCTATCTCTCTATTTCTAATACAAGACTAGATCCTATTGAGGACTAATCTTCTCTTGATTGCTAGCTCTGATCCTGGTGTAAATATGAATTAGGGTTTCTAGCCCTCAGGCTCTTAGGATCATATGCATGGATATACCCTAGAGAGAGGGGTATAGGAAGGTATATATAGGGTCCTTCAAGCATCCTGGACCCTTGGATCAAACCGACTTAAAAGGGCGGTATAGATGCAAACCCTAAGGTGGTGGAGAACCAGTGTAGTGACGGGAGGCAAACATGGGGGTCCCACAGGCTGACTGACCTGACAGTAGGGCTGGTCAGCCCCACCTATCATGGACATGTGGCCTGCTTTGGTGGAGTACCTTCTGGAGTCTTCTAGAGTCTTCCCACGTAGATACCATCGCGGATAAACATGATTTTTTTTGACGAATAGGTCCTCCTTGGCAGTTTTTTGATTAAATCCTGCTGGAAACACAGATTCACCAAAACTCATAGAATTTATTTGTTTAAACCCCAAAGTCTATGTTAGTGATTCATTTTAGTCATTTATGCAAGGTATATTGATAGTTTGTGATGTATGTTAACTACCGTCAACAACGACCAATGCCGAGAAAGCTCAACATGAAGAAGAAAGAAGGAAAAGAAAGGTATCAAGGAAAGCAAAAAGAGAAGCAAGAGAAAAGAAGAAGAAGGAGTTGCAAAGGCTAGAAGACAAGAAGCAAAGAAAAGAAGAAAGAAAGCTCAAGAGAGAAGCAAGAAGAAAGAGAAGAGAAGCTAGGAAGAAGGAAGAAGCAAAGACAACCAATGCATCATCAAGTGAAATATCAAGCATCTCGGAAGATGGAGATGATGATGAATCTTACCAAGTGACCAAGAGTGGCAAGAAGGAGAAGAAAGGAAAGGGAAAGTCGACTCCAATAATAAATATGTAGCCGTATCCTTTAATTATTCTTCTATGTCTATGCCTAACCATGATCGGAGGTCTTTCATCAATGTGCCCATGGGCTAGTTGCCTCGTTTCGATGGGACCAACTTTGCCAAGTGGAAGCACTTGATGAGAGCCTATTATAGGTCTTCACCCCAGCATTTGGGAGGTTGTTTGCAATGAATTTGAGCCACCAGTTGATCCCAAGAATCCAACTCTCATCGAAATGCAAATTATCAATCTCAATGGTCAAGCCACAAGTGTATTGCTTAGTTCACTAGATGGTGATGAGTACAATAGAGTGATGGGTGTTGATGTTGCCAAGCAAATATGGGACACTTTGCACCTTGCACATGAAGGGGTTGACAAAGTCACTAAGGCAAGAATTGAGTTATTGATGGCCAAGCTCAATTGGTTTGTAATATGGGATGGAGAAGGGTCACAAGAGATGTTTGATAGGTTGATGGTGATTGTTGGCAAGATTAGAGGCTATGGTGGTGATGAGCTGGATGATCACAAGGTAGTCAAAATCATGTTAGAGGTTTATTCACCAAGAAATGAGACCGTGGCTACTCTAATTAGAGGCAAGAAGAAGTTTGAGTACTTCACACCAAATGATGTACTTGGAAGGATCTTGACCTTTGACATGCAAAGAGAAGAAGCCAATGAAAGAAAGAAGCTTGGTGAATTGCAAGCAAAGCTAGATGGCATGAGGATCAAGGATATAGCTCTCAAGGCCAACAAATCAAGCAAGCAAGGCTCTACTAGCAAGTCCAAGATCAACAAGCAAGCTTCAACAAGCAAGCCTAAAGCAATCAAGCAAGTCCAAGAGCAAGTAGAGACTACATCATCCTCAAGTGAAGATGAAAATGATGATGAACAATATGAGAAGGTTGATGATGTTGCTCTCTTTATGAAGAGATTTCAAAAGGGACTAAAGAGGCAAGGCTACAAAGTACTAAAGAAAAGAAGAGGACATGCTACAATTGTGGTAGCATCGAAAATTTTATTGCCAAGTGTCCATATGAGATCAAAGACAACAAGTATAAGAAGGACAAGAAAGAAGAGAAGACCGACCATAGAAAGAGCAAGAAATACATGAGAGAGGCTCACATTGGGCATGAGTGGGATTCAACTAGAGAGAGCACAAGTGAATAGGATGAGAAGATTACAACCGTAGCTATCCACAAGTCATCCTCTATACCACGGCTCTTCAACAACATGTCCGATGATGACTACTACTCCCCTCATATTTGTCTCATGGCAAAGGGTGAGAAGGTAAAATCAAAAGCCAAACCTCCTCCACCTCCTAGTGATATCTCTAGTAGTGATATTAGCGATAGCTCCAGTGATGATGGATCTAGTGATGAAGAAATTAACTAAATAACTAAAAATTTGGATGGAAAGACCAAAATATTCATCACTAAGCTAATGAAGAATTTAAAGAGTGTTCAAGCTGAGCTAGAATCTAGAGAAGAAACTCTTATCAAACAAAGGATCTCTACATTGCTAGCAAGGAAGCTCTTGCATTAGAGAGAAGTGAGGTGGAGTCCTTGCGCAAGGCTTTGGCCAAAGGGCAAGAAGACCATGCTATCACAAAGAAAGCTCATAATGCTCTCAAGAAAAAGTATTGTGACTTAGATGAAAAGCACAAAGAACTTGAGCTGCAATATGGCATTCTTTAGGATAGCAACTCACATCCCTCTAAAGCAAAGGAAACTTCTACTCCCACCACTAGCCAATGTTGTGGAAAATGTTATAATCTTGATTTGAATGTCTACTCCACTAACCTTGCAAATATGGAGGCTATGAAAAAGGAGACTGCTAGGATCAATGAGATCATTGGAAAAGGGTGCATGGATGGCAAGGCCCAAACCAATGACAAGAAGAAGGATGAACCAAAAGGGCCACAACACAAGAAAGGAAGGCATCCATCAATCAAGCACGAGCTCGGGCACACAAAAGGAGCCAAGACAAATGGAAGAAAGATAGTGAATGGCTATGAGTGTGTATAGTTTGAAAGGAAGGACAGAATCAGTACAGATTAGCCTGCATAGCCCATGACAGTGCAGCAGCCTAGAGCATCAGTGCCTCGCAGCGGCAGTGCCACGGTGAAGGGTGGTGTTGATGGTAGTTAACAACCATTATAAACTATCAATAAAGCATGCATAAGGGCACAATTGAGATCACTAACAATGGTTTAGGGTTTTAAACTAACAAATTCTACTAGTTTTGGTGAATCTGTGATTTCTACAGGGTTTATCTAGAAAACCATAAAGGTAGACCTACATGTTAGATTTAATTGCGCTTATCCACTGCGAAACGGACACTAGAAGGTTCTAGAGGACACCAGAGGACACCACGCCAAGGTAGAGAGGTAGAGGCTGCCAGGTGGGGCCGGCGGGCCCCACCTACAGGCCGCTCGACCCCTGGGCCCACCTATCAGCCTCAATGTTGCAATGTCGGTTCTCCACCACCTCCTAGGTTGCATCTACATCGTTCCTTAAGTTGGTTTGATCCAAGGGCTCACGTTGGATGCTCTGGCCTATATATATCAGCCCCTGCCCCCCTGAAGACATCAACTCATTTGAGAAGACAGAAACCTTAATCATCCTCAGAGCTCCATCATATTCTAGGGCATAGCTAGTCAGGCTAGGTCTAGAGGGAGGCAAACAAGCTTCGCTTGGATTCCCGATCATGTCAAGAGTGGTTCGGTATAATCTTTGTACCCCCTCTCTCTTTTGTATCTCTATTACTTTTATATGCTCACTACAATTGTTATGACAATATTAGTATTTATCTTATTCATGTTCTTCGTTATAATGTTCATCGTCTACTTTGATTATATACCTAGTATAGTTGGATTATCATTATATTCATGCATATGTTTGTATAGCGCTCACCCAAAGGATCCATGGGTGGGTGGTCGACAATGTGTAAGCATGGTGCTTATACGTTGTTTACCTACGGATACACCCTATATTTTGGGTCATATGGTAGATCGTGGACATGACACTCCCGTTAAGTCCTTTGTAGTCCACTCCCCGATGTTGGTAACATGTAGGATCTGGTTACGAAGGGGGACAAGCTCTATTCTTAATCTCCCTTAGTAATATCCCTTATGTGTAGATATGAAGATGATCTTAGCAATGACTATTAGGTGTAATTGCACTAATCAATGTATGCTTTGACTTATAATTAAGAATGACTTAGGAATTATTCCTCTAATATTCTACCTAACCATGCTAATGTCATAGAAAGAAGTACTCTGAGTGATTTATCATTATCATTGATCAATACTTATCATATATATATATATCTTATCATATGACTTACCTCTGTTATGAGTAGAATATTGGTTATGGTTTACTTCTCCATCAATAGTATAAGTTATCAATACTTGTCCATGCTAGACCTTCCCTGTGGTAAAAATATAAATAATGATACCTAAAATACTTCTGGGTGAAGTGTTACAATGATATATTATCTGTGCACTTGCAGATCCCTTTTCATTCATATAAATTAGTAAAGAACTACTTAGAGTTATTCTAATAGTAATGCTAGGTAGTACCAACAAGTATCTCTAACATCATCACTAGGGATGACAACCAAGTAAAGTAATGTTAGGAGATATAGGTTTATAATAGGTGGCTACTAAAACAAGTGACAAGTTAATAAATACCAACAAGTATTTCTGGCGCCGTTGTCGGGGACAGAATTAAAACTCTGTTCTTTGTAGCGATGCTAAGGAATGTCAACAAGCATTTCTGGCGCTATTGCCGGGGAAGGTAGCTAGGCAAAGGAAGTATTGATAAACTTATACTTATTGATGTGATCGAGATAAACCATATACCCCTGCTTAAGCAGGATTACCCTTGTTTTGTCTACTTTCATATCTTATGCAGGGTAATGTTTGACCGGTTTTGACCTTCTAACAAACTACATTAACAATCCAGAAGCATTACTTAAGAGGACTAAGGCTAAACTCAAGAAAGTTTCAGCTTTAGATTCGGAAAACAACCGGATAAGGTGAAGCTTAACACCAGAATTTGAAGCCATGGCGGACAAGACTCTTCGTGAATTCTCAGCTCCAACCACTGGCAACATCTGGACTGGCCCCACAGTCAATGTGAGAGACAATGGATTTGAGCTCAAGCCGTCTCTCATCAACATGGTGCAAGCGAGCCAATTTTGTGGAAAGGCACATGAAGATGCTAGTGCTCATCTCCAACACTTCCTAGAGATCTGCAGCACTTTCACCATCAAGAGAGTAACCAAGGACGCCATACTACTTTGCCTCTTCCCATTCTCACTTTTGGGGAAGGCAAAGCAATGGTTCTACTCCAACAAATATAGAAACGCTACATGGGATAACTGCTCCACTGCCTTCCTAGCAAAGTTCTTTCCCACAGGCAAGACCAATGCTCTATGTGGAAGAATTTCAAGTTTTCAACAGCAACATGATGAATCTATCCCTGAGGCATGGGAACGCTTTCAAGACTATATATCAGAATGTCCTCATCATGGGATGGAGAATTGGCTACTCATGCAGACGTTCTACCATGGGTTGACCAACAGTACCCTAAGACCATGGATACTGCTGCTGGAGGTGCATTCTTATCACTTTCACTTCCAGCTGTGACCACTCTTGTGGAGAAGATGGCCTCCAACCAAGGCTGAAATGAAGAACGTGTTCAGACCTGCAAGAGAGATGGAGGTATGCATCAACTCAAGGATGTAAACATGTTGTCTGCCATGATGGACCTACTGATGAAGAGGCTTGAAGAGTGAGCCAATGAAAAGCAAGAAGTCATGCACATTCATGAGTCATGCATGATGTGTGAAGTATGTGGCAACACTGGGCATTCAGGGAACAGATGTCCTAAAACCCAAAAGGATGTGAACTTTATCAACAACAACTACTATCGTCCTCAATAGAATAAAGGATAGAACCAGCAACAGAGGCCGAACTACCAAGGTAACTACCATGGTAACTCTCAAGATAATAATTATAATAACTTCAATCAACCACCCTTGTGAGAATTAATTGCTGGCCAATCTAAACTTATGGAAGGATTATCTAAGAATGTAGCTACCAATGATAAAATTCTAGAAAATATTAGTAACAGAATGGATAGCTTTGCTTCTGCCATTAAGAACCTGCATAGCTTTAATAAAATGATAGATCACAAATAGCTTAGTTGGCGGCTACTGTTCCTCCATCCGACAAAGGTAAGATTCTAGGGTAGCCAAAAGATCTAGAAACTGCAAATCTTGTCGATATTCACAATACAACTTACTACTATATGCAACCATCAGAGAGAAGTTGGATAGATTACACCTTACCCAACAAGAAAGGTGATCTAGGGAGACCTGTCATCCCTATCGCCATTGGACCTCACATCTTCTAGGAAGTTGTCTGTGACTTCGGAGCAAGTGTCAACATCATGCCTAAGGTAATCTATGATAAAATTAATGGAGATACTTTGTTGTACACAAATATGTGTTTACAGCTTGCAGATCAGTCACTCTGCTACCCCAAGGGAGTTCTTGAAGATGCCATAATCTGAGTGTGATAATCATATATTCTCGTAGACTTTGTGGTTTTGGAAATAGATGAAGATGAAAGGGCACCCATCATCCTGGGCTGAACTTTCTTGAGCACCACAAAAGCCATCATCTATGTGGATAGTGCCAAGATTTGTTTCACAATCAAGGACAAGAAAGAGAAGTTTTCTTTCAAGAATCGTATTCTACAATCTCCTGGACATCCAAAGATGTCATACCCATCCTAAGAGGCAATAGTGACTAAGAAGAAGAAGAACAGAAGAAGAAGGTTAGGCAGCCACAAGAAGAATCAGTCAACATGATCAACACACTCCAATCCAAGTATGACCACCTCCTTGCTTCACCATTTCTTGCTAAGAAGGATGATCCAAGCGTACCGATGATCGAGTGTACCATTGGAAAAAGAATCTTCCATAAGACCTTCTGCGACATTGGATCAGGCATCAATATAATGTCCAAGGTAACGTATGAATATTTATTTGGTAACGAACCTTTGTTCCCTACATATATGCAGTTGCAGATGGTAGACCAATCAATCCGATTCCCTAAGGGAATAGCGAGGGATGTTATGGTAAGAATACAAGATCACTATGCCCTTGCCTATTTCATAGTCCTGGATATGGGAGAAGAAGAAGATGATACACTCATCATCCTTGGAAGACCATTCCTCAACACCACCAACACGATCATCTATGTTGGATCTGGACAAGTCCACTTCCAATTCCCTAAAGAAAAGGTACGTTGTTATTTTAATAGTTATACTACTTATGAACAGCCCAAGAAGAGCTGCTCCAGGAGGAGACGTCGATCATCCCAATGTCAAAGGAACCAACCCTGATGGAATGAATGGGAAGATGAAGAACCTAAAGCGCCTGTGAAAGATGAACCTACTCCGCCTAAAACAAGTCCACAGTCCAAGTAGGTGTGGAAAGAAAAGGTGACATCATCATCAGAGTCACCGTCACAAGATGTGTAGCCATCTGGGTCTCCACTGCTAAGACTGGATGATGCACCCAAGGAATGAAGGACTTCTCTCCAGTCAAGTCCTGTCTGGAGGACTTAAAAATCCAAACCCTCACCGTGAGGTAACAACAGTAGTTATCCATATTTACTTCCTAGCATTGCATAAATTTTCTTTCACTTTAGCATATTTACTTCTCTGCATTTACATTGTGTTAATAAAAGAAAGATAAAAAGTTTCATGACTGCATTTCATCATTGCATCATAAAAATCCTAAGCCCCATGTGAATAATTCTATGGTGTGTAAAAGCCCGCGGGGATATTCACTGTGGTGGCATAAAAATTAAAAATACTATGCATACATGTTTTCTGTTCTGCATATCATAAAATAGAAAATCTAAAAATACTAGATAGACACCCTGCTAGAATTTTGTCACTTCAAAAATATTTCTAAACCTCAAGAACAACTAATCTTCAAATGGCGGACCACTAACCCCTTATCCTAATCCATGCCACGAGTTTTGGTGTTCTTGTTGGTATTTTGCAGGATGGAACATATGATCAAGAGCAAGTTCACCCGGTCATCTTCATCTCACTCCACCCAAAGTACATCTTCCTGAATCAATTTCTAGATAGGTGAAGGACAATCGCTGGCAAACATGCTCTGAGAAGGATCACTTAACTTTCAACATTCGACCATGACAACATCCATCTTGGGGGAGGAGCATCCCCCATGTATCTAGCTAAGTATTTCTTCCCTTTTGTTATCCTTATGTTTGCTCTACATTTGTTAAAAAAGAGATGCATAACTAAAAGCAAAGTAAAAATTTATCTTTGTCTTACATATATATATTAGTAAGGTGTGATCTAAAAAGGTGAGAAAACAAAATAAAAGTGTGTGTCTAGTTTTCTATTTTCAAGAGCTCAATAAAAAGGACTCTGAAGATAATCTCTTGAAATGGAAATGATGAATAGTTGCTCTGTTGTAATTCCTTTCAAGTACCTAGTTTTCAATCTTGCATTCTCCTGAGTTTTGGATACGACTGATTTGATATAAAAATTTACTCTGAACTTGAAACTCATAGGTAGCATATGCTTGATCTAAGTCTAGGTAATTGACGGATATGATATAAGAAGGTCTAAGCTGTTGTTTATTTTGTTCCAAGTGATACTAGAGTTTCGGAGATTTATCTTTTGAAAAATACAAAAATGCTTCATAATGAGTTCCTTATATGACAAAGCTTGAATTTCTACCATAGCCATATATGATATTTAGACGAGGAAAACTTCTACTCACATATGCTGCATGCTTTTGCATTGAGTTTAGTCAAGCTTTGTTGACCCTTATGAGAGATTTGTCATGCTCTAAAAATCAAGATCACGTACACATGACCCACATATGCACTACTTCTACACTGGGGTTAGGCGCAAAAGCATGCCATTCCATTTAGATCCACTGAAAAATGTTTTACTCCTACACTAGGAGTGAACACCAAAAATATACCCTATAGGATATCCCCAAATAAATGCTCCAAATTCTTGTTGCTATCTCTCAAAAGTTTTGTTGCAGTCAAAAGAAGCATGAGGCTATGCAAAAGTTATTCATGAAAAGAAGAAAAAAAGAAGAGAAAAAAGTGTTGAAAAAAATGGATGAGTGTTCGAGATATATAAAACAATGGGTACTCTGATGCCCGCCTGAAAAAAAAGAGAAGAGATGAATAAGATAGCCCATGTTTTCTTACAAAGTTGTTTCCAAGTTTTAAAAGAGAGATATGTTTTCAAGGAGCAAAGTAGAATTAGGTTATCCACCATATACATCCACAACATGCACATCTTGATTGGATTGTATGACTTAACTCTCTTTGGATCTGAGGTTTGACTTTACAATATATGTATTGTAAGTATGCTCTTTCATGCTTTTTCCACTCTTATGAGCTCCACATAAGCCTTAGTTGTAAGAAGAGAAAGGCATAACATTATTATTGCCTTGGTGAGGATAGACAAATATCACATATATTGAGAGACTTGAGAGTGTCATACAATGGAAGCTCTGAGTTTTATTTTGAAAACCTATAAAAACTCTAGAATAATGGTTGAGCAAAGAACTTGAGACATAGTGCTTGACTTGATTGTTCTGTCTTTCAATTGCTCAAGACCCAAGTGAAGGCTACGGAGCCCCGTAGTTGAAGGAAATATGGGTAAGTTTGAAAGTCAAATTGGTTTATTTTAATCTGGAGGAGAATTCTTGTTTGAACACATGTGTACTTTTGAGGAGTGACAGCATTGAAGCAACTCCTGATCCATTCTGCTGAGTTTAGCTTTGCTAAGGGACTAGCAAAGGTTAAGCTTGGAGGAGTTTGTTGATGGTAGTTAACAACCCTTATAAACCATCAATAAAACATGTATAAGGGCACAATTGAGATCACTAACAAATGTATAGGGGTTTAAACTAACAAATTCCATGAGTTTTGGTGAATCTGTGATTTCTGCAGGGTTTATCCAAAAAACCATCAAGGTGGACCTACATGTTAGATTTAATTGCGCTTATCCACCACAAAATGGACACTAGAAGGTTCTAGAGGACACCACGCCGAGGCAGAGAGGCAGAGGCTACCAGGTGGGCCGGTCGGCCCCACCTGTAGGCTACTTGGCCCCTGGGCCCACCTGTCAGCCTCCACATTGCAATGTCGGTTCTCCACCGCCTCCTGGGTTGCATCTACGCCATTCCTTAAGTTGGTTTGATCCAAGGGCTCACGTTGGACGCTCCGGCCTATATATATCAGCCCCTACCACCCTGAAGACATCAAGTCATTTGAGAAAACACAAACCCTAATCGTCCTTAGAGCTCCATCATATTATAGGGCATAGCTAGTTAGGCAAGGTCTAGAGGGAGGCAAGCAGGCTTTGCTTGGATTCCCGATCATGTCAAAAGCGTGATTCGGTATAATCTTTGTACCCCCTCTCTCTTTTGTATCTCCATTACTTTTATATGCTCGCTACAATTGTTATGACAATATTAGTATTTATCTTATTCATGTTCTTCGTTATAATGTTCATCGTCTACTTTGATTATATACCTAGTATAGTTGGATTATCATCATATTCATGCATATGTTCGTATAGCGCTCACCCTAAGGATCCATCGGTGGGAGGTCGACATTGTGTAAGCGTGGTGCTGATACGTTGTTTAACTGTGGATACACCCTATATTCTGGGTCATGTGGTAGATCGCGGACATGACACTCCCGTTGAGTCCTTTGTAGTCCACTCCCCAATGTAGGTAACACGTAGGATCTAGTTTTGAAGGGGGACAAGCTCTGCTCTTAATCTCTCTTAGTGTTAACCCATATGTGTAGGTATGAAGATGATCTTAGCAATGACTATTAGGTGTAATTGCACTAATCAATATATGCTTTGACTTATAATTAAGAATGACTTAGGAATTATTCCTCTAATATTCTACCTGACCATGCTAATGCCATAGAAAGGAGTACTCTGAGTGATTTATCATTATCATTGATCAATACTTATCATATATATATCTTATCATATGACTTACCCTTGTTATGAGTAGAATATTGGTTATGGTTTACTTCTCCATCAATAGTATAAGTTATCAATACTTGTCCATGCTAGACCTTCCCTGTGGTACAAATATAAATAATGATACCTGGAATACTCCCGGGTGAAGTGCTATAATGGTATATTATCTGTGCGCTTGCAGATCCCTTTTTATTCATATATATTCTTTCTAGTCACATAAATTAGTAAAGAACTACTTAGAGTTATTCTAATAGTAATGCTAGGTAGTACCAACAGGTATCTCTGATATCATCACTAGGGATGACAACCTAGTAAAGTAATGTTAGAAGATATTGGTTTATAATAGGAGGCTACTAAAACAAGTGACAAGTTAATAAATACCAATAAGCATTTCTGGCACTGTTGCCGGGGATAGAATTAAAACTCTATTCTTATTAGCGATGCTAAGAAATGTCAACAGGCGGTAGTGTCGCGCCCCACAAAAATGGGAAGGCTACCCATTTTGTTTCTGATCAGACTAAGCCCATGAAGAAGGTGTTCCAGCAGAAGCAGGTTTCTCAAAAACCAAAAGAATCAATGTGGGGGCACTATGAACAAGTATGCATATCAATCGAAGGCCTATGCACCCTGACAAAGCTTGACATCATACTTTGTTTTGAAGAGGAATAGAAGTGGAGAAGTGATTGACAAATATGTTGTCAAGGAGACTAATGCTTATCTTAATACTTCTATGTGGGTTCCTATGATACTAGTGACTAACATGCTTGGCTCCAAATCTAGTTGGGTACCTAAATCGAGGAACTAAATTTGTTTTGCAGGCATACTCCTTCGGTTGATCAAGTTGGGTGCTTGATAGTGGATGTACAAATCATATGGCCGGAGAAAGGAGTATGTTCTCATCATATTCCCCAATGACACACTCAAATGAAAATATTGTCTTTGGAGACAATTCAAAGGGGGATGTGATTGGTCTTGGTAAAGTTGCTATAACCCTTGAACATTCAATTACAAATATTTTACATGATGATTCGTTGAGTTACAATTTATTGCCTATTTCTCAATTGTGTGAGATGGGCTACAATTGTCTCTTTATGGATAAGGGTCTGGAAGTCTTTAGAAGGGAGGATTCCTCTTTTGTCTTTATGGGTCGTTTAAAGAATAAGCTTTACCTAGTTGATTTCAACAAAAGTAAAGCTAAGCTTGAGACTTGTTTAGTAGCAAAATCTAGCATGGGTTGGCTTTGGCATCATCGACTAGCCCATGTTGGGATGAGGAACTTGGCCAAACTTTTAAAAGATGAACACATCCTTGGACTAACAAATGTTCACTTTGAGAAATATAGGATTTGTAGTGCTTGTCAAGCCGGAAAGCAAGTAGGCATACCTCACCCACCAAAGAGCATCATGACTACCAAGCAACCATTGTAGCTAATTCACATGGATCTCTTTGGACCAGTCGCCTCTTAAGTCTCAGGGGTAATAAATATGGTCTTGTTATTATTGATGATTATTCCCATTTCACTTGGGTATTCTTTTTGTATGACAAGTGCCAAGTTCAAGAGAAGGTGAAGATATTTGTTAGAAGAGCACAAAAGGAGTTCGGTCTCCCAATCAAGAAAGTGAGAAGTGACAATGGGACCAAATTCAAGAATACTCTTGTTGAGGAGTTTCTTAATGAAGAGGGCATTAAGCATGAGTTTTCAACTCCATACACCCCTCAACAAAATGGTGTGGTAGAGAGGAACAACCGCGCATTCATTGACATGGCAAGGACAATGTCAACACCGCTTGCCATGCTATCAACCACCTCTACCTACATAAGAAGTTGAAGAAAACTTCATATGAGCATCTAACCGGTAACAAACCAAAGGTGTCTTACTTTAGGATATTTGGGTGTAAGTGTTTCATACTCAACAAGAAACCCAAAACCTCTAAGTTTGCACCTAAAGTTGATAAAGGTTTTCTTATTGGTTTTGGATCAATTGAGCACGCCTACCGTGTTTTCAACAAAACCTCCAGGAGAGTTAAGATTGTGGTAGATGTGACATTTGAGGAATCTAATGGCTCTCAAGTAGAGCAAGTTGATTCAAGTGTTGTAGAAAAGGAGGATCCACCATGTGAAGCAATCAAGCAAGCTATTGGTGATATTAGACCACAAAAGATCAAGCTACAGAAGTGGAGGTTCCTCAAGTTGCTGCTGCACCAATTTCCGCTGACGTACCTAATGCAGTTCAGCAATAGACCCCTGCTGCAACTTCACCATGCGGCATTGCCACGCCTAAGTGCGGTAGTGCCACGCCTACCTAGTCAGCAGTAGCTGATTCGACTCTAGCTCATGGACAAAACCTACAACCAATCTTCAAGCAAGAAAAAGATGAAGAACCAGAAGATGAACAAGAGGCCATTGACCATCCAAGGCTAAGGCAAATGATACAATAGGTTCATCCCGTTGACAATATCCTTGGGAGTCTTCGAAAGGGGGTAACAACTCATTCACATTTAGCAAATTTTTGTCAATATTACTCATTTGTTTCCTCTTTGGAGCCTCTTAAGGTAGAACAAGCACTTGGACACCCGAATTGGATCATGGCTATGCAAGAAGAGCTCAACAACTTTGAAAGAAATCAAGTATGGACCTTGGTGGAAAGGCCCAATACCAATGTCATTGGCACCAAATGGGTCTTCCGCAACAAGCAAGACGAGAATGGCGTGGTGACAAGGAACATGGCAAGATTGGTTGCTCAAGGCTTCATTCAAGTAGAGGGCTTGGACTTTGAATAAACATATGCACTGGTGGTAAGGCTTGAAGCAATTCGAATGCTTCTAGCCTATACCGACTCATCACAACTTCAAACTATATCAAATGGACATGAAGAGTGCATTCCTCAATGGCCCCATACAAGAGCTTGTCTATGTTGAGCAACCACCAGGATTTGAAGACCCCCAAGTTCCTCAACCATGTCTACAAACTCCAAAAGGTGCTCTATGGGCTTAAGCAAGCACTAAGAGCATGGTATGAATGCCTTAAGGAATTCTTTCTTAAACAAGGCTTTGAAATAGGAAAAACCAATCCTACCCTTTTCACTCACAAAGTTGGTAAAGATATATTTGTGTGCCAAATATATGTCGATGACATAATATTTGGTAGGACTAATCATTCCTTTTATGAGGAATTTAGTAGGATTATGACCAAGAGATTTGAGATGTTCATGATGGGTGAATTGAAGTTCTTCCTTGGTTTTCAAATCAAGCAAGTGAAGGAAATGACTTTTATTAGTCAAATGAAGTACACCCATGATATGCTCAAGAAGTTTCACATGGTGAATGCCAAGCCTATCAAAACTCTCATACCAACCAATGGACATCTTGATCTCAATGAAGAAGGGAAAGCCGTGGAATCAAGGTATATCGCTCCATGATTGGCTCTCTACTTTATTTGTGCACATCTAGACCTGATATTATGCTTAGTGTGTGCATGTGTGCTAGATTTCAAGCTAACCCAAAAGAGTGCCACTTAGTGGCCGTTAAGAGAATCTTCAGATATTTAGTACACACTCCTAACCTTTGGCTTGTGGTATCCTAAGTGCTCTAAGTTCGATCTACTTGGATATTCGATTCCGATTTTGCTAGTTGCAAAGTAGATCAAAAAAGCACTTTGGGGACATGTTAATTCCTTAGATGGTCCTTAGTGTCTTGGAGTTCTAAGAAGCAAAATTGTGTAGCCCTTTCCACCACCGAGGCCGAGTATGTTGCAACCGGTGCATGTTGTGCTCAACTACTTTGGATGAGGCAAACCCTTCAAGATTTCGGATGTCGCTTTACCAAAATCCCATTATTATGTGACAATGAAAGTGCCATAAAGCTTGCAAACAATCCTATAAGCGACTCAAGAACTAAGCACATAGATATCCGACATCATTTCTTGAGAGACTACGAAACCAAAGGAGATATCAAAATTCACCATGTGAGCACCGAAAAGCAACTAGCCGATATCTTCACTAAGCCTCTCGATGAGTCAAGGTTTTGTGCTTTGCATAGTGAGCTAAATATACTTGATTCTCATAACATGGTTTGAACTATAGCACACCTTTGATTGATCAACTAGTATGCATAGGTAAAAGTTTTTGCATAGGTCTAAATTCAAGTGCTTCAAAATGTTCTATGAAAAGAACTAGTCTATTATGATCATTTCTTGTATTGTCTATCTGTTGTTGATCATAATATGCTGGTGATATGTGTCCATATCCTATATAAGTAGAGCTATTCAGTTTGTAGCTAAATCTTCGGTGTTGCGGGCTGCGGCAGTACCACATTTTGAAATGCACCTAGCATTTTAGGCCGCAACGCCCAGTTACCGCGGGGCCCATCATTACTTCTTATCTCCATCTTGCCCTAGGTAAATCTCTCTCTCTCTCTCTTTCACCCCGATGCCACGCTTCCTCTCTCTTAGCGCGCTCATGTCGCCCGCGCCATCGCCGCTCCATTTGCTGCGACCTGGCGGTGTCGCACCGGTGGCTGGAGCTCCTGTGCTTCACCGACCGCCACTGTAGCTCTAGGGGGTGGAGCAGCTTCCTTTCTTTCCTCTCCAATCCACGTGCTTCAAGGTGAAACCCTAATCCTTCCCCGATCTATGCAATGGAGTTTGTTTTGCATTGGATAATGGTTTCTAGTGACTGCATGATTAGAATAGAAGTAGTTTTGATGGATAAATTGAATCAAAATGGAGACTCATGGCTAGAGTGCATTCAGCCCATGCAGCAGTACCGCAAGTTGGGCATGGTAGTGCTACGTGCTGCAGTTGTTTCCTATTGGTTGGAGTGATATTCTATCAATGATTCTCTATTGTGATTGGATTTATTCACCAGATCTATTACTAATTTAATTATGAGGTTACTTTACCTACTCAATGCATAACTCCATATTTCTATTAGATCTACATACTCTGAGATTGTATGATGGTCTAGAATAGCATTTGAGAAGTGATTTGAGTAAGCAAGAAGAGACCAGTCTTAATCTAGGTGAAGCACTAGGTGCGGCAGTGCCACACTACCTGACACTTTTTGATTCAGGTTGCCTCCCTAGTTCAAGATTTGAGTCATCTTACCTATTCAACTTATTTCACAAGTGTTCTTCTACCTCCCATTTATATAGTTTCTCATTTGAGTCTATTCTTTGGCATAGATGGCTTCCGATGGAGATGATGATCGAAGAGTCCGAAGAACGTTTGATGCTCCAAGAGAGAAACCTCTCCCTCGTCATGGCAGAGGAGCAGCCAACAGTAGTAGAGGAGCAGTAGGCTCTAGTGGGATTGCCCGTGGCAGGGGGAGCCACGATGATTAGATTCAAGAAGAGGAGGCTTCGGAGAGAGCTGGGCATGTCATCCCGTCTGATGCATGTCTATAGACAACACCTCATCTTGATGAGTTCAATCCATCTTATATCAGAAACTATGATGAGGATGTGGTGGAGAAGAGAGCAAATGACACTCGTCAGCATCTAGTTGTTGACTATATGGGTAAGCAGAAGATGGTAGAGGAAGCTAGAGAAGAGAACCCATATTTGGTGCCAAAGGACTTGGGTGTTGATTATAGATTTTGGAATGTCTTCCATTCCAACTTCTATACCTCAGTCATTTTCAACAACAACAAATCCAAGATTGTAAAGATGAAGTACATTGACTGGGAGGAGTTAAGAGAGAAGAATGACACTGATTTCAATTAGGCAATTTAGGCTTGTGAGAGATTTGTCTTGACAGATATTATGGCTTTCAGGTATGATTGGAACATAGAGGTGCTAGCTCAGTTCCATGCCACCTACTTCTACAAGAGACACACTAATGAGATACACTGGATGACAGAAGGTCGTCACTATCGTGTTGATTTCGTGACCTTCAGCCATATCCTTGGGTTTGATGAGGAGCACCGTGGGTTCTCCTATATTCATGATGATAGGAGGGCTGATGTTAGAGAGATAGCATTCATGTATCTTGACAGTAGATCCACAGATGGCAAGGTAAAGGGCCTGAAGAGCTACTACTACATTCTCAACAACCTGATCAGGCACACAATTAATCCCAAGGATAGAGCTGCATCTGATCTTAATGGACATGTGAGGAATGTGTTTGCTAGGTTTGCTCTAGGTGGAGACAAATTCAATGTTCCTCGCTTCATGTGGCAAGAGATTTGAGTGGCAATGGATGATGTAAGGAAGGGGCTACCCTATGCTCCTTACTTGATGTTTGTGATCGAGAGAGTGACTGGCTATCAATTTGTCAAGGATGGATTGCATGAGCAATACAAGATTGAGAAGGCAAGACATGCCAAGTCCTGTGAGACCATTGCCTCTCCTTCCAATGTGCCTAAGTCCTCTCACAGTGGGAGGAAGAAGAAGAAGAACAAGATGGTGCAGTGGATCAAGGCACTCTTTAGGAAGTGCAGCTATGCAGCTAAGAGGGCTTATGAGACCTAGTTGGAGCAGCGTGAGATGCGTGTGACTACAAATCTCCCACCACTTCCTCCACCACCACCTCCTCCACACTATGACTTGCCTAGTCTCTTTGATTCTGAGAATGAGGATGAGGATGAGGATGAGACCGAGGAGGAGTTTGACTACTAGTCGACCTTAGGATCGACTTTGTGCTCTATGCATCGCACTCACCACACTTCGACCACCCATCGTCAAGGAAGGGCGGTGGTGTCTTCCGACGATGACAATGATGGTAATGGTGGTGGTGCTGCTCATGGAGGTGATGACGTCAACTGGGAGAACATCCAACAAGATGATGATGCGGAGGAGTGAGTAGTTGACTTCTCTCTCTTTTCTTCTCTTTTTGGTGCTTTATGCCAAAGGGAGAGAAATTAGAGGGGTCAAGTCGGGTCAATTCTTTTTCAACGCCATGTGCTATAGCTAGAGGAGCTTCATGTCACATTCGATGAGAGTAGTTGATTAGGTGTGAGTTTGAGAGTCGCTAAAAACTCTATTTTATTATAACAATGCTACCTAAATACTCTATTTGTGTTGGATATGGACATGTATCTTTGTTTGTAGTAGCTTGTCACTTACCTATGCCAGAATGATTATCTCTTTTCATATAAACTGTTGTATGGTGCTTTGTTTCAACCTGAGCTATTGTAGTAAGTGCGGTAGTGCCGCACTCATAGCCCAGCAGTGTCGCTCTGTGGTAGTGCTGCCACTGAAGAGCGGTAGTACCGTGGCCAACTATTTTAGCAAAACTGTTGTATGCATGAACTGTCATTCGCATCACGCTTATATACATGACATTGTGTGCAGCATCCCACCGGAGCATGGATGTAGGGGGAGCCCCATCACTTTGACTTGAGTATGAATCTTGGCCTTTAATGCCAACTTGAGAATTCAATTCTAAATTCATACACTTAGGGGGAGTCTCTATACCCATGGCTAAAAAAATCTTAATTATATATTATATCTCTTGTTAGCTCTAATTGGGTTGTCATCAATCACCAAAAAGGGGGATATTGTAAGTGCAATCAAGCCCTAATTGTGGGTTTTGGTGATAATAACCACACAATTAGAAAACTAATAAGATTTATTGAAATGACAAGCAGGAGAATCATAAGAGAGGATGTTGTACATAACGGAGGAGCCCCCAATTACAATAGATGATGGCTCAAGCTCAAAAGGAGGTTTATCTCATTTTATATTTTGAATTTGAGTATAGGAAAAGTCATACTATAAAGGAGGACACAATGCTTAAGTCAACATGTGCAACCAAGTGCTCAATCTTACACAAAAGCATTCTCAAAGCTCAGCCACGATAGCTAGCTCAACTCCCTTCTATTCCTTGTTGTCTGGCTTGGTGCGGCAGTGCCGCACTTGAAGCGCGGTTATGTCACATAGCGGCACGGCCGCAGATAAGCCGTGGCACTGCCGCAACTTATTTGACTATTGGGACCAGAGGAGGTATTTATACCTCTCCCCTTCCCCCACAACTGTTCTCTTTCTCACCCAGCTCATTCAAACCGACAAGAACAGACTTGTGCTCACTCTCTCTCTCCACCATTGGCACCCTAAAGCTCTCAAGCTCTTCCCTTTGATTTCTCCATCAATCCTTGAGAGAAAAAGGCTCCAAACTCGATTAGAGAGCAGATCCATTGGTTCCCCAACACAAAAGAGCACTTGGTTCATGTTTTGGCCGGCGGTTGTATTTGTTACTCTTGGAGCTTTGCTCCTAGCCAGCTAGAGCATCGCCCATGGAGCTTACCAACTTGTGTGGCAGCCCTAGGAGGTTTGTAACCATCTCTTGAAGCTAGTAAACTGACCCCTCATCTCAAGAGCTAAGTCTCTTGACTTGAGAATGAGGAAGGGTTGTAAAGCCCTAAGCCTTAGTGGCTAACCTCAACAACGTGGACTTTAGCCAGCCTTGGTGGCGAGCTAAATCACGGGATAAATCATTATGTCACCATGTGCTTGATTTACATACTTGTCATTCATATTGTAGTTGAGGTGATTTCTAGGGTTTGTGACCAATCTACTTGTTTGTGCTACTTCTACCACTTCTAGCTGTCGATCTGTGATCCATATACTTGCAAGAAGCTCAGTAATTTCTCCAATCTAATTTTCCATTCATAGATTCTGAACTATGCCACGAAGTTGTTTGTAGGTGCGGAAGTGTCGTTGTTCTGGCTCGATAGTGCCTTTGGCAATGGCATTGCACGAGCACAAGCATCATTGATCATTCATGAGCATGAGCATCTCAAATTTTATCTCTATGATTACTTATATCACATGTGTTTGTTACTAAATGCTTTACATATGCTAGGGTTTGCATGTAACCAATGTATAAAATGTTTGTGGGACCCTAGGAGTACCTTTAACATGTTTAGAATGTCATTTGGAACAACTTTGGTATTCATGACTTGGACCCAATTGGCCTCTAAGTCATGGTTAGTGTAAGTTATCATTTCAAGTTGCATGATTGACCTAAGTTGAACTATATCATAGAGTGTTTGCATGGCAGTGCACCCATAAGCAAAGTTGTAGTACTTGACTTGGGTAACAACTTTTATTTTTGGGTCAAGACCTAATTCGGTGCATAGCATGCTCAAAAACAGTCCACAAGTAGCAATAGAATTATTGTTTTCGACTTTGAAAAGTTTCTAAGTCTTGAGCTGGTTTACCGTCTCAATGAACCTGTGTTTGACGCGCTGTAGTTTGTAAACTATGCTAATCTAGACTGAACTCATTTAATCAAAGTTGTATATCTCGTGTAGCTTTACAATTCTTGTTAAAGAAGTTTTTGCAAAGGACGAACAGTTTAGGAGTAACGATCGTGTGAAATCGCTCTGTTAGTCGTGTTCATCAGGGCCTAATGCCGTTTCAATGCCGATGTCAATGGCCAACCGGGGGCTGAGTTATAGGACGTCCGTGCTGAGAGGGATGAGGTCATTCGCCTTGCTAAGACTTGGGAGGTAGCTATGATCTAGACTGTGTTCTAGGTTGCTAGGTAGGCAACGGAGTTTGATCGTAGAGAGCAGGAACTCATACGCCAGATTGAGGAGCTTCAGCTAGATGTTCATCATCTCAACAACATGGTGAACCCAATTCTTTCTCCAGCTCCAGCGGTGGAAGAAGATCCCAACGTGTCGATTGCTAAGGATGATGGCATGGAGGTGGGCGCCGAGGATGAGCCTGAACAGGATGAGATTGAGTTTTTTTAGGACGACCACGGTGATGGTGTGTCCAACATCGACAGCGACCACCCTGAGGAGTAGCTTAGCTATTGTATCTAGCTAGATGCAATTGCTCTCTATCTTCGATCTTTATGTAATAAACTCGTAATGTAGGTTTTGATTTCATGATTTACCACTTTGATGTTATTGGAACCATGCATGTAATACGTGTGGTGATTGCACTTTTTAATGAATTCCGAGTTGTTTTTGGCAAGAAAATTTTGGTATGTACGAAACGCATTGCGAGTATGATAAGTGGTCCTATTGGTGATGTTATGTTGTGTAAATGAATTATTATGCCTCTATATTATTGTATGAATTTGAGATTCTCTCCAGTAATTACAGTATGGCATGATTATATAATTCTTCTGCAATCTCTTGACATCATCCAATAATCACTTGTTGTTGCAATTTTGTAGATGACTTGCACTCACAGAGGGGCTGGTACCAGTCGTGAGGGTGATGATGATCTCCCACCACCACCGTACCCCACGCCAGCGGAAATGATGGCCTAGCTCCTAGAGACCCAACGGTCTATGGGGGAAGTACTGTGTGGGCTTGCGCAGAACACTGGTCGTGGACGGGGATGGGACCAACCCCAGGGACCCAAACCAAATTAGTACAGTGATTTCAAGGAATTTTTGGACACTAAACCTCCTATCTTTAAGATAGCAGAGGAGCCATTGCAAGTCGATGAATGGCTCAATACCATTGAGCAAAAGTTTCGTCTCTTGAGAGTTACAAAGCATATGAAGGCTGAATATGCCTCACATCAGTTGCAAGGTCTAGCAGGCATTTGGTGGACTCATTACCTGTCTACCCTCCCTACTAATGCTCAGGTTACATGGAATGAGTTCAAGGTTGCTTTTAGGGGGCATCATATTCCCCTAGGTCTTATGAGCATGAAACATACAGAGTTTATGAGGCTTACTCAGGGCACCAAAAGTCTCACTGAGTACTTGCATGCCTTCAACAACCTCTCTAGGTATGCGCCTGAGTTTGTGAATATCGATACTAAGAAAATTGCAAGTTTCAAGAGAGGACTAGGTCCAAAGTTGATGAAGACTCTAGCGAATAACAAGGGTGAGACCTACAATGAATTTGTGAGTGATGCGCTCACACAAGAGAATCATAATAATATTTATGCTGCATCCAAGAGCTGCAAGAGGGCCTTTGAAGCCGGTGCATCTCAGCAGAGAGCTCCAGTGGTGGCAAGAACCTAATACCGCCCACCTTCTCCAAAATACTGACCACCTTCGAAGAAGGCCTAGCCAAGCCAAGCAAATAAAGGGTATCGTCGGGCATACTCTATTGCCCTACCGCCTAAGGGTGGTGCAGGATAAGGCAACTCAAAGGATCCACCTAACAATCAACCATGTTTTAATTGCAACAAGACTGGTCATTAGGCAAGGGAGTGCCCTTACCCCAAGAAGAACAATCAGAAGCCAATAGCTGCAAATGCACACCCGTGGTATGTGCATTACACAACCATGGAAGAGATTCCCTCTGGCGAGGTTGTCACAACTGGTATGTTTCTTGTGAACCATTACCCTAGAGTTGTTATGTTTGATTCTGGGGCTTCACATTTATTCATGAGTCCAACATTTGCATCCAAGTATGATCAAAAAATATTTGTAGTAGACAAAGGTGGTTATTGTATAAGTGCAGCCGGGAGTAACATTTCTACCAATCAGATAGTTAAAGATGTACTTATCTAAATAAGTGAACGAGAGTATACTGCAAATTTAGTGATATTACCGAGATTGGGTATAGATGTTATCTTGGGTATGAATTGGATGAAGAACCATGGTGTCCTTATCGATACATCGACTAGAACAATTATGTTGAGAGACCCCAGGAATAACGATGCTTTTCTAGTACCCCTTTCTAGGGAGTTTGATCTCCAAAATGTGGCCAATGCTATCTAGCCTATGGCCCTTGCTGATATTCCTATAGTACATGAATTTTCGGATGTCTTTCTAGATGAATTACCTGGGTTACCACCCAACAGGGATATAGAGTTCAAGATTGAGTTAATACCAGGTATAGCGCCCATCTCCCAAAGACCTTATAGAATGCCGCCAAATGAGTTATCAGAATTGAAGATCCAATTGCAAGAGCTCTTAGAAAAGGGTCTCATTCACCCTAGTTCGTCACCATGGGGTTGTCCAGCCATATTTGTGAAAAAGAAGGACAAGTCTTTGTGGATGTGTGTGGACTATTGACCACTCAATGCTGTTACTATCAAGAACAAATATCCCTTACCTCGCATTGATATCTTATTTGATCAATTGGCAAAAGCAAAAGTGTTCTCTAAGATTGATTTGAGGTCAGGTTATCATCAAATCAAGATCAGGCCTGAGGACATACCTAAGATGACTTTTTCCACTAGGTATGGCCTTTATGAGTATTTAGTCATGTCATTTGGGTTGACCAATGCTCCTGCCTATTTCATGTATTTAACGAACTCAGTATTCATGCCCGAGTTTGATAAGTTTGTGGTAGTGTTTATCGATGATATCTTGATCTATTCTGAGAATGCAGAAGATCACGCCGAGCACTTGAGAGTGGTGTTGTCTAGGCTGAGAGAGCATAAGTTATATGCTAAATTTAGTAAATGTGAATTCTGGTTGAGGAAAGTACCTTTCCTAGGCCATGTTTAATCTGATGATGGAATATCCATGGACCCATCCAAGGTGCAGCGAGGTTCTTGATTGGAAAGCCCCAACCTCCGTTTATGAGGTTTGGAGTTTCCTTAGCTTAGCAGGATATTATCGTCGGTTTATTTCGAATTTCTCCAAAATTGCCAAGCCCATGACTAGGTTGCTTTAGAAGGATGAGAAATTTGTATGGACACCGAGTGTGAGGTAGCTTTTCACACTTTACAAACATTGCTAACTACTGCTTCTGTTTTAGCATAGCCTAACATTGAGAAACTTTTTGATGTGTTTTTTGACGCATCGGATACCAGTTTGGGGTGTGTTCTAATGTAGGAAGGCCGAGTCATTGCTTATGCCTCACGGCAACTAAGAAAGCATGAAGTCAATTATCCAACCCATGATTTAGAATTAGCAGCAGTTGTCCATGCTCTTAAATTTGGAGACAATACCTGCTTGGTAATGTTTGTCATATCTACATCGATCACAAGAGCCTCAAGTACATTTTCACCCAACCTGAATTGAACATGAGGTAGAAAGATGGTTGGAATTGATCAAGGATTACAACCTAGAAGTACATTATCATCCGAGAAAAGCCAATGTGGTTGTAGACGCCTTAAGCTAGAACTATCAGTGTAATCCTTTGTTGGAAGATGGTTTTAACTTATTGCATCCGGCAGTCTTACATAATATCACTGTTAGTTGCTCTGTTGAGTCTAAGATCATTGAGCTCCAAAAGACCAATGTGGGTATATTCCATATCAAAAGCAAGATGAAAGAGGAAGAAACCAAGCATTTTTGGCTAGATATGAGGGGTGTGTTGTGGTTTAAGGATCGGCTTGTAGTGCCGAAAGATAGAGAATTGAGAAACCAAATTCTAGAGGAAGCACACTCTTCCAATTTGTCCATTCACCTAGGTAGCAGTAAAATGTACAAAGACCTGAAAACACGCTTCTGGTGGACAAAAATGAAGAAAGAAATTGTAGCATTTGTTGCTAGATGCGATAATTGCGGTCGGGTCAAAGCCATCCATTTGAAGCCGGCTGGACTACTGCAGCTACTGTCTATCCCAAGTTGGAAATGGGATGACATTAGTATGGATTTTATTGTTAGGCTTCCAACCACTAAAAAGGGTCATGATTCCATATGGGTAATTGTTGACCGCTTGACTAAATCTGCACATTTCGTCATTGTTAAGGAAAGATAACGACCCCATCATTACGCCGAGTTGTACATTGCCCAAATCATATGATTGCATGGTGTGCCTAAAAGCATTGTGTCAGATCAAGGATCGTAGTTTGTTAATCATTTTTTGGAACATCTGCATAAATAGCTAGGTACCCAACTGATGCGTAGCTCTGCTTATCACCCTCAGACAGCTGGTTAGACTAAGTGAGTGAATCAGATTCTGGAGGATATGTTGAGAGCTTATGTGATTTCTTCTATGGGTTCATGGGAGAAATGGCTACCTTTAGCCAAATTCTCCTACAACAATAGCTATCAAGAAAGCATTAAGATGGCTCCTTTTGAAGCTTTGTCAACTCGAAAGTGTAGGACTCCTCTGAATTGGATTGAGCTCGGTGAAAGAAGGTATTATGGGATTGACTTTATCAAAGAAGCTGAAGAACAAGTTCGAATTATTCGACAACATATTGAAGCTGCTCAATCGAGACAGAAGAGTTATGCAGATAAAAATAGAAATCCCATTGCATTTGAAGTTGGGGATTTTGTATATCTAAAGGTGTCTCGCATGAAGAAAGTGCAAAGGTTTGGTGTGAAGTGCAAGCTTGGACCTAGATATGTAGGCCCATACAAGATCATTGGACAAAGGGGACCAGTAGCCTACAAACTCCAGTTACCCCCAAGAAATGAGAGCTATATTCAATGTTTTCCATGTCTCCCAACTCAAGAAATGTCTTCGTGTGCCCGAAGAAGCTATTGACCCCGCTAGTGTCAAGATCTAGTTGGATTTAACCTATGAAGAAAGACCTATTCGAGTGCTTGGGATAATGGAAAGAGTGACCCGTAGCAAAGTCATTAAATTCTATAAGGTGGTATGGAATAACCATAGTGAGCAAGACGCTACGTGGGAGCGAGAGGATTATCTTCGTGAGGTCTATCCGGTTTTCTACAAGAGATAGTTAGTCGTGTAAATCTCGAGATAAGATTTCTTTAAGGGGGAAGGGTTGTAACACCATAGGTGTTAAGAATGCCTTTGGCATTGGCATTGCATGAGCACAAGCATCAATGATCATTCATGAGCATGAGCATCTCAAATTTTATCTCTATGATTGCTTATATCACATGTGTCTGTTACTAAATGCTTTACATATGCTAGGGTTTACATGTGACCAATGTATAAAATGTTTGTGGGACCCTAGGAGTACCTTTAACATGTTTAGAATGTCATTTGGAACAACTTTGGTATTCATAACTTGGATCCAATTGGCCTCTAAGTCATGGTTATAGTGTAAGTTATCATTTTCAAGTTGCATGATTGACCTAAGTTGAACTATATCATAGAGTGTTTGCATGGTAGTGCACCCTTAAGAAAAGTTGTAGTACTTAACTTGAGTAACAACTTTTATTTTTGGGTCAAGACCCAATTCGGTGCATAGCATGCTCAAAAACAGTCCACAAGTAGCAATAGAATTACTGTTTTATCATTTCAATGAACCTGTGTTTGACGCATTGTAGTTTGTAAACTAGGCCGATCTAGACTGAACTCATTTAATCAAAGTTGTAGATCTCGTGTACCTTTACAATTCTTGTTAAAGACATTTTTGCAAAGGACGAATAGTTTAGGAGTAACGATCATGTGAAATCGCTCTATCAGTCGTGTTCTTCAGGGCTTGATGCCGTTTCGACGCCGTTGTTAGTGGCCGACCAGGGGCAGGCCAGGCGCGCTCGGCTCATCTTTAATTATTTCTCTATGTTTTATTACTTAATTTATGATTTATGAATTTCCATTTTTTTATTCTATTGGATTGGATTTGTTCGAGAATTCGAAGAGTTATAACAAAATCTTTAGAAATCACATTTTTAGTTAGGAACTTCTATGAATTTTATTCTTCTTCTTTTCTTGGGATCCAAAATAGAAGAATAAAAGAATAGGTATAAGAATTAAGTTAAGTCGATCCAAAAAGGAAAGGAGGTTCATGGCCAAGGGCAAAGATGTTAGAATCCGAGTTATTTTGGAATGTATTAGTTGTGCCATTCCACCGCACCTCCTGTCCTCCTCTTATTCAGTCTGTAGCTGCTTTGTGGTCCATATGCTTTGGCAGGAACTAGGTTTGAAGTTACTGCACGGTCGTGCGGGAACACACCGCTGCTCCCGCCGTGGCTGCCATGGCCGTGAGCTTGAGCTCACCACAGCCAGCATCACAGGGTCACTCTAGTCCCCACTCTTAATCATCTCTGCATGGCCTTGTGACCAAGATCCAGTAGGCTAGACAGAGACTCCTCTCTCACTACCGGCTAGCCGGAATAGAGAGCCCCGCCACAGCGCACCGTGCGCCGCCACTTGGCCATGCACGTGGCCAAGTTTTTCCACTGCATCACCATGGCCTAATCCTCATTGTAGTGCTATGCTAGGCCACCAGGATGGAGTAGCCATCCTCAACGGGACATGCCATGGTCAAAGATGGCCGGCGCGCCACTGCACAGCTCCGCCGTGCCGCCATCGCCGCCGGCGAGGGTGCTCTAGTGCACCACCGGTCCATCGAAGGGTACCACTGGGTGCAGGAGATCACAGGGAACACGTTGGTGTCATTGTCGTCGTCGGTTACCTCACCGTTGGCAAGATAACGCTGGCCGGAGCACCTCCTCTGCTCTGGTATCACTAACATGTGGGTCCTACTGACCAGCGGGCCCCATCTGTTAGTCTGTGTAGTGATTGATTTCTTATTTGTTTTCACAGATTTGAATGCATGTTTCAAAAATTCATATCTGGAGCTAGGAGTATCCAAATGGGGTGAACCAAATTTTATTAGATTCATGATGAAGTGTAGTATTTTATAAAAATATGCAATGCACTATTTCTAGTATTTTTCTAGGAGAATTAAATGGAGCTAGTTAAATGCTTTTAAATGGGTTCTATCTTGAAAATGCATAACTTGAGCTTGGTATGTGCAAAAATTGTGATTCAACATTTGTTGAGTTTGTATTGACCTGCTCTAGCTAGGAAAAATACTAAACTTGTAGTAAACTTGATTGGAGTAGGGTCTTTCTATTTATCTTTTAATAAATGGTGTTTTTTGATGAAATTTATTAGGATAAAAATAAGTAACATATTGCCATGCAAATTTTTGTAAAGTGTTAATGGGTTTTAGGGAAGCTAAGAAAATTATGAAATCTGTTGCTTGACACTTTTCAATAGGCTAAACATTTTTTGCTAAAATAAACCTAAGCAACTTGTCATTTTTGTATAGAGGTCTATACTTATCCAATTAGCATGAAATTTGTACAGTAGACTTTTGGTGTCATATGTTTCCTACTATAATTTTCTTAAAATTTATGGAGTACTGGAAATATTTATCTCATAAATCACCTTATTATATAAAGGAATTAATAAAGGTATCTAAATACATTAGTTTGGCATAAACATAAGGTTTTATGTAGTCCTTGTGATGCATATGATCTGCTGATAATGGTAGTTGTGCTTGAAGTTGATTGGTTATAAGCAACTACATAATTATTGCTTTGTAATTCTGCTAGATGGTTGCAGGAGTAGTTTCTGTTGTATTGATAAATTCATGATGATAATTACATTTTCTGTGAAACTTGTTATTAACAAAGTTGTAGATAACTTACTTATATTTTTTGTGTCAAATTTTCATTGTAATAGACTAAATGGTTTGGGAGTAATAGCTGTTAGAAGTCTACTGTCAGAATTTGCTTATCTACTGGATAGATCTGGATGATTGAATTGTTTAACCTAAATAGCTATTAAATCATTTTGTGATGACTAAATAAAAGTTGTAGGAAATTTTATGAGATTTCTACAAAGTCCTAGATCACAGCAATTAGTTGAGTAAAACTCTAGTTATGATCTAAACTTGTAGCTACTGTGTTGTGGTTCAGAAATGGACTTAGTGTCGATTCTTGAAAATTCTAGAGAAGAGATATGCACCTACTCAATAAATAAGAATTCAACTTGGTTATCATCTAAGTAACTTGCTATAATCATCAACATAGAATCATTCACGTTCTCATGTCATATCATTCACAATCCTTCTTATGCATCCATGATACTTACGTTATGCATATGCATGCAATAGGTGCAGCGAAAGAAATCACGTTGGTGGAATTCGATCATCTCCTGCACCAAGATCCACAAGAGGAGAACTAGGAAGCTTAGCACCAAGAAGCTCTAGGAGAAGGCAAGCCTAAAATTGATCATCTCCTAGAGTGCCCTGACCACCAGCTGACCATGTTTGTGAAAGGCAAGCCCCGGAGCATTCTAACATCCTATGTGTTCTTATACCAACTTGAGTCCTTTTGTTTTATGTTAATGTATTAAGTACTAGGATTTGATTGGAACCACTTGCTGCATATACTTTTCTTGTTCAGAAATATCTATCTTGAATCCTATGTAGGTCTAGGATTGACCTTTATGCTTAGCCATGCTTAGACCGGTAGAAGTCGGGTGATTTCCTATCACCTGCGAGCTATAGGTGGTGACTTGATCACGGTTGGATATATTGTGCTATCGTGGAACATAACCTGGTGATGTTGGACAATTGGAGACCGGGTGGAATCTTATATGTTAGGTGTGGTGACTTATAGTGATTCCGTCTGTGTTGTTTAAGGACCAGCCGTTGGAGGCCCTCTTGTCATGTTGAACGCATGCCTCTCACATAGTTGGCCGGATAAGTTGTTCCGACCGCGAAGCCGAGTAGCTCAACTCAAGCTGGGGACACGAGCAGTTAAAGTGCGCATCCTGGAGGCAGTAAGGATGTGTGGAGAGCCAATGGCGTGAGTCCAAGGGCGGGTTTGAGTCCCGAGCTTCCTAGTAGATTGGTAGTATCTTTGAGGGTACGGCGCTGGTCTTACCCGCGATTTGGACCTAAGTTATACCAAAGGTGACCCGATGCGACCCTGACGGGGGGAGTATGGGTGTGTTAGGAATAATTCCCCAGCTGGGTAGGAATCGATTCAAATCGCCGTCTGTCCCAAATAGTGAGAACTTGACATGAGCCCCCTTCATCGTAGTAATTGATGAAAGTAATGGTTATGTGGATTATGGCAATGCTCAACTTGATATGGTTACTATTGTGATGATTTAATGGTACACAACATGTTTGGCATATGATAGATGCTAATCTAGAATGCAACATGAATAATAAACTTGTTATTTCAAAGTTAAAAGATACTAGATAAATATTGGCTTGTAGGCAAAGGATGTCAACTAGCTCCACTTATAAGCCTTGCATGATCCTTTGTGTCTCTTATTTTTGGTTTATGACGGGTAAGTATAGCTGAGTACCTTCTCATACTCAGGGTTTATTTCCCTATTGTTGTAGATAACGTGATGTACCATAGTTACTGTAAGCACTGCTTTGCTCCTACAGTGGATGAGGAATAAGACCATGGGCATGGTCATTCTATATATCATCTCATCCTTGTGCTTTTGGTTGGAGATGACTGTGAAAACTGGCTATATATCTAAACTACTGTTGATGTCGTTCAGAACTATGTTGCCTCCGCTACTATTAAACTGATTTTGTAATAACTGTGTTGGAACTCTGATGTATGACAAACTAATTGTGAACTTGTTGTAACATGTGACTTGTATGTTGAATCATGTACGATCTTGGCTTGTATGTTGGTTGATTTGGGATCCTTCGTGATTGTAACACCTCTGGTGTTTTAAACCCTAAAATATGCCATGTCATCATATGAATTGCACATCATTTTGGTGTTAGTGAAAACTTTGATATGCATTCACTAAAACAAGTTTATTTTTATGAATATATGTGTTGACTTGTATGGATGAATCAAGTTCAAAACCTTTGTATTGAATTGAATTTCTAAAACCCTAATTTCCAGCATTTTAATTCTACCCTGGAAAACCTAATTCAAAATCTAAGCACATTTTGGAGTTAAGCCTAAAAGGAAAAGTGTAGAGCTTGTCATTTTGTAAAAAGTTGGTTTTTGGAGTTTTCAAAGTTGTGTTATAAATTTTGAAGTAATTTGAAAAGGGATAAATTCTTAAAGTGTACCCTTTTGATTTTAAACTAGCATTTTAAAATATAGACACAATTGGAGTATGGTTGTTAAGTTGTAGAACTTTGAATTTTGAACAACTTTTATTTTTTGGAGATTTTTGAGTTACCATACAAATTTGAGAGTAATTTGAGAACCCAGCCTTTTATTAGTTGGAACAGTGCCAGCAGGCGACACCTCACCATCGGTGAGCTTCCATCGACTTCCAGGCATGCCCGTGGCCACCTTTGGCTTCGCGCTGGCATGGGAAGGCTGCTGCATGGCTTCTCCGTGGTTCTTGGCCGCACTATAAAGCTGGGACACCGTCGTCGTCCTCCTCCGCTTCCTTCCTCTGTTTTTCCCATCAGCGTCACCCTAGCTCCGACGAGCTTGCACCGTCGTCGTAGACCTCTCCCAGTCTCAGCCAAGCATGTCACCATTCCGCCAGCTCCTTGAGAACCCATCCAACTAGTCCTAGGTGCCTGATTTCACCGAGATACGTTGCGCGCCACCTTTCTTCCTCGCGGCCGGCCGCAACGCCGTCGAGCTCGCGTCACAATGGCCAGCACTCTACGGTGCATCTCTGCCTTTGCGAAGCGTAGCTCCATCTTATCCGTGTTGCCATGATGCTCTGTGTCTTGTTGGATGACCTTTTCATCCACTACAGCCACTGGAACGCCACCGTCGATGACAGCTTGCTCCACCATATCTGCCCTGATCGCCGACAAGCTTTTCTGTTGCTCCTCCGGTTCAGCCATCAGCTCGAGCATGTTTGGGGTGAGCTACTGAGTCTTCCCAAGCTTTTTGTTTAACCGCTACTGGCCTCACTTTGCCAGCATAACACAGCCGCACCGCCGTGGCCGCCATGGCCGGCGACGAGCTCGGACCAAGCCGTAATTGGTTTAGCTAGTAGCACTAACCGAACCGCCGTGAGATGGGGAACTTGATGGTACCCTCGCCATCGCCGAAGACCTCACCGTCGGTGAGAAACCGCCGGTCAGAGGGCCTCACCGCCATGGTCAGCGTGGGTTGACGAGTGGGACCCCGATGTCAGTGGCCGTTGATTTGAAAATGGATTTTTCAATTTTGCAGAATTGTTTAAATAGTGTTGTGTTTTGTTTATTTTGTGTAGAATTAAATAGAGCTCCAAAAATTATGAAACTTTTTGTGTGACCTCTTTGAGATGTAAACTATTTAGGAAAAATATTAAATGTTACTTTTTAGTACTTTTTGAATGTGATAAAAATTTCTCAAATTAATTAATAAATAGGTTTCCATGATTTTTCTAGGCTTAAATAATTATCCAAAATTATGAAAATTGTTTTACCACTTAGTTATCATGTGATGATCCTTCACAAAAATTTTGAGCTCATTTGGAAAAAGTTGATTTGTTTCATAATTTTGAATTAAATAATTAATTCATAAAAACAAATAGTAAACCTTAATGACTTAGGTTTTGTTTGAATTTTGGATTGAGTGATGACCTTGGGTCATTAGTATAAAATGATCCTTGGTACTTAAAGTAAGTGTATGAGTTTATGAAAAAGGTTTAGTTAGTTTTTGGCTTTTGGCTTGTTGTATTTACTCCTCCGTCCCCGTTAAGATTGTCGCTCGGGAAGCGGAAAAGTTGTATTCAAACTCAATGGGACGGAGGGAGTTATTAACTTTTGCATCCATCATCAAGCATCATATTTTATATCTTGCATCATATTAAACATGACATTGTTACCTCGTCTAGTGAATGAAAGCGAGAATGTGGTAGTCAACCAAGTTGTTGAGGAAGTTAATCCATCTGTTGAGGTCGGGTTTGATATCTGTGGAACATCTCCTGAACCTGACTATTCCGACAATCAAGGCAAGCCCCAGATGCATTTAAACCTACCTTGTGTTTTAAAAATTTATATCGCTTTTGCTTTCAAGTACTGCATTAAGTGATTAGGAGTTGAGTGAAAACCTAATTGGTGCATGACCAACCTTGTTTTTCCATATCAACCTTGTTACCAGTTTTAATTCGAGAATGCCTAGTTATGCTTAGCCATGCTTAAACAGATAAAAGTCGGGTGATTACCTGTCACCTGTGAGATATAAAAGGGTTTTTGGATACGACTGGTTATTTATGTTATCATGAGATATAATCTTGTGGAGTAATAAATCTAGACCAGGCGGACTCGGTGTATGAGAGCCACAAGACATGGATGTCTTGTGAGCGGGTTCTTTCTGCCTACGTCAATTAAGAACCGTCCGTTGTTGAATTGCATGAGATAAGACTTTTTAGTACTGACCACATACTCTGGTAAGCCTTAACTTGGCTATTCTATTACGAGAATGGCTACTCGCGCACTTGGAGTGGAGAGATGGCGAGAGTAGCATGTACCCACATGGCAATGGGCTGGATTGGTGGAGTACTATGCTCTCGGGTGGCACGGACCCATTCTTGTTTTAGAGGACCTAAGGGTAGGTTGGTATATGTAGGTTAAGGACCTACATATGTCGTGTGGTTGGGAATCCCCAACTGGGTTATAATCAGTTTGAATCATCGTTGCTCCTCGGTTATGGAGACTCAACTCACTATTCATCATCGTAGTTAATAAATGAAACTTGAGGAAGATTTGAGAAGGAGTTTGATATGAAGGTCATGATCTCAATACGGATCATGGCAAATTCATATATGATCTTGATAAGGATTAAATGTTGAAAGAAAGAATCTTGTTAGAGAGCTTTTATGCAAAAGAACTTTGTTTATTGCTAAAGCCTTACCTTGAATCCCTGAGCCTGCATTCCTGAGTTTTTTCTGTTTTACTTCGGTTAAATCTTGTTGAGTACTTTTGTACTCATGGTTCGTTGACCCTTGTTGCAGGTGAGCCTCATGAGCAGGTCTGCTTTGGACCATGCTGCATGACGGTTTTTCAAATTGAAGATGACAAGTAAATGTGTGGCCCTTAGGCAGGGCACTTTCTTTGTGTGTTATATTTTATGTTGCTAAATCTACTCCACTACTATGGTTTGTAATAATAATCGTACTTAGTTTATAAGGTTTGAAACAACTATTTTGTAACTAAGTTACTGTAAGACTTTCGCTATTTCACTCTGATGTAAATTAATGAATAAACTATTGTAATACTACAATGACTCTGTAATGGATCCTGCTCGGAAAAATCATGGATGATTTGGGGTTCCCCGAAGACACCCGAAAGTCTTCTTAAGTTACCAGGAACATATGCATAATCATCAGAGGTCATTGGACAGTGACAGGTGCATGTGGGCCCTATAATTTAGGAGGTTCTGCCACAGTGATACTCGACGGACTACCGGATTTATATGGGCTCAAGTGTGATGGTTTGACTGCCCTAATGGTGGCTATTGTACTTGTGCTCTTATAAATTGGACGGTTTTGTTACAGCACGGCAGTGCCATGGGCTTATAGCGGTAGTGCCGCAGGTGAAATTTAACATTTGCTCAAGTTTTGTTTTAACAGGCCTATTCACCCCCACCTCTAGGCTAACAAGAGATTATCCTACATAGCCTCCACTGGGCGACAGCAAGTAGATGAGCACATGTTGCAACCGTATGTTTCACGCGTTTTAGATGTATGTTGCACATATTTCATCTGGATGTTGCAAAAGTAGATCGATATTGCATATGTTGCAATGGCTATACACATATGTTGCAAGTGTATGTTTTGAATGTTTTAGCTGTTTTAAACATATGTTGCAAGTGTTTTATCTAGATGTTGTATGTTGCGCTGGCTATACACGTATGTTGCAAGCATATGATTCAAATGTTTCAACTATTTTCAAATGTATGTTGCAAGTGTTCCATAAGCAGGCGCGGGAAATGGGCGCAGAAGTAGTGGTCCCCATGAGCGTGGTGGCCCCACATGCATGCACAGCAGTAGGCGGGGCCATGCTGGCAGGCACGACAGCATCAGTGCGCAGCTAGGCATAGTAGCAACAGCGTGCAGGCGAGTGAATAGGAGCTACATTGTCATAAGCCTAATGGGGGCTACAGGCCCATTTGGCCTAGCTTGTCCAAACACCAACAGCAGCAGCAGCGCTGCCGCCTAGGGTAGTAGCGGCGCCGACTAAGGGGAGGCGCACACAAGCAAGAGCGGGTCCCCGTCGCTCCACTATCCATATCCGGAGCATCTCTAATAGGAATAGGATTAGTCAAGATAGGAAGGAGTCCATATCTATAAGGACTTCCAGTATTAGATTATTTAGGATATAAGCCTTTCTAGGACTATAAGTAGAGGGGCTATGTAATCATTGTGATCAAGAAAGAACAACCTCAGGCTTATCCTTTTGTTCCCTCTCCCCCTCTCCCTGCGCCCACTCCTCCTCTCCCTCTGCCCAAGCACCGCCGCCCTCTCCCTCTACCCGACATCCACACCTCCCCTAACCCTAGCCGCCACCTCCTAGGAGCCGCCTCCCTACCGGACTCTTACACTGGTATCCGGAGACTAGACGATTGATGGACCCCACCATCCCCACCATGCAGCAGCTGATCGAGAACATGCCGCCGATCTTCACAAGAACTTCGGGAGATGCACCGTCAACTCGTCAACCTCGACAATCGTCTGCACCCTATCGAGCGCGCTCGTACCCATGGCGACGCCGCCATCACCGGCGTCTAATCTAGATTTGATCGGGAAGCCACCGTCGACGACCTCACCGTAGAAACTAAGCGTGTCATGATCGCTATCGGCAAATTGTATCTCGAAAGCAAGATGGACGCACCCCAGTCCTCCAACACTCCAGAGACCATCCTAGTTGTATTAGACTGCCTACTTTTGGCTCCACCCCCATCCCCATGGCCACCAATGGTGCTGCTGTTTCCACCATAGGAAGAGTCTTCGATCATCCAATTTACTATAATCCAAGCCCTAGACAACCACCAGCGGGAGCTTCCATCGAGAGCACCACCAGCTACAACTCCATCGATGACCCCACCACAATTGCCAGTTGTTCAGCAAGCATCAGTCGTCAACTAGCAGGAGACACCACCAGCGGCAAACCCACCGGTAGTTCGACATCACCCACCGCTCCAAGGGACCTGGCCGGCCGGCCACCAGCCAGCCCGACGTCCGCCCAGTAGACCAAGGCACCACCACAGTAGCAGCCGGCCACCTGGCCACCAGCATATAGGGTTGATGTGCATGGCACGCCACTACTACCGACTACACCGACAACACCTACACCACAATGATGACATGTACCTGTCAAGACACAACTCATGACTCCTACATATGATGGCTTGACGAACCCGAGGCCATGGCTTTCTCGCATACAATAAATCTCAAACTTATACCATCTCTCGGACACACAACAAACCTGGTATGCGGCCTTTCATCTGACAGGTGAAGCACACCGGTGGTACATGCGTGCAACAAAGGATACACCCATGACCGAGTGGGCATACTTCACCGAGATCATCATCTGCAACTTTGGCCCCAATCGCAACACCACCAGCGACCTCACACCTCCTCGTCACATTGGCCCATGAATGACTACATCAACAACTTCATCGCATACGCTCTACATGTTGGCATCACCAGTGGCCAACACCAAGTCAACCTCTTCGTCAATGGCCTTCAACATGCACTCAGAGAGACGGTCGTCCATCACCATCCTCGCTCAATGGAGACAGCCATCGACCTTGCCCATACCCTGGAGACCTCGGCACCTACGCCCACCAGGACAGGGCGTTCCACCCCGACAGCTGACAACACACCACAGGGAAGAAACACCGATAGCTCCAACATTAGGCCGACTATGGATCCACCACATTGGACTTCCGCTAAAACCATGATAGCGACAAACACCCCAGCATGCATTCCATCAGCCAGCACAAACACCAGAGCGGCTGCTCGCATTGAGCCAGATCCGGAGATCCTTGCTCATCTTTGCATTGCAGCTTTAGACGAGTGCGAGCTCTAGATCATCTCTGCCACCATTGATGTCTAGGTGGCAGCTTCAGCCTGGTCCCTCTGACACAGCATCGTCCGCTACAATGAACGATACTACATCCCGGTAACTTCACCTCTATTACAGGACTTGCTCGAGTCGCTCAGAACTTCCACTCCGTATCTCTTAGCGATCGGCCTCCACACAATGACACCTTCACTGACAATGCAAGCTTTCCCCTAGAGCATTCTACTCCTTGAGGAATAGCCACACCACATACTTCCATCGGCAACAATCGTCTTCTTCAACAACAAGGGCCAATAGTTCCTCTCCATCGAGGACACCTACATCGACAGGCAGCACGCCAATGGTCCTCCACTGATCTCTCTGGCAAACAACAACACCGGCGACCTCCTCTTTGGCACGCTATAGCACTTCACCATGACACCATCGACCATCATCGCCACAGCGTTGTGCCGACGCATAAGGGGTCAAGTTGACGTCGGCCAGGTGCACTCGCTTCCACGACCTCCATGACTGATGCAGACACTACACTTCCCAGGAACTCTCCTCGGCGCTGCCATCTATGCAGCCCATTGCATCCATGAATCACTGGATGGTTTAGGAACCAATAGCTACTACATCTCTAGCTACTTTGGCTTCTGCAGCTACTACTTCTAGTTCTCCGACTACCACATCAACACCAAGCACTTCAATGACACCGTGGGTCACCTAACTGTTCATATTATAGAGCTACTCGGGACACCACCACCGCCAGAGACTGTCAAAGATTGG
Source organism: Miscanthus lutarioriparius (assembly GCA_904845875.1). NCBI lineage: Eukaryota > Viridiplantae > Streptophyta > Magnoliopsida > Poales > Poaceae > Miscanthus > Miscanthus lutarioriparius. The sequence continues at coordinate 54,133,523 of CAJGYO010000017.1, read as the reverse complement.
ACAATGATTCAGTGCGAGGACATGTTGATCGAAGAAGGGGGGATTGATGTCATGCGCCTAACGGGGGCTATAGGCCCATCTAGCCTAGCTAGTCTAGACGCCAACAGCAGCAGTAGCGCTGCCGCCTAGGGTAGCAGCGATGCCGACTAAGGGGAGGCGCACACAAGCAAGAGCGGGTCCCCACCGCTCCACTATGCATATCCGAAGGATCTCCAATAGGAATGGGATTAGTTAAGATAGGAAGGATTCCATATCTATAAGGACGTCCCTCATTAGATTACTTAGAATACAAGTCTTCATAGGACTATAAGTAGAGGGGCTATGTAATTATTGCGATCAAGAAAGAACAGCCTCAGGCTTATCCTTCCCTTCCCTCTCCCCCTCTCCCTATGCCAACTCCTCCTCCCTCTATCCTAGTGCCACCGCCCTCTCCCTCTGCCCAACGTTCACACTGTAGGGGACCATGATGCCTAAGAGGGGGGGTGAATTAGGCAACTTAAAATTCTAATTCTAAACTATGGCCTCTTTTTCTAACCTTAGCAAAAACCTTTGCAAAAGATAAACTATCTAAATGTGTAACTATGGTTTTGTTAGTGTGTTGCTATCTCTACCGCAAAAGGAATAATACAATCAATGCAAATGCGGAAGCTAAAGAGCAAACTAGAGATATGAAAACTCCCATCGACGACTCTAGTATTTTAACCGAGGTATCGAGAAGCGCGCAAGCTTCAACCTAGTCCTTATTGGAGCCCCTCGCAAGGAATCCCTCGCAAGGGACAAGCTCCATATCAAGCTTCCGGCCAAAACGCCGTGGGCCTTGTTCCCTCTAATACATGGTGGTGGCCACACCACAAACACAGTTGGTGTGATCTCATAAGACTACAAGCCCTTCTGATGTACAACAATGGTGCGCGCAAGCACCGAGTGGTAAGAGATATGCAAACCTCACTAAACACTAGGCCTAAACCTAGAGCAGGCGCATAAGCGATGGTCTAATCAACCTAAGCACTTCGCAAAGCACCAACGCTAATCACCTAATGAATCACTAAGCACTATGCAAGTGGAGATCACTAAAATGGTGTATCAACACCCTTGATATGTTTCCTCAGCTCCACTGACTTCAAATGAACGGTTGGGGGGGCTATTTATAAGCCCCCACTGAGAAAGTAGCCGTTGGGGACAAAATCCCGCTTTCCTGCTACTTATCGAACGCTGATCACGTCCTGACCGAACACGTCCGGTCATCCCGACCGTTAGAGCCGCGATCAACTGATCGGACGCTGCCACCGGACATGTCCGGTCATAATTTCGCCGCTCTGGAACCTTTGTGTACTTGATCGGACGCTGTAGTTCTGCGTTCGGTCATTTTGCCCCCAGCATTCAGTCCAGCGTCCGATCGCTAGCAGTGTTATCCTAAACGCTAAATGGTAAACAGTCGGTCACCTACCGTTTAGCCTATTATTCAGGCAAAACGGGTGTTTAAACGGGAAAACGGCCGTTTAAACGGTCAAAACAACCGATTAAACAAAAATGGAGTACCACCATGTAGCGTTTAAATGGTGTGTAAATGGGCTAAATGGCCATTTAGGCAAACAGTGATCGCTGGTGCTGACACCTGTTTGCCGAGCCTCTTGATCAGAGCATCCGGTTACTTTCCACCAGCATCCGGTCCAGCGTCCGGTCAGCTCTGTGAGCTCATTTCTTCGTGATCTTGCATATGGCTTGGTTCCTATCTTTGTGCTTAGACTTTGCTTGATATCTTGGGTCTTTTCTTGTGCTTCTAGGGTCTTGCTTATGGTGTTGATCATCAGATCATCATGTCACCTTCGTCCAAGTCACGTCTTGTACCCTATTGAACTACAAAATAATCACTTGTAAATTCATTAGTCCAATTTGGTTGTGTTGGTCATCAAACACCAAAATCCAAAGTAAATGGGCCTAGGGTCCATTTTCCTTACAATCTCCTCCTTTTTAGTGATTGATGACAACATGACCAAAGCAAGCAAATAATAGAATTTTGAAATTTAAAACTACCTACTTGCTAGGATGCAATGCAAGGGCAAAGTTATATGATGCTAAAACATACTACTTGTAGGCTAAAAGATACAACATAAAAACTTATCTTGCCCTTGCAAATGTCCCCATGTGGCATTATGGATTTAAGCCATGCTTTCTACAAATTCTCCCCATTACATAGACTAATCCATAATCTACTATCCTCCCTTTCTCGGTCCATTACCACTTGTAGACCAATACCACTTGTAAATTATTTTGATCTAGCTTTTGGTCCTACCAATTAATGCTTGCTTTTGGTCCTCTAAATTCTCCCCCTTTGGAAGCAAACACCAAAAAGGAAGACATTAGTAGCACAAGGGAAGGTCAAACTTTGTGATCCTTTGTATGTAAAGTGGAATAGGTCACAAAATTTGACTCTCATATTATATAGACTAAGCTCCCCCTAAATATATGCATACATATGGTAGAAGACAAAGCATATGCATAATTGGCAAATTATTGCTCAAGGGAATTTAATCTATATAATGCATGGAGAAAGCATATAAATATCAAAATGAAATCGACATGATGATATCGGTTTAGAAATACCACATGTGGAAACCAATTTGATTTCTACCACTTGCAATAGGTGGTGGATATTTGAAGTATGATGCTTAACTCCAGGGACTCCATTTTCCTTGCAATGAGACTACTACACACATGATAAGCTTGAAAAGATGTTAGTCTCAAAGCATCCAACTTGTAGAGTAACCTCCTCCTAAATTTGTGCACACAAGTATGGAATACTTGTAGGAAACATGCACATTGATTTTAGAATAAAAAATACCACTTGAAAGATGATATCACATGAATGTGAGAGTCATTTTCAAAGCGATATTCGGGAGAAATTATCTACAATTTGGATATTGGCACATATTAGATGAACAATCGAAAGACAAGCTATGTGCCATGCTCCTAAACAATTTTAAACCATGTAGGTTTGCTCCAAGGAATAAGAATGAAACCGTGCAAGCCTACCATAAGATATACCTAGTGTATGCATGACAAAAGATATAAGCATGCAAATACAAACCTAGGCATGAAAAGTAACTAGATGCTTAAAGATACCATTTTGTAAGAAATACCACTTGTAGGAAGTGCAAATTGATACCACTTGAAGGAAGTACCAATTGAAAGTAATAACATCTAGTTACCTAACATGGGAAGGGGAATTTGGGTCCATAGTATTCACTAACCCACTTGGCAATGACTTTATCCATAATGATGTACCCCATGAAATGCACCCATACTTTTGTCAAGTCTCCAAATTCCTCGAGGTCCATTGGACTTCTCACTTACCTTTCGGGATCTAAACCTTCTTGGTGCTCTTCATGTTGGAAATGATTTTCTTTGGCACCTAAAATCGTTTGACCCCATTGTTGGCTTGCTTGTTCACCTTGATGGACACCACCATGTCATTTTTCTTCTTCTTTAACAAATATGGTGTGGAGGTCTTCTTGTCCACCTTGTTGGTGTAGGTGTTGGAGAGCTTGCTTGTTTGCTTCTTCTCTTTCTTCTTTGTTCCTCCCCCATTCTTCACCTTGAACTCATAGGACTTGTGACCTTCCTTGTGGCATACATAGCAAACCACGGTTTGTCCTTTATCAAGCTTCTTCACTCCCTTGGCGGTGTTATCTTGATGAAGTTGGGCTTGCTTCGTCTTGCCTCTCACTTGAGTCAAGTCCTTGGTGAGGCGAGCTACTTCTTGCTTGAGTTGCTCATTCTCCTTTACAACCTCTTGTGTGCATGTATCTACAACAACTTTCTCAACACAAACTTGGTTGCACAAAGATGAGTCTACACATAAATCATTACAAGAAGTAGAGACATCCTTTTTAGACATGTTAAAGATAGAACTTTTCTTTTTAGATGCCTTGGTGGGGGTTGTACTAATGGCTTCAAGATTAGCAACTTTATTAGTTAGCTCATCACAATGTTTGCACATGGTTTTCATTTTAGCAAGCAAACTTTTATAAGCATCTTGTGAGCTAGCTAACTTTTCTTTTATTTTTTCATTTTTCTTTACAAGTTGCTCATCATGGATTGTGCATGCATTTGTTGTTGCACTAGCCTCAAGTTGCTCAATTTTAGTAGATAGTTCAATATTGAGATTAGCAAAGTTCTCATATTGTTCAAGCAAGGTTTTGTATGCTTCTTGTGAACTATCTAGCTTTTCTTTTAATTTTTCGAGCTTCTTTTGTTGACTAGTGCAAACTTTAGCATAATTAAGATTTTGTTGTAAAATTTCATCATAAGAAGGCATTTCATCATCACTATCACTCTCACTAGAGGATGAACTTTCGTTACCTCGTGCCATAAGGCACATACAAGAAGAGTTTGATGATGAGTGCTTGCGCCCTCGCCTCTTGTGATGGTGTTCTTCTTCACTTGAAGAATCATCCCATGACCTTATTGATGTGAGGACTTGGTTCTTGCATGCCTTCTTCTTTGTCTTGGGTGTGGGCTTGTTTGGACAAACTTCCACAAAGTGTCCCAACTCGCCGCATCCATAGCATCCTCTCTTTCTTTGCTTATTTCTTTGATTGGTGAAAATGAGATCTTGAATTTGGATGGGCACACCCTTGACATTGAGCCTTTGGATCATCTTCTCCACCTTGTTGATTAGATTGATTGATTCTTCATCAAGGTCGGAGGTGGAGGAGGAAGATTGATCATCTTCACTTGAATCTACATCATCATCATCATCGTCCTCATCTTCTTCTTCTTCTTCACTTGAGGAGCTTAAGCTTGATCTTGTCTCAACTTGCTTGCCCTTCATCTTCTTTTTCTCGCTACATGCGAGAGCTTTGTCTTTGCTTGATGAAGAGGCTTCTTCTTGACCCATCTTATGTGACATTTTAAATGCCACTATCTTACCAATGACTATGTCTGGGGTCATGGTGCTCAAGTCCTCCATATTGTGAGGGATGGTGATGATGTTTGCATATTTCTTTTGTGGTAACATGGAGATGATCTTCCTCACGATGTCCGCATCATCTAGCTTTGTTCATCCTATTGAATGGAGCTCGTTGATAATTAGATTCAAATGAGAATACATATCACGAACAAGCTCATCATCATTCATTGTAAAGGAATCATAATTTTGTTTAGCTAGACAATGTTTTTGCTCACGGACATTAGATGTGCCGTCATGGAGCTCTTGAAGTTTTAACCAAATTTCATGTGTCGTATTTAAAATGAACACTTGGTTTATCGGGGTTCTTAATGGATTTCATCCCGTCACAAGTGACTCTCCAAACACCCAAATCAACCACCTCAAGGTGGCAAGCTATTCTAGCTTTATAATAAGGAAAGTTAGTGTCGTCAAAGTGCGGAGGCCTAGAGGTATCCATCCCAACCACTCTAAAAAAGCGTTGACTCAACGGTGGTGAAGCCAAAAGTCCAAATTGAGTCAACCGGCTCCGATACCACTTGTAGGGGATCGTAACGCCTAAGAGGGGGGGTGAATTAGGCAACTTAAAATTCTAATTCTAAACTATGGTCTTTTTTTCTAACCTTAGCAAAACCTTTGTAAAAGATAAACTATCTAAATGTGCAACTACGGTTTTGCTAGTGTGTTGCTATCTCTACCGCAAAAGGAGTAATACAATCAATGTAAATGCGGAAGCTAAAGAGCAAGGTAGAGATATACAAACTCCCATCGACGACTCCGGTATTTTTACCAAGGTATCGAGAAGCGCGTAAGCTTCCCCTAGTCCTCGTTGGAGCCCCTCGCAAGAATCTCTCGCAAGGGCCAAGCTCTCGGTCGGATAACTCCGTGGATAGCCTCAGGCCTTTTCCACGCGCAAGTGGATCTCCGATGTGCCTTCCGGCAAGCCTCTCCCGGATGCTCCCCACCGTCTTCACTATCAAGCTTTCGGCCAAATGCCACGGACCTTGTTCCCTCCGGTACACGGTGGCGGCCACACCACAAACGCGGTTGGTGTGATCTCGTAAGACTACAAGCCCCTCCAATGTACAACAATGGTGCGTGCAAGCACCGAGTGATAAGAGATATGCAAACCTCACTAAACACTAGGCCTAAACCTAGAGCAGGTGCATAAGCAATGGTCTAATCAACCTAAGCACTTCGAAAATCACCTACGCTAATCACCTAATAAATCACTAAGCACTATGTAAGTGGAGATCACTAAAATGGTGTATCAACACCATTGATATGTTTCCTCAGCTCCACTGACTTCAAATGAATGGTTGTGGGGTTTATTTATAAGCTCCACTGAGAAAGTAGTCGTTGGCGATGAAATCCCGCTTTTCTGCTACTGACCGGACGCTGATCACGTCCTGACCGGACGTGTCCGGTCATCCCGACCGTTAGAGCCGCGATCAACTGATCGGATGCTGCCATTGTCCGGTCACATGCCACCGGACACATCCGGTCGTAATTTCGCCGCTCTGGAACCTTTCTGTACTCGATCGGACGCTGCAGTTCTGCGATCCGGTCGTTTTGCCGCCAGCGTTCGGTCTAGCGTCCGGTCGGTGCTGCTGACGCCTGTTTGCCGAGCCTCTTGATCGGAGCGTCCGGTTACTTTCCGCCAACGTCCGGTCCAGCTTCCGGTCACCTCTGTGAACTCGTTTCTTCGCGATCTTGCGTACGGCTTAGTTCCTATCTTCGTGCTTGGACTTTGCTTGATATCTTGGGTCTTCTCTTGTGCTTCTAGGGTCTTGCTTATGGTGTTGATCATCGGATCATCACGTCGCCTTCGTCCAAGTCACGTCTTGCACCCTATTGAACTATAAAACAATCACTTGCAAATTCATTAGTCCAATTTGATTGTGTTGGTCATCAAATACCAAAATCCAAAGTAAATAGGCCTAGGATCTATTTTCCTTACACACACCTCCTCTAACCCTAGCCGCCGCCACCTAGGAGCCCCCTCCCTGCCGGGCTCTTACATGCATGCATACACATGGTGGGCAGCGGACAGCAGGCACGGGCGTCCAGACGCGACGTCCGTCCTGATGTCCCGGCACTAGCAGTGCCTAATTTTATTGGGCAAATACATTCTCCATTCCTCAGTATTTCTCTGCGCCAGTATCATTCTTTCATAACACAACAGACTTAAGGCCGTAGGTATTGAAGCAAAGAAATTTTCCTCACAGAAAAGGAAAAGTCACTAGTCAGGTCATTTGTCCATCAGCCCAGCATCTCTAATTCGGACAATTCATGTTTTCTTTAAGTCCATGTCCAGTATTCCAAAAAGATCAAACTGGCTCGACACCATCACTTTTGCTGCTGAAAAAGTACTTTACTCTGCGTGCTTTTTGAGACTCCTGCATTGTAACCTTTAAGCTGATGCCGCAATCAAAATCATTGTAGCACAACTAGTCCAAATTGACAACTCGATATGTACATACTTGGGATCTCGAACAGTTTGAAACGAACTGTCCCTTTGCTGGATACTGAAGAAAGTTGCTGCCTTTTTTACCCTTACCATGTAATATTCGGTGAATATATCTGCAGATGCGTGGCAAAATGTTTTGGTTGGTTGTCATTTTGGTGAAAGGTGGAGGGCCAACAACATAACTTGCAGGGATAAGTTGTTGACTATCGTCGCACAAACTGAACCTTTTTTTTTTCTGCGAAGACGCAAATTTGACTTCGTCATGGGAATTCCTGACGAACTTGGTAGACTGAGTAAAAACTACAGAAGAATCATTGGAATTGCATACTGTTATGCTACCTACTGCCGAGATTTGTTCCACAAAGTTCTTTTTGGCACTTCTTTTCATCTGTAGAATGATTCTAGTAGAGATGTTTCAAAATTTCAAAAGTTCTTGTTTGCATTCCAAATGCAATTAGTTGTACATACTGTACTGGAAATTTGGACAATTCATATAAATGTACCGCTCAAGTCAAATGTAAATGATTTTTTCATGGGGATGAGTAATATCAAAGTGAAGTCTCTAGCTATTTGTATATATCTGTTTTGGATTGTATATATTTTATTTATGGTTTCTTATGTAGTTTTTCTAGACAAAGAAAAAAGTTCTAGCATCTTCCACCTCATCGGGAGGCTTGCTCACCCAAACAGGTGATCCCACAAACCAACCAGCCTAATGAAAGGGAATGGGCTGGGTCGACTCACTGTGTAGTTGACCCGACCCATAAAAGCAAGATTAATTGGTCATGGGGGTCAAAACCTATTGATTGAATGGGTAGCATGGGTTGACCCAACCACCACATAACAACCCTTTTTTATATTTTGTTAGTCTTTTTCATTTCCGAAAAAGCGTGGTTGGTCATAACATGTATACACATCTATGCTTGGAAGAAGACTGAGGAATATCATATTTTGAAAGTGAAAATAGATGAAACTAAAATCATGATTCACTTGTAAACTTATTTAATTTGATGCATTGCTAATAACCTTAATATATAATCATGGTTCTTTTTAATCTTTTATCTCATCTTTTCTATAAGTATTGATACCGTCTATGATAATAGAAAATATTGGGTCGACCCGTACTATGTACCATAATCTTTAGATGAAATAAGTTGAACCTAAATTTGGGTTCAAGGCCAGGACCAGATCGACCCACTCCCATTCGTGTAGGCTGCGACCTATAATAGTGATAATAGTGAGATAGGAATGAAAGAAATTTTAATATTTTTAATAATATTATATAAGTATAAAAAAGAGGACACGCTGCACGCTTTTGGACAAGCAGGCGCCTAACCAAAAGCTCAAAAGGTGAAAGCTAGCTAAGAGCCAACCGCAGTGTCACGCTCCTCTCAAGCTCCAAAGGCACTGCTAGCTACGCGCACGACGACGTACGCGAGCAAATAAAGTAGGCGCCATCAGCCATGGCGGCACGCAACAAACACTCCGTGTGGACTACGGCATGCAGCTGGCTACGTCGCCAATTTCGTTCGATCAGCGCGATGGCAGCCAGAACAACAGCAGGAGCAGAAAGGCTCGTGCACCAGGGTCCATACACACACACACACAGCCCGGTCCCAAGCACAAATGCGAGCTTACCGTGCATGTCACGTGCCTCTGTCCTTTGGTGTACAATGATAATGCAGGGTAGTACGCTTTCGCAGTGCACGCTAGCTATATACGATTGTCGTGTTAGGCCGTGTTGGGTTCCAGGTAGATAGCAGCTATCTGCTAATAATAATCCTTTTTTTTATCCAATCAGATATGGATAGTAAACTATATAATCATTAGTTGGACCTCTAAATAGCAACAATCATAATCGTCGGACCAAATCAGATAATAACAGCTAATACGTGGACCCCACAACCCAATCTTCCCTAATCCCTTCCACGCCCTCCAGTTGGACGTCCGCGCGCACCTCCGCCTGCCGCGCCGCCGCCCGTGCCGTACTGCCGTGCCCCTCCATGCCTTGCATTGAGTCAACGCCGCCTGAATCGACCGGCGGTGGTTGCTTCTCCGAGATCGAGCTCTGCTCTCTCGCGCTAAGTCAAAGCTCGTCGGTGACCCCGTCGGCTCCCGGGGCTGACCGGAACAGAACGGGTGGCCAGTGGGCACATGTATCCGTATCAATTATCTACGTATCCAAACACCATTTCAGCTAATAGATAGATAATAAATTGTTATCCAGCTAATATTAGCTTATGTGCTGTTAGCTAGATTATTACTATCTGATAATGAATCCAAACATGACTTGAAGTGTTTTTCACCTGCGTCTATAGTTGTTCGTGCAGCCCGAGGCACGACAGCACGGCACGAAGCCCGTTTTTTAGCCCGACACGAGCACAGCCCGGGCCGGTGACGTGCGGGCCCGAGCTGGCCCGGCCCGAGGGAGCAGGCCCTGCCTGGGCCGCTGCTCAGGCCCGTGGGCTGGCACGGCACGGCCCGGCCTGAGTCGGTTGGCCCGGCAGCGGCCCGGCCTACCCCCTCCCCCTCCTCACTCATCCTCCCCTCCCCAAGGCGGCGCCGCAACCCAGCGTGGCCGGCCCACCTTCCCCCCCTCCCCCCCTCCGCATATAAAAGCGCATGGGCCGGCTCCATAGCGCAAGCTCGCCCTCGCCTGGCTCTCCCTCCGTCCCCTTTCCCACACGCGCAAGCTCGCCCTCGCCTGGCTCGCTCCTCCGTCCTTCCTTCTCCACTCCGCCGCAGAGGTGCCCCGCCGTGGGCTCGGGGCTCCTCACCTCCGCTCGCCGGTCGGGATCCAGATCCGACGATCGGCGTGCCGCCCGCCCCCTCTGTGGAGTGCCCCTATGGCCCTACCTCCTCTTGCTGGACACGGCCAGATCCTCCTCGGTGGCGTCCACCATCACCTCCCGCGAGCTGCCGCTGCCTCTTCCAGCCACGCGCGGCCACCGCCTCCAGCCAGATCCGCCTCGGGTGTGCTGCGTCGAGCGGGCGGCCTCCTCCATCCTCCACGGATCCGGCCTCCTCCTGGCTCCTGTCGCCGGATCCGGCGGTCGCCGCTAGCTCGCCACCTCCCGCGACTCAAGCAGCTCGCGCCGACGGCCTCCCCTCCCCCGCCTCGCTCTCTTTCTTTCTCTTGGGCTGTGGTTGCGGGCTTCGGGATGGCCCAGTCCGCACGGCCGCACTCGCACCCCGCTTCTCCCCACGCGCGACGCGGGAGATGGGCCTCTTGCCCTTCGTGCCACCCGCCGCCGCCGCCGCTGTTGGAGCCGCCACCGCCGTTTTGACCTCGTCCTCCGTCCTCTCTCCCTTCCCCTGCTGATGCGGGCCTCGGGCCGGCCTGGCCTGTTAAAAAGGCCGTGCTTTCTGGGCCGACGGGCCGTGCCTAGGCCGTCGGCTAGGCACGGTGGACTGGGGTGGCACGGCCCGGCGGCCCGTCGTGCTCTACCATGCCGTGCCTGGCACGGGCCCGTGCCGGGCCGGGCCGGGCGGCCAGAATGGCCATCTTTACCTGCGTCACATATATATCTTTCTCCACGTGGTACCACACACTGCACACTGCAGGTTCGACAACGTGCCTGCCTAGTAGGGCCTGTGTTATTTGGCTTGCTGCCTTTGGGTTTGTACAGGTAAACCAACGTAGTAAAGCCAAGATAGGTGGATTTTTCAAAAGCAGCCAAAGCTACCATATAATCGCCCTGTTCGCTTGGCTTATAAGCCATATTTTTTCAGCCAACGAACAGTATTTTTCTCTCACAACAAATCAGCCAATAGGCTCTGTTCGGCTGATACATAAGCCGGCTGATAAGCCGACTGAAGCTATTTTGTTGTGAGAGAAAAATACTGTAGATTCTAGCTGATAAGCCGGCTGATAAGTTCAAACGAACAGGGCAATAACGAGAGATAACAAGATAGTGGGAAACATGTTTTTTTGTCGTCACGCTTTTGTTAGTTGAGTTCTCAACTTTTGTCCACTAGAGCTCAAAAGAATTTCAAAGGTTTGGAATAGACAAAATTAATGTTGTAAATATATGGCATGGTAAACTATTGGTGTTTGAATATTTTAAATTCTAAACCTAGAATTTAAATTTTGCTCGAACATCTCTTGAGTTTCAATATTTGAAGCTTTTTTTAGATAATGAATATTTCAAGCTTTTAGTATCTCATAATGCATAATTTTCACTATTAACCAAGCACGGCTGCATATTAATAAAGAAATGAATGTTATATTTGAGACCATGTCGATGTTGTAAACGGCTAAACCATACACATTCAGATTGTTGTTTTATATAAACATACACATGCGGGATCAGCGGCAGCAGTCGTGAGGAACTGAGTTGGATTTTTAGGTAAAACTTACTTGTCCGAGTTCAAGTCTTCAAGTCCTTGTCTTGACGTGGATGTTCATATTATTTTTTTCTGAATTTATTTTAAAATTTAATGGTGTTATTTTTCAATAGTGATTAATATAAAAAATCAACAGTCAATAGAACAGAAGCTATATGCGCAGGCAACCAGGCACGCATGCATGTGAGGATCTGGAACTAGGAGAGACAAAGGTTATGCTCGAATAATTTATTCTTGTGCCCCAGATTGTCGAGAGCAAAGGGCAGCGTTTGCTTAGCACCGGGAACGGACAGTGCATGGGATTCTTGTCCTCAGATCCTCCTGCTTTCTTGGCAGGGTGTGAACCGTTTCCTTGTCCGGAGATTAAGATAAGAATCACATGGCTGGCAGTGACCCAAACTCCGCGTCGGTGCTTTGCTTCGCTTGTGCCAGATCCAGGTGACGGAACAAACGAACATTCGAATGTTGCAACTCCCAATCTGCTGCACGTTACCGAGTTACCTTAACGCGATCCAAGAACATGAATGTTTTGTTTTGAAAAAACTGAAAACTGTTGCAGATTTAAACAAGTTGATGAACAATATTGCGCATGATCGTCTACCGGCTTCGCCACTGCCACTCGAATTCTACAATAAATTAGCCCCGAATGGATGATCACCATCAAACTAATAATAAACCCACAATCGAAGTACGACGCAGATGGATTCGCGCGGCCGTGGCACGTCGCCGTCGCAATCAATTCGACCATGCATGCATGCCACCACGGACAAGACGAACAGATACGCGAAACGACGACACGCGCGCACGTCATGGATCCCAAGCAAAGCAGTGCCGGCTGATCTGTTTGCAAGCCTGAACAAGCCTACCCAGCTAGCTAGCTAACCGCGGCGGCGCTGGTAGGCGTCCGGCGTGGCGGCGGTCGGCTGCAGCCTGAGCTGCTCGTAGAACTTCCGTATGAAGTCGTCGGCCTCGGCGTCCACACGCTCGTTGGAGCACCCGTCCTCGGGCACGGCCGGGAACGGCGAGTCGGTGACGCGCAGCGGGCGGACCCCGGCGGGGCTGCGGCCCAGGATCCACGCCACCATGGGCGACGGCGTCGCGGTGGCCACCATGGGCGACGGCGCGACCGCGGGGGTGCCGCCCCCGGCGTCCACCTCGGCGCTGAGCATCTCGAACGCGCGCGCCACGGCCGCCGCGTCGAGGCCGCCGTACTGCTCGCCGCGCGCCCGGCCGCCACCGCCGCGGCCCTTGAAGGGGAAGAAGAGCCCCTGAGGGTACGACGGCGTGGTGGTGCAGCTGAACTCCACCTCCCGGGGTGGCCGTAGAACGAGGCGAGCGTGGAGGACGACGACGACGCGCGGGACGACGCGCCGCCGTAGTTGGTGAGGTGGTGGCCGTGGCGGCGGTGGTGGCTCGACGGGTTGTGCGCGAGGTGGCCGCGCAGCGTCCGCCCGACGAGCTTGCCGCGGCCCAGGAGGAGGTGGACGTCCATCATGATGCGCTTTGGGGACAGGCCGCGCCGCAGCATGTGGCACACGGCCAGCACCACGTGCCACAGACGCCGCGCCAGACCTGGCTCCATGGGCCGCCGCGCCGGGGTCGTCGCCAGATCCATGGCTACCTGCAGAACTCTAGCAAAGCACTAGCTTGCAAAGGCCGGATCAACGATGTGCCTGCACAATTGGCCTGCAGAGATCAATGCAATCTGGCAGGAAGAAGGAGATCACTGGGAGCTGCCAGAAGTTGTTCCTTGGAGAGACAGATGGAGGGGTTCATTAGCTAAATGATCTTGGCCAGGGATGGAATGGTTAGGTTGGGGAGGAGAGGGAGAGGTATTTAAGGGGGGGAAAGGTGGCAAGGGTCCCACAAAAAACACAACTTAATTTGAAAGGAAGGGTTAGTGTGCAATTACTTAGTAGTTATTTCCTGCTTTGATTTTATTTGTGGAGTTTCTTATATTAACCACTACTGTTACTATTAACACTGCCTCCATTAGTTCCCATTCAAGTTCTCAACGATGGAATAGTAGTTTGTAATGTAATACAAAGATTACACAGAAGTTAACTTTGGTGTTGAGTGTTCAGTTGTCTTTTGTGTTGAATTGCTAGGAGTAGTGACACCGATTGGTGCAGAGTATGAACAGCTAAAGATTGCTCCTTTAATTTGGTGGTGTGTGAAGTTGACACAAGAAATTTACATAGGTCGGTTGGTGGAACGGTTATTTTCCAAAGCCTTATAAGTCAAGTCCAAAAGGATCACTTTGAAAAAAAAAAACGTATAAATCACCACAACAAAGTTGGTGGAAGTTCATAGGAAATGGCGGCGGCAATTTACAGGGAGCAAGACTGACTAGGTCGAAAAAGAAAAGACCAAATTAGTTTTTACTTATATTTTTTTTCAAGAATATTCATGGTCATCGTTGGTTGTTTGGTGTTCGGTGTTGCTTTGCAAAGAGCCGAAGCCTCTTTAAATATAACAAGTCTATATAATTCACAAAAAAAAAGAAGTCTTTGACGGTCTAGTAAAATCACCATTTTGTTGACATAACCAGATATCGGCTAATTTTACCACCTACTAGGTCACCATATTACTGGAAATAATATTACACTATAGTGAAAATGTACATACAATTAAATCAAGCAGACAGATACTTAATTAATCATAATCAAAGCCTAAAAGCCTATGCCAAGGTGATCAACTTTCGCCCTACATATGTTTTATTACTGGTAAAAATAAATTAAACAAGCTAAGGTTGTGCTGGATGCTCCACAAATGGTTGCTCAGGACTGTCATACTATTTGTGTGTAATCAATAAAAACTCTCTTTTCCTCGAAAAATAATCAGAATCAAGATCTTCTGGTCTAGTCCCTTCCCTTGTAACTGTTCGTAAATGCATACTCCATCCATCCATTTTTATCTGTTATTCTCACTTCTCGAGAAGTTAAAAGTACTCAACTTTAACTAAATTTATATAAAAATATTAATATTTATGATACATAATTAGTATCGTTTGGATAGATCTTTGAGTCTATTTTCATAATAAATTTATTTGGAGATAAAATGTTGTTAATATTTTCTATAAATCTAATCAAATTTAAAAAAAAAAGTGACCGACTCGCATCCCATGGCGACACTTAAATAGGTACAGAGGGAGTATATGGGTGGAACGTTGTATATGTAAGTTCAATGTCTATACTATATTTAAAAAAGATTAAAAAAAAACATTCATGTGCTATAGCTACTTGCATGATTTTTTGAGTAAGACAAATCACACATGCATTTTTGTTCCTCCATCTCCTTAACAAGGCCAGGAAAATTAGGAAAGTTTCTAGGGATAGGAAAGTGAAGAAATGATTGTACTTTAACATACGCAATTTCATAAACAAACTGTCGCTTATACATAATATAATAAAAACCAATCTAAGATCGGCAAGCACTCCATCATACCTTCTCCAATACTGAAATACAGTACATAACTGGTCAAAAGACGATATACAAGACGCCTATTTCGTGTTCTGATGCTTACTAAAAGCTAAGCTGATATATTCCTTAGTGAGCAAGTGAGGAATTTCTTTAATGTAGTTTCTTTTCCTGCTTGGTTGTTGCACTTGTGTTCTTGTTGGCTTTGGCTAAAGGTGGTCATCGATTCAGCTCGGAGCTCAAGACTCAAGGAACATGGCTTTTCCACAGCAATGCTGATCGAGGTCACTTTTGGTTCAGGGAATAATATGGCTGTGTACATGGTCTTGTTAGCTAACAGGATCCAAAGTCCAAACAAACTTAAAGTAGACGCCTTACCCCCCACACTTCTTTTTCTTTTCTTTTTTCAGAAAAAAAACATCGTAGTTACTGAAAATCAGAAGTTTCTCTAAAGTAATTGCACGGTATTTTAGTGAAAATATCCTAACAGACTTCTAATATTTTCTGTGTTTTCCCGCTGTCCTATGACCCAATCGTGCTTAATTCCTATAGTCATGTCAAGCGGCGGATCCAGGAAATATTTTAGGGGGGGCTGAACAACACTGCTGCTCGATCTTAAGTCTCAGCCCCCCCTACACTATAGAATTTTGCCTAAAAATTCATAGGGGCTCTACAGTAATTTGCACTGATTCGGTATGGGTAGGGGGGGGGCTTGAGCCCCCCCCCCCCGCCCCACTGCTGGATCCGCCCCTGGTCATGTCATTCTGAACTCATTTAGCTGGAGCAGGTCAGATTCTTGAGGGCATAGTCTTCAATGTCTTAAGATGACGACAGTAATTTTAGTAGCAAATCACCCCAGTGCAAAACCGTTTGGAACAGAGGAATTCCATTATAAACATTTCAAATCCTATGAATATCTTGAAAAATTCCTACAAGCTCAATACATGTTTCATATTTTAGTTCGTATAGTAAATTGTTTCCCTCACTTTTTACTAGCCGAATTTCATAGATATAATATATATATATATATATATATGTCAAGTTTTTTAACTAAAGAATATATATAGGAAAAAGTAATGAAATATTAGTTTCCAATTAGTGCTTAAGAAGGTGCCTTAGTGCAAGGTCCAGTCTAGAATAACGTCAGGATATGCGATTAGGAGAATATAATATGTACAAGGGAAAAAGGCCTTAGTAGTCTAACCAAATACAAAATGTTTAGTCGAGGTTAAGGTCATCTTGTAGTTTATGGGATATGATTGTGATCATGATACTCATCATGACGTTATTGTAGCCCAATATTCAACTAAATATAGCTACTTTGATTACAATTCCAATAGTACATAGGTTGCACTAAGAACTGAAAAAATGGTCCTGAACAAGATGGTTATAATCTGAAGTAGAAAACAATTATGCAGTGCAGGAAAATACCTGTTTAATACTAGCAAACATTATTAATTGACTCAGAGACTGTTTACATTGCATCTGCTATATACATAATATACTATACACAACTTGCTGTACCAGAAATCAAGAACACAACAAAATCTAAATAATGTTACATCAGATTTCATCTAGATTTATATTAATTTATATGATCCATATTACGGATTGGAAAGACATAAAATTATATTATTGGGAGTTGGAGACTAAATGGCCAGATCAGATGTGGGGCATGTAGTAGGGTCTGGAGCGCAAGTGGCCGGGCTGGTGCTCCCCAAACATGGTGTCCCCTCTGATGGTGGTAGAAGTTAGATAAAAGACAACACACAAACAAAAGGCAAACCACAAACTCCACATTTATGAACTTTTTCCAAACCAGGCCCCTTTGCTTTGCTACCCTTGTGGCCAGCCCCTGTTTCGAGTAGGTAGATTGCACAATGTTTGGTATTATTTCATTTACTAATTACTATAGTTAGTGTGAAATGAAGAGGTGTTCAACTACAGCATGTGTGGTCTAGTCAAAATCCTCCACCAAGCATTGGCTTACCAGTTGGGTTGGATGTTTCAATTGTTCCTAAGTGTTTGTAAAAATAGCGAGTTCCGCCCTATAGTAAACGTGTTTGGTATCTTGACATCGATATGTACATTGGGGCTTATTTTGCATTGGGTAATTTATAATGAAGTTAAATGCATGCACGCCCTCAAACTTGTAATAGTGTGTCATTTAGGTCCACAAACTTTGAAAATACATTTCTGGGTTCGTAAACTTGTAAAGTGGTGCATTGCAGTTCCATACTAGCCACATGGGCGTTTCTTGCTGATGTGACATGGCAACATGCTATGCTTTTTCCATCTTTAACCCCTCTCTTTCCCTCTTCTCGCACGAATGAGTTCTTGTCTCCCTTTTCTCTCACGCCAACTCCAGCCCATCCAACGGCATGGTTGTCCACGGGCTGTAGTCGCCGTGAAAGAAGAGAGAAGCAAGGAGAAGAAATGATCTGTTCGTGAGAGAATAGGAAAGGAGAAGAAATGATCTATTCGTGAGAGAATAGGGAAGAGGAGCATTTAAATGTAGAAAAAATATGCCACGTTGGTATGCCACATCAGCGAAAAAATGCCCACATGACTGCTATGAACCTGTGGTGCACCATTTAACAAGTTTAGGCACCAAAAAATACATTTTTAAAGTTCATGGACCATCACAATTATGAAGAGGGTGTTCAAGGTGAACACTTGATTCAGCTAATAGCTAACCAGAGGTGTCATGTAGTGTTGTGTTGAGTGCCTTGTGCAACATGTCTCTTGTCTTGTGAATGTGCAGGTGTTGGGTCTTCTGTGGTGGTCAACATGCAATGGAGGAGGTCAAGTGAGGAGTCCATGCGCAAAGGACCGAGAGCGGTAAAGGGAAGACATGAAGTCTTGAATCTAATGAAGGACCAAGAGGCCGACGACGGACCATGGGTTGCTCGCATTGGGCACATGGAAGAGCTAGCAAACATGGGTGACGAAGACTTGGTCAACGGGAGTGAGGATGGGATTGGACCTAGTCAAGGCAAGACGTCGTGAGCACTTGGTGGAACGCTAGGCCGAGGACATGGAGGTTGGACACACATCAACATTGGTGAGTCACGCCTAGCGAACCATGCATGATGGTTTGCTGGTTTGCTCCTCATAACTGGGGATGGACGATTTGTTGGTTTGGGCCTTGAAACCATTGGAGGTGGGTTTTCTCAATTTGAGCCTCAAAACCAAAAGTGGCAGATCAACGAACATGTGTTGGCATCTCGAAGCTTGTGTCTAGGTGAAGAAAAGTCTAGAAGGTACCGAGTTCGTTTGGTTAATGAAGGAAAACTTGGACGGTTTTACCCATGAGGTATTTGGTTTAAGTGCTTCATGTAAAGGCAACTTAGGAAATAACAAAAGGCGTATATGTAGGAGATTACTGGTTTGGAAGCCAAGCCTTAAGGGATTAGGCTCTCATTTGTGTGGTTGAGAGCTTTTCTTAGATCTTGGGAGAGGAAGAGATGAGATGCTCTTTTGATTTGAGCTTTTTGCCATCTAAGCTTTGAGATGTGCTAAGAGTTCCTTGTAATTTCATATCATGAAGTAATCTAAAGATCAATTTTGTGATCCACTCGTTCCCCTCTCCAAATATTAAATTTCTCTATTTCTGTGATTCTAGGAGCTATTTATTGGGGATTTTTTTTGTTCTTTGATTTGCGCTGCTGTTTCATTGAATTATCTTGAGTGGTTTTGGTGCTAGGACAAGTAAGAAGTGATCTTCATCATAAATTGATTGAATCTCCTCATGAGCACCTTTTAATCACAGTTTGTTCCTAAATCTTTTCATGTTCTAGGGAGTTTTAAAAAATTTGGTGCTTAAATTCTAGATCTTTTTGAGAGTTTTCATTTGGGATGATGAGTTGCACATGTTGTGTGAAGGATACGATTAAAATTTAAAATCTCATCTCAGTCGGACTCTATTTGATCAAGTTTGGATTGATTCTCAAAGAGGCGCTTGAGTAGCATGAGCCAACACCTTTGTCCGGCATTTATCTTTTTCCACCAGTGTGGACTGTCTATCTATTTTTCCATTGACCGGACAGTCTGGCCGTTTACATTTCCCATGGCAGACAGTCCGGTGCCTCTGTTTTGAGCTAGACTCCAGCATAGTTTCGAGTAGCATATGTTCGGTGGATGCTTTTCTTGACCATGCGGACTGTCCGGTGCTTCAATTTCCTTCGACTTCAGCACAGGGGGCATTAGAGCTTAATTGTCTAATGCATGTTCTTTTCATGGGTGCGAACTGCCCAGTGCTTTGTTTTTTGCTCGGTTTCAGTGTGGTGTTTTTTGCTCGGCTTCGGTGCTTCACAGTCCACTTGCTACCTTTTCTCGTGTATCTAAGCTCTAGTCTTGTGTGTTGCTTCCGCTATGTTCTATAAGCCGTTTCTAATCGTCGTTCCTTGGGGCATATCTGATGTTGGTGATTAGAAGAAAGTTGTTTTGGGATAAATAGAACTACTGATCTGCCAAGTTCTTTCTCGGTAAGATGAATTTTGATCGGCTCCCATTCAACCCTCTCTATTCGCCGTTTCAGTCCTTTAATAACACATATTAGACCGACCTATAATAAGCTGCTGTGAATATTCCTGTTATGTAGTCAAACATGCTTTATGGCTTTGTGATCAAATTGAACATTATTCTTCCTCCGAGCGTACATAATAATATGCAGCAAGATAGCACTGACACGCACTGTTTAGCTGTTTGATTGAGCTTATCCATATGTTGCACTTTGCTAATAATTTGACACTAAAATAACTAGGCGCCCTTTGCTCTTTATGCAAGTATATTCTGGTGCACTCTGCTTTCTGTCCTGCTTTTCTCTATTTGAGATATTAGTCCCAGTAAAGCCTTGCCCTCCTGGAGGTGGGTTTGGTTGCGCTTGCCTTTTCATCATATGCAAGTTTTGTTGCCATTAGCAAAACATAAATATGTTATCTCTGGACCGGGTTTGCATGTCATATAGTGTGCACAAAAGCTACAAAATTAAAGGTAATCAGTAAGGCCACACAAGATCGAAATCCTCAGGTAATGGGACACTCCTGTCATTTGCTCTCTCTCTCTCTCTCTCTCTTCCACACATTCATACTGGCTCAGATCATCTCCACTAGCTAGTGAAAGGATGAAGAGAAAAGGCTGCCATCTTGAATTCACATATAGATCATGCCCTTTTTGCTTCTTTACACAGTTTCTTCTTTCTTGGCAAAAAGATAGTGCGCACTTACAGATACGTGAATATACAAACCTCAAGTACTTATTGGGTTAGTAGTAGTTCTTTATTATGTTTTGGACAAAAACAATTTACAAGTATCCTTATTTTGGTAGTTTTAGTTTGAGCCAGGTGCGCGTGCATTCTCATTTTCTCACTCATATGAAAAGATTGCTTCTGCATTGCAGCCTTTCCATTTACTTTACAGTGATCAACGACGAATGAACAGAGAATTGCCGTTTCTCATCCAATTATTTGTTACATGCTTTCAGTGTAGTTTGCATGATGCATGTCTTCTTCTTGTATCATTGTCATCACTACGCACTATATACCAAGGAAAGACGCATGTATTGGTCCATCGTACGTAAGTGAGTTTGGTTCACAGACCTT
Organism: Miscanthus lutarioriparius; assembly: GCA_904845875.1. Taxonomy (NCBI): domain Eukaryota; kingdom Viridiplantae; phylum Streptophyta; class Magnoliopsida; order Poales; family Poaceae; genus Miscanthus; species Miscanthus lutarioriparius. The sequence continues at coordinate 54,112,736 of CAJGYO010000017.1, read as the reverse complement.
CTTTTTCATGCATTGTGAATGGTATGCAGTACTGGCAAGAAAAGGGGATTAAATTGCAAAAGAAGCCGGGCGAATACATGGAGGAGGATTGAACAGGGAAAGAGCCCTGCAGCACCCTCATCTCTTTCTGCCTTTTTTCAGGGCTAGGCCAAATCTCTGTTAGTGTGAGACTGCCTCTGGGCAATTAAAACGGATCATGCTCACAATTCATGGGGGGAAGAAAGACTGATGTCAACTAACTTCAAACTTTTCATTTTCTATCTAATCTGACACTTAAGGAAACCTTAGTTGTTAGAATGATTCATCTAGCTAAAAAAGAAACAATCTTGTTAGTGTTGCAACAAGTCATGTGGCAACATGACCTAGTAATAGCATAGGAACCGAAACCACTTATCTCCAATCACTGAAAACCACAACTCATTTCAAGAAATTCTTACACAGCTCTAATTTCCTACAGTTAGCCATATGTGGCCAGAAAGCATCGATTAAGTACGTACGTGTCAAGCGTTCATGCAATCCTAAACCGGAAAAGGAGAAGAGGATGCATGCATGTAACGTACTTACTCCACACTGCACTGCCGAGTGACAGTGGAACATTAGGCTAAAAGGTACTCCTATACCAGCACCAAACTGGCCACTTGTATACCAAGAAGCATGCAGGCGTCCAATAATAATGTTCAGGAAAAGGGCCCGAATATCTTGGTGACACTTGGCTGTCATGGGTTCATGTCTGGGCTCTGTAGAGCTAGCTAGCTTAGGGGGGATTCATCCGTGGCAGGGGAAAAGGAAAGAAAGCTGCTGCTGCTGGCGAGCTAGAGATCGAGGAAGCTAGGTCACGAGGATAAGGACCAGACGACGCCATGGCCATGCACGGAGCTCTGGTCTCCGTCTGCTGGTAGCTAGAAAGGGACGGGAGCTGGGAGATGCGGAGACGAGGTCGGGCCTAATGATTTGAGTGATTTGGGCGCGCCATTGGAAAGCGGCGACGGTGGCGAGAGCGCTTTGGAAAAAGCGAGGAAAAGCTGATGAGAGGGCGGCCTAGTGAGCTTAGTTGGAGCCATGGAGGACGCTTTCCCCCTCTGGGGTACGTTTGTTTGGTAAAGTGATCGAAATGCATGCTGGGTTGATCCGCCACCGGTGTGCCATTGGTGGAGAAAAATGACTACTTGCTTGTCACTCTCTAGAGAGTCGACTTCAGTACGTGTTTTAATTTGCACTAGCAAGATGAAACATTTTAAAATGTCACTCTCCATGTGTAGCTAGCCTTTGATGATAATTTCAGCCTTAGATAGTTTTGCTTGCCCATGGTTTCAATAAGTTGCTGCAAGTGATCTCTCTCCTCTCCACACTCCTTTCTTCTTCCTCGTTTCTGACAGGTGTTTTTGGCTGGTGCCCTGCCCCAAGCGCTGCTCTTGTCGCTTTCATCTCCGGCACCATTACACCCCACGCCCTCGCTGCGCACTGCTATGCACGGCCGCGTTATATAACAAAACAACAACATACATATTCTATCTATAGGTCGCTTTTTATCCAACTTTATATTGAGGAATTTGGACTCTATCTCCTACTCCCTCCTGTCAATAATAGTTGGCTTTAGGACAAAGCAAATGAACTGCCCCTCCATTTGAAATTAGTATGCGTAATTTGTTTTCTTAGTGCAAGACTTTGACCAACAATTACTTGATTCGTATATTATTTATGTATATGATTTCAAATTATACTAATATTCATCGATAAGTTCTTTTCGATTTTAATCTAATAACACCAATTTTGTACTCTCAAATAACTACAACTAAATAACATATTACCTCCTAAAATAAAAAGTAATACTAGAAATAATTTTTATATCACACTTCTACATCTCAGTCAACTGAGATGTCGGACTCCTTCAGGAGACGGCGCCCGCTCCCCACGCGCCCCGACGCGGCTTCTCCCTCTCTCCCCACGTGCCGCCACTCCTCCCTCTCTCTCCCCTCCGGCGGCGGCGGCTGGTTTCAGCGGCGAGCTCCTCCCCGGTGAGCTGCTCCCCGGCGAAGCTCCTCCGATCCCCGCGCCCCACGACGCCATGGACGGCAGCTTGGAGTGGATCAGGCGGTGACCATGGCAGATCCAACGGCGGCCATGGAGGATCCCGTGAGGTAGGCCTCCTTCTCCTCCTCCTCCTCGTCCTCCTCTTCCTGGATCTACGAGTTAGGGTTTCGACGAGCTTCTCCTCTCTCTCTCTCCCAACTCCGGCGACCTTCTCCTCTCTCTCTCTCTCCCAACTTTGGTGAACTGTGAAAAAGGAAGGGGCCTAGGGAGGCAGTCGGCCAGGCGGTGGGGACGGTGGCCGGGCAGTTTAGGGGTCCTGGTGGCCAGGACATGTCGGGGTGGGGGCGACGCCATGGCGGCGGTGAGAGGGGGAAGGGAAGAGGGAGGCCGCCGCGGGAGTGATAGGTGAAAGCCCTAGTTTGGTTTTGGCTAATTGATGAAATCTATTGGACTAACCCTATGCTCTAGTTGTGTATTTGAGGTAGGTTGGTCCAAGTCCAAGTGGTGGAGCAAGATGGCACTCAAGGATGGAGGTGGCCAAAAGATGGTGAATCAAGTGCTCCAACTTAGAAAAGAAGAAAGAGAAAAACAAAATGGGCTCAAGGCAAAGGTATATGAAACAGGGCCATTTTGTTTTGTCGGTCAAGACACTATAGAGAGTGTGACCAGATTTAGGATAGATAGCCGTACTATGAAGAGGGGAAAATCATGGTAAAAGCGATTATCAAGTGCCACTATGTGATGTCATTTCATGCATATGCATTAGAACCTAGTGTGTGCTAACTTGACCCTTGAAAATGCTTTGGAAAATGCTAACACATGTGCACAAGTGGTGGAACACATTGGTGTTTGCACATGGAAGCAAGGGTGGAAGAAAAGAGTTGAGAGGAGAAGAGTTAGGGGCGTTGAACCCTGGTTGGCAGGGCAGCCGGACCATGGGCTGCCGGTTCGGTAGCATACCCTAACTTAGGCCGCACTAAATGGGAGCATCAGACCCGGACCTAGGCAGGGCATCGGCCCATGGTGCCAGAGTCTGGTTGGTAACCCTAAGTGGGGCAACACTGTGCGCGTGGGCGCCGGACTCAGTCCGGAGGGAGCCGGACCAAGGAGTGTGGGTCTGGAGGTTGGCAAAATAATTATGAGCAAGACAGAGAGCAGCCAATTTGCGTCGGACCCTAGCGAGCTTGGTCCGGAGGGTTTGGCCGGACCCAGTCTGGAGCTATTTTGGGGTCTCTGAACCTCTCTGGAAAGCGCCGGACCCGTGCTTGCATTGGTCCAGCCAGGCACTATGTGAGTCCGGTCCGAAGGTTTGTAGGGAGCCGTTGGAGTTCCAACGATCGAGTGGACACGTGGCAGCGCCAAATTCAAAGAGGGGAGGCATCAGACCCGTAGCCAATGGTCCGGAGCTCCCGGAGTCCGAGTCCAGAGCTCGGTCCGACGGCCCTTCGTGGGCATAACGGCTAGTGGAGCCTTAGGGCTCTATAAATAGATGTTGGCCGGCTCTAGCTCACTCTATTGGATATTTTGATCATTGATACATCCTTGTGAGCTAAGGAAAACCTCTTCCACTCATCTCCTTTGCTTGATTGTGCATTCCAAGTGAGTTGGGAGTGGTCCAAAGTGCATTTGCTTGAGTGATTGCATCTAGTGGCACTTGGGGATCGTTCTTGTTGCACTTTTCTTGTTACTCTCGGTGGTTGCCGCCACCTAGATGGCTTGGAGCAGTGAAGGAGTGTTGGCACGAGTTGGTGATTGTTCGTGGCCACACCCGGTGTGATTGTTAGGGGTCCTTGTGCTTATTCCCCGGCGGAGCGCCAAAAGCAACTCTAGTGGAATGCTTGTGACTTGTGTACCCTCATCTTGAGTTGGTTCTTACGTTGCCTTTGTGTAAGGCTAGGCTTGTGTATGTCTATTAGCGCGTGAACCACCAATTGAGTGCGTCGTCACAACAAGGACGTAAGTTGTCGGCAAGCAACCGAATCTCGGAATAAATATTGTGTGATTTGTCTCATTGGATTTCTTATTGGACACTTGCCCGGTTCGGTATACATTTCTATCACTTGCACTTTACATTCTTTGATATATTTTGTGTAGTGATAGTTTGTGGAGCTAGTGAACTAGAGAAGTAATTAGTTGAGTAGCTAGTTGTTTTTAGTTGTAATTATCTTGCTAGCTAGCTCACTAGATAGTAAAGTAGTGACATAGCCAAATTGATTGACATAGAGATCATAACTTGCTAGTTTATTGGTCTAGTGTCTTGTAGGAATTTTTAATAGTGGCTTGCATTTTTAATAGAGCTAGAGCAAAACGCTTTATCGCCATTTAGTTGTCTAACAAGATGCTCTAATGTCTTGTAGGAATTTTTATTAGGCTATTCGATCACCCCCCTCTAGCCATTTAGGACCTTACAGTAGGGTCTCGCTGGAGCTCCACGGCTGCGGCCACGGCGGCGGAGCTCCGGCGAGACCCTACCGCGCCGTGGCATGACGGTGGCATGAGGAGGAAGATGAATAGTGCTGTGGTTGGTGATCTGATCTGCAGTGTTGATTTCCCATCCGACGGCTAACGTTCGTCGCCTAAAAACATCCCAAATTTCAGGCTCCTAAGATTTAGGAATTCCCTTTTTATATATTATTTTATTTTGGAAAGGAGGCAAAATATCTCGTAGTTAGATCTCTAGCCAAATTATTCAACTACCTGATCCTTGCGTGATGGTCACATGCATACAGTGTTGTACCATTCAGGTCAACAACTTTGAAGAAGGTATTTATGTGACGTTGTATATGGTGAAGTTTTTTTATGATCTAACTACCATAAGTAACTAGTAGTGTGCCCGTGCTAATGCTACGGCTACATTTCAGATATACAAATTAACACTACTATGAGACGGTATATGTTTCTATAGTCAAGCATAGTCCCTATACTATTGAATATACACAACTCTGTTTTTCTATAAAATTGTGCATTACGAAACCATGTTTAAACTATCTCCATAACATTAGACAAAATCAGTTTCACAAACAATACTTAATTTCTATTACAAACTTAATTTCTTTCCCTCGAGGAACAGACAACCTTAATTTATCCATTTAGAGTTAAAGTGATGCCTCCCATGTGCATCATTCACTAATCAGGACAATTTACATCAGGTCCAAAAAAAGGACTCAGCAGCCTGGAAGTTCTAGGCCTCCGACTAAACCCAAAGCTGGAAATCTGATCCCTACAGCACCAGTACAAAAAATAAAGGTAAACAGAACACATACAATCAGATGGCCACTCCACCAGGACTCAGCTGTCTCGAGCAGCACTCTTATCAGTTTTTCTTCACGCCATGAAGCACATCAAACTGCTGTTGACGCCATCACCTAGGTCGAAGTCCAAGCGTTCCATCAGGTCATCCCACTCCTCCAGGGGATCCTTTCCGGCCATGCCACCAGTAGCTCCAATTGGGACAATCAAACCTGCAGAGTCGCAGTTTATCCAAATGCCAGACTGGGCATAGAACAGCCCAATGCTTGACCATCAAGAGAATGGTGCAACACACTTGCCGCCAGGAGCGCCAGCTAGGGTACTAAAAATATATAGAGTTTATTAGTTTCCACAGTGCCCCAAGAGTAGCATAGATAAACACATCCAGGATGGCATGTTTTCTATCACAAATTCACATTTTAGCTAAAGATTCAAAATTATCCATCATATATCCATCAATTATCTCGGCTAGCTGAGACCAAACCCTAAACCATCATATATGCCATAATTAGCAGACAGTAAGTTGAACTGGTCATTTTCCAATTTGCTATCATCAGAGTCAAAATTCTAATTTTTATGCCATAATTACCAGACAGCAAGTTCAATACAAGAATCTGTTTTCTTTTCTCCAAGTCCAGCACCACGCCATCCACCGCCAGCCTCCATCCTCTCAAAAGTGCCATGTTGGTAGCATCCCCTTCCATAAATTCAAAAATTGAATTTAGCACAATACAAGAATGGAAGTAGTATCATAAAAACTGAATCCGCAGTATCATTTTTTTTTTGAAAGACCTGCCAAACAATCACGAAGGAACCTAAGCCGGTAAACAAAGGAAAGCTAAACATGCAATCATTTAACCCTGAGAGAGTACCTTAACAGAAGGCGACAACTTGATGTTGGTAACCTCTTAGAAACAATTCTGTCGATAGCATCTCTCAGCCTCTCGTAGTCCTCTTTGACAGGTTAGTATATTGCCTGTGCTAACCTCTTTGACAGATTAGTATATTGCATGTGCTAACCTCTTTGACAGATTAGTATATTGCCTGTGCTAACGCTATGACGACATAAAAAAATGAACATAGATCAACCAAAGTACGATATATGTTTCAGTAATCAAGAAACCAACCCATGCTAACAGTACACAGCAACATTTATCCACACACACATATTTATACCTGCCATTATGTATTTGTCGGGTAATTTCATGTAAAAGTTGTTATAACCACACACACTGATTTTCTTCCTCAAATTTCTTTCTACAAGCAGCTTGCAAGTTTGCTAAAAAATCAGTATAAATGCTGCCAAGAAAGAAGAAAAATTAATAGATAATTCATAGCCCTCAAAAAACAGTTTACACATAGTTACTGCATCCTGCACGGAAAGGAAGGTTACAATGCAAAATCACCTGAAAATGAAGAATCGATGGCTTAACTGATCTAGTGTTGTGCTGAAACTCTTACTTGCGATGGATTTCATTGTGCTGGCTGGCCTCTGCAAGACCATGCCTGGTGCTGCGTAACTAGTTTTTAGTTGTTAAGCCCTAGTTTGGTTTTGGATAATTGATGAAACCTATGCACTAACCTTTGTCATGATATGTGATATGAGCTAGGTTGGTGCAATCCAAGTATAGAGCATGGTGGCACTCAATTGGTGATGTTGATACCATGAAATGATGAAGATGGCCACATGTGATGATGATCAAGTGCTCAACTTGAAAAAGAAGAAAGAGAAAAACAAAACCTAATGGAGATCAAGGCAAATGTATAAATAGAGGTTTTGTTTCGGTGATCAAGACACTTTGGAGATTGTGATCACATTTAGGATAAATGGCCGTACTATTAAGAGGGGTTCTTAACTAGACAATTTGGTCATCTAGTGCCACTAGGTGTTGGACTTCATGCATTGCATTTAGGCCTAGTGCACTTCCGAGAGCAAGAGAAAATATTTATAAAAAATGTTTGGAGAAATGCTAACTTGGCTCTAACATGTTTTGAGAAAACACTTTGAAGGTTAGCAACGCTTGCAAAAGAGTGTTAGACCGCTCGTGAATTGAATAGAGAAACGAAATCGTAGCTAACGGAGGTGTTTGCCTCGGGGTGGTCACCGTCATGTGTGTGGCGGTGCACCGCCCTGGCCTGTCCGGTGACCGGCTGGCTGTGGTAGAACCGCCTAATCTAATGTCTCCCAGGAGTGCTCGTCTTTCATTAGCCACTAAGCACCTAAGGGAGAATACTAAATTACTCGGTTCCGTCGGGCACACCCTAGGAGAGAACCCGAAAATCCACGTTTTTCCATTAGAATCACAAAATAGAGAATAAAGCTTACATCATTCTTAACCATTTCTTACATCACTTTTAATACAACATCAGAGTATAATATTGATTATTATAACAGTGGAATATAATCATATTATCAGGGTTATAAACAATCTAATTGAAAAGCGGAATATAAACATGTGATCAGAATTACAGCGAAAATAAATATCTAATCATAACATGATAAAGTATTGATATATAAACTACGACAACAGATTATGAAACTTTCATTTATAAAAGCATTTGGTGAGAGTTATAAATAACAACTACGATCGTAGCGTAAAGGAATCCTCGCTGAGCCCACCAGGAGGTATCCACACAAGGGTCAGCTCTAGCATCCACCTGTCACCTGCAACAGGGGAATAAAACCCTGAGTACTCAATTGAACTCAGCAAGACTTACCCGACAGGAGGAAAGAAAAGACACCAAGGATATGCAAGGCTATCTGGCTTGTGGGTTTATTGCATTTGCAGGAAGCATTACTAAATGTGTGTCCTTATATTCGATTTTTATTAATAGTCGCGTTGGTTCATTAACTAACCATTCTATATAAGCACCTGTGCTACTTTCAAACAAGAGTTGAGCAATCAGTTCCATTTCTTCTTCTTTCAACTTTCAGTTCTTACTACGATGCTAGAGTTAAGACAAGCCGTACCGACTCGGCGGCGATTCGCGAACCAATGTGCCCAGCTGGGTGCCCCAAAAACACATGCCCCGCTTGTACCCCAGGCACAAGCAGGACCAACCCATCACTCTCCTGTCCTGGGTGTCCAAGTCCCCGTCCAAACTAGGACTCCAAGCCCTCGCCTCTGAGTTCAAGACTCAGTGCGGTGCAAGGACCTCCTCCACCAAAACAAAACCCTGACAGTCGATCCGGAAAGAGCTGGATCCATGACAAGATAGCAACAAATCTTCCAAGCGCCCATACCCAAATATATGCTCGGGACAATAGATCTGTGACTTGCCTTGCGTCCATTGCGGCCGGTCCTTAATCGACACAGACAGGAAAAGCAATGTAACCAAGCCATGCCCCGCGTCCACGGCGACACAACTTCTTACACCCACCAATACCCAAACCATATCCCTGCCCGGTCATAATTTTCCTTTCCACCATTTATATTTTCCAACTGATAATAATCCAATAATATATTTTCTATCTCTCGCGAGTGACAGCCATCACTCGACTTCTACCGGAATCCTGTAGCATAGCAATCTACCTGATCTTGTCATACTAGTAAGACTCATAGGATAAAGATATATATATATATATATATGCAAGTGCGTTTCAACCAACTCCTTAAAACTTAATGCACAATTATAATTTAAACTGCAGAAGAGTAGGGGTTATTTAGTATCTGCATCTTCAGATCATCCACCATCAACTGGATAGAAAGCCCGTTACATCATCTCCTAGAGAGAATACCATTACTCCATCTTCAGATTCCCAATCATCCTCCAATTGATCCGTTGGTCTATCTCGTACCTATATGATATGCAATGCGATGCAATGCAAAGACATAATTAATTGACTGCAACCGTAACTCGTAAAATATGATTTACGCCTCTCAAGTTAATGAGCTGGTTCTAACGACGATCGTACTTAGGTTACGTATCCATGTTGTCGAATAAGGCGTTACTTCCCAACAATTGTTTTAGTTATACAAACCCAAGTTGTTTCTTTATTTTATCCTATCGATTTAATCTTTATTCAAAATAGGGCATCACTATCTATCTAGCAAACTAATTATTTTAGAGCTACAAAAATTATAGGAAGTACCTAATATTGCTAGGAGCCTACTGTAAAAATTTTTGATCCAACAGTATTACCAATTTATCACAACAATTCCTACAAATTTATATTTTTACAATATTAAGTACCTTAAATTAATTATATAGCTTCCAAGAATATTATCACACTATGTGAACATAATATACGAACAGGTAGATCATAATTTTAGGAGACTAACAAAACTAGTTTCACCATGTTTGGACACCTACACAATTTTATATTGATTTTACGAGTTTATTTTCAAAACTAATTTAACAAGTGCTCAGAAAACTAAAGGCCAGCGGCCTGGCTCAGCCTGCAGACATGCACGTGGCCCGCTGGCCAGACGTGGCCCAGCGGCATGGCACCAGGCCCAGGCAGGCGGCACAAGCCGGCCCCAGCCATGGTGGCCACAGACCGGCCCAGCGCGAGGGCAGGCCGGCCCAGGCGGGGCGCGCGGCTAGTGGCCTAACAGGCCGGCTCACGCGCGATGAGCGCGGCCCAACAAGACGGCGGTGGTAAATTTGCAAGACGGCCCCTATGCTTTCCTTAAATTAATCCGCGGTACTAACGTACTATTTATGTGAGTCTAGTATTTTGCAATAGGGACCATGTATAAACTTTCTCCTTGGATTCATACCCTTTTCTACCTTCTCCAAAACAGAACACGGCACAGAGGCACCGACCAGCAGCAGCGGCAATGACGCGGTGGACCACCCGTAGGCGAGCCGCACGGGGAGGTGTGCGAACACGACCGTGCTCGGCCCGGCCGTGGCGCGGACCGGGGCGAAGCACGGCACGGCGGCTTCCGGCACGGATGACGGCCGGAGAAGCGACACGGGCAACGGCGGGCGGGCATGACGCGCTCGGTGGTGGCGACGTGCAGGTCACGGCGGCTCGGCGAGGGCGGTTACTCGGCACCGGGCAGACACAGCGCAACTCCAGCCAGACCCTGCACGTGCCGGGGCAGGGCGCAATGGCCCGGCCGCATGCGCGCAGCGCGGCGGTGGCCCGAGCAGGGACCGTGGCATGGCACCGGCCTTGCTGCACCAGAGGTGGCGCACGGTGGCCTGCTCCGCGCGACGCGGTGTCGGCGGAGGAGGTGCAGGTGAATCGGTTGGCGATGCACGGCCTTGGCAGATGCTGTGGGGCAACGGGCACCGGAGATGGAGCGGTGCGACAACAGCTGTCCGGCGTAGGAGGTCAGCAGAGGAACAGAGAAAGCGAGCTAGCGGGGAGGACAAGCAGGAGCTGGGCGCCGATGAGTAGCAGACCCGGTACGGGACCGAGGAGCGCGTGCTCGCGCGCAATGGCCGGGCGGCGGCGTAGCTACTGTAGTGGTGCGGCCACGGTGCACCCGGGGGTGGCGCTGAGAGCCTGCACGCGCTCGCGCAAGGGGCATGGACAGCGACGTGCGTGCGGGTGGCTCGAGCGACTGCGGCGATGGGCGAGCACGGAAGTGGAGCGGCACGGACGCTGGGGTACCGAGCGGGCATGGCACGGCGGCCGACTAAGGCAAGTTGGGAGGGAAAGCGGCACGGGCGAGCGAGAGGGAGGCGCGGACCCGCGCACGGGCTCGGCTGTGCCTGCACATGCGGTGCTGGGTAGTGGCGTCGGTGGTTGGCCATGGCGGCGTTGAGGTGCGAGGTGAGGTGCTGCGGAAGGGGCAGCTGTGGCACACGGGCACACAGGAGGGAGAGCAAGGCAGGCAGAGTAGCTCGGTCTTCAACTTAAGCATGAGGGCAGTAGACAGGCGTATTCAAGAAGCCAAGGGAGCGCGAGCTGGGGGATGGAGCCTCCTCCACGGCAGCAGAAAAAGGAGGAGACGAGGAAACAGCGCGAGAAACGTCGTACATGCTAGAACACTGACGCAGAGGCAGGATGGGACGGCGCAGCGTGGCCGGCAGCGGCACACCTACGCGTGCACAGGGAAATGAAAAGACCCGACATGGCAGGGGGCAGAGCCACGTGCTCCCTTCTAACTCCCCTGCGCGGTGGACTTGTTAAAAACGTGGGCTCCGTTGCGTTAAGAAAACTCTTCTCCACTAGATGACCAAAACCACAGCGGACGTAAAGACAGAACAATGTAGGTGCCAACCGGGCTAGGACGAGGCATGTGAATGCACGAGACGATCGCCGGGCAAATGTGGCAAGACCAGCTGAGGGAGGGGAAACAAGCAGCCGGCAAGGTCAGGAAGCTGGGTCCTATCTCATAACGCGCGCGTCGTACTGACGAGGTAGATGAGCTGATTGGCCAGCGACACTTTTGTTATTATTTTAACATCCACAAATTCATTTTCTAAAACAACTTTATGCATGTACAAGCATAACTAAAACTCCAAGGTTTTATTATTAGCAAATCTTACTTTTAACAATTTTTGGTTTATAAAAAAAATTCACACTTAATCAAATAAACAAGTCATTCGCCCTTTTATCTGCTATCAGACATACATACGTCAAATTTAAAAATCCGAGAAAAACATTTTAGAAATTTTTCTTAGACCTAAATCGCGGTGCTAAACAAGATCATAACACTAGGGGTGTTACAACCAACCCCCCTTAAAAAGAATCTCGTCCCAAGATTCGAACCAAGAACCCAAAGAGGGGAAACGCGATTACATTTCGTAGATCGAGGATTACATGACAGATTACACGACTTTGAATACTAAACCACACGGGGATCTAGGGATACATGGTTAAGAGCAACCTGATACAACTGAGACTTAATCCAGAAGACAAGATAGATGAGGGCAATGGAGAAACAACAAGATAATAAGTATCCAAAACATGGTGTAGGTCCAACAAATCCAAAAACAGTCTACTGAGAAGTAAAACATCGTGAACCCTAAGATTGACTACCCCAAAGGGAACTTGAACTTCTTTGAAAACCAGATCCTTTCTTCGTCTCAGATTACACTATCCCCTCAGACTGACAAACCAAGCTTTACAATGGCAACTGGATTTCGTAACTCTGCCCCGAATGCGAGGGAATGGGATGAAGAAGAAGAGCAAGGACCAAGGGTATCTTATAGTGGTGAACGGAGGTGGGGCGCAACACACCGGAAGTGGAGGCGGCATGGATGAGGTACAAAGACGGGTCATGCTATGGAGATAAGGTCGGACATGGTGCACTCCCTACACAAGTGAGCGGATGGGAAATAAAGGAGAGGGAAGGGGGAGGTCCGCTCGATGAGGCAAACGTGCGGGCGGTCGTGCCACCAAAAGAAGAAAAAGAGAAAGGGGAAAGGGGGGTTTGGTACGAGGACGAGGCATGGGAGTCGAGAGCCGACCGGATGCTGGGGAAAAGGAAAAACGCACAGTGCACAAAGACGGCGATTACGGCACGATGCCGCGGCCACGCGAGAACGGGGAGCTAGATGGCCCGACACAGACGGCGTTCATAGGGCACGCAGCGAAATGACCTAGCACGCGTAGCGCGGTCAACTAAACATAGGGCTTGGGACATGACATCCACTCAGACTGTTACAATCACTCCTGACTACCCGAGGCTAACTTTCCTTACTACTCTTCTTTTTCTTTCCTTTACTCGACCACATCCGGCTTTCATGTAAACTGAAACCATGCCATACGTTCTTCCTCCAAAACCACCTCCTCTTGCTTACTTTGAGAGAACACTAATTCATCAACCTGTTGTGGATTTCCCGTTTGAACACCTAAATATTTTTGAGAATATTTGTAGCTAAAGAGGTATGGCAGTGTAACTTGGTTAACAACCTCGATACCAGCGCGTGCCGAGCAGCGTCACCATGTGGCTGTTCCACAGAGAGCCCTTGGTTTTGTCGTGGCACCATAAGCTTTTAACCAGGCAACTATTACCAACTTACACGCCATGAAGGCGGTTGGGTCATAGACCATAGAGTAAGGGGAGTATTGCAAGGAAAGATTCAACAAGGGTTCCCTTTTACAACAAGGGACAAGGAATTCAAATCCAACGGCGGATTTGATTTAAAGAGATGCAAGTGTTCTATTGGGACATCCACAATTAGTCGATACAGTGTCCAATATTATCCAATCACGGCTGGTCTGCTGATATCTGGATGGTAACTTCTCTTGTAACTCACTTAACATCGCCCTTAAAAACTTTAAGCACGGCTAGCGAAACTTAAGGTAGATGAACGCAATAAACACGGCAAAATAAAGAAAATGCATATTCCAACGGTCTTACACGGGTACAACGTACTGGCATTTAGGCTCCCATTCACGACCTAGCATTCACCTTCCCTATGATGGACGATCTCAACAACTATGGATGACAACAACGGCAAGAGTATAATACCAGAGGACAGCGATGAAAAGCACTACTGCTACAGGTACAGCATTCCAAGGCAACTAAACTACCCTAGCCACACATCTTCATTCCTGGGCTCGATGGATTCTTCTACCACCCTGGCTATGGATCTACATCTTCTTGGGGCAATGGCTGAGTGAGAGGAATCAAGGGCTCTTCTTCTGACACTTCCGAAGGTGGAGGTGCTGGCGGTTCTACATCACCGGTTCTCCTTCTTTCAGGCGGGTGGATAGGGATCCCTTCTAAGATCGGGGCATCCTGCCTATCAACGGCTAGTGTCCTCCGCTTGGCCCTAGTGAACAGGTAGGCCTCACTCAGCTGATGGACATGCCAATCTTTAGCCTCCTTTAGGGCTTCCAACATGGCAGTCTCCTGGCTCTCAGCAGCTGCAGCACTGGCATGCGCTTCGGCAAGTTGCACCTGGAGCATCCGGTTGAAGATCTTGGCTTCCTCCGCCCGCTGGAGGCACGCCCTCAGCTCCAAGGCTTGCCGGTCATACTGCTCATCCAGAGCAAGCAGGTACGTGGTCAAGTGCACCATGGTAGGACTATCCTCTTGAGTATCCCGCCCTTACAAATCCTCCATGCGAGCCCTCCATGCCCGCCGATTCTTGTCCAAAGGTGGAAAGAACCTCATGGGGGTACGGGCAATGGGCTCCTCATAGATCTGGCAAAGGTACCATAAGGCTTTGCGGGCCACAACCTGGTAGGTGTCGATGAAGCTAAACCTAGTTGCGGTCACACTCTAGGCTTTAGTGAGGTCGGGGAACTCTTCACTCTTCCCGATGTAAACGGTAACCTCACACCGCTCGGTGCCATGCTCCTCATACTCACGGCCCTCATACTCGGGACGATCTTTGACTCTGAGCTTTTGTAGGGTGGCATGCAGGATTCTTGGAAAACCCTCAACGTTCAGGCAGTAACTACTAACCCAGGCTCCTGCCATTTTTGGTAGTGGTTGCAAGGAAGGCTGAGCGAAAGGCTGGCTCAAAAGAAAAGCTAAGCGAGCTAAAGTGCGCCGAGTGGAGGTACCAAGGGCTAAGTTAGGATCTACTTATAAAGGCAGAGCGTTCAGTGGTCCTAGCGCGGTCCACCAGGGTTCCCGCGTGGGATCACTATGACGAATCGACCAATTTCCACATGTTTGAGGCGAGCGACGTGCGATGCCATTTCTGATTAGTACGATTGTAGGGCAAGGGTCGGACAAGAGCGCAGAAAAGGGGTACGGGGCGACGTGGACCACGACAGGCGTGAACCACGGGCAAACGCGGAGCACGAAGCCATAGTGCAGACCTAACTCTGGAACAGGAACGAGTCAGTCGTGCACAATACAACACGCGTGACACCTATGGATGGCGTATCTGCAAGCAATACGACACTACAATGCACAACTAGAATATGTATGAATGCACGCCTTGTACGTCCTTTCACTGTTGCCAACATATAGGGCAACCGTTCTCAGATTTTGGCACAGCGTTCTCTCCCTGTAACTAGTCGATACTATCGAACTATGCTCGGGTCAGTGTACATGCAGAAAAACTAATTAAGCCTACCTAAGTTAGCAGAGTGGCATCTATCCTGGATACATAACCATAGTAATAGGGCTACTTATATAACTTCGCAGTTGAATGGCCTAGCTTTTTTAAAAGAATTTGTTGCCAAATTTTATTTAGAAAGAGGTTTTCAAAGCTTTATTTCCTCATTTATGCTCCGATACCACTTATGGCAGAACAGCCTAATCTAATGCCTCCCAGGAGTGCTCGTCTTGCATTAGCCACTAAGCACCCAAGGGAGAACACTAAATTACTCGGTTCCGTCGGGCACACCCTAGGGTAGAATCCAAAAATCAACGTTTTTCCATCAGGATCACAAATGAGAGAATAAAGCTTACATCATTCTTAACCATTTCTTACATCACTTTTAATACAACATCAGAGTATAATATTTATTATTATAACAGCAGAATGTAATCATATTATCAGGGTTATAAACAATCTAATTGAAAAGCGGAATATAAACATGTGTTCAGAATTACAGTGGAAATAAATATCTAATCATGACATGATGAAGTATTGATATATAAACTACGACAACAGATTATGAAACTTTCATTTATAAAAGCATTTGGTGAGAGTTATAAATAACAACTACGATCGCAACGTAAAGGAATCCTTGTTGAGCCCACCAGGAGGTATCCACACACAAGGGTCAGCTCTAGCATCCACCTGTCACCTGCAACAGGGGGAATAAAACCCTGAGTACTCAATTGAACTCAACAAGACTTACCCGACAGGAGGAAAGAAAAGACTCCAAGGATATGCAAGGCTATCTGGCTTGTGGGTTTATTGCATTTGTAGGAAGCATTACTAAATGTGTGTTCTTATATTCGATTTTTATTAATAGCCGCATTGGTTCATTAACTAACCATTCAATATAAGCACCTATGCTACTTTCAAACAAGAGTTGAGCAATCAGTTCCATTTCTTCTTCTTTCAACTTTCAGTTCTTACTACGATGCCAGAGTTAAGATAAGCCGTACCGACTCGGCGGCGATTTGCAAACCAATGTGCCCAACTGGGTGCCCCGAAAACACACGCCCCGCTTGTACCCCAGGCACAAGCAGGACCAACCCATCACTCTCCTGTCCTGGGTGTCTAGGTCCCCGTCCTAACTAGGACTCCAAGCCCTCACCTCTGAGTCCCAGACTCAGTGCAGTGCAAGGACCTCCTCCATCAAAACAAAACCCTAACAGTTGGTCCGGAAAGAGCCAGATCCACGACAAGAGAGCAACAAGTATTTCAAGCGCCTATACCCAAGTATGTGCTCTGGACAATAGATTTGTGACTTGCCTTGCGTCCATTGCAACGGCCGGTCCTTAATCGACACAGACAGGGAAAACAGTGTAACCAAGCCATGCCCCGTGTCCACGGCGACACAACTTTTTACACCCACCAATACCCAAACCATATCCCTGCCCGGTCACCATTTTTCTTTCCACCATTTATATTTTCAAAGTGATAATAATCCAATAATATATTTCCTATCTCTCGCGAGTGACAGCCATCACTCGACTTCTACCGGAATCCTGTAGCATAGCAATCTACCCGATCCTGTCATACTAGCATAGAACTACTATTCTACAGTTGGCCATAGAAAAACTTATTTTGTGGCCACTTTGAGTTACGATAGTTACTATGCTAATTTACGATACTACAGTAACTCCTTACTAAGTGGTTTACTATAACATTATGGTAAATATCACCATGAGTTGTACTAACACGAGTATCGTAAATACATATTCATGTTATCGTAAATTAGTACAAACATTATCGTAAATCAAGGTGGCTATAGAATAAGTTATTCTATGGCCAGTTGTAGAATAGCCTTATATATATATATATATATATATATATATATATATATATATATATATATATATATATATATATATATGCAAGTGGGTTTCAATCATCTCCTTAAAACTTAATGCACAATTATAATTTAAACTGCAGAAGAGTAGGGGTTATGTACCGGGGCTTGTCTGGGTAAAATATAACCAAAAGTTAGTATCTGCATCTTCAGATCATCCACCATCAACTGGATAGAAAGCCCATTGCATCATCTCCTGGAGAGAATACCATTACTCCATCTTCGGATTCCCAATCATCCTCTGATCCGTTAGTCTATCATCGTACCTATATGATATGCAATGCAAAGACATAATTAATCGACTGCAACCGTGACTCGTAAAATATGATTTACGCCTCTCAAGTTAATGAGCTGGTTCTAACGACGACAATACTTAGGTTACGTATCTATGTTGTCGAATAAGGTGTTACTTCCCGACAATTGTTTTAGTTATACAAACCCAAATTGTTTCTTTATTTTATTCTATCGATTTAATCTTTATTCAAAATAGGGCATCACTATCTATCTAGCAAACTAATTATTTTAGAGCTACAAAAATTATAGGAAGTACCTAATATTGCTAGGAGCCTACTGTAAAAATTTTAGATCCAACAGTGTTTACCAATTTATCACAACAATTCCTACAAATTTATATTTTTACAATATTAAGTACCTTAAATTAATTATATAGCTTCCAAGAATATTATCACACTATGTGAACAGAATATACGAACAGGTAGATCATGATTTTAGGAGACTAACAAAATTGGTTTCACCATGTTTGGACAGCTATACAATTTTATATTAATTTTACGAGTTTATTTTCAAAACTAATTTAACAAGTGCTCAGAAAACTAAAGGCCAGGTGGCTCTGCTCGGCTTCTGAGACATGCACGCCCCCCATTGGCGACGCTGCACCAGCCTAGGCCTAGGCAGGCAACAAAGCCACCCACCATGGTGGCCACAGACCGCCCAAAGACGAGGCGGGCCGGCCCGAGGCGAGGCGTCTGGCCAATAACCCTAACAGCCGGCTCATGTGCGGTGAGCGCGGCCCAACATGGCGGCGGTGGTAAATTTGCAAGAAGGCCCCCATGCTTTCCTTAAATTAATCTGCGGTACTAACGTACTATTTACGTGACTCTAGTATTTTGCAATAGGGACCCTGTATAAACTTTCTCCTTGGATTCATACCCTTTTCTACCTTCTCCAAAGCAGAACACGGCATAGAGGCACCGACCCGCGGCAGCGGCAACGACGCGGTGGACCACCTGTAGGTGAGTCGCACGGGGAGGTGTGCGGACACGACCGTGCTCGGCCTGGCCGCGGCGCGGACCGGGGCGAAGCACGGCACGGTGGCTTCCGGCACGGATGACGGCCGGAGAAGCGACACGGGCAACGGCGGGTGGGCGTGACGCGCTCGGTGGTGGCGGCGTGTAGGTCACGGCGGCTCAGCGAGGGCGGTTACTCGGCACCGGGCGGACACAGCGCAACTCTAGCCAGACCATGCACGTGCCGAGGCAGGGCGCAATGGCCCGGCCGCATGCGCGTAGCGCAGCGGTGGCCCGAGCAGGGACCGTGGCATGGCAGCGGCCTTGCTGCACCGGAGGTGGCGCACGGTGGCCTGCTCCGCGCGACGCGGCGTTGGTGGAGGAGGCGTGGGCGAATCGGTTGGCGATGCGTGGCCTTGGCAGATGCTGCGGGGCAGCGGGCACCAGAGATGGAGCGGTGCGGCAACAGCTGCCCCGCGTAGGAGGTCAACAGAGGAACAGAGAGAGAGAGCGAGCAGGGAGGACGAGCAGGAGCTGGGCGCCAATGAGCAGCAGACCCGGCAAGGGACCGAGGAGCGCGCGCGCTCACGTGCAGTGGCCGGGCGGCGGCGCAGCTACTGTAGTGGTGTGGCCACGGCACACCCAGGGGTGCGCTGAGAGCCTGCGCGTGCTCGTGCGAGATGGCTACGGAATGCCGGGCAAGGGGCGCGGACAGCGACGTGTGTGCGTGTGGCTCGGGTGATTGCGGTGGTGGCCGAGCACGGAAGTGGAGCAGCACGGACGCTGGGGTACCGAGTGGGCACGGCACGGTGGCCGGCTAAGGCAAGCTGGGAGGGAAACCGGCACGGGCGAGCGAGAGGGAGGCGCAGAGCCGCGCACGGACTCGGGCGCGCCTGTACGTGTGGTGCTGGGTAGTGGCATCGGTGGTTGGCCATGGCAGCGTTGAGGTGCGAGGTGAGGTGCTGCGGAAGGGGCAGCTGTGGCACACGGGCGCACAGGAGGGAGAGCAAGGGAGGCGGAGTATCTTGGTCTTCGGCTTAAGCATGAGGGCAGCAGACAAGCGTATTCAAGAAGCCGAGGGAGGGCAAGCTGGGGGATGGAGCCTCCTCCACGGCAGCAGAAAAAGGAGGAGACGAGGAAACAGCGCGAGAAACGTCGTACACGCTAGAACACTAATGCAGAGGCAGGATGGGACGGCGCAGCGTGGCCGGCAGCGGCACACCTACGTATGCACAGGGAAATGAAAAGACCCGGCATGGCAGGGGCAGAGCCACGTGCTCCCTTCTAACTCCCCCGAGCGGTGGACTTGTTAAAAACGTGGGCTCCGTTGCGTTAAGAAAACTCTTCTCCACTAGATGACCAAAACCACAGGGGACGTAAAGACAGAACAAGGTAGGTGCCAACCGGGCTGGGACGAGACATGTGAATGCACGAGACGATCGCCAGGCAAACGTGGCAAGACCAGCTGAGGGAGGGGAAACAAGCAGCCGGCAAGGTCAGCAAGCTGGGTCCTATCTCATAACGCGCGCGTCGTACTGACGAGGTAGATGAGCTGATTGGCCAGCGACACTTTTGTTATTATTTTAACATCCACAAATTTATTTTCTAAAACAACTTTATGCATGTACAAGCATAACTAAAACTCCAAGGTTTTATTATTAGCAAATCTTACTTTCAACAATTTTTGGTTTATAAAAAATTATTTTTCACACTTAATCAAATAAACAAGCCATTCGCCCTTTTATCTGCTATCAGACATACATACGTCAAATTTAAAAATTCGAGAAAAACGTTTCAAAAATTTTTCTTAGGCCTAAATCGCGGTGCTAAACAAGATCGTAACACCAGGGGTGTTACACTGGCTGAGGCAGAGAAGAGCGGGTGCTGCCACTGTTCCAATGGCACCGCCACCCCTAGGGCGGTGCCCACTTGGAGGTGGCCGAGAGCAGCGTGTTGAAGGGCGGTCACCGGCATGTCCGGTGTACACCGCCATGTGCACGGCGGTGCACCGCCATGGTCACCGTCATAAGTGCGGCGGTGCACCACCCCTTTTATCCAGAGAACAGGGAAACAGGGGCTCGGTAGGGTGGTGACCGCCACCCCTATGGCGGTGCCACCGCCACCCTGTCCGGCGCTCCAATGACTAGTTTGTGACCGTTAAAAATTGACCATTGGACAGGTCATCGCCATGTTCGGTGCCAGGCACCGCCCTGTCCAGTGACCTCGCAGAAACAGCTCCAAGGGGTATAACGGCTCTATTTACTTGTATGGCTATAAATAGAGGGTGTGCCCGGCCTTAGCCACTCTCTTGGCACCTCATACACTTGTGCACACCCTTTGAAAGCTGAGCAACACACTCCTCTCACTTGTTCACTTGATTTCATCATCTTGAGTGAGATTGGAGAGCCTCTAGTGCATTGCATTGAGTTGCATCATTGTGTGGCACTAGTTGGGTGATTTGAGCTGGTTGTGAGCTTGTTACTCCTGGTGTTTGCCGACACCTAGACGGTCCGGTGATTGGAGGATCGTTGAGCGGAGTTGGTGATTATCTCCGGCCTTGATCGGTTGCTTGTGAGGGGTCTTGTGCCTTCCCCGGCGGAGCGCCAAAGGCAACTCTAGTATATTGCTCGTGTCATTGAGCTACCTCACTTGTGGGTAGGTTCTTGCGGTGTCTAATTATGTGGACGAGGTTCGTGCAACACCTCTTAGCCGCTGAACCACCAAGTGTTGGTCGACACAATGGGGGCTAGCGTGCCGACAAGCACGTGAACCTCGGAAGAAAAATCTTGTGTCTCTTATGTAATTGGATTTCGCCCGGTGTTTGGTTGTCTCCACATTGTGATTGGTTCATTCCTCTACGCGGCGGTATAATCGCCTTACTCACTCATTTACATTCCCATAAACTAGTTGTATTAAGCTCTTTAGTATAGCTAGAATTGAGAGCTTACTTTATTGCTTAAGTTCATCTAGTGGAGCTCTTTAGTGTAGCAAGTGTGAGAGCTCTTAGTGAGTAGTGACTTAGCCAATTGTGTGCCTAGTGATTATAATAACTAGAATTATTGGATAGGTGGCTTGCAACCCTTGTAGAGCTAGAGCAAGTTTATATTTCGCTATTTGTCGTACTAATCAAATTGCTCTAGTGATCTTGTAGATTTTTAAATAGGTTATTCACCCCCCTCCAGCCATATTAGGACGTTTCAAAAGTAGAAGCTAATTAAGATCATTTGTTGTACTAATCAATTTTTGCTCTAGTTGATTGTGATCATGTAGGAAAAATTTTATATGCTATCCACCCCAAAACCCCCCCTTCTAGCCATCTAGATCCCATCACTCCTTTATAGTTGTAGCTCTCTAGTTGGTTAGTAGCTTGTTTGGTTGAGTGACATAGGCTACAAAACCTTACTACTAGAATTGTGTAGGGGCTTGCTTGAAGTGAACTAGAGCTAGAGCTTGTAGATGCTATTAGAGCCACCTTTTGTACTAACATTTTGCTCTAGTGAACTTGTGATTTTGTAGAGAATTTTTATAGGCTATTATTCAACCCCCTCTCCTATAGCCATCTAGATCCTATCACCGGAAGCACCTCATGGCTGTGGAACGGGATGGTGGTATAGTGCTTCTGCGTCTGTCAGGCTCTGAGCGCCTGACAGATTCCAGAGCTGCATGGCTTCTGGTCTTTGCTCGGGACGTTTGTTGGCCCCAAGCCAAGGTTGGAAACTTGGGATGGTCGCATGGGCTGAGGCTTAGCTAGGTTCCCCATTGTTTGGGAATCCCCGCATTTCGGCCGAACCCTCGAGCCCCGACAGATGGCGGCTCTCACCTTCTCAGGCTTGCCCCTCTGATATCGAAGACCTCCTTGGGGAGGCCCATCTGTGAGTTGCCGAGCCATCCCTTTCTGCCAAATGGTGCGCGTGAGCACACCCGATGGGTGTAGCCCTCGAGTCCCCGGCTAATTCAAAGAGTCGTTCGGGGGATTAGTCGGACTGTTGCCTTAATCCAGGGACTTAACGTACTGCCTAGTTAGACTCTCATCAATCGGCAAGGTCACCTAGAGTGCCAATGAATCTTGTCAAGAGGGGCGTTGGACAACAAGGGATTGGAGGAGCTAAAGGTAAGAGAGTAGTAGTAGTAGATTAATTTTTTGATTGATTGTGTGTGGTTAATCTCAAACAATCATGATCCTCCAATATATATAGAAAATGTGATCTATCCCAATAGAAACCTTAATAAAACATAATTTGCAAGTTTCGCACGAGATCGAAGGAATTTGCATCAAATTTGGTTGAATCAGACTCGGACAGACAAAAGCCCTGCTCGCTTGATCGTTTCTGTGGCTTATAAGCCATGCTGTTTTATTATGAGAGAAAAATATTGTATCATGACTGATAAGCATGATTGATACGATCAAGCGAATAGGGTGAAAACTGGCGCACGCCGATTTACAAAACTAGCCTGGGCCAGTTTGTACAGCCTAGAAAACCAGCTTTTTCCATCCCGATTCCATTGTCTAAAGAAATCGGTTCTCGGGACCAACATGGTCAGTTTTTACTAGAAGTTGCCTAATTTGTCTGATCATTTTTTATCACGACTAATTTCCAAACTCCAATTTTACTCATTTGGTCTCTTTTTGCTGTGAACAAAGATGATCTGCTTGATGTGTTTGCTTTAGCATTATGTGATAGTATAGTCCCATCTTAGCCTAACGTGTGGTCCCCACCTATTAGTCTATGTTCTTTCTCCTACCACATGTCAATCATGTTGCATCACTACTCGCTTTGACCTTGTGTGCCGCAACCCTCTTCTCTCCTGTCCACCCACGGCCCCTTTTCCCTCCCCCAACGTGCCATTACGCTGAGTCTGTTCGCTCGTAAAAATATTTTTTAGGTTGAAAATTCATCCAACGTGCAACATATTCCTTAGTATGAAGACTCTTAAAAATATTTTTATTAGACTATCATTTTTAAGAATAAATTCATCCGCGTAAAAATATTTTTATGTTGAAAATTATGAGACTATCATTTGTTCTCCAACCAAAACACCTTAAAAATGAGATCAACATATTCCTTAGTATGAAGACTCTTGCTACACAGACATGCAAGTTAGATTATCCGTGAACCTACGAATAGACTTAGGTTCCGTTCGACTGACAGAATTTCAACTAAAATTGGCTAAAAACACTGTTTTAACTGAATTGTTGTGAGAGAAAAATACTGTTTCAGCTAAAAAAAGAAGCCAAACAAACCGAATATAGAATATAGGTAAGCCTAATGAGACCTTAGTTTCAAAAAATAAAAAAAGGGTTACCTGCATAACCTACAAAAATTAAACGGATCCACGGACAGCCCACCTTGCATCCCTAGCTCCATGTAATAATAATTAGGTGATCAAGAAATTCAAGAAATCAGCACAATGTGGCATTCAAAATAAGTATGTCAGGAACCTTACACGGGTAATAGGCATGGGCGAAACGCTTGCACTTTGGAGGACCATGCAATCCCAGGTCAACTCAGGATAGTAAGCTAGTTTTGCTCGGCTCTTTTGTAACCAATCAGTCTCATCTCAATTTATTAGTAAACAAAACTGAGTAACCAACTATTATACCATCTATAAATAGAGGGGATATGTTCAAATTAAAAAACAGATGGTGTTAAGCTCTATGTTTTTTCTCAACATAACACAGTATAGAATCACTCATCGCTGCCTGAATCTATATCAGATTCAGCCCCTTGATGGGCCAATCCGTTCACGACCTTCCCCTTCCCTTTCCCCTTGTTCTTCTCATCCTCCTCGTCATCACTGTACTCGCTCTCATAGTCATCATACTCCTCTTCCTCTTCCTCCTCTTCCTCCTCAATACCATCCTCTGCAGCTGCCGCTGGCCCTTCTTCAGGCACATGGCCTCTTGTTCCAGCACGGCTGCGCTTCAGCACCTTGAGCTTGAAGCTGGTCTTGGTGTCACAGCCTATCCAAGAGTCGCACAAACAAAAAGAGGTGAGGTTGTGAGTACCCTCTGCTGGGGCTTGGAACTTGCCCATTACCAGCCTACTGCCTTTCTTCACCCTGTCAACTGCCTCCTTAACTGCATTTCCTATTTCCTTTGCACTTGCACCAAGTGCTTCCTGGGTCTCTTGTATAGCTTTTGATGCTGCAGTTATGGCAGTGGCCTCATCCATGAAGCTGACTTTCTGTGACAACCAGACATTAGATGCCACATCGGCTAGAAGCAGCCAGAAGTTTTCTTCCTTGTGGAACGGGAAGTTGGGACAATGGGGAAGAGCAGCAGTCAGTCCATTACGCCGTTGAAGCGAGACCCAAGCATACATTGTCACGACATCACCCTCTTGAATGCCCTCTTCACCTTCAGTCTCGCATTTAATGTCTACTTCAATAGAAGGAATCATCTCCAGGACAAGCTCCACATCCCGAGCTTGTTCTTCAGAAAGCCCAGCAACTTGTGTGAGCAATGCAGCACGATCCTCCACAGACATGTCACAAAGTTCTTGGAAGGCACGGATTTTCTGTAGTCAAACACAGAATAACGTTATTACAGTCCAGAGTTAAAAAGGATGCTTTAAAGATATGTCATCAATTTTTAAATTGCTTTGATTAATCTACTTTCTGCAAAAAGAATTTCAAAGGGCAGTGAGGAAATACCTTGCGAGCAATCTTTTTCACAGTTGCTTCTGTGAAATGCGGCAGCTGCAAGAAAGGCGCTATTCCTTCCGAGTTACCTCCACTAGCTTTTCGTGCACTTAGTGGTACAGCCTGCATATGTGTCATCCCAATACAACATTACAAATAATGGTGAGGAATGGCCTTGCATACTGGATCACATGAATTTATAAATGTTAAAAACAGTTACTCTTCTAGGCAGTTACTAACAAAAATTAACCCTAGATGTTTCAAACGACTAACAAAATTTTTGTAACAAAGCAGTACCTTTTCTAACTAAGCTCATAATAAGACAAATAAAGGGAGGCGTCGCATAAAAACTGACTGACCAACTTAAACAACAATAACAAAGCCTTTAAGTCCTATACAATTTGGGGTAGGCTAGAGTTGAAACCCAGCAGAAGCAATCAAGGTTCAGGCACGTGAATAGCTGTTTTCCAAGCACTCC
This sequence comes from Miscanthus lutarioriparius, assembly GCA_904845875.1. Classification (NCBI taxonomy): domain Eukaryota; kingdom Viridiplantae; phylum Streptophyta; class Magnoliopsida; order Poales; family Poaceae; genus Miscanthus; species Miscanthus lutarioriparius. Next base: position 54,087,268 of record CAJGYO010000017.1, on the reverse strand, counting down.
TATCTAAGGTTAAGTCTTTGGGTATATTCCATCCTTTCAAGTCTTCTTTTATTGCCTCTACCCAAGTCAACTTCAGTCTTCCTCTGCCTCTCTTCACGTTACTATCCTGGCTTAGGATTCCACTACGCACTGGTGCCTCTGGAGGTTTCCGTTGGACATGTCCAAACCATCTCAACCGTTGTTGGACAAGCTTTTCTTCAATTGGTGCTACCCCTAATCTATCACGTATATCATCATTCCGAACTCGATCCCTTCTTGTATGACCGCAAATCCAACGCAACATACGCATTTCCGCGACACTTATCTGTTGAACATGTCGTCTTTTCATAGGCCAACATTTTGCACCATACAACATAGCATGTCTAATCGCCGTCCTATAAAACTTGCCTTTTAGCTTTTGTGGTATCCTTTTGTCACATAGGACAACTTAAAGGAGCAGTTAATTAAAACTAAGATTTGAAAATCAATAAACCATATTACTGGAGAAGAATTATAATTAGCACACTGATTTTAACATAATGGCTACAATATTATTGCTTCATTCCCAGGTCCCACATACTTTTCTTGGCAAAGACAACACCTGGCCTAAGCAAGTAACAGTACGAAAGACAAAGGAAAACAATAGTCACCACTAATACTGACTGGACAGGGAACTCTCTTTTGACAATAATATGCTAGCCAGTTAAGTAAATAGTGGTGTTGATAACATGCATCACACCAAAACTCCAAAAGACTAACACTACCTTATTTCTGTTACATTGCACTCCCATCCTTGCAGCAGGAGTTGCTGCAATAAGTGGAAATGTGAACCAATCCATATTTTTCATTCTCCCTCCGTCCACAAGTCTAAGTCATCTAACCAAAATCCTGTTTTCCAAAAGTTTTCATCGTCTAGCCTTCTCTCCCCCTTTTTCTTGGATTCCAGCGACCGTGACCCCTCTCATGGCATGCAATTGAATGCATGGTAGCTCTACTGTTAGCCTCATATACATACTCCGTCAGGATTTCCATTGAATGAGCCTCAACACCACTCAGCTCCACAGCGCCACCACACTGCTCTGTTTTTGCATGGCGTTAGCATATGAAAACTGAACGGACGCCAACGCATTTAAGATGCCACGGAGACTAAATGAAAATTAGTGATCTTAAGCTCTCCTTGGTTACAGTGCGTGAGACTTATACGAGTTAAGACTTTTGGATGGAGGGAGTACAATTGATACTACTTCCATCCCCCAAGAGTGTCACTCACTTTTCGAGGAGTCAATGAGTCTCAAGTTTGACAAAATATATACAAAAAAAAAAAAAAAGTTGTAATAAGTATCATTAGATGGATTATGGAATATATTTTCATAATAAATCTATTTGGAGATGTAAATGTCCATAATATTTTCTATAAATCCAGTAAAACTTTAAAAAGTTTGACTTAGTCCAAACCTAGAATGACACTACACTTGCTAATAAAATATATATTTCCATCAATAATCAGGACCGCATAATATCATAAGATCTAGTTTACAATCCAACTAAAAGTGTAAGATTTTGAACAAATGGCAGTAGCTAGTATTCCATGAACAGTTTCGACAAAATCATAGGATAAGCTAATCAGCAGCTGATCGTCCACAAGAAATGACAGCTGAAAAATGCACACATAAAAAAGTAAACATACGCCTGAATGATCCAACTCACTTAAGCCACATAAGGGCTTGTTTGGCTGCATTGCAATGCAATCCACCCCAATCCAAATGGGTTAGGAGGGCACCTCAATCCCTTCCAACCCATGTGTATCAGGGTGGATTGGAGTGCAGCCAAACAAGGCTTAAAAAGTTTCATCTATTTTGTAGTCCATCATAGTACATCAACATGAAATGGTTCACCAGTTGTCTGACAAAAAATCATGTTGTAGACAGAAGTACCTGGACAATATTTTGAGAAAGCTCAATAACACCAATTGCAGGCCGGAGCCATCCAAAACCATGGGGATTCCTTGGTAGAACTGCAATCTGCAAGCCAATGAGTATTTCAATGTATGCATTAAACGTTTTTTTTGGGGGGGTGGGGGGAGGGGGGAATCAGTGAACTAGTTCAAAGCATAAAGTGAAAGGGTTACAACATAATGTGGCCTCTATTCAAAGTACAATAGACCTTTTTAACAATCAAAAAAGCTTGAAATAGGAGTACGAATGGTTTGGCAAACACATACAATGTGCACGAGATCTAATATTCCTAGCTTGTGCCAGATTAACCCTGGTCCAGGTAAGAGAGGATGGCATTTTTTCTTTCTCAGAAAAATCACATCACCAGACCAGAAACATTAATCTATTTACATATCTTCTATCTTCTATATCTAAATATGAGACCCCCACTACCTGATTTTCATGGCATCTCGTGCAGCCACATCATCGCTAATGCTCCACTGTTCGATCCTAATTTTTATGATCTATCATCTATCCGGCCCTTTCACATCGACACACACACACACATCAGGCTCATCCGTCCCTGTTTCATGCCCCAGACCCATCAATTTGCATCCCTGAAACCCTGTGTTTCCCCTCCACACCGCCTGCTTGCTTTCCTTTCCGGCCTCCCCAATCTATCGAGATGTCTCCTCTCCAAAGCAGAAGACCGATGCCTTGTTAATAAGATGCCAGCACCCAGAACCAGACATTCCCGAGCCCAATCAATTGCACCCATTTGTTGTCCTCCTTTTTCCCTTTGCTGGGTTTAGATTGTCATTCACCAGAGATCATTATGGAGAGGAGCCTAACTTGCTTGGACAAGCTTTCTATCCTTGAAGTTCTTCTGCCTACATCAGGGAAGGTGCGGAGGTGTGGGTGCGTGTTTGGGTCTATGTATGACTCCTTTTCTTCTACTAATACAATGATACGCAGCTCTCCTGCGTGTTCGAGAAAAAAAATTACGCCTGTTGATTGCAACAGGAACATAATTCAGTTTTCCTTTCTTCCACTTGTAAATAAGACCAAATCAATCTGTGACTCTGTTGACTTAGTATGCATGCTGTTATGTTCAACCAATCAGGCACTGTTCAGTTTCATCTAATAATATAATCACCAACTCAATTTTTTCATTTACTGATTTATTTTGTAGAGACTATAAATCAATTGAAAGTTTATGCACCCTTTCAATACAACTCAGAAATGACCCTCCTGTTCTGTAGTCACATTCTCTACGTGTGCCCATGTTTTAGTTTTGTAACTACCACTACTTTTGTGGCATTAATTCTTTTGGATGTTTCTATGAACACCAAACAATAGGCATGGAAAGCTCTTCAGTGACACAAATTTATAGACTGTTTCAGTCATCTGTTTAGATGTATGCAAATCAGGTGACCAAACTTCAGTTTGATAAGAAACCTAAATTGTTATTTTTGTATTATTATTCAGGCAGATCATGATACTACTACACAGGACATGCAGGTTCATAGTTCCTTTACTTGCTTTTATGGATGCCTCATGCTTAACTTTTATGAAAGAATGACCTTAATTGCAAATTGCTTATATTAATTCCAATTAAATATGTTATCAATCCAACTTATATAAACAAGTTAAAATATAGGAAAACCAAAAAGTTAAATGTCTACAACTGGTGGTCTGAGTTTGTTATGAAATTTTAACAGAAAGGATAAATACAAAACATTATAAATGGTGAAGTGTGCTAAAATACTATCAAGGACAGAAATCTAATGAGCAAGACATTCAAACAAGTACCTTAACGAGTTCTTCTAGAAGACGAGGTGCAAGTTCAAGCATGTGTCTGTAATCTTTAAGAAGTGCTGGGGTCAAAGCAAATGACTCACACGTGAGATGCGCCTGAATCAGCAGTTCCATCTGCAATAAATAAAATAAAGAGGTATAAGATTGTAGAACTTTTCAGATTGTGGAGATCAGTTCATATCTAGTGTATCATAGAATCTAGTCAGAAAAGACCAACCTTTACTAGTGATGGATGCTGCTTCCAGAACTTTGCTTGTTCTGTTTTAATGTTCTTTAAGTCCAGATTTAACTCACTTCTAACAGCTACAAACAATTTTTGCAGGGGTTCATCATCACTGCGTCGAACTGGCATCTCCATATATTCTGCAGCCTTGATGAAGACATCCATAACTTTGCTGTGACATGGAAACAACCCATGGCTCAGACAAGGGAAAAAGGAACATGATTTTGAAGGCTAGCAAGTTAATTAAGACCCAAAATAGAAGTTTCCTGGAAGCTACTAACAAGCATGGACTCATGTTATGACATGGCACGAAACCTTTGCTCATATAAGAGAAAAATAAACAAGACCTCTAAGAGAAACTCCAAGAGTTCATGTAAAAAAGAGATGCCAAATTACATGATTTAGCCATTATCTAAAATAGAAAATCCACCTAAAAGTAGAGTAACACAACAGCCTAGCTAAATTTTTCCATATCCATATTTGAAACTGTAACGTCATCAATCAAACCCCAATCACTAGGTGTTCTGGTTCGACCTCCGGCCCTTCAACCTTTCATCTTTTCCCTAGCTAGTACCTACTAGTAGCCTAGTACTCTATTAAAAGAACAACATTGCTGCTAGTCTGCTACTGCTGGAGCCGTGCAGCGAGTTTGCTACTACGAGGAAGAACAGCAATAGAAAGACAGAACAAATGAAAGCAAATAATGCATGCATGCACGCTAGTCTCCTACTACTAGAGGTGTTCCTTCGACCAGCCCCAGAGTTCGGCGGCCTGCACAAAGCAAATAATGCATGCATGCACGCTAGTCTCCTACTACTAGAGGTGTTCCTTCGACCAGCCCCAGAGTTCGTCGGCCTGCACAGAGCCTGTGGTGCGGGTGCAGCTGATGACGAGAGGCTCTTGAGCGCGCCCCTGGCACCCGCGTGGGACCAGTTGAGCTGTGCCTATTCCCACCGTCGCTCGTGCACCGGTGTGGGGCACTGGGGCAGCACAGGGACAGGGAAGGCGATGGAACACAGCTATGTGAATTTCTGTATCCGTGATGACGTTGATGAGCAGCGGCCCAGGTCGCCACCGCACTCTGATGGCGTGTGCCATGATGATGGCGACACCCCGACCCCGCGGGCGCCGGCGCCTGGAGGGAAGCAGCGCTGGTGGGCGCGACGCTGTGCACCAATTGACTCCTCGTACAGCTCTAGCACCACATGACGGGGGGCGCAGAGCTATCGTCCTCTCCAAGGCACGACGGTGGTTGCAGACAGGAAGGGTCGAAACCAGACAAGAGGAAAGCAGTCTACCGGCGGGATAATAATGCCGCGCGAAGCTCTCTTTGGCGGGAAGGACTCCCCATGCCCAGGAAATCGCATGGGAGGGGCGATGGCGAGCCTCGTAGGTTGGCTTTCTTTACCTAGCGGAATTCATGGGGTAGCCGGCTGGGTATTTTAGAAAGGCAGATACAATATCTATTGGAGCCTATTTTATGCCACAAATTGTCTAAATTAGATTCAAAACCAAAAATAGCATCTCTCTTGGAGTTGCTCTAACGCTAGCAAGTATAAAGAACCCAAAATAGAAGTATGTTTTGGAAACTCGAAGAAAACATGGAACTCATTTAATCCACCAGATATATAAGCTGGTTAAAATATATACTAGCCCTGTGGGGTGTGGTCAGCAGCAATAAAAAAATGTTAAGAAAAAGCGCATTATCATTTCTACCATTATACGGTTTTGGAAAAGGAGATTCTTGATGTTGTCATTCAAGACTTAGCAATGATTTCATCAGGCACTGTGGTTTTGCATGTGCATAGCATCTTTTTTTTTTATCAACTCATCAATGCTTAAAGGTAAAATTCGAGTTGTGCAAATATATTTACCCAATAGAAGTTTTTTTTTTTTAAAAAAGATCTACTGCTAGAACATTCAAGAAAAGAAGTCTCAGGAGCACAAAAAAAAGTCTTAAACAGCAATAAGTCGATAATAAATCACATTTTCACTTTCAATATTAACAAAAATCCTCTGTTGCTCATGGCATTACGAGACTCATGTCAGTCTAACATCAAAAATTCAAAAAACAGATACAAAGCACTTTCACTTTAAACAAGATGTGCTAGGGAAACACAAATATTAAACACCAAAAGTGACAATGCTAAATGACGTGTTCGCAAGTTCATACCTTGGAGCAAGAGATGGCTTCATAAAGTAGTAGTAAGTGGATAGAGTTTGATGCATGACATAGTTTCCGGTATATTTTGACGATCTTGACAAATAAATAACAGCTATCATCAAAGGCAATAATATACAAAATCCGACTATTCCAAGAAGCATTATCCCACCAGATGCACCGTCAATATTTAGTAAGAACTTGGGCAAAGCAATGCCCATTTGCATCCCCTGAATCATAAACAAGATGTATAGCCCGTTAGCTTTAGCTGTTCATGAAATATGACGTTGCAAAATTTAGCTTTCATTGAGGCATTAGGATCTAATCATGCTAATATTACCTGCCGCCCATCAGGGTGACCATATTTCTCATAATTCTCGCGAGATATAGGATCAGTTAATGCTTGATATGCCTTGGATATATATTCAACGAAGTACTTATGAGCCTCTGGGTAGGTGTGGGAGAGAAAGCATAAGAAGAGTTCACCAGGTAAGATTGTTTTTCTTCATTGAGCAGCATTATTATAGTGTTACAAAGGAGGTACCTGGATCAGGATTTTTATCAGGATGGTACTGAATAGAAAGCCTCCTATATGATTTCTTGATATCAGATTCAGATGCTCCAGCTTCCAGTCCAAGAATACTGAAAGGCTCAAAAACTTGGACCTAAGAGAATTCAAAGCAAAGTCACATGCTTATAGACTTGCATGTATAATATCTTCATTTCACTGAATGGTTACATAATATCAATATAAAGATGATTACATAATGGACCTGTTCGATATAAAGAGAGGGACATGTGAACCCTGAAGTTGCAAAAATCTATACAAATGACAGGGACATGTGAACACATAACTCTATCTGGCATCAGGTAAAAATCACAGACTATTGTTTTGACATATCACATACAAATGACAACCAAATGAGTTTCCACCAGTGAGAAAAAAAAAAGGGCAGATGCAAACAGTGGAAAGTATAAGCACTAGGACAGCGCACTTCCAACTGCTGATTTAACAAAAAAAAAAAAACAGTTCAACGAAGCAGATTTGAGTTACGTCAACTTGATAAGTATACTTGTATCGCAGAAAGAATTGCTCTATCTGAAAGCATCAAATTCTAAAGTAGCTCAAAGTTCACATACCTCACGGCTAACATGCTTTATGTAGTAAACCAGGAATATCATAACAATCCAGAGCAGAAGGATGGTTAGGTTACTGCACGTGGAGAAGTTGGATATCTGCGAAATAAGGGAAGCAGAACTTATTATTAGTCGGAAAAGCAAACCCAGTTATACCCCGAAACAGAAACTAAAAATAGCGCACACACGAAGTTTAAGGAAAACGAAGAATAAGAACGCCGTCCGCACCCTCTTGTAGATCGACTTGCGGTACTTGCCGGAGCGGTGGCAACCCGAGCAGCGGCAGTGGATGGTCTTGGCCTTCTCGGAAGCAGCGCGACACAGACGCAGGATCGTGTAGGGCACGAGGGGCAGCGCGATCATGGTGAGGATGAAAATCAGGAAAAGCGAGCTGTTCTCCTCTGCGGCCGCCATGGCTGCTGCGACCTACCTCCGCTCTCCCCCCCCCGGATCGTCTGCGATGTCGCAGGATTTTGCGGAGGCAGAGCCGGATCTGGCAGTGGGGCGAAGGGAGGCGGTACGGGGCCGGCGGATCTGAGGGGTCGGCGGCTCGCAGGGAGACGAGATCAGGGAGGCGCACCGGGCGTGGGCAGGATTTGGGAGCGAGGGGCGAGCTCCGACCTCCGGTGGCGAGGGGCGAGCTCCGGCCTCCGGTGCTCCGGGCCAGAGGCGAGAGGCGAGAGGCGAGGCGAGTGCGAGATTGGCGGTGACGGCTGCGGCTGCCGAACAGCCGGGTGCGCCGTGCGTGCGCGTGCTGGGGACCCTAACAACGTGAAGTACTGGGCTGGGGGCAACTAAGTGGGCTGGACGTGGTGTCGTGGACCGCCTGGTTGCTGGCGCGGCACTGGGCCGCTGGCGCTGGGAGGCTGGGGGCGAGTCGGGCGACTAAGGACTTGTTTAATTCCTCCCCAAACTAACCGATGACCCTATTTGAATGTTTAGACACATAAGTGTAATATTTAATATAGACTAAAAATAACTAATTATATAGATTACGATTATTTTGCGAGACAAATCTTTTAAGCCTAATTAGTCCATGATTTAACAATGTGGTGCTACAATAATACATGTGCTAATGACGGATTAATTAGGCTTAATAAATTCGTCTCATTGTTTACTAATGGTTTGTGTAATTTGTTTTTTTTATTAGTATCCGAACACCCCATGCGACACCCGATGTGACACTCCAAAACTTTACACCCTGAATTTAAACAAGACCTAAGGCCCTTTGGAATGCGGGATTTTTTTTTCTGGTTTCTATGTTTTTCCTGTGAAAAATAAACTGAATCCTGTAAAATTTCCATGGAATTCTTGTGAAATTCTTGTATTCCAAAGGGACCATAAGTGGGCTGGACGTGGAGTCGTGGACCGCCTGGTTGTTGGCGCGGCACTGGGTTCCTGGTGCTGGGAGCCTAGGAACACACCAAATATGGTATTCTACCGTGGGAAGGTCCCGATGGCATAAGTACACAGTTTGTCTTTCTTTCAATGTAAATCTATGTGTACCTTATTATTCACCATCAACGCAAATTGGATTCCTTTCAATCTCGAGTACTGGCATTGTGCTTTTCTCATTTTTTTAAGCGTGCAGTTTGACTTTGTTTCAATGTACATGCTAAACGTTAAATCTGTCTGCCTTGTATTCATCACCGTATCATACGGCACTCTTCGGGTGGTAATAGGACCCAGCCGCCGGTGATGGTACCGTGCATTCATCGCCGACTAGTTACAAAATTTTCAATCCCGCGTTTGATCCCGCCCACGCGGAACTGGGGATTTTTCGATTCCCGCGTGCCATAAAAGTTACCCTTAACAAAGCTTATCATCCTACAATGCTTAACAAAACTGATGAAATTTCGATTTCCACGCGAAACTAAAAATTGATGTTAGTTTTGTGCCATCTAATCAAATTTGCTACAAAACTTATCATCCAACAATGCTTAACAAAGCTATTAATAGACCACAGACCATATCGGCCCCGTTCGCTTCGTTGAAAAAACAAGCCGAAACACTGTTCCGGCTGATTTGTTGTGAGAGAAAAACACTGTTTTGGCTGAAAAAATAAGCTGAAAAGTACGGACTATAAGAAAAGCGAACATGGCCCATATGTTTGCCTTGAATCCATCCAAGTTTACTTACCCTGCAGTCAAGAGTAACATTCATTTGACTCTCTATCCCAAACAATAAGATAAAATGTTCAAAAAACAACTGATTCATTCATCTTCACTTTGGCTTGGACTATAGGAAGTAAAGAAAATTCAGGAAATGAACATGGTTTCATAAGTAGCAAAAAATAATTTCGAGGAACTATCATATACACTAGCCACTGCTACCCGTGCTTCGCTACGGGTGATGTGCTTGGTATAGGAATTTTTTTGAGAAATATGGCTCATATGTCTAATATGTTTTCTCATCGTGTTGGTACGGAATGTTGGTCTCAATATTTTAAATGAACATAGAGGTTGGTTGTCATTACATGGTGCCTATTCTAGGCCAGCAAATCAATGACATATTAGTGGAAAGAAGTATTTGATGGAGTTGGGCTCAAGCAACTAACACACCTAGATTTAAAGCATAACATTAGGTAGGATTACATTATAGGTGGAAATAGCAAAAACCACAACACAAGTACTTCTCCTAACGCGAGGGTTTACAAAAAAGTGAATTAAGATCCACTCCCCTTAGGCGAAACTACAGTATGCATCCAACAACTACGGACGACAACAACGGCAAGAGTACAATACAGGAGGACAGCGACGAAAAGCACTACTACTACGGGTACAGCATCCCAAGGCAACTAATCTCCCTTGGAACCACGCATCTTTATACCTATGCTCGGCGGATTTTTCTACGCCCTAGCTATGGATCTGCATCTTCTCGTGGCAATGGCTGAGTGAGAGGAACCAAGGGTTCTGCTTCTAACACTTCCGAAGGTGGAGGTGCTGGCGGTTCTGCATCACCGGTTCTCCTTCCTTCAGGCGGGTGGATAGGGATCCCCTCCAAGATCGGGGTATCCTGCCTTTCATCAACCAGCGTCCTCCGCTTGGCCCTAGTGACCAGATAGGCCTCACCCAGCTGATGAACATGCCGATCTTCGGCATCCTTTAGAGCTTCTGACATGGCAGTCTCCCGGCTCTCAGCAGCTGCAGCACTGGCATGCGCTTCGGCGAGCTGCACCTGGAGCATCCGAGTGAAGATCTCGGCTTCTTCGGTGCGCCGGAGGCACGCCCTCAGCTCCAAGGCTTGCCGGTCATACTGCTCATCCAGAGCAAGCAGGTATGTGGTCAAGTGCACCACGGTAGGACTATCTTCTTGTGCATCCCGGCCTTGCAAAGCCTCCATGCGAGCCGTCCATGCCCGCCGATTCCTATCCAAGGGTGGAAAGAACCTCATAGGGGTACAGGCAATGGGCTCTTCATAGAGCTGGCAAAGGTATCGCAAGGCTTTGCGGGCCACAACCTGGTAGGTGTCGGTGAAGCTAAACCTGGTTGCGGTCACACTCCAGGCTCCGGTGATGTCGAGGAACTCTTCACTCTTCCCAATGTAGACGGTAACCTCACACCGATCGGTTCCATGCTTCTCATACTCACGGCCCTCATACTTGGGATGATCTTTGACTCTGAGCTTTTGCAGGGTGGCATGCAGGATTCTAGGAAAACCCTCAACGTTCAGGCAGTAACTACTAACCCAGGCTTCTACCATTTTTGGCGGTGCCTACAAAGAAGGACTGAGCAAAAAGCTTGCTCAAAGGGAAAACCTAAGCGGGCTAAAGTGCGCCGAGTGGTGGTACCAATGGCTAAGCCAGGCTCTACTTATAAAGGCGGAGTGGTCTGTGGTCCTGCTGTGGTTCACTTAGAACTGATGAAGATCACTACTTTTCGTCTTTGTCCTACAAGCATGTGTACTGCTTTTGTTTTCCCTTCCCATTTTAGCTTTAGTCAGTGCTTCCGTGGAGGCTTCCAGTTATTCAGTGTCCATAGCTAACAGACCTAGAGATTGCTGAATTCTATATACATTCAATTTTCATGGGCGCATGCATCTTATGTCTTATCATAGTCGTATCGATCCTGGCTACTAAACATCTCTGCTTATTAAACATGTCAATAGTACTTTGGTTCTTTACTTAGCAAATTGTGTTCTTGGTATGGGTAAAGGACATTGAAGTGTTAGTATTTTTATGGGGATGGGTGCTAGTTAGCTTGAAGCCACTGCTGGTTTAAAGGTGTGCATGCATGCACTGCTGCTGCTGTTGGCCCACTTTTGACGTATTCTCGTAGAGAAAGGACATGCCATAAAATTTTACCTTCTCACAAGGAGATAAGAACGGGTACAGCTGGGGCACCGCCCATGCATGCAAAGCAAGCAAGGCCCCAAAGAAAGATGCATGCGCGACGCGCACTTTCGCATGTGTGCGCCACCACCATGCTAATCAGGCACCAGCCATGTAGGCACATCGTCCGTCTATTAAATGCATGGATGCATGTGTAAGTACAAATGTTCCTACATGGCCGGTGGATTGTTTTTATCTGATGGTAAGGAGGAGAGGCATTAAATGTGTCCACCTGCCTGACTTGTTTTTATGTGATGGTAGCTTGGAGGGAAGACATTAAATGCGTCTACCTGCTTTCGACCCACCATGCGTAGGTGAAGATGTCTAGTGCTTTCAAATTTACTGAGTGAATTTCTGGATACCTTATTGAATGGCCTCGGACACTGCTCACCTCGTGCGTGCAAAGATCTTGACGCTTTCCTTTTAGTGGTCTCCGCGCCAGACTCAATGGTGGACTGCGCCAAGACCAATGACCACTCTACCATTACAAAAGGCCTATCCTAGCCACTTGGTACCACCACTCGGTGAGTCTCAGCTCACCGTGGGATCGAACAGGACAACAGATCAGAGCAAATCCCATACCGTTCGGTGTGGACAGTTTGCACCAGTCACCGTCGAGTTGGTAGCCTATGATGCGATCTCGATCCCAGCGCAAACTCTAGCGACCGTGAGGCCATCAATTTTAAAAATCGATTAAAATTTATTTAAAATAACTCAATATAACAACCAGCTACTGTGTATATCAGTGCATCAAAGCCAACATGTCAACCCCACATTAGTTAGGAATCTAAGCTAGTCAGCTAGATATTAGTTAGAAATGCATGGTAGACATTATAAACTACTCTCTCAAGTCCAAAAATATCTAATGGACATTGGATTTTTTTAACTTGCTCTCCAATGAAATTCGAACACCACTGAATCATACATGGGGATGATACCCAAATCCAAATGGACCTTATCCAAGCATAGCCAAAACAACAAATAATATCCAATTACCGATCCAGCACGGATAGCCGCCCGCGGCTGTGCACGACGTGTGCTCCGGAGTCCCACACGCGTCGTCCCGAGGTGCATGGTCTGGTCTGCCTCTGCACCAACCAGTTGCAGGTGCATGCATGGCGTGCCGTGGTGTGGTAGACCAGACCAGGGTCACCCACTGCCATCAATCACCTCGCCCGCTGCATGAACCTATGCATGCATAACTATTTGTAGTGAATTACATCTACTTGAATCATACTTTACTATTTTTGTTTGGGGTGTAAATTTGGTATTCAATTGGTTTAAATTAATTATTCATAAATGATAGTGGTAAGAATTATTTGAACAGTTATCTAATCCTTTTTTTTGCTTTTTTATTTTTTTGTATGTTCGAATTGGTTTCCCTTTAAAATTTTCCAATTTGGCTTCCATACAAATAATCTGCCCGCGCTTCGCTGCGGGTGATGTGCTTGGTATAGGAAAAATCTTGAGAAATATGACTCACATGTCTAATATGTTTTCTCATCGCGTTGCTAGGAAAGGTTGGTCTATTTAGTACATTAAATAAGAAAATATGGGAAGAAAAACTAACATGGTTCTTTTCATTACAATGTTGTAAACGAACATAGAGTTTGGTTGTCATTACATGGTGCCTATTCTAGGACAACAAATCAATGACATGTTAGTGGAAAGAAGTATTTGATGGAGTTGGGCTTAAACAACTAACACACTTAGATTCAAAGCACAACATTGGCTAGGATTACATTATAGGTGAAAAGAGCAAAAACTATAACACAAGTATGGACGCCTCTGCATGCACGGGAAATAACTTGATACTGATAGCTAATATCATCGAATCTGCATTTGCTAAGACAAGGATGGAAGTAGAACAATATAGAGGACAAGTGTCCGAGAAAAGAAGATCTCTAGACTCCATCTCGCAATCCTCGACAAAGATATCAATTTTATTCGTGGTTCGCCAAGAAATTTGATCGAATTGTTGTCGGTTCAAATTTGTGTTTGCTATTACCAAGTACGTAAAAAAAGAATATAATCATTTTACATCGGGAGAGCGTGAGCTAGATGGGTTCCTGCTTGGACTCGCTTCTTGGGGCTTGTTTGCTTCACCATTCATGGGCTATATAGACATTTTAGCGAGATATAAAATTAAGCAACAAAAATAACAAAAAATATTATCAAAATGATGAAGGAACTTACGAAGCATTAGGAGATTTGGATCTTCTTGGTGATCTGCAAAACGCTCCGAGAAAATAACCGATTCAATATCCAAAATGCAGCTTTAACAACTTGGTTCCAAAAGCCATGACGCCGCGTGGAACGAAAGCAATAAAAGCTCACGAAAATTGAAGCGTTCAGTTCCATTCAAGTGTAACATTGTTGTATAATAATGTCAAAAGCCCATATATGAACTACAGCAACCACCTGAAGTGTGCCATAGGTAGGAAGAAAACTCATTCCCCAAGCATTGAACTCCAAGTACATTCCTAGTCAGTGTACCACCATAATCCAGATCACCAATCCTTAACGCTCCTATGTCCAGTATTCCAAACAATGCGCTTATGCCCAAGCTCTGATGCCAATCAGTTACAGGACACTAGGTAAAATAATGGGACGATTTTAGCTTGCCATACAAGCTCTCAATTAATAAGCACACTTTATAAAACCAACTGAACTGTAGCAAATCGTGGAAATCCTAGGTAAAATAATGGGACGATTTTAGCTTGCCATACAAGCTCTCAATTAATAAGCACACCTTATAAAACCAACTGAGCTGTAGCAAATCATGGAAATCCCATCCTCAATATCCTAATGCGCAATCCCCAGATGACCGCACAATCCCAAATAAAAGGGCGAGATAATTGAGCCTTCAAAAACAAAACAGAACAGACTAAGTAGTTCATATCGTTCATTGAGACTCTGAGCACTTGAGAAGGAACCCCAAAGCAATCAGACTGTACAACAAGCCATCATCATTGATACATGCTTGGGAGTGTAACTGTGTTAACCTGAACTTAACCGATGTGCTTATTAGAGAATGATTAGGTACCAAATATTCAGACCAATGAAGGTTACAGAACAAAGATGATACTTTAATAAAGATTGTTAGCCACTGTTTTAGGCTAAAACAACAGCAACCTTTTGGGGGAAAGGGCACAGAGTAGGCAGCAGGTAATTACGATACAGAAATAGGCATATTTGTAATTTGGCCAGATATTCTACTAATGCATATATATTGTGTTTTGGACAAAACAGCAGAAAAGAACTTGACACATAAGGATTCAAAGCGCAAAAAATCGAAAGCAGTGTATGTTACCTAGACGGAGAACGCGTCCTTTTGATGCGCACCTTGAACGGAACAAACAGGACCTCGATCGGGATCTAGATGTTTGAACGGCGAGTCCCGGGTGGTTTGGTCGCAAAGTATATTCCGTGTTAGTATTAGTTATCAACAAGGTTACCCATGACATCTCAAGATCACAAAGATACCTTGGGCTCCTCTTTTTTTTGCTGTAGCTACGACTTGGGCTTCTGCTCACGTGAGTAGGAGTGACCACGTTTGGCATCATATTCCTTCACCAGAAGAATAAGGTGCACGCTAACAACGAACTACATAAATGATCCCTAGGACTAAACCAAGAATGAGGATGCGATGCTTACCCTTATATAGGCTCTTCGCCAAAAGGTGTTCTGATTCAAGATCATCTAGCTTCTTTATCTACAACGGGTTGTCAATGACAAGAGCATAGTTCAAAGCATTAAGAGCACATTTTTAGGGCTATTGTAGAAGAGATCGAACTAACAATGACAGATAGGGAAGCAATCAAAGATCGTGGGATTGTAGAAGGTCAAAAGTAGATACATGAAAAAAAAAACAATAGAATGAAATGATTCACCCTAAGACGTAAGGGAATGTACTATGGACTTACAAAGATATTTCATAGCATCATAATTTGTGTAGTCCACAATTCCTATGGTGCCTGTAACAAAATAGAAATATATGATAAGAACTTGAAAAAGAAAAGATGTGTTAAGAACATAGATAGCTTTACATCATATTTCTTGAAGAAAATAAGGTTGAAAACCAAGCAACCAAATGAAATAAACCTTCACAATAAATAATAAGAGATGCTAGTAATCATGTTATGTGGCATTTATATGTGCCCAAATCCTAGAATAAACAGCAATGACGAGTACTTTTTTTGGACACATCAGATATGGGAAGGCTAAGTAGGTGCTCTTTCTAAAACTTGATAAGAAGTCATCAAAATGGTCGTGTCCGTATTCCAGATCAAGGGGAGAGAGATTATTGATGAAACAATGGTCTTTTATGGGGATTGAGAATATAGGATGTGTGATGAATGTCCCTATAAATTGTGGGCGACTTACACGGTTTCACCAGATAGCCATGTAAAGAATTGCTACTACTCCGAGATAAGCAGCCCACGTGTTCGGTGAGAGACAAATTGCGGGCAAAGAACCTAAAAGAACTTTAGCCAAAAAAAAAGGAAAAGATAAGCAGCTGTTCATTCGGCGAAAAAAGAAATTGCAAGAAAAAAAACTCTCAACATTTATGCATAAGATATGTTGTAGGATGATGCAACTATTTGGCCGTGGCATACCTATATACCTTTTTTTAATCGAAAATGTTAACATGGACATGAGGATCTCTGCTGTGCCGTGACGACCAGCTTCTTTGGATTCAGGCATCCAGAGTTCGGATGCTAGTTCATACAGTGATGTCGAAACGCTATTTATAAACGCAAGATTGTTCATTACACAGCACAATAAGTTGTGAACCAAAAAATTATTTCTGAAACCTGATACTGTTGAAAGGAGAGTGTCCTGTAAACATGCACATAGAGAGAGTGAGTGAGAGAGTAGGCTATGAAATTAGACATCGTAACTTGAACTACAACTTTTTTTGCTACATCTTATTAATAATTTCATTTACCAAAAGGTAGCATGGGTCATTAAGTTTTAGATTGATACAATTAGAAGAGATCTGATACTTTGGGTTCGACAAAACACGTTAAGCTATCAGATTAATAAGGAACGCAATGGAATTAGCCTTGACCTTTCCCTATATATCATCTAGTTGATGATGTTTGGCAAGTAAGCTAAGACCATGTAGGATCTGTATTGGCATATAGCTAATTCCTCTAAATTGGTATATATATATATATATATACAGAGACTGACATGCACGAAGTCAAGTCTGTTTCAATGAAGCCGGAAAGCAACTAACTATGGTAGGATAGGAACATTACCTGCCTTACCAAATATTGAAGGGCAATTCGCTCTTAGGCTCTTAGGCTGACCAATGCATCGTATGTTCTGCGGAAAGCAACTAACTATCGTAGGATAGGAACATTACCTGTCTTGTCAAATATTCAAGGGGAATTCGCTCTTAGGCTGACCAATGCATTCTATGTTCTGGCAGGTAAATATTGGGAAAATTACTGAAAATTTTGAAACAATGTATGTTGCCTATTCTATCACCAATTTTGTGAAATTACTGCGAAAATATTGTATCATCCAGCTAAGGTGTGCAAACCTTTGGCATGCGCTCGCACCGCAGCCTTCTTTTCTGCAATAAGAACGGCAATAAGCTATAAATGTTAGATATTTAGGAACAATCGTTGTACAAATAAATGTTGTATCACAGCGAAGCAAAAAACCCCAAAGACAGTTCCTGTTCTCTGCTTCGCAAGCATTCAACATTGTGATTTAGCATAAGAAAATGCAAGTTCATTTCCTTGTGTTGGATCAATTAGTAAGGCCATTTCTTTTTGTACTATCCTTGAAGATTATGTGTTCACATCACTGAATCTGAATTGCCAGCAGTAAGCCTATTTTTGTGACGTAAATTATGAATTGACATTGCACTTCGGCCTCTCAGTTTGAATATACTAACAGCCCATCAGAAGAGTAAACAGGAGGCAAAAAGTTGGTACAAATTACCAGTTTCGAAGCTATTCCAGTATGTTACTAACCCATCTTTTTTTTGCCTCATTCCAACTGCATAAAAAATATGATAGGTGGCTAGATGCTTAGCATATTCAAAGTACGTGAGGCATATACAGTAAACAGGGAAAACCTAGTTCATTGTTATGACATGTTTATAATGCTCGGTACATACAGAAGGGATGCGGCATCAATAACATATTGTTAAGTGCAAATTCTAAAAAAATAGTTCTTTATTTCCTACCTTCTTTGAGGTATAATCTTGCATATTATCACATAGGACATCCAGGAGTTGTAGAACCTGAAGCTCACTGAGCCTGCACCGTATATAGAACCAAGCATATAAATACAAAAGTAAGCAATGAAATATGTGTATATGGTAGATAAGTATGTGATGGCATAGGATGCTTGTGAAGAACTAAAGATGGACTGATCTCCTTGTGGAATGTTAATTAAGGGATAATTCCAATAAATATTTGTCCAATAAATATGTATGTGGCATGCAAAAAAAAATTTACCTGTAATCACTGTCATTCGCCTCCCTCCGACCTTTACAATTTAAGCGGTTGTGCAAGGCCAAGTGATTTGTCGGCGTCTCCTGCATTAGAGGATTCAGGAACACCCAAAAATTGATGGAATGGTGCCAACACCAAGAAACTAATATAATAATATGCTGCTAAGACTATGAAATGTTTGCTCTGTGAATTGGGAAAAGAATTCATATCTGCCAAAGATAGTAAAAATACTATTTAATCGAAATGAAACCGTAATCAGCATTGCGAAGAATGGCTGGAAACTCGGAATCACTAAATTAAAGGCAACTGAGAGAGAAGCTATTGATTCACTTACACTCGAAATTCCAATCTCTAGGTCCGCCTGGAAAGAAGATGAAGAGACACATCAGAATGTATAAAGTCGCATCACAAATTGGTGGAACAAAATGCAAGATACGAAAGACAAATCCCATTTGCCGACAATAGATAGGCGATAAGAGGTAGTGGCCTATGTCACTGAACTCAAAATTGAGTCTTCCAAACAAACGGTGTATTTCCCACTACCCGAGTCCAAAGATCTCGTTAATCCATTCGTGGTGAGGATAAACCGCCTCTAGCGATGGCGATGGTAGGCGGGGAGGCAACATATCGCATCCCATGAGCGAGGGGGCACCAAATTGGGGAGGACCACGTTGAAGGACGCTACCGGTGAGAACGGCGACGACGTGCGGGATACGCGCGGCGCAGATCGAGGTCGTGGCGGCGAAGCCTACAAACATGGGTAGGCGGATTAGCATAGCAACCAATATTAGCAAGCATACTCCTTTTGGACATTTCATCGAAAGCACCGCAATGGCACGTAATGCAAAGGGCTGAGGAGACAGCAGCTTGGGGAGCATGGAGTGATGGAGAGGAAGGAGAATGCGAGGGAAGAGACGATGGCGTGGCAGCACAAAGTGAAGACGAAGACGAACCCACAAAATTGACGGCCACTCGGTGGTGGTAGCGACCAGCGCCTGATGCCGAAGTCGGGATGGGGCTGGGTCGGCGGCGGCGGCGGCGGCGACAGCCCATGGGTAGGAAGTCGGAGGAGTTGGACGGAGGCGTCGAAGGCGAAGCGGAGGAGGAGCGGACCTCAACGTGGGACCCTTGGGCGGGAGCATCGCTGAGTTTCGCCGAGGAACCAGACCGCCACGATCGCGCCGGCCACAGACACAAGCCCCGCGCCGAGGGGCACCAACCGCTTCAGGCGTGCTCGCGCGCCGGTCGCGCCAGACAGGGGTCGGGTCCAGTCTTGTCTGCACGCCGACGCCGACGGGAGGAGTAAGAGTAAAAAAGTAAGCGAGGGCGGTCGGAGACACCGAGGCGAGGCGGGGTGGATGTGGATGGAGGAGGCCTCCTCGTCCTCGTCCTCGACCTCGACGGCGAGAAAAGGGGTCGGGTCGCCGTCTCCCCACAGCAAGAGGGGGCGGAGCAGGCGCTGGAGAGGGTGCACCGCTGGTGCAGGCGATGGGGAGGGGCGGCACTGTGAGAGGCGGAGCAGCGACGCAGGGGAAGGAAGAGGGCAGGGCGACAGCGACGACGGGATGCCGATTGGAGGGGACGAGATATTTTTTTTTGCGGGCAACCAGTTATCCCGTGAAGCGAGCAAGTGAAGTAAGCAATGTCAGCAGCTTTTGCAAGCATGCAAGCAAGGCCCCAGCGGCAAGACCACCATGTGAGGATGCGTGCCGACCACCATACGACACCGACCATGCATGCATGTCGAGAATCCACCGTCCTCTGCTACGCGCCACCGCCACCGCCACCGTCCATTTGCATGCCGCGTACAACCAGCAGGAAGCCGTACTTCATTTAATGCGTGCAGTTGCTTCACCGATCTCATCTGAGCCGTGGAATTTCGATCCAACGCACCAAATAAAAAGAACTTACGTGGACATCTAGAAGGCCACCGATTCGGCGTGCCTTCGTATCTTTAATTGTCCATATATGTTTTTTCACACTATATCCAGGCTTCATATTATTCTAATATATGCACTGAAACCGTATAGGAAAAAAACGTGTCTTATAACTCTGTCGTGACCATGCAAACACTGACAATGGCAGTTTCAGATTGTGACAGATACTCTAGGAGGTGCCAGTTACCATTTTAGTAAACTAATTACTTCAAGAGTCAATTAGAAAATCAGTGAGATATCATGTTTTCCTATGAGTGGAATGCATCGAAAGAACCGGTTGTAACTTGTACGCTATGTGATAAATTTCATAAAAGGAATCTCAACAATGAGAGAGCAATGCAGAGAATTGAAACATAATTACAGTACAACGATGTCTTTAAACACTGTTAAGTGAGGATACATATCAGTTTGTGAAGCAAGAAATTGTATATGGTGTAGCTATCTACCATGTTCTGTTTTCTAATGATTCATCGATGATAAATCCACTAATATTAGCTCTTTCAGTGAGATAATTACCTAAACAAAACATAATAAAAGCGAAATCTCCCTAGCGGTGCAAAACCATTCCCAGTAATGAAGTGGCAGTACTTCTCTTAATTTTCAGGTAGATATTGTGTATGCAGCCTTGGAAATTGACTCTTAATCAAGTTTTTCAGCAGATGACATAAATCTTTAACTTACAGCTTCCTACACTGAGTGAAGCAAAGCGGGTATATTTGATTAGTAATTCACATGGTTAACCTCAAACATACTAATCAGATCAGTATATCTTTTTATTTCACACTGAACTTAGTGTATTGATACTAACCATGATGATTTAACCTACAATAGATTCAGATCAGTATGTTTTCCCACTGTGAGATCCAAAGAAGCACATGAAGCCTCACCTTCTCCCAAGAGTAGCCCTCATGTGTGCCGCTGCTAATAGAAATTGTTTTAAAGTATGCTCGGGATATATTTAGTTGAGCTCATAGGTTCAAGGGAGCAGACCACTATCGTCGGCGCTTCGGTCCATGTTCTTAAATTGACATAATGACACAAGTGGAAAAATAATTTAAGGCAATGGAATAGATCCAATGGTGATTATTCTGTGTTATGGTTAGAGATGAGCACATTAATGGCTGTATGTTTCTAATTATTATGAGAATTTCTAGGATTTTTATCCTTTTTAACACATATTGTGAGGGCTATTATATATTGAGACTTTGTTCAGGAATTCCAAATAATAATATAAGATATGCGTTGTCATCATTTGCATTGGGTATTCAATGTGTATCTAGCAGAAACTAAGATTAAGTTAAATCACATTTTGTTGCACCACATTCTATGACATCATGAATATATATTTTTTGGCTTTCAACTTTTAATCTGATTAGTTGAAACTCACTTGTTTATTATATCTTTTAATCAAAATTTTCCTTTTATATTTTATTAAAAACATAGTCTAGGTTGTAGATAATGGCTTAAAAATCATTTCAGCCTACACCAGCCAACTCAAGATGTTGAATTTGTTGCCTCGAAAATTATATTTGTAGTAGTATTACTTTATAAGAAACACGTGTCACTAAAACTAAATACCATTACAGGTGTATTTTTTCCTATTCCCAGGTGTAGTTACTCCTATCTTCAATAAACCACGTT
Source organism: Miscanthus lutarioriparius (assembly GCA_904845875.1). NCBI lineage: Eukaryota > Viridiplantae > Streptophyta > Magnoliopsida > Poales > Poaceae > Miscanthus > Miscanthus lutarioriparius. Next base: position 54,065,629 of record CAJGYO010000017.1, on the reverse strand, counting down.
GAATATTGGTGCATACTCATTTATCATTTTGAGTATGTTTATATACTCATTTTAAAATATTTCAAATCTTACTACATGAAAATTTTATAAAGAGTCCATATTTTTAATATATTACTATAATATCATGATATTAGTGTATAAAATAAGTATAATCATATACTATATGTATACATGCATATTTGACATACATAGTACTCTAGATGGTCTAGTATGATCGTATGCTCCATATAGATACAGTAAGGCCCTGTTTGGTTGAGCTGTGACTTTTACAAAAGCTGCTATGGGTTGTGACTTTTGCAAAAGCTGCTATAGAAAAGCTGTTGTGGGATAGTTGAAAGCCCGTTTGGTTGAGTTGCTGTGATTTTTGGAAAAGTATCTCTCACTTGCAAGTAGGCCCCACATGTTATGCAGTGAATCTTCTTCTTCCTCTTGCTAGATCTCACTGCGTCAGGATGGCCATGCTCACCAGGGCAGGTCGCACCCGGCGGCCGAGGCTGGCGTGCCGCGCTCGCCGGGACTCGGTTGGGGTTCCCAATCGACCTGGGGTTGCAGCCATGGATTTAAATAGCGGGCTATAGAAAAGCTATAGCGCCGCTATAGCTTCTGGAGAGAGCCCGCGCTAAGCTATTCCTATTTTTCCGTTATGTCATTTATGACCGCTATATTACGCTTTAGCGTCGCTAAATTGCTTAGCTTTTAGAGTGATGATTTAGTTATTATATACTTATCTTTTGCTGTTAAGTTAGTCTTTTGTAAAATTGAACATTTGAGTTTTCACAAATCATGCTATAATGCCATATTAAATAACATTCCCTAGACTCCTAAAGCCTTGGAAACATATTTAAAAAAAAGGGCAGACTCAGTGCCGGAGGCTCCCACATGAGTGGGGTCTGGGGAAGGGATAAACCGAGACAAACCTCCCCCCGCAAAATCTGCGGAGAGACTGTTTCGAACCCATGACCTTGAAAACATATTTGTGTTTACTAAATTTCATGATTCCTGTATTTTTATGAATCAATTACTTGATTTTTATGGTTTTCTTAAAAACAGCTATCTGTCATAGCTCCGCTATAGCTACTCTATAGCTTCTGAAAAAAAAGTTGTCGCTATTTGCAATAGGCCGCAATTGTAAACTTTGGTTGCAATCGCGCGGAGGAGTTGTAGCGGGGGACGGATACAGAGGCACTCATCTTGCTCGACCTGGGGTTCCCAATCGATGAGCTGCTCCTAGCCCACATCGCCAACACGCCATTGGGGCCACGTCCGTGTGACCGGAGCAGGCCGCACGCACCGCCACCGAGATGGGACTGCACCGCCACCTGGGATGGGGCAGGGAGGCCTGTGGCCGGTAGGGGAGAATCCAGAGGGAGCAGCGGCGCGCCGGTGAGGTCCCTGGGCGACGCGGACATTGGGGGAGTCACGGCGCAGACAGGAGGAAGTCTGAAAGGTCCTAATGGCTAGAGGGAGGTGAATAGCCTATTAAAAATTTCTACAACAACACTTAGCAAACCGGTTTAGACAATTATGAGGCGAAGCGAGTATTGCGCTAGCCTACTAAAAATGCAAGCCACCTACCATAATTCTACTTTATATAGTCTCTATCCACACAATGGCTATGTCACTACACTAAGTTAGTGTGCTCTCAAAGACTAACTAAAGAGCCATGCTAACCAAACTAACAAGCTCTCACGACTAGCTATGCTAAAGGGCTTGACAACTAGTTTGCGGTAATGTAAAGATAGAGAGCAAGATAGTTATACCGCCGTGTCGAGGAATGAACCAATCAATCACAAGAATGAATACCAATGAAGACCAATCACCTCGGAATCAAATGATGACACAATGATTTTTACCGAGGTTCACTTGCTTGCCGGCAAGCTAGTCCTCGTTGTGGCGATTCACTCACTTGGAGGTTCACGTGCTAATTGGCATCACACGCCAAACCCTTAATAGGGTGCCGCACAACCAACACAAGATGAGGATCACACAAGCCACGAGTAATTCACTAGAGTACCTTTTGGCTCTCCGTTGGAGAAAGGTCAAGAACCCCTCACAATCACCACGATCATAGCCGGAGACAATCACCAACCTCCGCTCGACGATCCTCGCTGCTCCAAGCCGTCTAGGTGGCGGCAACCACCAAGAGTAACAAGTGAATCCCGCAGCGAAACACGAACACCAAGTGCCTCTAAATACAAACACTCATGCAAAGCACTTGGATTCACTCCCAATCTTACAAAGATGTTGAATCTATAATGGAGATGAGTGGGAGGGCTTTGGCTAAGGTCACAAGGTTGCTATGTCAATACAAATGGCCAAGAGAGTGAGCTAGAGCCGGCCAAATGGTATTTATAGACACCCCCAAACAATAGAGCCGTTGGCTCAATTATTGGGCTGACTGCGCGTCAACCGAACGCGCAAGTCGTATGCATCGGACGCACCGGTCGTGTATACCGGATGCGTTCGGTCGCTACCTTACCGCCACATGTCCAATTTCAAAATGAAGTAGCCGTTGCTGCCATATTCAATCTACGACCAGACGCTCTGTTATAATCGACCGGACGCTGAGTTAGAAACGACCAGACGCTGAGCTGCAGCGTCCGGTCGAGTCTAGAGAGTTCCTAGGCCGACCGGACGCGTCCGGTCACTCCGGACCGGACGCAGGAGACGCAGCGTCCGGTCAAGTCCAGAAAGCTCCCAGAGCCACTCTGGGCCGATCGGACGCGTCTAGTCACTTCGGACCGGACGCTCCCAGCGTCCGATCAACTGTTATACTGAACATCGACTTTGTTGATTCACACCGGATGGGTCCGGTGTGGCGATCGGACGCGTCCGGTCACTCTATGACTAGCGCGACTAACTTCTTTTCAACTCTATCTTCTTCACCCTTGCTCAAATGTGTCAACCACCAAGTGTATCACCTTATGCACATGTGTTAGCATATTTTCACAAACATTTTCAAGGGCGTTAGCACTCCACTAGATCCTAAATGTATATGCAATGAGTTAGAGCATCTAGTAGCACTTTGATAACCGTATTTCGATACCAGTTTCACCCCTCTTAATAGTACGACTATCGAACCTAAATGTGATCATACTCGCTAAGTGTCTTGATCACCGAAACGAAAAGGCTCCTACCATTTATACCTTTGCCTTGAGCCTTTTGTTTTACTTTATCCTTTTCCAAGTCCAAGCAATTTATCATCACCATGGCAACACCATCATCATGTCATGATCTTCATTTGCTTCACCACTTGGAATGTGCTACCTATCTCATGATCACTTGATAAACTAGGTTAGTACTTAGGGTTTCATCAATTCACCAAAACCAAACTAGAGTTTTCAAAGTCGCGACCAAACGGGAAAAGAACGAATCGTTATCTACATAACCAGTGGTAGTAGGGTAATTTTTTGCCCCAAAAGCCAGCGAAAGCAGGAGGAGGTGCTTTTGGATTTGTACTATGGGAAAAGCTGCTTTTGGGCAACAACACCTACAACTTTTGAGCCATTTGATTCTGCTTTTGGTTTTTGGGGGCAAAAACCACAGCCAAAAGCCCAACCAAACAGGGCCTAAATCTTGAGATATACACATAGGAGTAACTACATCCTAGTTGGAGTAGGAAATACTTTTCCATTACCATTATTGATGTCATAATATGTTCCGGTAAAAAAACTAAACTTAACTAAAGTAACAGCTTACAAAATTTATTGCAGAGTATTAGTGTAATTTAAAGTGTTGTTGGTATGTGATTTATTATGGGAATATTTTTGGATAATAAACTATTAAAATAAATATTAATCCTAATGTATGTATTGACATGATCTGTATGGAACCACACATCATGTATGGTTAGTTTTCAATCTAGCAATAGCAGAAGTATGCAATTAGAAGATATATAACTTACTGATCATTGTAGTTATTGAATTGTTTTCTCTAACATATATACTGATATATAAACATATATTGTAAGGAATACTTTAGTTTATTATTTATAAACAATAGACATGGGTAATTTAGAATAAGATTAAAGGGATTACTTTATATCTACCCTACCCTATAATACACCAGTTAGAATAAATCTACAGCCACACAACAAATGACTGCTCCACAGTCATGACCTATGCTACATCCACACCCATGAATGCACCCAGAAAATATAACACCATCAAAATAGATGCACCAGATTATCTCTTAGCCATTCTTTCTCATTACTCGTCCAAATCCGACGGCTCATGTTTAGTGTGTCTGCCCTCCGTCGCCCTCCCGCGACCAGCCGCCCACGCCCATGCCCTCGTTGGCCACGGTTCGATTCCACACCCACGCCCATTGTTTTTCTTTTTCCCCTTATGTTCTGTCCGCACTTCCTCTTCTCGTCGCGGGGAAATGGCGCGCGACTAGGGTTCCCAAGCCGCCGCCACGCCTGGGACGCCCACCGCCCCATCCTGCTCGAGTTCGTCGGTGTTGACCGCCTGGGCCTCCTCTCCGAGGTCTTCGCTGTGCTGCACGACCTCCACTGCGATATCGTCGACGCCAAGGCCTGGATGCACGGGGGCCATGTCGCCCGCGCTCGTGTTTGCGTCGTGGGTCAGGCGCGTGGAGTCCCGGCTCAGGCACGTCCTCCACGACGGCGCGGGCGGCGCGACGATGGTCCGGCCAGACGCCGCGGCGTCAACATGGACCGGAGGCTCCACCAGCTTCTCAACAAGGACGGGGAGGCCCAGAGCCGCCCCGACATAGCGGAGGCGCCCACGGTGATTGCCAATCCCAACTTCGCCTGTTACTTCCGTTTGTTCATCCGTCAGGCCGTGTCCGTCACCAGGTCGACTGGATTGCTCGTCATGTGCTCGATGGAATGCACCAAGGATTTAGGGCAGTTTTAATTTAATGTATTTTATCTTCGTGCAGGTACAAGTCAGATGTAATTAAAGGGAAAATGGACTCAATAAGGCCAGGAGTGAAGGAGTATTATTTCAATTTGGTAACTACTGTATTTTTTAATATTTAGCAGGGTTGAAAATGACAGGCTAATGCTTTGTAGCTCGTACATGAACATTATAGTTGTTCTGCATTTAACAACTGTCAAGGACATCTTTGAGTGCACATGTACAATACTATCAACGTCTTGCCATCTGTTGTAGAACATCTGTTTGTCAGATATTCAGTTTTTAACCATCAATAGGTCAATGATTCTGTAGATTGAGAACATAGAATTAGTACTCCTAGATTCTTCGTTGAGAGTACCTTTACGTTGTGGGAGGGTTATGTGGCTAGAGGAAGCAGGTTAGAATGCTGCTCCATGAGGTTGTGAGTTCGGTAACAGCAGGTAGCAACATTTAAGACTTCTGAAGAGTCCAGGGCTCTCTTCAGTCCTACTTTTCTTAAAAAAATATACAGCATATATTTTTTTATTTGAAACCACATATGTTCTTACAAATCACAAGTCAAGATGTCACATTTAGGATTGTGTCGATGTCCTAGAATCTACGTTTGTAATTGAGGTAATTTTCATTAAAATTGCTTTATTAATTACAGTAGTATGTGGAGTGAAAGAGAAATGCTGAAATTAATTGCATAAGTTAGGCATAGCAACTGTCCAAACTTCCTAATCTGGAATAAGCTGTGCCTTGTTTTGTTTTAGATTCTTGTCCAGAGAATCTGTATCTAGGGAAAAAGAAGTAGGCAAGACATGCAAACATAATCCTCTATATTTTTTCGTTAGTTGATTGAAGTTTGAATACTGCACCTCCGTTATTCATATACTTTGAATATCCTTGGGAAGCTCATGGGCTAAGGAATTAGGCACTTTAATATCCCCTGCATTTTGTTTCTGATGTACTGCCTTTGGAGAAAATTCATAGAAGCCATTGGTAAATTGAGTGTGTACACGCTGCTTTTAAGATTCTGCCTCCTGTTCCTGCACCCTTGATCCTGCCTTCATACTGGAAGCTCTTTTGTTGACGGGGAACTATGCAATGTCAGATTAACAGATTTTACTGTGATTTCTCTAATTACATCTGTGTATTCTTGTTCTTAGTGTACTTGGTATGATTTTAACAAAAAAAGGTAACTTTGGTATATCTAACTTGAATTTGTACCTGCCTCTTATTTTGGTAAGGATATGTAACTTCAGCATATACCATTATGAAACTGCAAAGATAGAACTCGTGTCCATTGAGAACTTGTATTTAAACTTGTTTGATATCTTCGTATTGCTATTTGAGTAACTAATTGTTCGTTTTATTTTTTTATAAATTTTATCCTATTTTTGTATTTTACCGTAGCGTTAGCACGGGCAATATACTAGAGAGGGCTGTACCTCTCAAGTCGATCTCCATAATTAGTGTTAATTCCAGTATGAGATGTTAAGGACACCTCCCTTTTTGATTGCATTGCATTGGTATTTGTCTTTGTCCAGTAAGATTTTTGTTCGCTTGTCTTTGCAATAGCTTCCTTTGTTCGTTGTTCCATTCGTCTACTAGAAATACTCTTCTCTAATCTACTAGATCAATACTCTTCCCCAATCTACTATATAGTTCTGGATGCTTTGTCTCAGGTTAGAATGCGATTCGTTGCTTTTTCTTTTTCTCTTTGAATTGTTGCTTCGTTTCCTGCAACAAGTTGGTAAGGATTTGCCTCCTTCTGTAACTTTTTGCAACTATTGCAGCTTCAGAGCTGCATATTGGATTGGACAGAGGAGCAGAACAATGACGATGCCTCACTGCGGGTGGACAGGTGGAAAACCGGGAAGCTGCCAAGTGGACTGCCAGTGGTTCCTCAGTCCTCACGTCGCCGAGTGTACTGCTGGTCAGTTCATGTACCCTTCTGTCTCTGCCTCGCTCCCATGGCTTCGGTGGAATCTACACATTTAGCCATGGCGATGTGCCGCTTGAGCTGCTATGTACTAGCAACATTTGTCTTTCCAAAATTGTGTTGATGGATCGGTAAACTGAAAAGGTTTTGGAAATATTGCAATTTTTCCTATGTTGTCTTCCTAGCAAACTACAGTGCAGACTGCAGAGTGGTAATTTTAGTTTTGGCAGTTTCTATAATCTGAAAATTATTAATATGGAGAGGAACGATTATTGCCCTTGTGATGCATAGGAATTATATTATATGCTTTATTAAATATTTGTACCGTGCTCAAGTCATGATTTATTTTATATATTTCTCTGAAAATGAACTGATTCTTTCAATTTCATTTTTCCAATATATGACGGTTGTTTTTATGTATATCTCTGAATGAAGCCGTGGCGTTAGCACGAGCACTGTACTAGTTTTCTTTAATAACAGAATATGTGAGTAATTTAAAAGTAAACTTAGGGGTTACTTTGCATTAGGAGGTTATTTTAAATTATCTTTCATAAAGATATAAGTGGATGATTTTAATAAAATATAAGGGGTTATTTAATATTATCTTTTATTATGGCAATGTTGGGTAATTTAGATGCAACTTTAGGGGGTTATTTTATATGTTTTAATAATAGCAGGTGGGTAATTTTTTAAAGATTAAAATAGATCTAATGGCTATTTGTGATGTTGGTTAGGATATACCGAATTTAAAGCTAAATGTTTCTAATTATTGCAAAAATAATTTAGGATTTATCTTCTTTCTTAGCGCGTCTCATGAGGATTAACTTGAAGGTTCCGTTGAGAGCCTCTAATTAGTGTGTATGCACACACATATTATATAAGATAACTCAATACTATAATGAAGCACACATTCACATGAGACGTGATAATTCATCCCGACCATTGAACATTTTATAACTACAATTTAAAAGTAACATTTAACAAACGTCCTTATTCACATGGTTTTATACATAAATCAAAGACACAAGGCTAGAGAAAAATACACTGGAAACTTTGAGTTTAAATAAAAAGATGATTCAAGTGATTTTATAGACCATCGCAGAGTTGGAGAGAGACGCTTAGAATTTAAATTAAACAATCAATTAGATTTAATTTTTTGATATATATGGGAAGACAAAGGACATGATCCAAACGGTTAACCAACACATTGACATAACCATGAAATAGTTTTTTAAACTAATGCGTGGTTGGAGATACCACTTCAAAGTTTAGTGATTTTGACTAACAACATAACGGTGCCTCCATCGTCTTTTGCCGACACCAGAACTAACTTGTCGCCGGTGCTCTCCCCCGTCTTTTCCTCATCCTACCAGTCTAATCCACCTTCTAGCGGATGACACCAACGCATCATCGCGCCTCGCTGCTGCCGCATCCCCGATCGACTTTGCCAACACAAGCTGCCTCCACCACCACCCTTCCACTAGAACTACTAACCCATCAGGCCATCACTAGTGCTCGGCCCACACCCTTACCCTACACCCAACCAGTCTCCGCCGCCTCCTAGCTGTTGATACCAACGAGTCGCCTCACCTCGCTGCCACCGTATACTTGACCAACTTCGACGACGTAACGTCGTCTCCACCCTTACTCGTGCCCACCACCACTGACGGACTAACCTTCCACTCTTTAAGATTCTCTTTTGACAACTTATATCCAAAACCCTGAATCCCTAATCCCTAAACCCCAAAGCCTAGGAAGACATCAGAGAAGGAGAAGCCAAGAAATTAGGTGTAGAGAGCAAAATAAGATACCACTACTGTAGTAGAAAATTTTCAAAAAAAAAAGGCTGATGCTCATGGACTCATGTATACAGCACGGCTCTTGAGAGGCATGCATGCTGCAGACAAGTAGAAGCGCCAGTACACTCGTGTGATACGATCCACGGCCATGGCCCTCGCTACCGTGTGCATCCAGTTGCTCGTCTTTCCTTCCTCGGATGACCTCACGTGGACCCCACCCTATTCCGTGCTGTGCAAGCATCCTGGAGGGGAGGAATGAACGCCCCCGTGGGCCCGTCGCCTGCTGCCGTGGATGCACAGCGCAGCCACGCCCGCCCCCGTCTATAAAATCTCCATCCCCTTCCTCTTGCAGCCAGCAGCCACGCCGATCACGAATTCAAATCAAACCAGCACAACCGACTCGCCCATCCGACCCCAAGCGCCCCAACCAGTGCAGAGCCTCACCGCCAACCATGTCGTCATCGGCGCCAGATGTGGCGGAGTCGTCGCGTGCCGCCCAGGAAGCGGAGCAGCAGCCCGAGTCAGAGCCGCAGTGCAAGTGGGTGGCCCTCGTTTCGGCTGCCGTCCTCCTTGGCAACTAGGATTGAGCGGGCCCAGAAGATCGTCGGCGGAACCGACGTGCTGCTCGACCTCAATGACCTGCCGCTGCCCTCCTACATGGTGCTGCACCCCCGCGTCGCCCCGGACCCTAGGCGCAATGACAAGCCGCTGTCCGCCTACATCCTCGCCACCGATCGCTCCGCCTGCATCCTCCTCTAGGTCGTTGAAGGCAACCACCCGGACTTCTTCCTCTGCAACACCCACAGAAGTACTGTCCGGTTCATAAACCCAGGGTCTCTCATAGACCGGCTTCCCAACAAAGACTCGCCCCAGCAGACAACATTGCAAACAACACGCAACTCATGGGCTGGCCCAAACACCTAAATGACAGGCCAGAAGGCAAACCAATCTCCGACCGGAAGGCCTAGCCGAGGAGGAACGGCTCCCGCTTCCTCCTCCGGCTCGCCTCTCCGACCGGAAGGCCTCACGAAGAAGGAACAATGCTCGCTTCTGACACCAGCCCACCTCCGGACGGCCTCTCCGGCCAGAGGGCCTGGCCAAACACCACTTTCTGACTCCGACCCGTGTCTCCAACCGGGGATGCGCCGAACCTCTGCTTACAGCTCTTCTTCGACTGGCGCAATCACAGCCGACTGGGACCAACCGATCGGGGACGCCCACTCGGTAAGGACCAGGAAACGGATGGAGAAAGTAAGACAGGGCACTCAAGTCAACCGCAATACCGAGGAACGTATCCTGTACACCTGCAGGACAGTACCCTGCGACTTCCCTAGCATGACAAAACCCAAGCAGTATTGTAGGCGCTGACATTTCCCTACAGTGTTGTGGGCGCCATCAACTCCCATACCAGACAAACACGGTAAGGCTCCCCCACATGCCTCTGGGCATCAACAGTGTTGTGGGCACCGGCATCTACCATACCAGACGAACATGGTAAAACCCTCTGCATACCTCTCGGCATCAACAGTATGGCAGGCACCGACGTCTGCCATACCAGAAGAAGACGACGCAACCTCCCGCGTGCATCTGACATTAAACAGTATTATGGGCGCCTACCATCATCTTGTACCCACCGGCGTGGGCAACAAGACTTAGTAACATACGTACTCTCTCTCTCTCTCCCACTTGTAAGGCCATCCCCTTCATCTATAAAAGGGGATGCGCTCTCTCCCAATAGATAGATCGATAAAGTTCACTAGCACATAGCAGAACCACTAGGTTCAAACCTCGAGCACACGCTCAAACACATAGCACATAGCGGAGCTCCCGTTGCTCTCGGCCATTCAGACCGGAGTCCGACCGGACCTCTTGTACCCCCCATCTTTCTCCCTTTCGTTTGTAACCCCACAGCAAATTTCGAGCACCTGGGCTCAGGAATAAAGTCACCGACCGACTCAAACTGGACGTAGGGCACGTTGCCTAAACCAGTATAAACCCTATGTCATTGAGTGCTAGGCCACCTCCAATCACAACGTACAGTAAAACTACAAATATTTATGTGTTGGTCACTTTCTGCACCGACAGTTGGCGCCGTCCGTGGGGAAGACGTTGTACGTTCACACTTTTGGTCATCGGATGGCCCACTTTTCCGCCACCTTCGCCATGGCGGGCTCAAGCGATACGACTCGCTTAGGCTCACTGGACTTTCCCGTACTCCCACCTGTTGGGATGTGGGTTCCACCCGTCTTCAAACCATCCTAGGCCTTCCTCTTCGGAAGCTTGGACTTCATCACCGACCGGCTCAGCGTACTACACCTCCGCGAGGAGGCACTTGTTCCGGCGCCCATCGGAGGGGCGCCCTCCATTGGCTCTGAGATGCACGATGACTTCAATGATGAGGCGTCTGCGCTTCATTCTGAGCAAACTCTCTGCTCAAACCCCGCTGTGAGTAATGTGCATACTGTTATTTACTCTCTATTTACTATCTCCTGCCGATTATCCGGAGGGACCGTATTGTCCGCACCGCAAACACCGTATGATCGGTTCCCCTATGGCCTCGCGCCTCCCGCAAACGCGTGCACTCAGGGGCTCCGAAGGACGCTGGCGTCGCCCCCTCTCACATCCGAATTCATGGGAATGGTGAGCTATGCTCCCGCCACTTTTCACGAACTCCTGGATGACGAGGTTGAGAGCGATGGCTCCAGCATCGGCGATGTGGCACCTAGCCACCGTCCGTCCCGGGAGTGCGCTATGGCAGACGCTCTGGGCAGCCGCCGGTGGTTGCAGAGTTTGTGTAGACTCACACCGCTCTGGACCCGCGTGTGGGGGCCCTCGTGCTTGCACAAAGAGCATGCCGAGGAGCTACGACGATGGCGGCAGAACTAGCCACCGCCTGCGTCGGCATGCTCGGTGCAGCATGTTGCGCCCCATGCGCAAGACCCGGTGGGCGGCACCCGGGGTTGCGCCTGCCAAGTCCAATGCGACATCATGAATGAGGGGAACGACCCCCCGTAGTTCGCTTGGGCTAGCCAGAACATCGCCGCTGCGGTAATGCTTCTGCGCGGTGTTTCCGAGCCTGTCGACCCCTAGGAGCGGGTGGTCTACCGGAACCTCCGGGCACTGGTAGAAGCCGCCGCCATTCAACAGGCGGAAAGCTTCGCATCACGACTCTAACTCATGCCCTCTCTCCCCACTCGAGGAGTGGGGATGCACCAGACAGATCGCTCTATTCGCTCACCGCTACAGCCACCAAGCACGGCTTGGGAGGCTACGGCTGCGCCGCAGTCCGACCTGGTGCCTGCTACACACCGACCACTGGTACGCGAACGGCTCGGTCTGCACCATGATGCTCACAACATCATCAACAACCGGCATCAGGCCCAGCATGATGATGACGTCCACCGGGCGGCGATAAGGGCAGGCGACACGGGCCCTAGACGAACCATCGAGGGGAGTGGTGAAACGTGCCCCAGGCATGGCCGTCGGCCAGACGACTAGAGTCCCAGCCCCGAGGGCCTAGGACCATAGGCCTTTGGCCGATGTATCCGAGAGCGCCATTCCCACAGCGCTTCTAACCGCCCACCAACATTGCCAAGTACACCGGGGAGACGAACCCCGATATTTGGCTCGCCTGCCTAGCCAGAGGGGTGGATGATGACCTTTTCATCATTCAATATCTCCCCATCTATGTGGGGGAACATGTTTGGGCGTGGCTTGAATTCCTCCCGCACGACAGCATCCGTGACTGGGCGGACCTCAAGAGGGTCATCGTTGGAAATTTCTAGGGGGCGTATATCTGCCCTGGTAACTCTTGGGACCTCAAGAGCTACCAACAGGAGCCCAGCGAGTCCCTGTGGGATTACATCCATAGGTTCTCCCAACGATGCAACTCCCTCCCTGATGTCGTCGACGCATATGTCATCAGCGCATTCCTCTCTGGGACGACCTGCGAGTCCCTGATCCATAAGCTTGGCTGCCTGAAGCCTCATACCACCCGTGACTTGCTGAACGTCGCCACTAACCATGCCTTCGGCGAGGAGGCGGTCAGAGCGGTCTTCAACGGAGGCCGGGACAAAGGCAAGGCCAAGCGTGCGGACCAAGATGAGGGCCCCTCCACATAGAGGGGCAAGAAGAACAAAAAGGATTGGCGCCGACCGGACAACACCGCGTTGGTCATCGTAGCTGATCGCACGGGCAAGCAGCCCCAGTAGGGTCTGCCTAACCACTTCAACAAGCTCATGGATAGCCCGTGCACCAACCACGCCTACCCCGTCAAACACCTCTACAAGGACTGCGAGCTCCTCAAACGTTTCCTGCGACAGGCCGATGGACCAAAAGAAGGAGACGGCAAAGAGGCGGTAGCCAAGAAAGGAGGCGCGCGAGCAAGGACGGAGACGGCTTCCCTGACACTAAGGAATGCATCATGATCTTTGGTGGATCCAACGCCATCTGGTCCAAGCGCCAACACAAGGTGCGCTATAGGGAGGCATGCACCGCCGAGACGGCCATCCCCTCCTTCCTTAGCTGGTCGGAATCTCCGATCACCTTCGATTAGAGGGACCATCCCTCCCACGTCGTGAGACTAGGATGCTACCTGCTCGTCGTCGACTCCATCGTCCGCAAGAAGCGCCTCACCAAGGTGCTAATGGATGGAGGCAGCGGCCTCAACATCCTCTATGTCGACACCCTCGACGCCATGCGCATCCCCCGATCGGAACTCCGCCTAGCAGGCTCTCCCTTCCACGGGGTGATCCCGGGAGCGTAGGCGTACCCACTCGGGCAGATCGACCTGTCCGTCATGTTTGGCAACCGAGCCAACTTCCGCTCGGAGGTCCTCACCTTCGAAGTGGTGGACTTCCTAGGGTCCTACCATGCGATCTTGGGGCAGTCATGCTACGCCAAATTCATGGCAATCCCCAACTACACCTTCCTCAAGCTGAAGATGCCGGGACCGAACGACGTCATCACCATGAGCAGCGCCTTCTCGCACTCCTTCACGTGCGACCGCGAGCATTTCAAGCTCGCCACCACGGTCATCAACTCATCCGAGCTCCCGTGGCTTAGGGAGTCGTTGACCCCAGTAGTCTTGGACTGCAACAAACCAACCTCCTCGACGGCCTTCCTCTCGCTCGAGGAAACCAAGGCGGTGGGAATCAACCCCACCGACCCAACCAAGACGGTGCGGATCGGGACCCAGCTCCCAGCCAAATAGGAATGCGAGCTTGTTGACTTCATGCACGCCAATCACGATGTCTTCGCATGGAAGCCATCTGACATGCCGGGCATACCGCGGGACGTCGCTGAGGACACACTGCGCCTCATCCCAGGCTCGAAGCCCGCTAAGCAACACCTACGCCGCTTCAACGACGAGAGGCGCAGGGCCATAGACGAAGAGATCGCCAAACTCCTAGCAGCTGGATTCATCAGGGAGGTATTCCACTCCGACTGGCTTGCCAATCCCGTTCTTGTTAAAAAGAAGATCTAGAAATGGAGAATGTGTGTTGATTATACTGGCCTCAACAAAGCGTGTCCAAAGGATCACTTTCCTTTACCGCGCATAGACCAGATAGTCGACTCCACCTCGGGTTGTGAGATCCTCTCCTTTCTGGATGCCTACTCGGGCTATCACTTGATCACGATGAAAGAGTCCGATTAGCTCACAACCTCGTTCATCACCCCGTATGGTTCGTACTGCTACGTAACCATACCTTTCGGCCTGAAGAACGCTGGCGCCACCTACCAAAGGTGCATGTAGCAATGCTTTGCCGACCAAATCGACCCGCTCGATCAGCCTGATCAAGCCGAGCGACTGAAACCAACAATCGCCGTCTATGTTGATGAGATAGTGGTCAAAACGGCTCAAGCTTGTGACCTGATCACAAACTTGGCTGCAACGTTCGTGAACCTCCGAAGGTTCAACATCAGATTAAATCCTGAGAAATGTGTTTTTGGGGTTTCGAAGGGGAAGCTGCTAGGATATATTGTGTCTGAGCACGGCATCGAAGCTAACCCCGAAAAGATCATGGCCATCTCCAACATGGGCCCTATACGCAACATCAAGAGCGTACAAAGGCTCACCAGTTGTCCGGCCGCCCTGAGCGGATTCATATCCTGGCTCGGCGAATAGGGGATGCCACTCTACAAGCTCCTCAAAAAGACGGACGCATTCGTCTGGATTGAGGAAACTCAGCAGGCTCTGGAGAGCCTCAAAGCATCACTGATGTCGGCCCCAATCCTCATTGCTCCCGAACGGGGAGAACCCCTCCTCCTCTACGTCGCGGCAAGCAACCATGTGGTAAGCGCCGCCCTGGTCATCGAAAGGGAGGAGCCAGGACACCACCTTAAGGTCCAGCGGCCCGAATACTTTGTCGGGGAGGTACTCACCAACCCCAAGGTACGGTACCCCTAGGTGCAGAAACTCCTATACGCCATGTTGATGGCGACCCTGAAGCTCCTACACTACTTCACCGACCACGAAGTCACGGTCGTCACTTCATACCCGCTCGAGGACATCATCTGCAACCGTGACGCTGCGGGATGGATCTCCAAGTGGGCACTCGAACTCATGGGCCATGATATCAGGTATATACCCCATACCGCTATTAAATCTCAGGCTCTCGTGGATTTTGTTGCCGAATAGACGGAGGTGCAGCTACCGACCCCCGGCGTCACCCACGAGTAGTGGACAATGTACTTTGATGGGTCCGTAATGGCGCCCGGCTCAGGGGCTGGAGTGGTTCTGATCTCCCCGGACGGGAGTAGGCTCCGCTATGCCATCCGCCTCCTTTTTCGGCCTCAAACAACGCTGCAGAATACGAGGCCCTCATCAACGTGCTGCGCATCGCCATCGAGCTCGGCGCTACGTGACTCTACGTCCGTGGCGACTCGGAGTTGGTCGTTGACCAAGTCATGAAGGAGTCCTCCTGCAAAAGCCCCCTCATGGAAGCATACTACCAGGAGGTGCACAAGCTCGAGGACAAATTCTAGGGGATCGAGCTGCATCACGTCCCCCAAAAGGACAACGATACCGCCAATTTTCTCGCAAAATTGGCTGCCAGGCGGGATCTGTCTCCAAGCGGGATCTTCACCAACGATCTCCACGAGCCATCCGCCTGCGTCCTAGAAGGTCCGATCCAGACGCACCCCGATGCCAAGCCAGCACCCGAGGGCTCCGACCCCGACGCCAAGCCGGCGCTCGGGGGCTCTGGCCCCAGTGCCTCCGTAACGACGTCACCCGCTGACGTCGCTGTGTTGGTACTCGACCAAACCGACTGGCGAGCGCCACTACTCACCTACCTCCTCGAGGAGCTTCTCCCACCTGAAAGGACTAAAGCCCGACAGATCGCTCGACGTACCAAGACCTTCGTCGTGCTTGGTGATGAACTCTACAAACAGAGTCCATCGGGGGTGCTCATGAAGTGCATCCCTACCAGCTAGGGGAAGCAGCTCCTCCTCGAGGTCCTTGCTGGTATCTACGGACATCACGCGGCTCTGAGGTCGCTGGTCGAAAAAGCCTTTCACCAAGGTTTTTACTGGCCCACCGCACTATGAGATGTAGATGAGGTCATCCGCAGGTGCGAGGGATGCCAGTTCTATGCTTGGCAAACTCATTTGCTGGCACAGGAGCTTCAAACCATCCCCATCACCTAGCCATTCACGGTCTAGAGCCTCGACATGGTAGGACCCCTCAAAAAGGGCCCGGGCAGCTTCACTCACCTACTCGTAGCGGTCAACAAGTTCACCAAATGGATAGAGGCCAAGCCCGTCACCAACATCCGCTCGGAAGAGGCGGTCAAATTCTTCCTTGACATCATCTATCGGTTTGGCGTTCCTAACTGCATTATCACTGACCATAGGACTAACTTCACCGGGAAGAAGTTCCTAGACTTCAGTGATGGATACGGCATCAGGATCGATTGGGCCTCGATCGGACACCCACGTACTAACGGTCAGGTCGAGCATGCCAATGGCATGGTCCTCCAAGGACTTAAGCAACGCATCTTCGACTGACTCAACAAGTATGCCGGGCGATGGGTTGTAGAGGTCCCAGTAATCCCCTAGAGCCTGAGAATGACCCCGAATCGATCCACAGGGTTCACACGCTTCTTCCTAGCCTACGGAGCTGAAGTAGTGCTGCTCTCCGACCTCGACCATGGCGCCCCAAGAGTGAAGGCTTTCGACCGCGACCGAGCCGTAGAGGCTCAGCAAGACGCAGTCGACCTGCTCGAGGAGGCCCGCGAGACGACCGTCATCTGCTCCACTCGCTACCAGCAAACTCTCTATAGGTACCACGAAAGGAAGATCAGGGAGAGGATCCTCGAAGTCGATGATCTCGTGCTCCGAAGGACCCAATCAATGAAGGAGAAACACAAACTCTCTCCACCATGGGAAGGACCCTATACGGTGACCAAAGTGATTCAGCCAGGTGCCTACTGACTGAAGGACGACAACAGCAACGTTCTCACCAACACTTGGAACATTGAACATCTACGTCATTTCCCCCCTAAATTCGGTCTTACCGCTTTTTGCTCCTGTAAAGCACCATAGCCCGAACACTTTCAGCCCGGGTCGCTCGGGGGCTCCATGAGGGTACAATACTAAATACTACCTCTCTTTTTTTCTGTCACATGGTAAAAACTTTTTTCCTGAACGAAAGCACATTCCATTCCTTTGATTACCCACGTGACTTTGTTCTTACTCCCGACCAAGCACACCCCGCCACGACCTACAGCAATGAGCAGCCGAGCCTCGCGGGCCATGCCCAGGCTCTTAAAAGTTGTAGCCTATGGAATGAATGGGAAGGTGTGAAAAAGAAAGGATAAGAACAAAGCTATGCTAGGATAAAAAACAAGGAACGGATAGTGATTCTATCACAAAACAGAACTGATGTATTCATTGATACAAAAACTGTTCACACGTGGGATCCCCCACGAACTTAACGATTACATTTGCTGACTACTTGTACTCCAAATACTACTGTGGCCACTCGGCGGCATCAGCTGATGCCAAAAGAGAGGCCACGGCACACGCCACCGGACATAACCACCGCCGCCCGTTTCTGCTCCCTCGACTTCGGCAAGCGCAACGGGTACCTCAAGGACCCCGCCCGGTTCCGCTCCCTCAACTTCGGCGAGCACAATGGGTACCTCAAGGGCATCGCACCCATAGATGCTCAGCAGAAGAGCATGGAGCTTCTGACCATCTCATGCAGTCGAGGTAGCTCCTGGGCAGGGACGCTGCCCGCCGAAGTATGGTCGCCATGACTGGAGGATGTCTCATCAAACTTTATGAACTGACCAACCTGAGCAGCTGTAGGGGTGAAACCTCCCACCAGCCCAGAGAAGATTCGCCGGAAGGAGTCCATGTATGGCCCCATCCCGATGAAAGCCTCACAGACGGTGATGAAGCCGGCGACGTACGACACCCTCCAGTGCGCCACCTCCTTCGGTGGAACCAAACCCTTCTCAGCGAAGGCGGCCAGCACCATCTCATCTACATTGGGGGACCTCCAACTCGACATCGCGCTCCGGAATCACGAATGGGTCTATGAGTTCTCTTTTCCTTCTCCCTTCCCCTATTTAAAGAAAAGGTGGAGCAGTTGAGGAAAGGCGAAAGGATTAGGGAGAGAAACCCTCTCCCTTCCCCCATTCAATGCGGATGGGAAACGACAGGATGCGCCCTGACCGATGGGACGCACCCCGCCCAATGGAACGACTCCTGGTCAGACGGGACGTGGCCGAGGTATGGCCCACCACTACTGCACGACCGAGCGTGAGAAACAAAGTGCCACCATGCGCAGGCGTCCCTCCGCCTTCCCAGGCAGGACTTGGAAAGGCCCAACTACGGGATCTCCGCCCAAGAGAGACCATCGGGCTTCCTAAGTCAATCGAACGGCTCAGGAAAACGCTGAGAGATAGGTAAGAAGCAAAGGGACGCCCCATGTGGGCCACGCCGACTCCGTCACGAACGATGAGCACCGATCCCGGTCGGACATTTCTAATTGGAGCTCTTCAAACCCCGTCATTCTAGTCATCATGGTAACATTACTAACCCGCACTATTTCCTTATATAATCATTCATACATCCATACACGCATTCATTCCATACACCCATGCCCCCCTAGACGATTCTACCCGAATCGCCTGGGGGCTCGGGTGCCGAGGCATCACATATGAGGTTAAATGCATCACAACGCTCCGTGTTGCATCACGAAGCGGCAGTTGCCTCATTCAAACATGAGCAACGACCGACCGGGGTTCGAAGGTTGGCCCACGAAGGGCTCGAGGCTGCCTCGCGTCAAACAGAGCCAGGGGAGAAAACATAGATGAGCCCCGAGCGGCCCTCGCCTAGTCTACCCCAAAGCGGATAGGGTCATCTCAACCTTCTCGTTCCATCCTAAACCTCTACCAAACCCACAGAATCTCCATCGAGGGGAGGCCAGCGGGCCACCCGGGTCGGTCTCTAGAACGACCCAGGCATCTACCGGTTTGTAGGTTAAGGAGCAGTGGAATGTCATAAGAGGGCTATGCCGACCCCGTCATGAACGACGGACCCGGATTTCACTCGATCATACCCGTTAGCGAGCTCACCGAGCGCGTCACTGAAGCCCGAGCGATCGAGGCAAGCGACGTTAGCTCAGCCCCTCCGGTTGCAAGAAACCACGGACGGGGTAACGCACAAAACTCAACCGACCCCTGCCAAAGGCCAACAGGGCTCAGGGGCTTAAGACACTAAAAAATGCCACGGCTGCACCTGGGTCCATGACTCTGACTCGCCCAAATCCCTCGGCGCGCCCAACGCCTAGATCCGCGAGTCCGTTTCGATCCCTCGGCTGCGCCCGACGCTAGGATCCGCGAGCTCCGTCTTGCCCGATCCCAAAAAACAACTGCCTCGACTATGCACGACACCTTAGTTGATGACTCTGTCTTGACTAAAATGCACGCACACACGCCCGCTGACAAAAAACCCCCAAGCGATTCATCCTGAATCGCCCGGGGGCTCGGGGGCTACACCGGCGGGTGTGCTCGCGCGCACCCGCTGACGAAATGAAATGTCCCCCGCTGGCAACACGAAACCCCCCAAACGATTCTACCAAAATCACCTAGGGGCTCGGGGGCTACACCCATGGGTGCGCTCACGCGCACCCGCCGTCAAGACAGAAATCCCCCAGTCGATTCTACCCGAATCGCCCGGGGGCTCGGGGGCTCCTGTCGGGTTCATAAACCGTGGGTCCCTCATGGACCGACTTCCCAACAATGGCTCGGCCCAGCAGACAATGTTGTCAACAACACGCAACTCATGGGCTGGCCCAAACACCTAAACGATTGGCCAGAAGGACAAACTAATCTTCGACCGGAAGGCCTGGCCGAGTTGGAATGGCTCCCGCTTCCGACTCTGGCCCACCTCTCCGACCGGAAGGCCTCACGAAGAAGGAACAACGCTCGCTTCTAACACCAGCCCACCTTCGAACGACCTCTCCGACCGGAGGGCCTGGCCAAACACCACTTTCCGACTCTATCTCGCGTCTCCAACCAGGGATACACCGAACCCCTGCTTATAGCTCTTCTTCGACTGGCGCAATCAGAGCCGACTAGGACCAACTGATAGGGGACATTTGCTCGGTAAGGACTAGGAAACGGACGGAGAAAGTAAGGCAGGGCACTCAAGTCAACCGCAATACCGAGGAACGTACCATGTACACCTGTAGGACTGTACCCTACGACCTCCCTGGCATGACAGAACCCAAGCAAAGTTGTACGCGCTGACATTTTCCCTACAGGCTCCAACCCACCACCTCCGACGACCACCCGAACAGGCTCCTCTACTACTCCACCGCCAAAGGCCGGTGGTTCATCAGGGGGTTCAACCTGTAATAGGTCCGCATGCGCACCCCTTCTCCGAGACCGGCGTGCTCGCCCACAATGGCCGCCTCTGGTGGCTTGCCCTCGCCTATGGCATGTTCTTCTGCGATCCCTACACGCTCCAATTCGAGTCCCCCCCAGCTGCGCTTCCTCCCGCTCCCGGACAACTGCGAGATGGAGGGCGACGTCGGCTTCGACCCCCGCATCAGGACCCTCATCGACCAGCGCCGCTGCGTCAGGCCCAGCGAGGGCAAGCTGCGCTTCGTCGAGATCCACGGCCTCTCCTACGACGATCTCGTCGACGTACCCGCGGCTAACCCCCACCGTCCGGATGTGGACGCTCAATGACTCAGAGGGCCCCGACGCATGTACGTTCGAGTACGAGGTGTCCTTGGCCAAAATCTGGGGCAACAAGACCTACACCGACGCGGGCCTGCTGCCGGACGATGTGCCCCACGTATTCCTCGTCGACCCCAACCACCACTACGTTGTCTACTTCTTCCAGGGCTCGAAGCTCTTCGGCTTGGACATGCGCGAGAAGAATGTCGTCGCCTGCAAGGAATGCCTGATAGACCGTGATCAACTCAGGTTCCCATCCTCCCGCCCCATCGTCGATGCCTGGGAGCTACCGCCACCGCCAGCCACGCTTCCAGGAGACAACGACTCTTTCACCAGATGGTATGCACGCGTACATCCCCACTAGTTGCTCAGTTCTGAGGCATCCACTTGCCTTACCTACGGTTAGTGAATGAATCGATCGAATGCGTGTCTGCATGCTCGGCATTCAACTGTAAATTGTGCGTGTTTTTACTTAGACTGGCTAGGTCGTTTCCGACATTCATATTGGCCTATGTGCATGCTAGTAACAGTAGTATCTGAACTGGTTTATGCCGGATTTCCAGTTTCAGTTGGCATGTCTTACACACTGACCAGATTACAAGGGATCCTCGTGACATGTGTGCGCTTCTCCGATTCATTGCCTTTGCCTTATCATTGAGAAATATGTTCATTACTTTCATAGATGTACTATTCTGTTATGTACACTAGGATTACAACTGCACAACGTGTATGGATGATAGAATAGTCACTGAATTAGTCTGAATTTGGCATGCACAGAACACTGCTTCTGTTCAGTTCTTTATATATTCCTCTTGCGAAAAATATTTGATTCATGAATCATGACTATGACTTCTGCTAGTATTTGGATTTGGAATGCTGATTGCTTGCTTAACCCTTAATTGCTGCTCTTTTTCATGCTCTTGTAGCATTTGGATTTGGAATGTTCATTTAGAATAGAATCACGGAATTAGTTTGAATCTGGCATGAACAGAACACTGCTCTTCTGTTTGGCATCAGCCACTATGTATTCCTCTTGCTCATATTTGATTCATGAATCATGACTATGACTTCCACTAGCATTTGGATTTGGAATGATGATTATTGCTTGCTGACCCTTAAGTATTGCTGCTCTTTTGCATGCATGCAGATAATGTTTGGTCGACACAGTCTTACACCGAGGAAAAGAAGCGCCAGGTGACCGAGTCTGTTAGAGCATCTCCAAGAGTTCCCTAAATATTCCTCTTAAAAAGTCTATGTTTACCAACTCCTAAAAAGGTTTTAGGAGAAAAAAAGAAGTTCATCTCCAATAGTTTCTAATATTTGACTTCTAAAAAATCAAAAGCGGGTCCCATTTGACGTTTTTTTTCTACAATCTTCTTTTTTTCCACGCGAACCTCTTCGTCGCCAAACGTATCCACGCCGCCGCCGCCTGCTGCTGCTCTTCCTCCCTTCGCTCCTACTCTTCCGCTGCGGCACGCCGCCGCCGCCGCCTCCATGTCCCAGCGCCGCCGTGTACCCTATCGTGCCGGTGCCGGGAAACACTTGCAGCCAGCTCGAGGCGCGCCTCAACGACGCGTACGAGCCGTCCCCGGAGTCGCCGCAGTGCGGCGCGGGCAGCGACGAGCGCGGCCGGTGGTTCCGGTTGTGGAGGAACGCCACGGCCATGGATGACCCCACCGTCGTGTGACTCCACCCTCGGATTCCTCGCCGACACCGAAGCCAACAAGTAAGCACTGAGCCCGGCCGGCGTCGCCGGCCTACCCTACATACAGTGGCGAACACGCACATGCTGACCAGCCAGACCTGTACCTATATGGCCCGGCCGTACACAGAGACCTGTGCATGAGGAGGCTCATCGACACATGATACAATGCAAACTCATGGAATGTATAATCGGTTCTGGCCTGCTTCCTCCTGGAAGCTGTTGGTGTTCTGATCCATGGCTCCATTCGCGAACTCCTCATCGTTGCCGTACTGTTGCTGCTGCTGGTAGCTACTGTCGTGCCTGCCGTCGGCGCAGCGGGGTCGGCCGTACCCTGAGCCGGAGCCAAACTCCTCCTCTTGGCGGGGCGCGTCCGCATGGGGTTTGACTTGCGGCCGTAGCCGTACCTGCCGGCGTCCACGTCGTAGTAGTAGCGGCTGTTCTGGTATAGCCTCGTGTCACTCATCCCGTAGTCCCGCTGCTCCTGCTGCCTGTGGAAGCCCGTGAAGTACCACGGCGGCCGGCCCCTACCGCTGCCATTTTCCGGGTACGGCTGTATGCCGTCGAGGTCTCCTCCGGCGCCTCCCTCCTCCTCGGTGCCAGTGGTGGTGGGTGGCATGTCGGTCGGCGGCCGACCCCTGCCGCTGCCGTTTTCGGGGAACGTCGTCCGGACGCGCTCGCCGCCGGCACCACGGGCTCTTACAGGGGTCGCCGCCGCCGCCTCCACGATACCTGCTATGGCCGGCGCCACGTCGGTCGTCGTCGTCGTCAGCTTCTCGGCATTGCGGTGCACGCCACGGCAGAAGTAGTCCGGCGGGTAGTTCTCCTCGGGGCGGCCGTAGAGCCCGTACCCGCGGCCGCTGCAGGCGGTTGAGGGGTGTGAGAACACCGGCGCGGCATCGGTGTCCACGGTCACGGCGTTGATGGGCACGGCAGCCTTCTCGGGCTCAACAACGGTGGCTTCGGGACGCGTGGTCTTGCTGAAGAAGAAGCGGCCACCGCTCCACGCGTCCGCCGAGCGAGGCGCCGCGACGGCGAGTGAGACGCTGTTCGGCGCGCAGTACGACTTCCGTCAGGCTCCGAGCGTGGCTTTGTCTGTGTAAAGTTACGCGGAAGGGGAGGGATTTTCTAAGTCCTAAAAGATTAGGAGTAAATATTTAGAGTTGTTGGAGAAGGTTTTTTCCCATCTTTCTAAAAAAATAAGGATTAGAAAGATGTTTAGGAAACTCTTGGAGATGCTCTTAACTCTTGGCTAAACCAGGCCTGGCTGGAGTGGGCGAGGGACACGGACACGTCGGTCGAGAGCTAGAGGACATGGCAGATGGCACCACCAACATCTGATGAATCATCTATTAACTCGGGTGGCCAAGCTGATGATGAGCTGGAGATGCAGTTCCCCCTTTCTCTGTAGGTGAGACAGAGAACCCAGAGACCGATTCGTCGTGTCAACATGTGGAAGCTTCTTTCGATCTTGCGTTTCAGATACATAGAGTAGAGACTAGAGACTGCAGCTTTGTGTCATGGACATCTCATCCATTCTCATCTGAGACAGCGGCGGACACAGGAATTGAAAATTGGGTGTACAGGTTATATATATATATATATATATATATATATATATATATATATATATATATATATATATATATATATATATACACACACATGTGGAATCAAACCATTGTGGCATATGTAAAGCTAAATGTCCATTAATTCAAAGCAAACAATACTAGAACTAGAGCAGAGTACATTAGTACAATTAATTAATACATACAATATCTTTAAAGTCTCAACTAATAAAGGAACATTACAAATTCATTCGACGAAGCGGCTTTTGGAATTGAGAGATGATGTCTTCATCAGCAACACATAGAAAAAATTGCTTCTCAATGAATGTAACCAAGTAATCAGTCAAGTACTGATCCCCCATGCTATTTCTTAGCTTGTTCTTTATGAAGTTCATCACTAAAAATGCTCTTTCAACACTTGCAGTTGCAACCGGTAGCAATAGGACTAATTTCAGAAGCTTGTAGACATACGAGTGTAAGACATGCTTATTTGTTTCAACAAGTAAAACTGAAAGCTCGGCAATAATTTTCACTTTGCTAAATCTTTCATCACCACACATATCAACAATAAAGTTACCAAGCTGATAGGTTAGACGTCTCAAATCAGTGACTGAGAAGTCTTTGGGATAAAACTTTGCAAGTTTTACTAAGTTATCCTTGTCAAAAGAAGCAAATGAATCTTTGGGATTGAATGATGACATGCAAATCAGCAGATCAGTGTTTACCTCATCAAACCTATCATTGAGTTCTTTAAGCTGCCTATCAATGACACCAAGAAACATGTCAACTTTGAAACGATGATAATTTATGAGTTTGACATAGTACCTCTTTGATCTTCCAACTGATTTGTATCTGCCATCCATTTTAGGAACTACAATTTTGCGCTTCACACAAAAATAAGTGACATTAGCAAGAAATTTCTCCCATCCATCATCCTCTCGCAACAACTCAAGTTGAGTCTTTGTCAAAGATATGAGTGAAACAACATTAAGAATATCTTGGTCCCTCTTTTGCAAAGCACAATTCAAGTCATCCGTATACCCAAGTATGGTGTCTAGCAAATGTGCAAGGAACACAAATTTAAATGACTCAAATGAATATAATGCTATTTGAGCCTTTGAAGATTCTTTGTACTCTGTCATCATCTCCAATTTGTTGAAGTACCCATCGGATTGAACTATACATAAGAATAACATGTTGTATCGTTTTGTAGTGAGATCCCCAACGAGCATCAGCTGGCCTAGCTAACCCCATCTCTTGATTCAAACCACGACCACTTTCAATTTCACCCAACTCTAATGCTTCAATAACCTCTTCATCTTGAGCAGCTCGAAACAGTTGCAACCTCTTACAGGAGTTCCCAATGGTAGTCAACAACAACCCAAGCTGCTCAAAAAACCATTTGCAATCTTGGTTCTCCTTGGCAACAGCCACAAGGGTTAGTTGAAGCTGTTGTGCAAAACAGTGAACATAATAAGTAGAGGGAGACTCATCCATAATTAGTTTCTTTAGACCATTAACTGCACCCTTCATGTTGCTAGCCCCATCATATCCCTGCCCTCGAATTCTAGACAAGCTCAATGGATGTTCCATAAGTAAAGTCTCAATAGCAAGTTTAAGGGTTGCAGAAGTAGTGTCCCCCACATGGACAACACCAAGAAATCGCTCAACAACCTATCCCTTCTTATCAACATATCACAGGCAAAGAGCTAATTGCTCCTTTTGGTACACATCACTAGATTCATCCGCAAGTATTGCGAAGTAGTCATCACCAAGATCATCTATGATACGTTTAGTAGTCTCTTTGGCATAACAGTTGATGAGCTCTTTTTGTATCCTAGGGGATGTCAGCTTGTTGTTCTTTGGAGCATTCTTTAGAACAACCCTACTAACATCCTCAAAATTTTCTGCTAGCCAATTGAGAACTTCTAGAAAATTTCCTTTGTTAAGAGACTCCTCACTTTCATCATGACCATGACATGCTAACCCTTGTCTCAAAAGAAACCTCAAGCACTTAAGTGAATAACTCAAACATGCTTTGTACATAACTTTCTCTTCCGTGGTTCGCTTCACTAAAGTGTTTGCTATTGATGTTCGAAGGAATCAAATTTCTCTTGAGCTAGACGGTGTGACTTGCAAGCAGCATGTTTGTCAAATTTACTTGTATGATTTCAAAGCCTAAAGCCTCCATTCACAAAACTATTCCCACCTTTAGCTGTTTTATTCTTGAACAAATAGCAAATAAAGCAAAATGCAGCATCTAGTTTTACACTCTACTCAAGCCAACCATATGTATCAAACCAACTAGGTACAAAGCGATGTTTACCTCCAATATCTTTTCTTGGAAAATCATGTCCTCGAGGTTGACATGCCCCAATGCAATATATCTTTTTCTCACATCAGCTTGATCATTGGGATTATAACTTGATATGGGAATCCTCTCCCCAGGATTATGTGGAAGCCAGATAACATCATAAAATGTCTCTTCATTGATATCATAATCATCAATTCCCTCATGTTGATCTTCTTGTATTACCGCTATTGGCACTGCATCTCCCTTAACTTGAGGCTCTGTGCTTGCTACCTCTGGTTCCACTACATTTCCCATAACTTCAGGCTCTGTGCTAGCTACCTCTGGTTCCACTGTTTGCAATATCGGTGTCGAGTTACTAGCTATAGATGGTTTTGTTCTCTTTGCTGCTCTAGTCCACAAAGACTTCAAATCAATAACTTTTAATCTCTTTACTTGACTTAATCCCTACAATTAAATATATATATATGCTTAATTAAACAAATATGAATCAATTGCAAATTTGCAACAACCAATCAAAGATGAACTAATACTGTCTACTGAGGGCTAGATGTCTAGAACACCAATCTGTGGTGGCTGTGGCTCTGAACTTGCTGTTTGAACTGTTGTCGCTGCGTCTGCGTGTGGGTGCGGCACCGACGTGGCTTGCTCCATCTCATCCTCGGCGACTGCGGTATCTTCTCCCAAGCCGGTCGTAGCCTCCGCGCCGGCCATGGGTTCTTCTAGGCGCATCTCGTCCTCAGAGCTCAGATCCGCGCGACGCCGACCGGCAGCCATCCGGCGCCCGCCGGCGCCTGGTGGTGCCATAGGTGGCGGCGCAGCGCAAGCAAGGAACTACAAAGGGGATTTTTTTTTGTTCGAGTTGATGCAGCAGGGGGCGACGAGCGCTGGAGCCTGGAGGCGACCACGGTGCTCTGGTTCCCTCTGTGACTTTCCTTCTTGGGCTAGCAGGCAGGCCCAGCTAGATGGTGCACGGGAGGAGGCAAGAAACTGGCCTTTTAACACTTTCTTGGATCAAATATACATAGTTTGGTCTACTTACATGTATTATACATGTATATGCATAGTAGCTGTAAATTTTTTCTCAAAATTATTGGGTGTACATCTGTACACCCATGTCCACGTACTGCGTCCGCCCATGATCTGAGATGATGAAAGAAAAGGAACAATCATACCGGGACCGTTAGTTGTTATGGAGATGTGTGTGCAGTTCCAGTACTGGAATGCCAGTCCTGTGGTAACCTCTTCCTGTTTTTTGTTTGTTTGTTTCGGAATGGATTGCCTGTGTCTGTTGGGCTGTGAGAACCTGCAATGTGTCGCAAGTCGATCTGCTAATACAAAAGGAGTTCAGTTTTGGTTCTCCGTGTTCATTCCTTATCCACTTTGTCCTGTCCTGTTTGCATGCTAGTACAAATGGAGTTCAGTTTTGGCTTCTTGGTGGAGCCGTGGAGGACAAGAGGAGCCGCAAGAGTGGCACAAGGACAACGGTCAACGGCTACTCTGAAGAGCAGTGCAACAACGTATAGCAGAGAAAGGTGGCGATCATGGCGTGACAGATCACAGATCCCGGCCACCGGGCGTGCCGCCGCGGATCCCGCACGCCGATGGCGCCGATGTTTTTTTTTGTTTCACTTTGTTGTTGTTAGAATTAATTTTGCCCATAATATTTGTTCACCATACAAATGATACACATGATACACCAGTGATTTCAGTTCATGAATATAAACTAAATTCAGAAAATTTGGACTGTAACGATTCCATGAAGACAGTGGCTACAACGGTTGTTACTCTGCAAAATTGTTTGAGCATTATCTCCACATAATGGTTTCAGCAATTTTCAAGTTCTGAAACTTCAAGGCAACCGTACTAGTACCAAGCATAGAAAGGGTTTGCTGAGTTTTCTGAACCTATTAGAACAAAAAAGTACAGCCAGTTCTTATCTCATGGTATCCTAATTTCTAAGCAGCGAACTTTTGATTCTGAACCTTGTTGCCAGAAGTCTTGCTCCCGTATTTCTCTACGGCGCATCAATATTTGGGTACACTAAAGCCGCAGCAGCTGAACTCACAAGGCAACAAGTAAAAATGGGGGGAAAACATCAGTTCAGAACAAGACAAAGAAAACTGAAATTCCTGGACAGTGAACAAGGTATGGAATTTTGTGAATTGACAATGTAACAACGGATCCATTTGTTTCTACATTCTGAATATTTTTAGCCTATACAAAAACACTGATATTCAACAGAAAAGGTAAATACAGCAAAGCATTAATTAAATTCATTCAATCAATCTACATCCTCATCTGTAGCTTGTTTCAGATCAGTCCAAACTCATAAGCAAACAAAGCGCATATCATTTTCTAAAGCACGTGTAGAACCCCAAAAGCAATATACATGTTTGATACTAAATGGCTAAACTAACTAAACAAGGACCCAATGCAAAAACCCAAGAAGAGGATACCAGCTGCAGCAACTAGCCAACTACGCATATTCAAAACCACAGAAAAGTATATGTACATCTGAGCTAAAGCACGTAGTAGGCAAGTTACAGTTTCTATCTACTGTCATCAGCAAGGATAATACTATGATTTTTTTAAACATCTGACACGCAGCAAAAAGTTTACTGATTCTAGCTTCAATAGCAAAGTCCGAGGATGTGAGTTGACACTACACTACACACTATTCAAGTTCGTAGATCAACTTAACATCACTTTTCATGAGGAGAGAGACAGATACGAACTGCTGCACAGACTGCTGAAGAAACAGCATGATGGATCGTAACGGGCGACCAGAGGGGGTTGAATGGTCGCGAAGGCAAAACTTTCTAACAAAAATTTCTAACCCTTCCCCTAAACACAAAACCTGAATAAATCACGTTTTTCAAATCTGGACAGAACTCTATGTACCTAGTAAACCTGATGTGGACGAAAATCCGTAACTCCGATCGACCTAAAAATTTGTCAGATTAAACTAGATGAAATTACGAAACTAACACAACTAGAATCACGTCAATCGGACTTACGGATCTTGAGATAAAAATAAAACAAGCAGACTATGTCAGATGCTGACGAGAATTGTAAAGAACCAATCGAGATGCACAAGATCAATCATTATAGATGAAAGATTAAATCGAGTAATTGAACTTACAAAAGTGCATCTAGCCTCCGCCCGAACATCCTCCCTCTCTTAATCGGAGAGATCAACAAAAACCTCTCACTAGAATTCAAACCCTAGGCTAGACCGGAGAGAGGAAAATTGAACCGTGGAACCCCAGGGCACGAGTACTGTTCACGCGTACTGTTCACGCGTGAATAGTAACTCGCCGGGAGTCCAAAACGTCCTACAACTCTCAACCCTAGGTGCCACATATTTATATCTCCAAAGGGTGGCACGACCTATTTTCACATAACCCCCTACGCTAAATAAATCCAACGTAGGGGCGTAAATTCCAATTACGTCCTCCATGGCAAATTCCGCGATGTCCGCGATCCCTCCATCTCCGCGATGTGATCCTCGCGATGTCGCCGCACGACCATCCAAAATCGTATCGCGATCGCCAGAATTTCCATCTTCGGCCAACGCACGCCGCACCAGCGTCCCGGTACGATGCATGGCTTTGTGGCTCAACCAGCGAACCCCGGATTTTGTGGCATAATCCGGAAACCTCCCTCGACGTCCTCCCGCCGTGTAGCCAGGTACAGTAGACGTACACCGCACGATCGCCTGTCCCTCGAACGCAAGCCTCGATCCGCCCTTCTCCGCCCCCGCGGTTTTTCGACGCGGCATCCTATCTTCGTTCTTCACTCGTCGCCGCATGTACCTTGTCTCCACCTGTCACCTGCAACCACAACCTGCCAAGAGACACGTCACACGCACACCGTGTTGTCAATCGCTCATCACCAAGGTGCTAGCCCACCGGCATCTCACAGCAGAGTCGTCACCTCGTGACCCGGTGGCGAGGACGACAACGTCCATGGTCAGATGGTGTCCTCGTTGGCAGGTAGGTCGACCAACAGAGGGGTCAGCCGTCCCTGGGATTCGCTTCATCCAGCTCGGTCGCTGAATTCCTCGGAGCAAGTTCGTTGCGAAGATTGCTGAACGTGCCACCTGTCTGCTGGCAGGTGAGGCTAGTCAACAGGCCGCGATACGAGCCAGGCTGCCAAGTGCCAACCCTGCAGTCACTGCATGTGAGGCCACAGTTCCGAAGAAGGTGGGGGCAGAAGCTGCATATTTGCAGGGTAAACAAAAACTAAAAAGGATGCAGCATGCAAATGATGCAGTTTAGGGCTTGTTTGGATGCGCATGCATTCATCTCAATCCACATGTGTTGAAGTGGAATTAAACTAAGTTCTATTCTATTTCACTCCAACACATGTGGATTGGAGTGCATCCAAACAAGGCCTAGAATGGTTGTTAGTTCACATAGTATACACATGTGAATGGTTATCACTTTGCAAATGACACTCAATCCAACGTACTACTGCCTAGCATCTGTGTGCTGCCTTGTTCTGCACACATATGCGCTGTGTACCGTGGACGTCACCTCTCTCAAGATCACGTTCCTTTCATTTGCTGAAAGTATATGTAAGAGATTTAGATGACGAAGCTGCGCACAGAGCTTTGCACACAAACGAGAACCATGATTTTGAGCTCACCACTGAAACCAAGTTCAGCAAGGAGTTCAGCCAATTCTCATCCACTTGCCGTTGTCAAGCCTTGCTCTCGTATTCCTTCCTGAATACACGGGCCACTGGCCCACTGCCCCTCAGGTGCACGCAGTCGCAGGCACTCTACCCTGTCATCCCCGAACACGCGTGGGTTGGGCTTCCTTTGCCTGACGTTGTTGGCCCGGCCTGGTAAACATAAAGACAGCTCCTCTTCCGCAGCCTGTTCACTGTCCGACAACAGAGGGCTGACAGTTTCATCAACATTTGGCTGCCGCAACTCCAAAGCGGCTGAATTTCAAGGGAACATGTAAAATCAGTGATACAGTTAGGCATGAGTTAGACTGGGCAATCGGTTTAAGCTACAGATTCAGTTTGGTTTCTTTGGTTTCGTAAAACTTCGGTTTTCAACAATCAATAACCGTCTGATTTATTTCAAAACTGGAAACTGATGAATTCAGTTTCAGTTTTTCACATCGGTTATTAGGTTTAAACCGCACCGACCGAAGTTGCAAGAAAATCAGCAAAGCAGGACAAAACAAGGAAGTCGAGTGGATCCACACGCGCACACAAAAGCAACGCATCCAAGAGAGCCATACGGACGTTCATCACCAGACAGCAGCACTAATAATATATTAATATGTATAGCTGGGCCATCTGATCCACATCCTCATCTCAATCCTAATCCCAATCCCAATCAGCAACAAGATCGAATTGTTTCTCAAAAAAAAAAGACGAGATCGAATCGAAGCAATGTGGAGAGGCACCAGCAGCAGCCGGCATGCGGACTGCGGAGTAGCGACCAACCAGCAGCGGCCTCCTGCTCCTTGCCGGAGGCTCCTTGCTCGCGTCGCACCGCACGTGGCCTCCCTGCACCCTAGCTTGTTTGCACCGCCACGCCAGGCTGCTCCCAGCTCGTGCCTCCACACCAGGCCATTCCATGCTCCGAGATCCGCTGCGCGCTGGTCAGCCACATGGCCCCGTCGCTTGCGGGGTTAGGGTTTAGGGTGTGAGTGTGGATGAAAGGCAGAGACATGAATGGGACGGAAATGACTGAATGCTGTTGGATATATTATGGGCTTAGCCCATATAATATTTAATAAATCAAATAAAACTCTATGATACGTAACATTAAACGTTGTATGGTTTAATACCGTATGGGATTTTGACTGAACGTTTACTCAGCTTATTTGGTTGGAAATTATCCATCTTAATTGAGAAGCTGAGAAAATGACAAAGGAGTGCCACATGCGCGCGCCGCCGCCGGCCGGGCCGAAGGCATGGCCAGATTTTGCCACTTAATCCACATAATTATGGGAGTTTCTCTCCTTTATGGTCGAGGCGAAATGATTGCGCCAGTTACCATCTCTTTGTGTCTCTGCTGCCTTTCTCCTTCCCCGCCGCAGCCATAAATCTGAAGTCCTCCGTCAGTCTTCCTCACTTCCGCTTCACTTTCGAGAGAGACCACATCTCAGCCGCCCTTAGGTCTTCCTCGTCCCGTACCTTTGCGCGCACGAAGATGTGGGAGAGCAGGTGCCTCCGGAACCCGTCCGCCTGCGAACCTTGCACGGGGTGGGCGGTGATTAGGTTTTTGGGGAGCGATTCCGCGACTGCTCGTCCGACGTCATCTTCCTGGTGATCGCTCACGGAACCCGTCTTCTTCTTGGTGACCGTTCGTGGGACTGCCTGGTGACTGTTCGTGGGACTGCACTGCGAACACCTTCCTGCATCGACTGTGGTCCACGACTTCGAGTAACGCACTATGTCGACTAGTGCGAATGGAGCCTCCGATGCCCTCAGCATGGGACCCTCCGCTGGGTACACTCTTATCTCTATGATTACAGTAATTTGCGTACTTACTGTATCGATCAGTATATCATATTTGCATGCTGTAGCGCTTGTTAGAGATATACACATGCACATATA
Source organism: Miscanthus lutarioriparius (assembly GCA_904845875.1). Classification (NCBI taxonomy): domain Eukaryota; kingdom Viridiplantae; phylum Streptophyta; class Magnoliopsida; order Poales; family Poaceae; genus Miscanthus; species Miscanthus lutarioriparius. The sequence goes on along the minus strand of CAJGYO010000017.1, from coordinate 54,032,651 downwards.
TGTCATCACGAACCTGCTAATGTTGTATTTCTGGATTAAATTGACTATGAAAATGCCTATTTATCTAACAATCCAAAAACCTAATGTTAGGCAATTTTCTGTCAGTGGTTTTGCTGCTGTTTTGAAGCCGAATAATTTTGATGGCAAGAATTTTATGATATGGCTTGCCAAGATGGTGTTGTGGTTGACTGCTATGAATTGCTATCACACCGCATAGGGGAAGCCTGAACAATTTACTCATGAGGAGTAGCAAAAGTTCTTGGCTGCCGATAACCTGTTTTAAGGCGTCGTGATTAGTGCACTTCATCCTAAGTATAAGAAAAATTACATATCTTGCACATCAGGCAAAGAGTTATGGGATGCTCTTGAGGCAAAGTTTGGAGTTTCTGATGCTGGTAGTGAGTTGTACCTTATGGAGCAGCTGTATGACTACAAAATGGTTGAAAACCGTTCTGTAGTGGAACAGACTCATGAGATACATGCGCTAGCAAAGGAACTAGAACATTTTCCATGTCTGTTGCCCGACAAGTTTGTGGCCGGCGGTATAATCGCTAAGTTGCCACCTTCTTGGATGGATTTTGCTACTTCTCTAAAACATAAGAGACAAGAGTTTAGCGTGGCTGAGTTTATTGGATCTCTTGATGTTGAGGAGAGGGCGAGAGCAAAAGACAACCGTGGAAAAGGAGTTGAGTCTTCCACTGCCAATATGGTGTAGAAGAAAAACTCATTTGCATCCCATAATAAAAAGAAGAAGAACATGCAAGAGAACAACAATACAAAGCCTAAGCAAACTGCTCAGTTTAAGAAGAAAAACAACAAGAAAGGTGAAAGTTGCTTTATTTACGGGAGTGATGAGCATTGGGCAAGTGCGTGCCCAGATCGCAAATATAAGCAAGAAAACAAATCAGCAAACGTGGTGATTAGCAAGACTGGAGGAGGAACATCTGGGTATGGTAATTCTTTACCTTTTGTTCTTTCAGTTTGTCTTTCACCTGAGTGGTGGATAGATAGCGGTGCTAATATTCATGTGTGTGCTGATGTTTCTTTGTTTACTTCCTATCAGACCGGCAGGATTGGAGCATTGCTGATGGGAAACGGTTCGCATGCGCGTGTTCTTGGTGCTGGTACGGTCGTTCTGAAGTTTACTTCGAGAAAGACGGTGCTATTAAAGAACATGCAGCATGTCCCCTCCATCAAGAAGAATCTTGTTAGCGGTTCTCAAATGTGTCGCGATGGCTTTAAAATTGTGCTTGAGTCCAATAAGTGTGTTGTGTCGAGACATGGAACATTTGTTGAAAAAGGTTATGATTGCGGAGGCTTGTTCCGTTTATCTTTGCTTGATGATGTATGTAATAAAGTAGTGAACAATGTTAATGTTTCAGATGAGTCGAATATATGGCATTCACGACTTTGTCACATTAATTTTGGCTGTCTCATGCGGCTTGCAAATTTGAATTTAATCCCAAAATTTAACTTAGTCAAAGATTCTAAGTGTCAGGTGTGTGTGCAATCGAAGCAACCGCGCAATCCCCACAAGGCTACTGAGGCGAGGAACTTGGCACCATTAGAACTCGTTCATTCTGATTTATGCGAAATGAATGGCGAATTGACTAAAGGCGGTAAATGATACTTCATGACATTTATAGATGATTGTACTAGATTTTGCTACGTGTATTTGTTGAAAACTAAAGATGAAGCGTTGCATTATTTTAAAATATGTAAAGCTGAGGTAGAAAATCAACTTGAGAAGAAAATCAAGCGTTTGCGGTCCGATTGCGGCGGAGAATATTTCTCAAATGAATTTTTTGAGTTTTGCGTGGTGCATGAAATTATTCATGAGAGGAGTTCACCATACTCACCACAGTCCAATGGGATTGTAGAGAGAAAGAACCGCACTCTAACTGATTTGGTTAATGCCATGTTAGAGACTATGGGACTATCTAAGGAATGGTGGGGTGAGGATATATTGACAGCGTGTCATGTCCTGAATAGAGTGTCCACAAAGAACAAAGAAATTACACTATTCGAGGAATGGGAGAAGAAGAGATTAAATCTCTCTTACCTGCAAACTTGGGGTTGTTTGGCAAAGGTGAATGTGCCAATAAACAAAAAGTGAAAGCTTGGACCAAAGACCGTTGATTGTGTTTTTCTTGGTTACGCTATTCACAGCGTGGGTTATAGATTTTTAATTATAAATTCTAGTGTTCCTAAGATGGTTGTTGATACAATCATGAAATCTAGAGATGCTACATTTTTGAGAATGAATTTCCTATGAAAAATGCACCTAGCACGACTGGTCATGAATTTATAATTTCCCATGAGCATGAAAATTTTACTCCGATAGAACAAATTGAGGAACTCTATATGCAAAATCCTGAGGAGGATCACACTATAGTTTCTAGAAAAAGTAAGAGACAGAGGACTGCAAAGTCTTTTGGAGATGACTATATTGTGTACCTTGTGGATAACACACCAACGACCATTGAAGAGGCATATTCCTCTCCTGATGCTGACTTGTGAAAGGAAGCAGTAGAGAGTGAGATGAATTCTATTATGTCTAATGGAACTTGAGAAGTTATTGATCGTCCCTATGGGTGCAAGCCTATAGGGTGCAAATGGGTGTTCAGGAAAAAGCTTAGGCCTGATGGTACTATCGAGAGGTACAAGGCAAGACTTGTGGCCAATGGTTATACTCAAAAGGAAGGTGAGGATTTCTTTGATACTTATTCACCAGTTGCCCGATTGACTACAATTCGAGTTTTGCTTTCCCTAGCAGCCTCTTATGGTCTTATTGTTCATCAAATGGACGTTAAGATAGCTTTCCTAAATGGAGAGTTAGAGGAGGATATCTATATGGATCAGTCAGATGGGTTTGTAGCAAATGGTCAAGAAGGCAAGGTGTGTAAATTATTAAAGTCATTATATGGCCTAAAACAAGCTCCTGGGAAGTGGTATGAGAGTTCGACAGAACTTTAACATCTGCTGGCTTTGTTGTGAATGAAGCTGACAAATGTGTGTACTATCGGTATGGTGGGTGTGAATGAGTTATTTTGTGCCTATATGTTGATGACATACTGATCTTTGGATCTAGCCTCAAAGTGATTGAGGAGGTAAATGAATTTTTATCTAATAACTTTGAAATGAAAGATTTGAGAGAGGCTGATATTATTCTTAATATCAAGCTTCTGAGAGAAGGTGATGGTGGGGTAACTCTGTTACAATCCCACTATGTGGAAAAGGTGCTGAGTCGCTTTGGGTTTAGTGACTGTGAACCTGCTCCTACACCTTACGACCCGAGTGTGCTATTGAGGAAAATTGGAGAATAGGAAGGGATCAGTTGAGATATTCCTAGATTATTGGTTCGCTCATGTATCATGCTAGTGCAACAAGGCCTGACATCTCATTTGCTGTGTGCAAGCTGAGCCGGTTTGCGTCAAACCCAAGAGATGATCACTGGCGTGCTCTTGACAGAGTGATGCGCTATCTAAAAGGCACTATGAGCTATGGTATTCGTTATATCAGACACCCGAAGGTGCTGGAAGGCTATTGTGATGCCAACTAGATCTCTGATGCTGATGAGCTTTATGCCACAAGTGGATATGTGTTTTTGCTTGGAGGTGGTGCTGTTTCCTGGAAGTCTTGCAAGCAGACTATCTTAACGAAGTCTATAATGGAAGCAGAACTCACAGCATTAGACACCGCTGGCTCTGAGGCCGAGTGGCTTTGTGGTCTCCTTATGGATTTCCCGGTTGTTGAAAAACCCATACCGGCTATTTCTATGAATTGCGATAACTAGACTGTGATTACGAAGGTTAACAGTTCTAAGGATAACATGAAGTCTACAAGGCATGTTTAGAGATGACTAAAATCTGTCAGAAAATTGAGAAACTCCAGAGTAATATCGTTGGACTATGTTCACACGTCTAACAATCTGGCAGATCAATTCTCTAAGGGTCTGTCATGCAATGTGATAGAAAGTGCATCGAGAGAGATGGGTTTGAGACCCACATGAAATTTATTATAGTGGTAACCTATTCTATGTGATCGGAGATCCCGTGAAGTAGGATGGTGAAACAAGCTAGTAGTAAATTGTGAGGAAAGATCCTTAGTAAGATTCATTTCTGATGCATATCTTTCCTTTCTGTAAGGCAGGTTGGTTTTTATCTTAATGTGTTCCAAGTGGCTTGCTCAAGCAAAGATGTTGTCCTACAGAACATCTTTTGAAGAACACACCTATATGAGTCAGACTGTTGGTCACAGTTTATGAGATTTGGGTGATCTCTAAATACTCATGAAAGGCACTGAAGTATGACTTATATGCTTCAAATAGAGGGGATGCCTTTTGCAGCCTAGTATCAGCTAAGGACTTTAGTGACATTCACCTCACACAAAACTATCAATTCAAGGCTTAGTCCATTGTGTAGTTGTGACTGAGTGAAACTATTGCTCTAGATGGATGTTCAACTTAACAGTCTCCATCGAAACACTGATATATAAAAGAAATGTGGTTCTGAGACTACTTTGTTACAAACCCTATAGTTTGGTGGGATTGTTGGATATATTATGGGCATGACCCGTATAATATTTAATAAATCAAATAAAATTCTATGGTATGTAACATTAAGCGTTGTATGGTTTAATACTGTATGAGATTTTGACTGAATGTTTACTCAGCTTATTTGGTTGGAAATTATCCATCTTAATTGAGAAGCTGAGAAAAGGACAAAGGAGTGCCACACGCGCGCGTGCGCCACCACCGCTACCACCGGCCGGGCCAGGCCATGGGCGTGGGCATGGGCGCGGGCCAGGCCGAGGCCGAGGCCGTGTCCGTGGCCATGGTGAGGTGAGAGGAGGCGAGGCAGGCAGGTGGGCGACGAGCGAGCGGGCGGGCGTGGCCAGGTTTTGCCACTTAATCCACATAATCATGGGAGTTTCTCTCCTTTATGATGGAGGCCAACTGATTGCGTCAGTTACCATCTCTTTGTGTCTCCGTCTCCTAGGATCCTCTGTTGCCTTTCTTCTTCCCCGTCATAGCCATAAATCTAAAGTCCTCCATCAGTCTTCCTCATTTCCGCTTAGCTTCCGAGAGAGACCACATCTTAGCCGCCCTTAGGTCTTCCCCATCCCGTCCCTCTACATGCACGGAGAAGTGGGAGAGCAAGTGCCTCCGGAACCCTCGTCCACCTACGAACCTTGCACGGGGTGTGCGGCGATTAGGTTTTTGGGGAGTGATTCCGTGACTGCTCATCCGATGTCTTCTTCCTGGTGATCGCTCATGGAACCCGTCTTCTTCCTGGTGACCGTTCGTGGGACTGCCTGGTGACCATTCGTGGGACTACACTGCGAACACCTTTCTGCATCGACTGTGGTCCATGACTTTGAGCAACGCACTATGTCGACTAGTGCGAATGGAGCCTCCGATGCCCTCGGCATGGGACCCTCCGCTAGGTACACTCTTATCTCTATGATTACAGTAATTTGCGTACTTACTGTACCGATCAGTATATCATATTTGCATGCTGCAGCGCTTGTTAGAGATATACACATTCACATATATGTCGTCACGAACCTACTGATGTTGTATTTCTAGATTAAATTGACTACGAAAATGCTTATTTATCTAACAAATGCATGTGCTCTCTCCGTCTCAAAATAGATGTCATTCTCACTTCAAACACTTTTAACTTGACTAAATATATATAAAAAATATTAACATCTATAGTACATAATTAATGTCATTAGGTAGATCATTGAATATACTTTCGTAATAAACTTATTTGGAGATATGAATGTTGCACACATTTTCTACAAACCTAGACAAAGTTGAGAAAGTTTGACCTGCACGCATCCCATAACAACTTCTATTTTGGGACAGAGGGAGTAGATGAGATTAGGGATGGACGTGGTGGGCTTTGTTCTTTGCTCTCTGTAGGGTCGCGCTTGGAGAGTGGAGTCCTGATGTCTTCGTCTGTTCAGTTTTAACGGTTTTTTGCTTCGGTTTGAGTAGAAAACTGTCGGTGTTTCGAGTAAACACCAATTAGTAAATTTGTATTTGTTGCGCGTTAGGCTCAGATGGTGTGCTAAAAGGCACAAGGTTTATACTGGTTTGGGTAGAATCTCCCTACGTCTAGTTTGCTGCTGCTGCTCGTGTTATTAGCACTGAAAGGTTCATAGTAGGGGGTACAAACGGTCGAGAGAGGGACATGTCCCATGTCTCTGATGGAAAGGTCGAAAGGGCGCTGAGAGCTTGGTTGCTACTCAGCTGTGTGCTATGTGATGCGTGGTGTTGAATTGATCTGTCCCCTTAGTGGGGTGCCCTGCCCTCCCTTTTATAGATCAAGGGGGAGCAGGGATTACAGATGGGAGAAAGAGGAAGAAACCAGAGGCAGAGAAGGTCATTCGAAAGTGTCGGGTCTTCCTTTTCTATTGATCCTGCCCTGCTGAAATGGTAGACGGTGCCAGGGATAGCACGATCGCTGATCCTGATAGGGCCGTGCTCTGGCTTCGTTCAGTAAGTGGTCACGTCCCATCCCACTCCAGCGAGCTGCGTGGCGCGCCAGGGTGCCGAGCCGCAACCCCACGGGGAGCAGATGGCGTAGAGGCCCCCACATTCATTACTGTAGAAGACATGAGTTTCCTCTTGGACCGTTGTGGTTGTCGTATGTTTCCGTCAGGATTCGTGTCCGAGGGCAAATGCCGGCGCCCATAACACTGTAGGACAAATGTCGGTGCCCACAACACTATTTGGGCTCTGACATGCCTAGAAGGGCTTAAAGCGCCCGTCTGGTCATATCCTGATGGTACTTTCCTACAGGTGTGCAGGGTATTGTCCTCGGTATTGCAGTTGACTTGAGTGCCCCGCCTTATCTGCGCGCGTAGTCATGAACGAGCAACGCACAGACGTTGGGCGAGGTGGAGCCTACCCCCGGAAGTTGGGCGAGGCGAAGCCTATCCCCCGACAGCAGGTGAGGTGGAGCCTGACCCCAAACGTCTGGCGAGGCAAAGTCTGCCCCCAGACATCGGGTGAGGCGGAGCCAGCCCTCAGTCGTCGGGCGAGGCAGAGTCTAGCCCTTGGGGGTCGGGCGAGGCGGAGCCAGCCCTCAGGGGTCGGGTGAGGTGGAGCCAGCCCTCGGGGGTCGGACGAGGTAGAGCTAGCCCTCAGGGGTCAAGCGAGGCAGAGCCAACCTTGAGTCATTTGGTCAAGAAGTGTTGTCGTGTTCTTGTCTGTTCGGAAGCATCGACGTTTGATGGTTATTAGCTCCTCCTCTTTAGGTACCCTAGTATTCGGTCCCTGACAGTAGCCCCCGAGCCCCGGGTGATTCAGATAGAATCACTCGAGGGGTGATTTGACTTGCCTGAGGGTGCACGCGAGCGCACCCGACGGGTGTAGCCCCCGAGCCCCCGGGTGATCTCAATCGTGGGTCGATATGCTTGTGGACTCATGTGTTTGGGTTTTGGCTGCTCGTAGGCCCATCCTAGGTCCAGGCGGGCCGGAGGAATGCTATTTCGACTCGTACCCTTTTGTCGGTAAAGAGTCCTGGTCTGCCAGGGAAGGCGAAACGTCCGGCGTGACTTTGGTGGGAAAGGATATGGATTGGGGGTGCATCTCCCGTGTGGTGACGTGGTGGCGAATCATGGTAGGCACGGAGATCCAGGCAGACGGTTGCCTTCCTCGCATCTGTCGCCCCTATAAAACCAAAGGGTTCGCCCCCAGGGATTCATACATTGTCTCCTTGCCTTTGCATATACAACCTCCGCCGCCAATCACCTAAGCCTCCTGCATCCGCATCTCAACCACCATCAAGTTCGCATCCACCCTCCCCAATCGTTCAATGGAGTCATGGTGTAGACCTGATGTCACCCTCTAGCGCCTGGAGGGCCTCATTTGCTGTGGCCTTCTTTGCGCATGGACCGCCGTCGAGGAGTGGCGGCTGTCCGACAATGAGGACACACCATTGCTGCCCGATGGCTACGTTGTGTCCTTCACTCACTTCCACGAGCGGGGATTCGCCACCCCCACCCACAAGTTCCTTCATGGGTTGCTGCATTACTACAATGTGGAGCTACAACACATTATTCCCAACGGGATCCAACACATTGCGGCATTTGTTGCCTATATGAGGGGTTCCTAGGGATTAGTCCCCACTTTGACCTATGGTGGCACTTCTTCGCCGTCACCCTCCTCAAGAAGCGGGAGAAGAGGCAGGAGCTGAGCGTGCCCATGGGATGTGTCGGCATTCAGCTCTGCAACAACTGGGTAAGAGAATACGCGTTGATGCGTCTGTTGACCTCCAACAAGGGGTGGCATTCGCATTGGTTCTATGTCAAGGACGACGCAACCACCCCCTTGCCTGCGTTCACCGGGCGCCTCATCGAAGAGGTCCCGGAATCATGGAGGAAGCGGGGGGTCCTAGATAAAGACAAGAAGAAGATCCAGGACCACCTCATCGCCATCTGCATCCTAAAGGAGAGAGGCGTGAAGGGGTTGGGGATCATCGGCGCCTACCACATGCAGAGAGTGGCGCCACTGATGAGGCGCATGCTTCGCCTACACATGATGGCGCCAGGAGTGGCGCTTGACGGGACAACACTTGCCGAGGGAGCGCTCTCCCCCTCCGAAGTGGCGCAGCACATCAAGGATGCGATGGAGCCCTCATGGGACGACGTCGGTGCCGCTCTTGATTTTGTGTATCCAGTGCCAGGGAATCCCCCAATGCGGCCAGAATCGGGGTACATTGACTTCGTAAGTTCTCTTTCCCCGTGCCTCCTTTTTAATTAAACTCCTGACCCTTTGATGTTGACATTGGGATAGCGGGACCAGCCAAAGAGAGTTGTCTTTATGGATCGCTCGGGCCCGCTACCGAAGGACCTGCTTGTGGTGGCAGTGAATCGTACCATGGCCGAGTGGCAGAAGAAGATGAAGGAGGTCGAGAGGAAGAAGAAGCAACAGAAGTTGTGGGCACGGGAGTGAGGAGAGGAGACAGACAGTGATGATGACGATGACGACAAGGAGAAGGACAACGAGGTAGTTGCCGACATTGAGTGGGATGACCCGGTAGGTTTGGATATGCTGACAGGTATCCACTCATCCACGTAGGGGCCTTTCCCGTTCCACGCGGGGGAAAGCGCGTCTGTGGGGCCAACGAAGACGGGCCAAACCGTCGGCCTACCCCAAGAGATAGCAGGAACGGGCAGGTCTGCCGCTGCGCTAGAGGTGCCAGCACTGGGGGGGTGGCCCTACCGCCGCACCTCAAGAGCCATCAGGGGCGTGCAGATCTACCACCGCGCCTGAGGTGTCGGTGGATGGGGGCGGCTTTACTACCGTGCCCCCGGACACAAGGGAGGCATGCCCCTCTACCTAGGAGCAGGGGGTAGGCTCGAAATGGTCCCACCCCAATGAGGCAGAGTAGAGGCCTAGGGGTTTGTCCCCCAAACATCTCCACCGCCCGACAGCGCCAACGTAAGTCACCAGCTTCTTTGTTTTCTCTGTTTTTCTCTGTTTTTGCCTGTTGTCATCATGACGCACGCCTTTTGTTTCTTCTACGGCGTCAGGAGGTGGATCAAATGGGGCACTTCTTTAGCGCTGGTGTCCAAGAAGAGCGTCGCCATTCAGGCAAGGTGGGGGCCATCGCCTGACGTCGCTCCCATTTTGGGCGAGAGCGGAGCCGGCGTCATAGCTTCATCGGCCTGTCAGGCGCCGCTTGTAGCGGTGCCCATGCCCTCAGTGGGTCAAGCAGTCGATGAGGCTGAGGGAGTGGCTTTAGATGTCGCCGAGCAAACGGCGACGGAAGCAATTTTGGTGCCATCGTTGGAGCGGGCGGAGCTACCGGCCGCACTCGTTGCGTCAACCACGGCGGGCATGGCGTAGCCGGACAAGGTCCCGCCAACGGAGGTGGAGGTGATGGTGGCTATGACGGATGGATCATAGCTAGAAGCTACGGTGGCGGCACCTGAGGCAGCGGCGCATCCCGTGCTACCGGTAGCCCCAGAGAGGACGCCCATCGTGGCTAGGACGGAGGGGGTCGTGGCCAAGGGACCCCCGGTCACCATGGCGGTTGTTGAGGAGACTGGCAGGGAGCTGTCCCTAGTCCTAACATCAGAGGGCCGCCATCAGCCCATGTGGGATGAGCCCTCGCTCTAGTGGGTGAGTCCGTAGGACCCGTCATCAGAACCCTTCACCCTCGATGATGCCATCGAGGGCATGGAGAGGGAGAGTCTCAATGAGGGGATTACGGCTACGCTGGAAGCTCTAAACTAGGCTAGGGGCATCCTGCGAGATGTCATCATTCCCACCGGCTGGGTATTCACTTAGTCTTGCCTCTCTCTCTTCTTTCTTCATCTATTTTTTTTTCTGACCACCGTCTTTTTTTCAATCTCTTATTGCTCGCAGCCGGGAGAAGTCCCGGTTCCTTCATGAGCATAAGGAGGACTAGGACCACCTCATTGATGAGGCATGGCTGCACAGGGACGTGACCACCTAGCTTTGATGGAGGGTGGCCGAGCTGACTCCCTTGGTCGAGGAGGCGGCTAGTCTCCGGCTAAGGGAGGCCGAGGCCATCGGTAGGAGGAAACCGAGAAGGCATTCGAGGAGCTCTCAGTGAGGGCACGGTAGGATGAGGAGGAGGCCGCCAGAGTGTGGAAGGAGTAGGACGAGCTGCTCCAGCGGGATGCCGAGACCCGCCAGCGGATCATCGACCTCTTGGCCGAGGCCGAGAAGGAGCGGGATCTCAGGCTGGGAGCCAAGGAGAGATCCGCGGCCCTGGAGCAGAGGGCGAAGTTGGACACCAAGGTGGTCACCCGGCTGCACCAAGAGCGAGACGAGCTATGCCATACTGTGGAGAGGCTCCGCTCAGAATGCGGTGCGGCCCGCGGGGACCTCGACCAGGCCATTCGAGAGCACGATGAGGCGCAGTAGAGGATCAGCTCCCTCCAGGCCGAGCTTAGAACCGCGAAAGCCCAGAAGCTAGAGGCCGAGGATGCCGCTGTCGGACTGGCCATGGATCTCGCCGAGGCAAGGAGTCTTCTTTAGGTGGAGAGCGATGAGCTCGATGTCTTAAAGGTTGCCCTTGGCGCAATCTACGATGACCTACAGGTGGTGCAGGTAGAGGGGACCAGCTCGCTTGCGGCCCATGTCATAGATATCATGGTGTGGGTGCGCCAGCTGGAGAAGGAAGCACTTTGCTCGGGGATCATGCAAGCCTTTGCCATCGGCCACTCACATTACGATGAAAGCATTGACTTGGAGGCGATGAGCCTCGGTTTCGTGCCTGGCTATGAAGTCTCTGAGCTAGATGAGATAGAAGCGGCGGTGACTCCTCTTGCGGCAACCCTGGCGAGCAAAGTTGAAGACATGGTTCTCCCCCGAAAGGGGTAGTTAGTCAAATAGGTCTGATGGACATTGTTTTTAATCTGTGGACAAGTGTTGGCACTTTTGTATCTCAAGAACAGATTCATAATTTTGTTTTGTTAAACAAATTCATAGTTTGATTGAACTTGTTTTCTTCCCTTTTTGTTTTCAAAAAAAGGGGCCCATGCAATCTGACCCTTCTGTTCGTTAAGACCGTAGGGCCCTTGGTGTATAAGAGGGAAACTTCGATTATGCTGGTGAGCAAAGTTACCATAGCCTTCCAACAGATTCCCCCTCAATGGGGACTCTATAGGCTTGGCTAGAGGCTGGATCGAATGAGAAGGTTGAGATGACCCTATCCACCTCTATGCGGGTTGGGCGAAGGTCGCTGAGGCTCATCTGTGTTTTCTCCCTTGGCTCCTACTCGACGTGAGGCGGCCGTGGGCCCTTTGTGGGCCGGCCTTCGAACCTCAGTCTCTCAATCTAGGATCGGGTGGCTCGAGCCCCCGAGCCCCTTGGGGTCTGATAGGGGTCGGCCGTGTTTCATGCGTCACCCCATCCTCAGTTTCCGCAACCGATGGGGCTAAGCTAACGACACTTGCCTCGACGGCTCGAGTGTTGCGCTCAATGAGCTCGCTAACGGGCATGTTCGAGTGGAATCTGGGTCCGTCATCCACTGACGGGGTCTGCAGAGCCCTCATGTGGCATTCCACTACTTCTTAACCCACCTCCCGATAGATGCTTGAGCCATTCGATAGGCTCGAGTGGCCCATTGGCCTCTCCTCGATAGAGATTTTGTGGGTTTGGCTCGAGGTTAGAATCGAACAAGAAAGGTTGAGATGTCCCTATCCGCTTCTGAGCGGGGTCAGGCAAGGCCGCTGGGGCTCATCTCGGTTTTTCGCCCCTGGCTCTATTTGACGCGAGGCAGCCTTGAGCCTTCGTGGACCAACCTTCAAACCTCGGTCGGTTGCCACTCATATCGAATGAGGCGACTACCGCTTCGTGACGCGACGCGAAGCATTGAGATGCAGCAATTGCATATGCAACGCTTGGATATATGGGATGAATGTACGATATAATGGAAACAAAAGCGGGGGTTGGTGATGTTACCTTGATGGCATGAGTGACGGGGAGCTCTTATCGGACATGTCAGTGCGGGGTTCGGGTCCAACGTTTGTGATGGGGCCAGCGTAACCTACACGAGCATCGCAATTTTTCATTTCTGTGTCTCGGCAGCGATCCGAGCCATTTGATTGATTTGGCCAACCTAGCAGCTTCTCCTTGAAGGAGATTCCGCAAGCAGACCCCTCCAAACCCTTCTTGAGAAGGTGGATGCTAAAGCTTGGGGGGCGGGGACAAAGAATTCGATCACGCTGGTGAACAAAACGTCGTAGCTACTGGGGCATAGGGTCTAGCGGTTCGACCAGTTTTACTCAAAGTTTACACCCGCACACCATGCCTCTAGTTTTTAAACGTACAGAGGGGTCAGGCGAAGAGAATGTCTAAACAAGTAGACACTCTCGACAGCCCCCGAGCGATGTCCGTGCCCCTGCCATTGTTGGGGTTGGAGGCTCAGTAGTGAAATTGATACGTAAAGTAAGTAAATAAGGGTGCTTATCTTTTGGTGGCCATTTGGTTCCTCAACCCCATCGCTCGGTGTTCGACTAGGCCATCCAATCGACTTAGGAGGCCCGTTGGTCTCCCCTTGATGGAGGTTCCATCGTTGGGCCCACCCAGGGCCTACCTAGGAAGGCGAAGAGCCGCCTGCATGTGGCTGCGCCTTGTTTCTCATGCTCAGCGTGCGGTAGTGGTGGGCCTTGCCCAGGCCACATCCCGTTTAACCAGGCGTCGTCTCGTCGAGCAGGGTGTATCCCGTCGGTCAAGATGCATCCCCTTGAATTCCCATCCGCATTGAATAGGGGAAGGAGGAGGGTTTTTTCGCCCCAACCCTTCGCCTTTTTCCAACTGCTGTGTCTCCTTTAAATACGGGAAGGTAGAGGGTTCTCATCCCATTCCTCCACCTATTCTTGAGCTGCTGCCTCTCCTCCTTCTTCCTTCTCGTCGAGTGCGTTCATGTGTCGTGGCGGATCTTAAGTGAGAGAGGGTAATGCAAGGGAGAGGAGAACTCATAGATCTGTTCATGAATCTAGAGCGCGATGTCGAGCTAGAAGTCATCCAACGTAGATGAGATGATGCTAGCCACCTTCGCTGAGAAGGGGCCGCTTCCACCGAAGGAGGAGGCACACTAGAGGGTGCTGCACGTCTCCGGCTTTGTCACCGTCTGTGAGGCCTTCGTCGGGATGGAGCCATACGTAGGCTTCTTTCAGCGAATCTTCTCTGGGCAAGCCTTGTCGGTGGGGAAGCCACCCAGGACTGCACTGATGGGGGGTTTCACCCTTGCAGCCACTCCGGTCGGCCAGTTCATGAAGTTTGATGAGATGTCAGAGACATCCACCAGCCATGGCGGCCATACTTCGGCGGGCAGCGTCCCCATCCAGGAGCTGCCTCGTCCCGAGGTGCTATTGTTAGGGTTGCGGCTGATCACGATGGCGTAGTCCCTGGATGCCCTGGTGAAGACACCATGGTCACCGACGTGGTGCTCGACGTTGCAGACAACGACACCTTCAGGGATCCCACGAAACAGTAGGACGTTGCTGATGGAGAGCATGGCGCGGCGGCCGCAGTGGTATTTAGAGTAGAAGTGGTCAGCAAATGTAACTGTTTAAGTTGTGGGGGAGCCCCCGCGTGAACAACTTTTTGTACTCATGAATACATCAGTCCCTTTTCGTGATGAAATCACTCTATAAGGGGAGGCTTCTCCCATCCGTTTCCCGGCAATCGTCGTGCCGTTTGGTCGATTCAGGCTACTTGCTGAAACAAAAATTCCCTGTGGATATAAAGGATGCGGACATCCCGCGCAGGGATTTAGGTAAGCAGGGAAGCCAGGCGACAAAACTTGTAACAAATGGACAAGCTTTCAATATTTTGTTACAGCAAACAGCTTCTTATTTGTTCTCCCCTTTTTTGTGTTAAAAAGGTTTAGCGCATCCTAACCCTTTCCATGGTTAAGGTCGCAAAAAGCTTGGAGTGCGGGCGAGCCAATTCTGATAACGCTGGTGAGCAAAGAGACCGTAGCCGTCGGGGCGTGGGTTTCCTGCAGTCCTACCAGTTATACTCAGGAATTGTTTCCATAAAATAAGCTCTTCGGAATTAACGTAAAAAAGGGGGGGCATGCACAAAGCGTGTTCGCAAGGTAAATGTACTTATACCAGCCCCTGAGTGAGGCCTGGCCCCTCGCACTTGCAGGGGTCAGATGTCACAAAAGATTGGGGATTTCAACAATGAAACTGCTAGGAGAAAGTATGCGTTTATTTAGGGGTAAAAGCGACGTAGCTGCTCAATGTTGCAGGCATTGGTGAAGACCTCGCTGTTGATGGTTTTCATCTTGTAGGCGCTTGGCTGGAGTACTTCCGCGATGACGTACGGCCCCTCCTAGGTTGGGGAGAGCTTGTGGCAGTCCTTGTTGCTCTGCACGAGGCAGAGAACTAGGTCCCCGACGTTCAAGGCTCGGTCCCACACGCATCGGCTATGGTACCATCGTAATGCTTGCTGGTATTTGGCCGAGTGGAGGAGGGCGATGTCGTGAGCTTTAGCTAGCTGATCCATGGTGTCTTCGTGGGATGCCTCAGCTCCCTGTTCGTCGTATGCTCTGATCGTTGGTGCTCCATAGTCGAGGTCGGTTGGGAGGACGGCCTCAGAACCGTAGACCATGAAGAAAGGCATGTAGCCAGTGGCTCGACTAGGGGTTGTTCTTAGGCTCCAAAGCACCATAGGGAGCTCAGCGACCCATCGTGTGCCAAACTTGTTCAACCGGTTGAAGATCCTAGGCTTGAGGCCCTATAGAACCATGCTGTTTGTGTGCTCAACTTGCCCGTTTGTTCAGGGGTGCGCGACGGCGGCCCAATCGACCCGGATATGGTATTCATCGTAGAATCGAAGGGACTTTTTTCTAGTGAATTGCATACCGTTGTCCGTGATGATGGAGTTCAAAACTCCAAAGCGATGGACGATGTGGGGGAAGAACAGTACGGCATGCTCAGATTTGACCACGGAGATCGGCCGAGCTTCTATCCACTTTGTAAACTTGTCTATGGTGACAAGCAAGTGGGTGTAGCCCTTGGGCGCCTTCTTCAGAGGTCCAACCAGATCGAGCCCCAATACCGCGAAGGGCCATGTGATGGGGATCATCTGGAGAGCCTGGGCCAGGAGGTGAGTTTGCCGAGTGTAGTACTAACACCCTTAGTAGGTGCACACGATCTACTCAGCGTCGGTATTGTAGTGGGCCAGTAGAAGCCCTGTCGGAATGTGTTTCCAACCAAGGTCCTAGGCACGGTGTGGTGACCGTAGACCCCACCATGGATATCGCTCAGCAAACGCTTCCCCTGTTCGATGGGGATGCAGCGTTGTAGGATCCCGATGAGGCTTTGCTTGTAGAGTTCGTCCTCTACAAGAACAAAGGACTTGGCATGATGTGCGAGCCATCGAGCTTCTGTCTTGTCTATCGGCAATGTGTCATGGAGGAGGTAGTCGAGGTAGAGTATTCTCTAGTCGACCAGAGGGTCGGGCTCTGTTACTGGATCTTGTTCAATCTCCATGACCTCAGACCTGGATGGAGCCGTCGGTTGGTTAGACCACGAGGCTAGATCGGGCGGACCGTCGTTGGCCTGTTCCGACCCTTCGTAGCGCACCAAGGGCTTGTGTTGGTCACTGGTGAAAACACTTGTTGGCACCGGCTCTCGGCCGGATGCCGCCTTTGCAAGCGCGTCGGCCGCCTCGTTGAGGCGCCTCGGGATATGATTGAGCTCGAGGCCATCGAATTTGTCCTCCAACCATCAGACTTCCTGGTAGTATGCAGCCGTCTTGGCATATGACAGTTGGACTCCTTCATGACTTGGTCAACGACCAGCTGGGAGTCGCCCCAGCTGGCTTTGGTTAATTGATGAAACCCTAAGTACTAACCTAGTTTATCAAAGTGATTATGAGATAGGTAGCACTATTCCAAGTGGTGAAGCAAATGAAGATCATGACATGATGATGGTGATTCCATGGTGATGATCAAGTGCTTGGACTTGGAAAAGGAGAAAGGAAAACAAAAGGCTCAAGGCAAAGGTATAAGTGGTAGGAGCCTTTTTGTTTCGGTGATCAAGACACTTAGCGAGTGTGATCATATTTAGGTTCGATAGCCGTACTATTAAGAGGGGTGAAACTCATATCGAAATGCGGTTATCAAAGTGCCACTAGATGCTCTAACTCATTGCATATGCATTTAGGATCTAGTGGAGTGCTAACACCCTAAAAAATGTTTGTGAAAATATGCTAACACACATGCACATAGGTGATACACAATGTGTTTAGCACATGGGAGCAAGGGTAAGTAACTTCACCGGCGGAGTGTCCGCCCATAGAGTGCGGACAGTCCGACAGTGCCACCGGTGCCCTGTACAGAAAAGATAGATTTTCACAGAGTGCACCGGACACTAGTCACATAGTGACCAGATGCTGGGTCCTGCGTCTGCTCAGTGGAAGCAGTGAAGACGCTGGCGTCAGTCTTCGACCGGACGTTGGGTCACTTCATGACCAGACGTTGGCTGGGCGCATTCGGTCCCGCTGACGTGGCTGCACAGAGGAGACGTTGAGTGACCGGATGCTAGGTGTGTCCGGTCGGGCATGACCGGACGTGTCCGGTCGTGAATTTTCATGAATGGAACCTTACTAGAAATGACTGCACGCTGAGGTCCTGCGTCCAGTCACTTCGAAGCAGTGCGTCTGGTCACAACTTAAATGTACTGATGACCATTGAGATCGGACGATCAGTGTTTGAATCTGGTGCCACGTGGCATGCGTTGCGCGATTGGACGCTGGGGTCCAGCGTCTGGTCGATCTGACCGGTGTGTCCGGTCGCCTCGTTTTTTAGTGGACTGAGGAGCCAACGGCTCTATTTCGTGGGGGCTTCTATTTAAGCCCCATGGCCGGCTCAAGCTCACCCTCTTGGCTATTTGCATTGACATAGCAACCTTGTGAGCTTAGCCAAAGCCCTCCCACTCATCTCCATCATTGATCCATCATCGTTGTGAGATTGGGAGAGAATCCAAGTGCATTGCTTGAGTGATTGCACCTAGAGGCACTTGGTATTCATGTTTCGCTGTGGGATTCACTTGTTGCTCTTGGTGGTTGCCACCACCTAGATGGCTTGGAGCAGCGGAGGAGGATTGGCACGAGTTGGTGATTGTTCGTGGCCATCTCTGGTGATTATGAGGGGACTTGTGCCTTCCCCGGCAGAGCGCCGAAAGGTAACTCTAGTGGATTGCTCGTGTCATTGAGTTACCTCACTTGTGGGTAGGTTCTTGCGATGTCCAATTGTGTGGACGAGGTTCGTGCAACACCTCTTAGCCTCCGAACCACCAAGTGTTGGTCGACACAACGGGGACGCAGCGTGTTGGCAAGCACGTGAACCTCGGAAGAAAATTGGTTGTCTCTTGCCCTTTGGTATTCTCCCGGTGATTGATTTAGTATTCATCTTGTGATTGGTTCACTCCTCTACACGGCGGTATACTCACCCTACTTACTCATTTATATTCTTGCAAACTAGTTGTAGCAAGCTCTTTAGTGTAGCTAGAATTGAGAGCTTGCTTTGAAGTGTAAGTTCATCTAGTGGAGCTCTTTAGTGTAGCAAGTGTGAGAGCTCTTAGTGGGTAGTGACAGCAAATTGTGTGTTTAGTGATCATAGCAACTAGAATTGTTGGATAGGTGGCTTGCGACCCTTGTAGAGCTAGAGCAAGTTTGCATTTCGCTATTTGTTATACTAATCAAATTGCTCTAGTTGGTTTGTAGATTTTTAAATAGGCTATTCACCCCCCCCCCTCCTCTAGCCATATTAGGACCTTTCAAGTGGTATCGGAGCCGTGGTCACCGTTTGATTAAAGGCTTAACAACCTCAGTGTCAAATTATGGCTCAAGTTGTGTTCAACCATGCGGGGGGCAAACCACCGTTCTTTGATGGCACAAGCTATGATTATTGGAAAAGGAAGATGAGGATGTATCTTGGTTTAATCAATGATCAAGTATGGGATGTGACAAAAAATGACTATGCTATCATTAATCCCGACAATCTCACCAACCAAGACAAGACCAACAAGCAATGCAATAAAATGGCTCTCAACGCCATATACAATGCCATTGATTCCAAGGTGTTTGAGCAAATCAAGGATTGTGAGAGAGCTAATGAGGTGTGGAAGAGATTGGAGGAAACATATGAGGGCACACCAGAGGTGAAGAGTACCAAGTTGTATATTCTCAAGGACAAGTTGACAAGCTTCAAGATGAAGGAAGATGAGAGCATTCCCGAGATGTTCCATCAATTGCAAGTAATTGTCAATGATTTGAAGGCATTGGGAGAGAAGATCAAGAATGATGATGTCTCTTATCGGTTCTTGATGTGCTTACCTCCAAGATTTGAGATGTTGAAATTGCTTATCATAAGAGGAGGATTGAAGGAGACTACCCCTAACCAAGTACTAGTTGAGGTCATGACACAAGAAACATACCGTGTGGAAAGGGAAGGGGTTGACAAGGATGACAAGAAGGAAGATGAAGATAAGAAGAAGAAGAGTGTAGCATTCAAGGCTAGATCATCATCCAAGAACAAGGGCAAGTCCAAGAAAGAATCAAGTGATGATGATGATCTTAGTGATATTGATGATAAAGCCATGGCTCTCTTTGTGCGCAAGATGGGCAAATTCATGAAGAATAAGGGGTATGGTGCAAGAAAGAGAAGAGATCACACCAAAAGCAAAGAATATGTGAGAAAATGCTATAATTGAAAGAGCCCCGATCACGTTGTAGCGGATTGTCCCTACAATAGTGACAATGATGAGGATGAAAAAAAGCACAAGAAGGACAAGAAGGAAAAGAAGGAGAAGAAGAGGATGACCTTCTAAAAGAAGAAGAAGGGTGGAGGATATGTGGTCACTTGGGATAGTGATGGCTCTTCAGATAGTGATGACTCTAGTGATGATGGCAAGAAATCTATCAAGAAAGCACTAGCAAGCATCGCCATCAACAACAAGCCCTCCATCTTCGACACTCCATCGACATGTCTCATGGCAAAGCCTACCAAGGTAAAATATGATGTGAGTGATGATGATGAATGTGAAAGTGATGCTTGTAGGAGTGATGATGATGATGATGAGGAGGAGGAGTACACCAAGGAGGAGCTCTTGGACATGTGTGAGCAAGTGCACACTTGCGTTGAGATGAAGAGAAAGGAGTGCAAAGAATTACGCAAGAAAGTCAAATTTCTTGAGCAATCCTTTGATGAGCTCAATGCCACTCATGAGAGGCTAATAGAAGCCCATGAGAAGCTTGGCAAAGCTCACTCTAAGCTTGAAAAAGCTCACTCCTCTCTCATTGAGCAAGTCAAGAAGGAGGAAGCCAAGAAGGAGAAAGTGATTGTGTCTTATGATGTGGGACTAACATGTGATATTATTGATGAATCTTTCTATAAGCCCATTGTAGTTGCTCCCACTAACCCTTCTTGTAGCATTTCAACTTCAACTTCACCTTTGAGTGATGGTCTCACTTGTGATGCCTCACTAATGGTGGAAAATGAGACCCTCAAGAAGAAGGTGAATGAGCTCACTCGTGCCTTAGGCAATGCCTATGGTGGAGATGCCCGCTTGCTAAAGTGCTTGGGTAGCCATAGATTTTCTCTCAACAAAGAGGGATTAGGCTATACCCCCAAGAAAGGCAAGGCGGCCTTTGTCACTCCCAAAGTTAGCTTTGTGAAGGGCAATGGTCGGTTTTGCAATAGATGCAAGCAAGTTGGGCATATAGAGCAATATTGCAAGACTAACAAGAACAAGCAATCTATTGTATCCTCAATTACATTTGATTCTTGTTATATGCTTGTTAAGGGTGCCAATAGTGTGAAGGCTAAGTTCATTGGTACACCAATTGTGGGCCTGAAGAAGAAGGCCATTTGGGTACTAAAGACCTTGGTAACTAACCTTCAAGGACCCAAGCAAGGTAACATCCTTTGAAGTCATGCTAAGTATTGATTTCAATGCTAGAGAAGCTCAATTGTCAACATGTTTGATCACTAAGTCTAACATGTGTTGGTTATGGCATAGAAGGCTTGGTCATGTTGGAATGAAACAATTAAACAAGTTAATCAAGCATGACTTAGTTAGAGGCTTGAAAGATGTCACCTTTGAGAAGGATAAGCTATGTAGTGCATGTCAAGGCAGAAAGCAAATTGGTAACACACATCCTAAGACGAGCATGATGAGCACATCTAAGGCATTTGAGTTGGTGCACATGGACTTGTTTGGACCAACCACATACACTAGCATTGGTGGAAACAAATATGGATTTGTGATTGTGGATGATTTCACTAGATACACATGGGTGTTCTTTCTTGTTGACAAGAGTGATGTGTTTGCAACATTAAAATCATTTGTCAAGGGCATTCACAATGAGTTTGAAACAACTATCAAGAAAGTTAGAAGTGACAATGGTAGTGAATTCAAGAACACTAGAATTGATGAGTTGTGTGATAAATTTGGAATTAGACATCAATTCTTGGTCAAGTACACTCGACAATCAAATGGTCTTGTTGAGAGAAATAATAGAACACTCATTGACATGGCAAGATCAATGTTGAGTGAGTATAATGTGAGTCATTCTTTTTGGGCCTAAGCAATCAACACGGCTTGCTATTATAGCAACCGACTCTATTGTCACCCCATGATGGAGAAGACACCTTATGAGCTATTGAATGGAAGAAAGCCCAACATAGCATACTTTTGGGTTTTTGGTTGTAAATGCTACATATTGAAGAAAGGCACTAGATTGAGCAAGTTTGAAAAGAAATGTGATGAAGGTTTCTTACTTGGTTACTCCACTACTAGTAAGGCATATAGAGTTTGGAATTTGGCTAGTGATACTCTTGAAGAGGTTCATGATGTGGAATTTGATGAAATAAACGGTTCCCAAGAGGAAGATGAGAATCTAGATGATGTAAGAGGCACTCAATTGGTCAATGCAATGAAGAACATGAACATTGGTGATATAAGGCCTAAAGAGGTGATTGATGTTGAAGATGACAAGAAACAAGTGCTCTCTAACTCAAATGTGCAAGCTAGTGGTTCTCATGATCACGTTCAAGCAAGTACTAGTGATGACAAAGTGCAAGATCAACAACAAGTGGCTAGTTCATCATCTCAACCAAGTGATCAATCAAATGCAAGTGCTTCAACCAACCAATGTTGCAAGAGATCATCCATTGGACACTATAATTGGTGATATTTCAAGAGGTGTGCAAACTAGATCAAGATTGGCCTCATTTTATGAGCATTTATCATTTGTGTCATCCATTGAACCTAAGAAGATAGATGAAGCTTTGAAGGATGTTGATTGGGTCAATGCTATGCATGAAGAGCTAAACAACTTCACAAGAAACCAAGTATGGGAGTTAGTTGAGAGGCCTAAGGATCATAATGTGATTGGAACCAAGTGGGTCTTTCGGAACAAGCAAGATCAAGATGGGATAGTAATAAGGAACAAAGCAAGATTAGTGGCTCAAGGTTACACTCAAGTTGAAGGTCTTGACTTTGGAGAAACATATGCCCCGGTTGTAAGATTGAAAGCAATTAGGATCTTGTTAGCCTATGCTTGTGCCCACAACATCAAGTTGTACCAAATGGATGTGAAGAGTGCATTTCTCAATGGGTACATCAATGAGCTTGTGAATGTTGAGCAACCTCTCGGTTTTGAAGATGAAAAGAAACCCAACCATGTTTACAAGTTGAGAAAGGCTTTGTATGGATTGAAACAAGCACCTAGAGCATAGTATGAGAGATTGAGGGATTTCCTACTCTCTAAGGGATTCAAGATGGGAAAGGTTGACACCACTCTCTTCACCAAGAAGCTTGGAAATGACTTGTTTGTAATGCAAATCTATGTTGATGATATCATATTTGGGTCAACAAATCAAGATTTTTGTGAAGAGTTTGGCAAGATGATGGCAAGTGAGTTTGAGATGTCCATAATTGGAGAGCTTAGTTACTTCCTTGGTCTTCAAATCAAGCAAATGAAGAATGGCACATTTGTGAGTCAAGGCAAGTATATCAAGGACATGCTCAAGAAGTTTGGAATGGATGATGCTAAAGCTATTAGTACACCAATGGGGACAAGTGGAAGCTTGGATAGTGATGCTAGTGGCAACATGATGGATCAAAAGATGTATCGGTCTATGATTGGAAGCCTACTCTATGTGACCGCATCAAGGCCGGATGTGATGTTTAGTGTATGTATATGTGCTAGATTTCAAGCCTCACCAAGAGAAAGTCATTTAAAGGCAACAAAGAAAATATTGAGGTACTTGAAGCATACACAAAATGTTGGATTGTGATATCCCAAAGGAGCAAGATTTGAGTTGATTGGATATTCGGACTCCGATTATGCGGGATGCAAAGTTGAGACAAAGAGCACATCGGGCACATGTCAACTATTGGGAAGATCACTTGTCTCTTGGTCATCAAAGAAGCAAAATAATATAGCACTTTCAACCACCGAAGCGGAGTACATTTCGGCTGGTAGTTGTTGTGCTCAATTACTTTGGATGAAGGCTACTTTGAGTGACTTTGGAATCAAATTCAAGAAAGTGCCATTGCTATGTGATAATGAGAGTGCAATCAAGTTAACCAACAATCCGGTTCAACATGCAAGAACAAAGCACATTGATGTCCGCCATAATTTCATAAGAGATCATCAACAAAAAGGGGACATTTGCATTGAGAGTGTGGGCACCGAAGATCAACTTGCCGATATCTTCACCAAGCCACTTGATGAGAAGAGTTTTTGCAAGCTAAGGAATGAATTGAATATACTTGACTTCTCCAATATGTGTTGATGCACCCTCCCATTATATGACATGCCTCTCCTTCGAGCAAAACAAGGTAAAGTTGATTGACATGTCATCCATCCATTGCTAAGGACTTGTTTAGTGCATTTAGTCATTCCTATCATGTCCTAGGCTCATTCATGAAAATCAAATGAATTTGATGCTTGTATGGTACCACTATTGCTTGTATGTTTGAAATGATCTAGTGGCAGCATATGACATGTTTGTGGGCTTGTAAACCTAGTGTTTGATCTAGAAAATTAGCTATAAGTGTTTAACTCAACATGGTACAAGATAACCCTTATTTGGAGGTGTGAAGAAGCTTGTCCTTGGATCAAACCAAGTTAAATATCTTTTGCAAGTGATCTAGATTGAACCAAATTGGGAAAATGATCCTCATTTCACATAGTTTCACCCCAACCTATCTATCATTTGAGCTCGCCTTTTGTGCTAATTGTTGACAAAGGGGAGAGAAATTCACAAAGATAGTAAGATAGGAGGAGCAAATAAATGAAAACAAATGAAATGACAATGTAAGGGGGCCAATAAAAAATGCACACAAGTAGGTCCAGCGTCCGGTCACCCCGCGTTGTGCCCAGTGAAGGGGTACAACGGCTCTATTTTGTGGGGGCTTCTATTTAAGCCCCATGGCCGGCTCAAGCTCACCCTCTTGGCCATTTTCATTGATATAGCAACCTTGTGAGCTTAGCCAAAGCCCTCCCACTCATCTCCATCATTGATCCATCATCATTGTGAGATTGGGAGAGAATCCAAGTGTATTGCTTGAGTGATTGCATCTAGAGGCAGTTGGCATTCGTGTTGCGCTGTGGATTTCACTTGTTTCTCTTGGTGGTAGCCACCACCTAGACGGTTGGAGCAGCGGTGGAGGATTGGCACGAGTTGGTGATTGTTCGTGGCCATCTCTGGTGATTGTAAGGAGAGTTGTACCTTCCTCGGCGGAGTGCCGAAAGGTAACTCTAGTAAATTGCTCGTGTCATTGAGTTACCTCACTTGTGGGTAGGTTCTTGCGATGTCCAATTGTGTGGACGAGGTTTGTGCAACACCTCTTAGCCGCCGAACCACCAAGTGTTGGTCGACACAACGGGGACGTAGCGTGTTGGCAAGCACGTGAACCTCGGGAGAAAATTGGTTGTCTCTTGCCCTTTGGTATTCTTCCGATGATTGATTTAGTATTCATCTTGTGATTGGTTCACTCCTCTACACGGCGGTATACTCACCCTACTCACTCATTTATATTCTTGCAAACTAGTTGTAGCAAGCTCTTTAGTGTAGCTAGAATTGAGAGCTTGCTTTGAAGTGTAAGTTCATCTAGTGGAGCTCTTTAGTGTAGCAAGTGTGAGAGCTCTTAGTGGGTAGTGACATAGCAAATTGTGTGTTTAGTGATCATAGCAACTAGAATTGTTGGATAGGTGGCTTGCAACCCTTGTAGAGCTAGAGCAAGTTTGCATTTCGCTATTTGTTATACTAATCAAATTGCTCTAGTTGGTTTGTAGATTTTTAAATAGTCTATTCACCCCCTCTAGCCATATTAGGACCTTTCAGCGAGGTGGAGCCAACCTTCGGTCGTTTGGTCAAGAAGTGTAGTCGCGTTCTTGTCTGTTCGAAAGCATCAACGTTTGATGGTTATTAGCTCCTCTTTAGGTACCCCAGTATTCGGTCCCCAACAAAAACCGTAACTGAAGCCGAGAATCAGAACTCTAGAATATAAGAACCGAAGTCGAAGCCAAAAACAAAATAAACCAACTTTTCGGTTTGGTTTTCATTTTACCATGAAAATCTACCCTCACAAGATCAACTTATTGGTAGACAAGTGAAAAAAATTGAAGTTTCTGGAATGTGAATCTCAGTGTCACAATTGAGTTTTCTGAAATGGACAGTCAATGGTCAAGACATTCTGTTAAAGATCATGGAAAATTCATTCAATCAATCTACCTCTGCTCATCTGTAGCTTGTTTCATATTAGTCCAAACTTAAAGCCAAACAAAGCATATGATTTGCTGAAGCACATGTAGAAACCACAAAACAACATACATGTTTGAAACTAAATGGCTAAAGTAAGTGAATAAGGACCCAATGCGAAAACCCAAAAAGAGGAGGTAGCAACTAACCAACTAGTCAATGGTCAAGACATTCAGTTAAAAGATCATGAAATCCATTCAACCAACCTACCTCTGCTCATCTGTAGCTGTTTCATATTAGTCTAAACTTATAGCCAAACAAAGCATATCATTTTCTGAAGCACATGTAGCCGGTTGAAGTTGCCCTCGTTGTCTGCCGGCCAGTACTGGATTCTCTGCCAAAGCACCGGTTCAGGCACAGCGTACCAACAGGCCGCTCTTGGCTGTTGCAATGGAGCAGAACACTAGTGTTTCATCAGGATACCAAGACAATCAGACAACTAACTCTGGTAGGTGAATAACGAACAAAGCTGAACTTCTGAGCGCGGGGATTAATCTAATCTGATGAAGAACTGTTCCCCAAAGTGAACCAAACGCAGAGGAGGAAGAACTCAAGAACCTAGAATCCCTGCTCACTAAGAGAACTTTCCAGCCAAAGAAGTAGCGGTAATCTTGGCCTAATAGCCTCAGTAACAAGGAGAAGAACCCCATCATCGAATTTGAGTGGTTCTTGCAAATTGAAAACAAAGTTTGCATGGTCATCGATAGATTCTATGAACACTTGTATGCCCAGATAAACGCGAGGAGTTGGAATCAGAGGGGACAACGGGCTCACAGGAATGACACGTGGAAGTTCAGGTTGGTCCTGTCTCGGGAGATGACCTTGACCAACCAGCGCAACACCGAGCTCGGGTGGTTGTATTCATAACTGTTTAGGTAACAACTTATCACTATAGTTCTTATCATAACTTTTTTTGAGCTTTTCTAAATATTTTCGTAATTCTCTAATTTTGAAAAGTCACATAGTTATACTAACAACTTTTATGCATAACTTTTTATGGAACAACCTATCACAATAACTTCTCATCATAACTATTTTGACTTTCCTTTTTTAGGAAAAAAATACTTTCATAACTTTCCTCTTTTAGAAAGTTGCAAAATTATGCACATAACTTATATGCATAACTTTTTACGAGACAACTTGTGATCACAACTTCTTAGTCTAAAGATAAGAAAATGGTTAGATTAATATGAAAACATATGAAAAAGCGAAGAAAAAAAAATAAAAAAGAAGAAAAGAAAAAGAAAACAAAGAAATGAGAAAAGAAAGAAAGGAATAAAATGACACAAGAAAAAAAGTGAGAAAACCACTCACGGATGAAATGTCGATAAATTAGACTTACAATAGTAAATAGGGAGGACTTTGAGAGAAGATGTCAGATGCTCCGTCCACTTGCCTAGCAGGGCCCACCATGTGATTAGTGCCTAACGTTGTCTGTCGCGCATACGGAAAGTGTTCACCGCGTTCGAATCAGCCTGTTTAGTTCGCGAAAACTTTTTCCAAAAAGTGTTATAGTAGCCATCACATCGAATCTTGCGATACATGCATGGAGCATTAAATATAGATGAAAAAAAACTAATTGTACAGTTTGGTTGGAAATCGCGAGACGAACGTTTTAAACCTAATTAGTCCATGATTGAACACTAATTACCAAATAAAAACGAAAGTGCTACAGTAGCCCAAATTCCAAAAATTCGCGAACTAGGCCTCACGCGAACGACCGCGGAAATGGAATTGGGTAACGTTGTGACTCGATTACACGTGGGCTGAAACAAACAAGAAACAATGGCATCTATTAACATCTGGAATCAAGTCGTGTTACATTTACCCAAAACCAAACGCTTATCTTAATTAGTCTCTTCCAAGCAAAGCAAGGGCACATGCATTCTTATGGGAGGCGACCTCACGGACCACCATGCGACGTGCATGAGCATGGAGGCCCCGCACATTTGAGACCACGATGATGTTCTCTTTTCATCTTCACATACCGTCCAGGAAGAAAGCGTTGACGGGAGCCCTACGCGAGACAGAAAATATCTCAAAAGCTTCGTGTTAGGTGTGGTCAGACGACGGTGTGGTGGCATATAACGCCTCGACCCGGGCAGACGTAAAAGGATCGATTCGAAGATAACAACTGTCTAGGTTCAGGCTTTTATGCTGGCTCAGCTCTTCTCCAACTTTCGGTATGGCGACAAGCGGTGGTGCTACAGTGTTTCCGTGCAGCTACAGTACCTGAAACTACAGTGCCACGAATTCGGTGCGGCCCAACTTATCCAATGCGCTGGGTCCCACGTCATAGTAAAAATGCGGGACGTTACATGGCCTCCATCTCTGACTCCCATTCTCTGTCCCGGTTGCCGCCTTGCCGGTATTGTGAAAATATCTCAGAAGCTTCGTTGTTGTTGCGTGTGGAGTGACATGATAGTACACTATTGCCAAAAAAAAATAAAATAGAATACTCGTAAATGACAGGGGCCGGGCACAGACCTCAGAGCCAGACCTAGGAGTACTAAATCTACACCACCCACGGAGAATGAGGACAAAACGTCCCTCTCATCCCCAACAGATTACCACTGCTTCTCCAACTCCCAACAGAAGACCACCCACCACGCCCGCACCACCTACTCCTCCTCATCGACGCTAGCTAGCATTATCGCACAACAAGCGAGCGCAGGGAGCTAGCTGAGGCGCGCGAGAGATTGATGGAGAAGGAGCAGTGGCAAGGCATGGTGGAGGCCACTCTGCCGTCGACGCCAGCCTCCGCGGCGTGGCCGCACATCGCCAGCTTCTGCGCGCTGCACCGGTACCTCCCGAGCATCGACGTGTGCGAGCTCGCGGAGGGGGAGGACGGCCGGCCCGGGTGCGTCCGCTACGTGGCCTCGCTCGCGCCGGGCACCACCACCGGGGAGGTCGGCATCTGGGCGCGGGAGAAGTTGCTGGAGATCGACCACGACGCCCGCCGGCTCGCGTACGCCGTCGTCGGCAGCAGCATGGGGCTCGGCAGCTACGTCGCCACTATGAGCATCGTCGTCGGTGACCAGGAGGAGGAGGCAAAGGAGCCGGGGTGCAGGCTGGTCTGGGCGTTCGAGTGCGAGCCCGTGCAGGGGTGGACCCGGGACGGGCTCCTCGGCTACCTCGACGGCGGCGTCAAGGCCATCGCCGCGCGGATCGAGGAAGCCCATGCCGCCGCCAGCGCCAGTGCCGTCGTCGTCGCTGCTTGACAACTCCACCTGCGGGAGGAATCTCAACAGCCGCCAGATGCATTTCTGCATTGATTATTATATTACCTCGTCAAACTAGTTAATGCATTGTTAATCGCAACGATTGCCACTAGCTAGCTAAGCTTGCTTGCTTGTCTGTCTCTCCTTCATTGTCTACCGGATTTGTATGTCGCGTCGCGTCAGAATGTCAGCTGGTTAATGCATTGTTAATCGCAACGATTGCCACTAGCTAGCTTGCTTGCTTGTCTGTCTCTCCTTCATGAACGAAATTAACTTTGAAAGGGACTCTGTTGTTGGCTCCTGCTTGTTTTATTCTGGCGATGTCCATATCGTGGTTGGCACATGTCTACTCGCTCGGATGTGCAAAAAGCAGAAGATATTGTGATGAACATGGTTGAACAAGATGCACCATGTTCCAACGTCCAACCACGTGTGAGAACATTACTTCACCCTCGGATGCCTCATCTCGCGCGATTGAAAGGTTTTGTTCAATACGCTGAGCTGGAAGATGTGGCACGCGATGTGCCGATTCATTTGCGACTACTGGACCACGGAAATCAAAGAGACTTGTTCAATTCTGATTGATGGATCGACTTGCGTATATGTTCCCTTCCCACTTGCTGCAAGTATTGTCCAGCAAGCTATGAGAGGCAGAGCTACGTGAGAATCCGAACAAACATGTTACCGGCCGGACAATTTATTCGTTGGCACGTGCCGAGGCACGGAAGCACATGTCAAATTGGTCCATCGCCTGTTGAAAACAAACCGGAGAAGAAGCACATAGCTGATGTAATAAGCTGAATTATTTGCTCAACGGCAATTCGTACTTTCTCCGGACATGAAGATAAAGCCTCTATGATTTGGAATTCCTTCAAGGATCGGTTGGGTAAGAGTGAGTTCAACAGTACCTTGTTTGATCTTAACCAATACTTTTAGACCTCAGATGGTTTTTTCTCAACTCAACTAGTTGAGCCTTTTGAAAAGACTGAAATTGATCAAGTTGTTAAGTTGCTGCCTTCTGACAAAGCCCCGGAGCCAGATGGTTTTAACACCGATTTCATAAAATGAAGTGTTGGCCAATAATCTGTGATGACTTTTACATTCTTTGTCAAGCTTTTTATGATGAGAATATTTGTTTACAGAGTATCAATGGATCTCTTATCACTTGAATACCCAAGGATGATGCTGAAACAGTTTCAGATTATAGACCTAGCTCTCTTTTAAATAATTCTATCAAGATTATCACTAAAATTTTGGCCAACAGGTTGCAACTAGTCCTTCTAACTCTTATTCATAAAAACCAATATGGTTTCATCAAGCTCAGATGCATTCAAGATTGCCTAGCTTGATCTCTTGAATATTTGAATATGTGCTACCTTTCTAAAAAAGAGTTGGTTATTCTAAAGCTTGACTTTGAAAAAGCTTTTGATAAAGTGGAACACCCTTTGATGCTTCAAATCATGGAAAAGGGTTGCCACCTAAGTGGATTAATTGGATGAAGATGGTTTTTGGGTCTGGTACTTCATCTGTCTTACTTAATGGGGTACCTGGTAAAGTTTTTCATTGCAAAAGAGGGGTAAGACAAGGTGATCCCTTATCACCACTTCTCTTTGTGCTAGCTGCCGATTTCCTACAATCTCTCTTAAATACAGCTTGTACTAATGCTGACCTCAACCTTCCCCTGCCCCTTTCGCATGATCAAGATTTGCCCATCTTACAGTATGCAAATGATACTTTGATTTTCATACAAGGAGATGTTTCCCAATTGGTTTTTCTGAAGAATTTGTTGCAACATTATTTTGGGGAATCAACTGGATTAAAAGTCAACTTTGAAAAATCTTTCATGGTGCCCATTAATGTTCCAGAAGATAGATTCCATATGTTGGCTCGTCGATCTCCGGTACGGAGATATCCAACCACTCACTAGTGTTGCCGAGCACACACTAGCGATGCCGACTATGAACTGTCGTTGCTGACCACACGCTATGGCTAGAGGTAGAAGAAGGGAGGGAGAACAGAGCATACACACACAACAGAGACACCAGCGTTGGCCGGAGCTCTGTATAGGAGATGGTAAATCTGAACTCACTCTTTTTACTGAGTTGCAGTGGCAAACTATATATACAACTCTATCCATCTAACACTAGTACAGACATGTCAGGCTACCATGCTGCTACAGTGACTAGATGTGACAGCAGGGCTGACTTTGGCGCATGCCCCTGCTGTGGCTACAGTGCGGCAGGTGAGCTGTTCGGCGCCCGCCCCTGCATCGGCTATTGTGCAACAGCAGGGTGCCCTTTTCGGTGCCGCCTTCCTCTGTTGCGCATTCATACAAGGGATGCAGTAGATTATCTAACAATTCTTTCCCTAATCCTGCTGCTAACCCTAGAACCCCCTCCATGCCGATCATCTTCTTCAGCTCCGTGATCCACCATTCCCTTGACGTAGCACAACAGCCGCTTCACCGCAGCCCAGTGATCCTCTCGAGGATCCTCCATAAAGCGACTGACATAGCCCATGGCGAACGCAATGCCCGGCCTCGTGTGGACTAGGTAGCGCAGACCGCCAACGATGCTCCGGTAAAGTGTTGCATCCACCTTCACCGCGGTGCTGGCCTTCATCAGCTTCAGCCGCTCCTCCATCGGAGTCACGCATGGCTTGCACTCAGCCATGCCGCTCTGCTCCAATAGCTTCGAGGCATACGCGCTCTGACCGAGCGTGAGTGCCTCTTTTCCCTGTCTCACCTCAATGCCGATGTAGTTGGAGAGCGCCCCGAGATCGCTCATTCAAAAACGAGCCGCCATCGGTGATGATCAAGTCATCCACATACACGCCGACGACGAGCTCCTCCTTCCCCCGTCGCCGCGTGTAGAGCGTGTGCTCAGTTGCGCACCTCATGAACCCAAGCTCGCCTATTGTGGCGTCAAGCTTGGCATTCCACGCTCATGGGGCTACCGTAGCCCGTAGAGCGCCTTGCGCAGTCGGAGCACCCTGTGCTCTTCTCCCTTGACGGCAAAACCCGAAGGTTGTCTGACGAAGACCGTCTCTGCTAGTCCTTTGCTGCTGCCAAGGCTAGTAGCAAACGGACAGACTCCATGCACGCTACTGGCGCAAAGACTTCCTCAAAGTCGATGCCCTCACGCTAAACAAAGCCTTGGGTGATTAGGCATGCCACAAACTCAGTGATGTCACTTGGAGGTGAGGCGAACTCAATCGGCGTCGATGGAGTTCCCTATTCCGTCGGAGTGCTCGGCACAACACCTGGAGTGCTTGGCATACTCTACTCCTAGACCGCTCATCACTACTCCTGGAGTGGTCTGCATCCCTCCTGAAGTGCTCGGCACCCGTCTTGCAGTAGTCGGCACCACTGCAAGACCCCTCAGTTCCGCTACGGGAGTGTTTGGCACTCGTCCTCGAGTGGTCGCAACCACTGCAGGACCTCTTGGCTCCACTCCCGGAGTGCTCGACACCCCTCTTGGAGTGCTCGGCACCTCCCCGGGAGTGCTCGGCTCTGTCACTAGAGTGCTCAGCACCTCTTCCCTAGCATCTCCACCACCGTGAATGACCAAATGCTTGACGACGAAGGTGCTGGTGAAGCCGCTAGCTTCCCCCATGCTCGGACTGTTCTAGTCCTAGGCCACCTTCTCATCGAACGCGACGTCGCGTGAGACAAGCACCTTGTCTCCGCATGGGTCGTAGAGCCGATATGCCTTGGTACCCTCCGTGTAGCCTAGGAACACAATCGGTGTGCTCCTGTCCTCCAGCTTGGTGAGGATCAACTTCGTCTTCCTGACGTGGTCAATGCAGCCGAATGTCCGGAGGAAGGACACGCTCGGCTTGCGTCCATG
Source organism: Miscanthus lutarioriparius (assembly GCA_904845875.1). Taxonomy (NCBI): domain Eukaryota; kingdom Viridiplantae; phylum Streptophyta; class Magnoliopsida; order Poales; family Poaceae; genus Miscanthus; species Miscanthus lutarioriparius. Next base: position 54,000,293 of record CAJGYO010000017.1, on the reverse strand, counting down.
CCAAGCCTCAAATGGTGACTTGCCCTTCAGGGCCTTGGTGGGAGCACGGTTGAGGATGAACACCGCCGTGGTCATCGCCTCACCCCAGAACCTTGCCGTCATTCCTTTGGCCTTCATCATGGATTGAGCCATGCCGACCACCGTCTAGTTCCATCGCTCCACCACGCCATTCTATTGTGGCGAGTACGACGCGGTGTGGTGTCGCACCACACCCTGATCCACGCAGTATGCAGCGAACTCCACCGAAGTGAATTCGCCGCCACGATCAATCCTCAGCACATGGAGCTTCTTGGCGCTCTCGGCCTCCGCGCGCATCTTGAACTTCTTGATCGCCCATGCCGCTTCGTCCTTGCTCATCAGGAGTTGCAGCCACATATAGCGACTGCAATCATCCACGAGCAGGAGGAAGTACCACCGACCACCGTTTGTGTGTGGCGTGATTGGCCCGTAGAGGTCACCGTGGACGAGCTCGAGAGAGTCCATCGCGCGATACTTGGCCACCTTTGGGAACGGTAGCCTTCTCTGCTTCCCGGCCAGGCAGCTATCACACAGCTCGCCTTCCGTGCTCGATGTGGGGTAGCCCTCGAACCATCTTCTCTAGCCGACCAAGCGCGTCAAAGCTGAGATGTCCGAACCGGGAATGCCACAGCCATGGTTCCTCGGTGTGCCTTGCCGCCAGGCACACCGGCTGCTCTACCTTCAAGTCGAGCAGGTACAACTAGTTCTTGGACCTCTTTACCTTGGTAAGAAGTCGCTGTTCCCGGTTCCTGATCCTGAGGACTCCATCCTTGATCAGTACCTCGCTACCATGCTCATCTAGCTAGCCAATGCTGATGATGCTTGAACGCAGCTGCAGGATGTAATATACATCCATTAGCGCGCGGTGCTCGCCATTCTAGCACCTAGAGATGTTGGTGCCACGCCCTCGGATTGCCACCCTTGAGCTGTCACCGAACTTCACCATACCTGTCACATCGTCGTCAAGCTCGGAGAAGGCTGCCTTGGAGCCCATCATGTGGTTGCTGGAACCAGAGTCTAGATACCACCGCTGCTCCTGCTCGCCGCCCACACATCCGAGGTGGACTTGGGCACGCGGTTCGTCGAGGTTGACAGTTTTCAGGGCCTTCCTAGGTCCTTCCACCGTCATCACCTCTCCCTTCTCCTCGGCCTCGACGTCGTGCAGTGCACAGAATGTCACCATCAGGATAGTGGCCTCATCATCATCATTAGCTTGCGTCAGATGAGCCTCAGCCTTCTCCTGCTTGCAATTTGGGCACTCCCATGCCCAATGGCCCATCTTCCTGCAGCACCGGTAGGCGTTGGGGTCGACCGGCTTCTTCTTCTTTGAAGAAGCCTTGCCGCGGCGCTTGCCATCGCCACCGCGGCTGGAGGAGGCTACCCTGGAGTTCCTCCGAGTAGCCCACTCCTCCTCTATCAGCAGCAGTTTGCCGCTGTTCTTTGTTGCTGTCGCCTGCTCTAGGCGCTCGTCCATCGCCCGCAGATGGCCTGTCACATCCTCAATGGTGAGGGTGGATAAGTCCAACATCGTCTCTATGGAGATTGCGATCTGGATGTACTTTGCCGACACGGAGTGGAGGTACTTGGAGACCGCCTCCTCTTCATCGATGGTGACGCCATGGCTCTTCAGCATGCTGATGAGTGTCTGCAGGCGGAGGGAGAAATCCTCCACAATTTCACCATCCTTGAACTTGAGGTTGGCGTACTCCTGCTTCAGAAGCTGGGCCGTCGCCTTCTTTGCGCGGTCGAAACCGACGCGCTTCGCCACAATAGCCTCCCACGCCTCCTTAGCAGAGCTTTTCACCCCCAACGACTCCCTGTACTCTGCCGATACAGCAGCGAGGATAGTCTCAAACGCTGACATGTCATCTTCTTCATTTTTGGTGCTCTTGTTAATAGCATTCCAGAGTCGTCGGCCTCTGAGCTTGACCTTCATGGTCACCGACCACTCTCCATAGTTGGTGCGAGTCAGTGTCGGCCAACTGGTGCCGCTGACCTCCCGCACCGTGCGAACAACGACCTCCTGTCGTGGCTGGGCAGCCATAGCAGTGCCACAACTATCGCCCATCTTCGAACCGTCCGTCATCGCCAGCAGTTAGTCTAGCGACGGCGCTTGTACGGCTCCGATACCACTTGTTGGCCCATCGATCTCCGGTACGGAGATATTCGACCACTCGCTAGTGTTGCCGAGCACACACTGGCGATGCCGACCACGAACTGTCGTTGCCGACCACACGTTATGGCTAGAGGTAGAAGAAGGGAGGGAGAACAGAGCATACACATACAACAGAGACACCAGCGTTGGCCAGAGCTCTGTATAGGAGATGGCAAATCTGAACTCACTCTTTTTACTGAGTTGCAGTGGCAAACTATATATATAACTCTATCCATCTAACACTAGTATAGACATGTCAGGCTGCCATGCTGGTACAGTGATTAGATGTGATAGCAGGGCTGACTTTGGCGCCTGCCGCTGCTGTGGCTACAGTGCGGCAGGTGAGCCGTTCGGCGCTTGCCCCTGCAGCGGCTACAGTGCAACAGCAGGGTGCCCTTTTCGGCGCCGTCTTCCCCTACTGCGCATTCATACAAAGGGATGCAGTAGATTATCTAACACCATATTCTTGCTACTAGTTTTGGTTGTTTTAAAGGTTCCTTACCTTTCACTTACTTGGGCCTACCTTTGAGCATTACCAAGCCAAACAATTGCTGATTTCTGGCCTTTAGTCACCAGATGTGAAAGGAGATTAGTAAGTGCATCCTGTTTTCTGAGTCAAGGTGGTCGACTGGAACTCACAAATGCAGTTCTAACATCCCTACCGACTTTTGCTATGAGCACTTATTTGCTGCCCAAAACAATCATCAAACATATATAGATAAGTAACGTAAGCATTGTCTGTGGCGAGGATCTGATGTAAATAATAGAAAGCCACCAAAAGCAGCAAGGCCTTTAGTTTGTATCCCAAAGGAGGAATACGGTTTAGGCGTGCTTAATATTCAGACCCATAATGAATGCCTCCTTCTTAAGCACTTGCATAAATTTTTAACCGCCAAGATGTTCCTTGGGTTCAGTTAGTTTGGAGCAGATACTATGATCATGGTCGGCTTCCTGTGCCTGACAGCACTGTCATAAGTTCTTTTTGGTGGCGAGACATTCTAAAACAGCTTGTTCATTATAAAGGTATGGCTGCAGCCCATGTGCATGATGGCAGATCATGTCTCTTTTGGTTGGATCTCTGGAATAACAGACTTCTACATCAAGATTTTCTAGAGTTATTCTCTTTTGTCACAGATGCTAACATCTCAGTTCTTAATGCATGCAACATGGTGCCCCTACATTCTCTTTTTCACCTTCCACTCTCAAATGAGGCGTATGATCAATACCAGCAACTTGAACATATTGTTCTGAATATTAATTTTCAGCAGCGTGCTGATCACTGGTCTTACATCTGGGGTTCTTCTATCCTCTCCTCTAGTAAAGCTTATCATCGATTAATTGGGCACAGAACAGTTCATCAGGCTTTTCATTGGCTCTGGAAATCAAAATGTCAGAACAAGCGCAAATTCTTCTTGTTGGTGCTTCAAGATAGGCTCAGCACCCGTAATCTTCTTCGCCATCGAAATATGGCCCTTCAAGATTATAGCTGTGTTCACTGTGTAAGTACCATTGAAGAAACTTTGTTTCACCTTTTCGTGGAGTGACCCTTTGCCCAGGCCTGCTGGAATACTCTACACTTGTTGCTACCAGCTCAAAATGACTTCTTCCAAGTTCTGGTCAGCCTAAAGGATCAAATTAGACTACCTTTCTTCATGGAAATTGTGATAACTATATGTTGGTCTATTTGGATGGTTCAGAATGACTTCATCTTCAGGAATGTGCCGGCTTCGGTTCAACGTTGCAGATCCATCTTTAAAGAAGAGTTTGCTCTGGTTATACTACAAGCACAAGGAAAATATCAACCTCAGATAGATTCATGGCTGCAAGCTTATGTGCAATCTATTTTATTTTATTTGTTTCCTTTTTTATATCTTGAAACTTTGTATTAGATTTGCCTTTTTTTTCAATAAAGCACAGTAGGGGGCTTTCCCCTCCTGTTTTCATAAAAAAACGGCAATTCCAACACTGAGAAATTGGAAGATCCTTCTTTACAGGAGTTCATTGACTTGGAGATTGCTTCTTGTATCTTGGAGGAGTCCCTTGTGAAACTATATGTATGTTGGGGAGTGAGGAGTTACCCATAAGTCACACAATATTGGGCTAAAGAGACACGTCTGTTCCTCGAGCCAACAAAACTCTAAATGGATATGGGTGCCCAAATCAAACCCTCTTTTGGGGATTGGCTACCCAGCTAGGGGAGAAGAGGTTCACCGTGTCCCAAGCCACATTTCCTTGGAAGTCGAATGCCACTCCCATGTCTGCTTTTATATATTTAGACAATTTCAGTATCATTTTAATCCAGAAAAGGGCTAAAAACAAGTTTGTGACATCAGATAAGTCAACGTGTGATCCAAGAGTAGCGAACATGTGGACGATACTAATTACCATAATTTTAATCGCTGAAAATAGAGGATGATATGCAACATACCCAGTGTCACCATAACCGGTTATGCTAGTCAACATAGCGTCTATTGTTGTAGTCGTCCCGCTCGGTGCAGCGCGGAGTTATTGCAGTGCCAATGCCGATCACCAGCGAGATCTCCCTCCACCAGGAAGTATATGACGATCGATTAAGCAGTTGTGCAGTCGCTCCCCAAAAACCTGATGGCCTCCCTTCACCCGAGCAAATGAACGAAGAGGACTCGATTTCGGAGGTTTGCTCTGCCTATTCCCATGATCGCAGGAACCAGGACGGGAAGGCTTGGTTGTATCAGAAACATGGATGTCTTGCGCGTGTGAGAGACTAGGAGGTCTAAATATTGGAGTGGGTGATGTTTTTATCTCGCAATCAGGAAGCAGAGCTGGCGCAAGAGCCAACAACAGGAGATCAAGAATCAGAAGCGGAAGTGTCAGATATATGGGTCTGGGGTACCCTCACCTACCATATATCTAGCCCATCGAGTGAAGCCCACAAAGACCACACAAATCTACTAGCTTGGAGATCACGACGTATCGAGGATATCTGGCGCCGTCATATCTATGGTAGGATAGAATTGATTTGTTGTAACAAACTAAGAATCTAATCTGTTAGACCGATCACCCTCATTGTAACCCTACCCCCTCTTCTTATATAAAGGAGGGTAGGGACCTCGTGATCGGGACGAACTCCAATCGATCCCATTCCATCCCATCTACTACGTAGCTAGGAGCAATAGCCCCTATAACCAAGCATACAAATACAAGAAGAGCAGCAACACCAACTGGATTAGGGTTTTACGTGCTACCATGGCCTGAACCAGTATAAAGCCTTGTGTCTCGTGTGTTACCATCTGATTCCTCTTACGCGATCATGTTGCTAGGTATTACCGGAGCTAAATCATTTGACAGTTGGCGTGCCAAGTAGGTGTCTTTTCACATATAGATCAATATTGTGTTTTAGATAGGAATCATCTTCAACTTCGATGACGATGCGAAGAAGCAACAAGGTGGGAGGATCACCTTTGGTGACCTAGACTTCATCGCCGATCGATTTGGGAACTTGCAGCAGCAAGAACCTGAGCCACTCGTGGAGGAGAAGGAACAGCCTCCCCCAGTCTGCGCATTCTTTGCCAGACTAGAGGAAGTTGTGGGTGCGGGGCCGCACGCTCTCACCCAACACCTAAACCGCTATGGACGCGACGTCTTCACCAAGATCGACTGAGAACACGACTTGGACGCTGTGCTCCGACTCTAGGAAGATCCAAACTAGGCCCCCAGATCGGATCTACAATCGCTACCTGACCACGTCCTTCCTGGTTTCCTAATCGGATTAAGGAATGCGGCAGCGACAAATTCAAGCTGGCTTCAACAAGCCTTGGTGGAACCCACCGGACCTCGCACTGAGGAGAGCCATGCCTACGATCTGGATTCTCCTGGATGACTTCGTGGTCTTGCCTCCTGATTCATCGGGATGATCACCCACGGTGACAAAGAGATGACCAAGGTCCCAAAAGAATGGGAGGATGTTGGTGACGAGTAGCCCATTGTCGATCTCATTGATATCGACTATGATCAGTTCCTTCTCAAGTTCGCGGACTCGGACGAGGAAAACCCAAGGAAGGGGATGCTGAGTCCTCGAAGCAACTCGAGTGCTACATGAGTGTACATGACCCCAAGCCACCTCTAGAAGAACTCGAGAAGCTTGCAGTCGATTGTCCTACTCTCCTAGCTGGTGATGTGACCGTCCCCGATGCTTCCTATGAGACCAGCAGTGAAGCCCACCTACACCTACTTTGCCAGAATGATGCGCTCAAGGCGGAGAACAATCATCTTCGCTAGCAACTCGAGCAATCTTCTAACATACAACAAATTTTGGCTCCGATCACCCACTTGATAAGCAACCAAAACTTGGTCGATTGCTCTCAAGGAATGGTCAGGATACTCCAATCGGTCGCTAGGGTTGGAGAGAAAACATTCTTGACTACTCGAGTGCTGGATATAGATTGAGAGACTCGAAGCTAGCTGTGCGTTGGCATCGTGCGACCGCTGGCAACGCCCCTCGAGGGATAAGGGTCTGCCAACCGGAGGTCTAGGCGCCCACCGATCCGAGCGTTGCCCTAAACCAATTCATGAGCAGCTAGGAGGAGATCAAGATGCTCGCAATCCCTAATACCGAGAGGGCAATCCCCATCCTATTGACATGGCGGCAAGCGTGACCGCTCGTTTAGGAAGCATGCTCAACTATCAGCGACCCTCAAGTATGTCATCCCAAACGCCATCCTGACGACCACAAGTAGCAGGTCTATCGAGATGTGTTTGAGCGAATCATGAATAGTGCTTATCAGAACCATGGCTTCCCCATGAGCCACCTCGCCAGAGATTGTGTCACCTACAGGCAGCGTGTCGCTCTAGAAGATCAGATGCGAACGGAGCAGGATGGGTATTAGGGAGATCACGATGATGACAAGGGAAGCGATGCAACCGCCAGATGTGCAATGCTCATATTTAGGGACCCCTAGGTCTATCAAGATCGAAGATTCTAGAAGCTGACTCACAGGTAGGACTATGCGGCTGCATCAACTACCCCGCTATATCTACGCTGATCCAAATGACCGATCACCTTCGATCGCACCGATCATCTGGATCGGGTGGTCGAGGCTAGACGATTCCCCCTGGTGGTCAGTACCGTCATCGAGATCATGAGGATGACAAAGTTCCTCAAGGATGAGGGTAGGGCATAAACATCCTTTATAAGGATGCCTTCGACAAGCTCAACATGGACATAAGGAAGCTGCATGCGTCGTAGTCCCCCTTCCACGGCATTGTCCTCGGGCGATGTGTCATGCCCCTAGGCACAATAGATCTCTCTATGACATTCGACAATGTGGTACACTACTAGAAGGAGACACTCTCCTTTGAAGTTGTTGATTTCTAGGTACCCTACAGTTCCATATTCGGGAGGCCATGTTATGCCAAGTTCATGGCGGTCCCAAACTAAGATGCCAGGGCCATGCAGTGTCATAACGGTGTCTAGGAACTTCTAGAACGCCTATCAATGTGGGAAGGATGTCATCGAGTACGCAAAGGCTAACACCCTAGACCTAGGGCCGAGAAGGAGTCACTCGGGGGACTCTGGGTTACTCTGTCTCGATGCAAGGGAAGAAGCTCATGCTGATGGCTCTGAAGCAGCCATCTCTCAATGTCTTCGACCCCTCGACCTCAACTCTGCCACTGTCTCCAACTCCCGAAGGCCTCATCGGGTCTTGAGGAGGCAACCAATGACTTCAAGATATGTCGGTTTTATTTTTTATTTCTAGTCTTTATGATTATCATTTACATTCTACAAAAGTACTTCATTGTAATATGAATAAATCATGGTCTTTCGAGTACCTTGTAGAGAACCTCTCTAGGTCACTCGGGGGCTAACTTTTGTAGTTACTTTATCAAGCTTGTTCCAGCATTTTGTAAAGCACATCCATATGTTACATTAACTTGTCGACAGACGTGCTGGAGGGCTACAACGATAACCATGCATGCCGTCTGTCTACGATTTCTGTTGCTTCTATTGCTTGATCAAAGTCTCATAGAACTTGGTATGGTATAAGGAACTCGACAAAACCCTATGTGGACCTGTTCAAAACACCTCATTTTGGTAGCAACCCCTAGGCAGTTAAAGTCCGAAACTTAACCAACACCAAACATTAAAGACAATGAAAGGCAGAGTACACAAAGTCGGGTGGCATGTAAGTCTATTACAAGCGATCTCAAGCGTCGCTCAATCCCTCTGATAAATCGGGCATACTATCCCTCACTATCATCAAAGGGTCTACCTTACTGGTCAGGGCTTCGACAGGCTCTATAGCCCATCGTTGAGGTTTACTGAACAACAAAGGATCAGTATTGATAGGCTTCCTCCTGATAGTGCCAATGTCTAGGTCAGTGTAGATTGTCCCAATGGTCACTAGCGCCATGTGCTCCCCGATTGACAACCCAAATTGGGCAATCTCCTCCAGGTGCCTCAGGATTCCCCTTAGTTGGGAGGCAACCTCCAATGCTAAGGAAGGTCCTTCTGGCTAAGCAAAGGCCACTTGGTAGGCAGCCCGACCTACCGTGACTACACCTCAAAGCTTGTCCACAAGAGACGACACCTAGGACATGTACTTTGCCCCCATGGCCGAATGAGCCGCCATGCGCACGTGTACATCATCGTTAGCCATAGCCTCCATAGTGAAGGTGCTTCGCCTTAGCCAATTCTGCTACCAACCAGTGCATCAGTTGAAAACTCGCACACAATTGTAACATGTTTTGCTGGTGCAAAAGAAGTGGTACCTTGGATCTGCTTCAATCGCTTTTCTATCTCCTCCTAGGCAAGGGATCGCTTCTAGCTCTCCCTCCAATATGCAGAGCCGGAGGCATGAAGGGTAGCCCTTTCCTGGGACAACACGACAATGGCCTTGGCAGCAACTGAAAAACTTAGGTTCAACAAACCTCAATAACCATAGAGGATGAGGCAAGAGGGACCTATAGTTTTGTTCTGATGGTGCTTCAAGGTTGCCACCTCTCTCTCCAACTCGGCTATCCACGCTCTACCGCTTCATACGGCTGACTGAACCTCTCTCATATGAACATGGACTTCACTGAAGAACTCTTCTGAATATGCTACAATGAATAAGACAGTATAAGTCTTAGCTTCATTCAGAACAAATCAACCCAAGACTCAAGGACTAGACCCATCGGGTCCACTGCATGGCCCCGAGCATATATCAACAGCAACATCTACCTGGCGGGACCACTAGACAGGCGCTCAGGGGCTTGAAGCTAAAGCACCCGACACAAGTCATACCTCCAGGGTGGCGCTGAGGGAGTCTCCATGAGAGATGCTCTTGGTCTTGACAGCATCAGCCAAGGTTCACATCACAACTAATAGGTCATTTGCATACCTTGTCATCCCATCTAGCTCCTGATAGATGGAGTGAAAATGGCACCGCTCCTTGAGATCATCAAAGAAGCATTCGCCCTCAGCGTTGAAAGCTTGTAGCGATGGCCCTCCCCCTATTTGGTCTAGACAAGAACTAAAAGGGACCAGGCAGACATCGTCCACCTGTGGAGGCAAGTCAACTCACATCAACTTGCACTCGGGGCCATCCCTTGGCATGGCGCTCGAGGATGTCCCCAGAGGATCAAGGATGCTTAAAGGCTCGGCAATAGGCTCCTTCCCTCGGGTACCCAAACTAGAAACCCTAGCAGGGTCATCCTGCACAGGCTCCCCCTTGGCCATAGGAGAAACATCCTCCCGTGCATTCTCTATCGGTGGCGTGCCTATGGCGAACCAAGCTATCATATCATTAAGGGTGTCCTCGACCCAAACCGCATTCTCAGGATTACTCTTCGCCAAGTGCTCACTCTTGTTTGGGCGAACTCCTGAAGCTGTTGCTTGGCTGACATTGCTCAACGCGATCGCTATGGTTATTTCCTTAGTTGATGAGACCTTACACCGGGTGCTACGCCCAAAGCAAAAGAGAGCATCAGGAGCTTATTTCACAGTAGAAGGAGGTGCATGAGTAAACTTACACGTTCTCATCCCTAGGAACGTCTAGCAAAGTAGGCTTCTTCGATCGCCGACGCAAGGCCTTCGATCCCTACCCCAAAGGGGACATAGTTCACCTTGGAACTAAAATCGCCGATGACCAAAGCTATCCCCACTAACGGCTTGTCCTTAGCAGGCTTAGGAGACTCCAGGGCCTTCGACACTATGATCGAACTCGCGATAAGTCAAAACAAAAACAAATCAAGGTCATAACTGGCCATGGTCACCTGACTCACCTAGAATCACGAGTGCTTGTGCTCGGTGCTACCTCTTCTACTTCCTCTAGGGGGCTCCTTCCCCCTCTTTAGTGCCCATCACCTCCACAATAGCCTTCTGCCTCGTTTGCACACCCAAAGCCGACGCAGCGTAGTTGGTCTGGCTCGGCTGAGGAGTGGGGGTGATAGCGCTTAGTTCTTCCCAAATCTGGATAATCTTGCCCTCATCGGTGGATGTCTTGACATGTTCGGTCTCTCCCCCTTGGGATTTGTCTAAAGGAGCCCTTGAGTGATACTTGGAGCAAACCTACAAACAAAAGAAATAGGTTATGTAAAACTGGGATAACTTGCTCATCGGCAACAAGCAAGGCGATGTCTTACCGTGCCTTCACTACATCCTGGTCTCGCTCTCAAGGGTTCCACGAGATGATCTTTGCCTATAAGCTAGGATTTTGGACCCAGCACCTTGTTGGTAATGATGAGTACCTAAAGCTTGGTCATCTCGATGGGATCTCCAAATGGAGTCACGACATTAGGAGAGTCGCACATCAGGGCCTCGTGCTCCCTCAGGGGCTAGATCCACCTCTAAAAGAAGGCTACTAGGTAGGCCTGATCGGTAACACCTCTCTTTCGGTGATAATCCTGTAGGTCACTCTCGTGTTCATCTGCTTCTTCCAGTTCAAATTCAGCTAGATCCTCCTCTGTCATGGGTAGAGAAGGAGGAAGCTTGTGGGAGAGCACCAGAGCAGAGCAGTCATGAACATAAAACCACTTCTTTGCCCAGTTTGGGATGTTGAAGGGGAGATTGATGTGGAAGAATGGGGACTTGTTGGCTGAATTGATCTAGAGGCTACCGATGACTTTTCGGTCCGATTGAGAAAGAACGTCGAAGCAGCGATAGAACAACGCCTAGTGAGGTTCAATCCCCACTTAATCCTCGCAGAAGAAGATGAACATGGCCAAAAGTGTGATCCTGTTTGGGGTCAGATGATGTACCTATGCCTCGTGATAGAGGAGGGGATCTCAAATGAACTAGTGTATCAGGACTTTCAATCTGCGGTGGAAGAAATCGACGAAGACTATGATCTCGCTAGAATCGGGAGCTGGGATGTCTTGCCCTAGGGAACATCAGTACCCCGAGAGCTCCTTTGGGGCCAGGAAGCCTCCTACAACAAGGCCCTGACGTCCTCCTCCATCACCGTCGACACCTCTCACGGAGAACTGGGGGCGAGCCTCTTTTCACCCTTATCGCTCTTCGAGCTGATACCCTCTTCACTCACTGAAATAATTGTTTTGGTTTTCTTGGCCAGGGTCTTCCTCAGCGCCATCACTACGACTGCTAGTGGTGAGATCTAAAAATCGTGGTGTCTGCTAGGTCAATGTAAGTAGAGGAGTGAGCAGCACTGCTTTTGTCGATGGCGACAAAGGGACAAACCATCTCCACCCTTGGCCACTTATAAAGATGGCTAAACTAGTCAAAACCCTGATGGACTCAAGAACCGTGATCCAACACTTGTTGATGAAACCAAGTGGATCAATTCTTGGGCCCCTCTAGCCCACGTAGCCGACAAATCAGTAAGGCGCTCTCCGCAGATCTAGCACTTGGAACCATTAAACCAACCTACCATTGAAGAGTGAGGGGGGTATTCGAGAGGGTTACCAGTATAATCCTAAAACCCCTAGCGCTCGAGTGCTATGTAAATCTCCCGAATGTTAAATGGGCTCGAAGTACCTTATTTCGGCGGATGTGTGCCCCTATGTGGGAAACCAAAAAATGGTTGGCCAAGGGCTGTAACCAAAGTACGAGCTCCTAAAATCTAAAAAAGAGTTTTATGACGTGCCCATGACGGTTAGGCTTCATCCTGTCACCTCCTATTACTAGGGGGTGGACGCTCACCTGTTCTACCCACCATTAACTTGAAGAGTAGCATACGCTAAAGCCCCAAAGACTCATGTGTTCGTTATTCGCCCTAAGTGATCCCTACGCATTAGGATCACTGGCTCCAGGAGCCTCAATGACCACTCGGTCAGTATGATTTCAGTATGACCATTTGCATAACCCAAAGTTAGACTAACAACCCATCGGGTCGGGTGGGGGGCCCGAAGAAAGCGAGAATGGTTCGGCTGAATGAAAAAACACCAAACATCCAAAATAAATTGGGAGACAGGTAACATTGTTCAAAATCAATAAAAGAAATTCTTTTTTGATTAACTATGTTATACTTTTTATTCACCAGGCATACAATAACAAGGATCTATCAGTAACTATTATGGTTATGATAACAAAAACCTTGTGAGCGTAGGTTCATCCCCGTACTCGAGGATGGGCATCTCATGAAGTGAAGAAACTAGTGAAAGGCATATCTAGACCTTCACCGCACCTTCAGATCTTTACCATGAGTAGAGATGACGCTCGGAAGAAGCTTGGGGAAGGACCACCTCACAAAACTTTCTCTAACATCCAAAAGGATGAGGTGCCCCATGAGGAGCCCTGCCTACGCCATCTTCTTCAACGTCGGGGAAGAACGCTTGGCGACGAGTCAACGGTTCCAAGCCACCTAATTGATACACAATGAGCCCTAGGTCGAGATCTGTGGGCTCAAAGGCTTCCCTGCAAGAGCATGCTACAGGACACCTTTGGCCCCTGTTGGTATTTCTTAAGGTATACAAAAATTATTTGCAAGCGCACGGAAGTACCGTTGTAGCACTTCACCCGAAAGTATTATGGGTATCATATTTTCCATAGGGAACGGAGGTAAATCTTCTATCTAGTTCGTCCAAGGACAACACAAGGATAGAGTTGGTAGGGGTTCAGATGGATTCCTATGGTTCTAGGGTCTAAGGATAAATAAACTCTACTTCTACTTGCTTACTTCGGGCACCGGAGCACACCTGGTCTGCTAGGTGATATCAGCTTATGGCTCTACGTCATACCCGGACATGGGGGATTACAAGAGACGAACGACGAACCCGTAAACTAATAAGACTAAAGCTTAACTAAACAAAAGACTTTATAACCAAAAGAACCACGAGCACTCTCTTAGCGAGAGAACCCATTGAAGTAAAGATGCTTGTTGAGGTACAAGTTGGGGAGACATCGACAAGTTCGGCGCTTCCCCGATCTCTCCCTCACATCTCTCCCTTACAACTCCAGCTAGCTATTAGGGCTTAAACCCTTTGGAGTGTTGCTCTAAGTCAAGTGAGGTGTGCTCTTCTCCCTTGAGGTGGTTGTTTGTGACATGGGAGCCTTCCCCCTCCTTTTATAGCATCCATAGGGCGGTTTGGAGAGCTATATTTAGAAGAATCCTAGCATGCACCACCTCTGCATGCCCTCATGCCACCGCCATTCGAAGGGGCAATAAAGAGGCACCGGTGGGGGGTCGGCCACCCCATGGGGTCGGCCACCCCCTGACCTGGCCCTCTCGCCACTGCCTTCGCGTGGTGGGTCGGTGATGATTCTTGGGCTGCTCCTTGGTCGGTATTTTGCCCGGATAAATTTAAGTTGATGGGCTTCTCTTTTATTCCTTTGAGCAAATCAGCATCGAAAAGCGCCTTTCGGTGAAATTTTTCATGCATTTGTGTTTATGTCCTACAAAAAATAATAATCTCCAAATACATGTGGAACTAGGTCAATAGTAATGCATATGTGCTTAAGATTGTTAATTTCCCTCTGTTTATGTATTAATTGGTGGTCGGATTTGATTGTTAAGGACCGCTAACAAGCTCCCCCACACTTACCCCTTTACTCGTCCTCGAGCAAAGTTAGAGATAAAAGTAATCATGAGAAAAACAACCTAAGATATATGGCTTACATGAAAGCTATTCCAACACATTCTTTACACAAGTGGGATTTGTGGCGTTGGCTAACATGTTTCCTTGGGTTGTTGATTGAGCGGAACAGTTCTTGAAACAAAGTCATCTTTCCAACTTCACATATTAGGAATTTGGAGTTTTGGAAGTTTTTCTCAAGAAAAAGCATAGTTCACTTTATACTCCTCAAATGGCACTCTCAAACCACTCAATGGTGTATAAATCCTTACCAAGGCATAGCAATATTTTGCCTTCTTTTGTTTTCTCCTACTTCTAAAAAGGTTTATGTGGAGCTTTAGGTAGGGATAAATAATATAGCATATTTGTATTGCATATGTTGTAAAGTCAAATCAAGGATTCGAGGAGAGAAGTGCCATACTCTTAGATCAAGATGTGCATGTGTGTGAAAAAGGGTAAACTAAAACTATACTCCTTTTGTAGATTTGGTCTCTCTCTATTTATTATTTTGAAATATGGCTATCTTTCTTCCTTCTCTTTTTTTTTCAAAACACTAGCCTTCATGTGCTCATCATTTTTTTGTACTTGGACCTTCATGTGTCCATATTTTTTTAGCTTTTTGCATAGCCCATGTCTCATCTTCTAAACCACATATTTAGAGAGAGATTATTCTCTTTTTAGAACATGGAGTATTTGCCTAACAAACATTTTTTTTGTGTCTACTCTCAGTGTAGGAGCAGAGTTTTTGGTGGATGGAAGCATGTTTTTGCGTACTCCTAGTGTAGGAGCAGCATGTATATGTGGGTGTACGTGATCTTGATCTTGGGAGCATGATAAATCACTCAACAGAGGTCAACAAGAGTTGACCAAACTCAACACAATAACAAGCAGCATATGTGGAAGGCTTCAAACTTTGCAAGATGTTAAATTTGGCTTTGGTAGGAATTGCTCACCAACTGAGGAGTATGTGATACTATGGTTTTATATTTTTATCAAAACAAATTCTCCAAGTACTTTAAATAGAAACAGTAGGATTTCTAAGTCAGAACTATATCACACCTCAGAACAACTTAGTCAACATGATTGTCCTATTAGAATATTTTCCCATAAGTATAAGTGTATGCATATGGAATAAACTTTATGCAGGCGTCTATCTTAAAGATGTTTTGAACATGTCACTTTTGGGATTTTTAAACGAAGTGTGGTTTATAAAATTGTATGCAAGCATAGTTGGTTCATCTAGTTTAAATCTAGTGATCAGGATGTTTTGTTTTTAAACTCAAGATTGTAGGGAGTTGAGGCAGAGTTGCACAAACCATCATTTGAAGAAGAAGGAGCTGAGGAGAATTAGAGATGGCTTCCTATCCTTCTGTGTGTGGTATTGTCCAATGTTCGTGCAATATGTTGGTGACAGATCTCAAATGCGTGTTCGTTATACATGGGAGATCTTTCCCACACTTATTCTTGTAGTTGCTTTTATTTAACAGATAAAAACAAGAAGAAATAGACAAGGGTTCTACCAACTGAAACACTAGGAAGCCTTAAACTTATTTATTATTATCAAATTATTAATTATCTATTTATTATGTTTGTTTTTATTTATTCCCCAGACTTTTCAAACAAGGCTATGGTAACCATGCATGGTATCTCTAGCCTTGATTATCTCTATTTTAAATTACCACCATTGTTTATGAAAGTAACTACTCAAAGTTCATTAATTAAAATTAAACATCATGTCCAAATTTGATTAAAGTAGGCCATTTTAACCTAAGCACCATGCTTAATTTAAAAAGCCTATGGATGTACCACATGGGCCCATGTGAATTGACCCAAACTTAGAGCATATGACATAAATAGGAGAGGCATGAATTTGAATGATTGTATTCTTATGGAGACGAAAATGAGTTAAAGGAATTGGTGAACACCCTTTTTTTGTATGGACGTCAGGCAGGCTAGCGCTGGCAAGAGGAGTGGATGGATGAGGATGACCTGCTTGGTGGTGATTTGGGCGAGGAGCAAGACCTCAGGAGACAGCTTCAGCATGGGGGGGGGGAATTCCCAAGGAGGGTGTGACCGTGCTGGCTTAAAGGAAAGAAGGTTAGACATCTCTCAGAGAATAGGTAGAGGTTCTAATCAGGGGGATAGGAGATCAGGGCAGGTTTGGTGGGAATCATGCTCTCAATCAAGGGGGGTTTGATCAAGGGTGTTCTCAATACCAGCAAGGAAGTTGGAACCAAAGTCTACAAGGTAGTGGGAACCAGAGTCAGCAGGTGGGATGGAATCCATATCAGTAAGGGAGCTAGAATAGAGGTGATGGGAACTGTGGCCCTGAACAGTGGAGGGATAACCCTAAGGATAGGTTAGGTGCTTTTCATGAGGGAGTGAAACAGACATCCTCCTCTAATATCAAATGCTTTAGATGTTTAGAAAATGGACACCATCAGTTTGAATGTCGGAATGACCCTGTCTGTTACAAATGTAAGCAGAAAGGCCATATGGCTGTGGATTGCCACAATATGGGCAACAATAAGATGAATATGTATGGATTTGGGATTCCTAGATAGGGTTTTTATGCCTTTGATCTTCCTGAAGCTAATGGCAAGATTAATCAAGCTATTGGGCTTATCACTGTGATACAGGGAGAAGCAAATGGGGAAAAGCAAGACAAAGAGTTGAAGAACTTGGTCAAAGAAAACTAGGATTATAAAGTTAGGAAGATTGACCAACAAGAGTATATAGTGGTATTCCTTGATAGGAAATCTCTGGACACATTTTCCAAATTATCTAGATTTGAAATGTCTCTCTTTGGCCTAAAAGGGAAGTTGGAGAAATCTGCTATTGATCCTGAAGCATCTTCTGTTCTCCAAACTGTTTGGATCAGAGTGCATGATGTTCTAGGCTTTGCTAGAGATATGGACATTATCAAGGAGATGACCAAATTGGTGGCTGAACCTTTAGTGGTGGATGAGCTTAGTTTAGTCAAGGCTAGGCCTGTGGGAGTTCAGGGTAGATGCAGAAATCCTAGAGCCATTAAGGGATAGATAGAATTCTTTTTCAATGGCATTGGCTATTTTGTAAAGTTTGATGTTGAGGGTCCTCAGGGAGCTCTTAAAGGAGGGAAAGGGGGGCCACCTGGTCCTAGGAAACCAGAGGACTCTCACAGGAAGGATAACCATGATGATGACTACAAAGGGGATAGAGTCAAGAGGAATGGTTCTAAGTTTGATAGATTTGGGAGGATTGACAAAGATATGGACTCAAGCCATGAAGAATCTATGGAGGAAGACATTGAACCTATTCAGGGGGACCTACCTCAAGGTGTGATGGTTAACCCTGTTGCAACTTTTCATCCAACCATTGGGTTGATTTCTATTGCTCCTACGATGATGGATACTATTATTGGTGGGTCAGAACAACCAGAAAAGAAAGCCATTGAGAAGGTTTCTAAAGCTAGCCTAGATCCCTCACAGGATTCTGTGGTAGAGGAACCTTTAATTCCAAATGATTCACATCTTGTTCTTCATGGAAGGGATGGGAGCTACCTAATGGACAAAGCTAAATGGCCTAATCTTCTCTTACCTTCTAAAATGTCTGTGCCTGATAGTGAGGGAGTGGAAGTGCTTACTCAGGAGGAATCATTGCTTTCTCAAAATGCTACCCAAGGAGGGTTAACACTGAACTCACCTAGCAGTAAGCATATATCTCTGAACGTTGATACATGTGGGTTGTCTACTTAGTTGGATTCCTCTAGGAAGGGTCCCTGTGAGGAAGACTTAATTGATAACTTATCTGTCCAGAGCAAAAATATTGATTGTGAGGAAGTAAACCAAGGGTGGCAGGCTCCAAAATCTAAGAAATCCAAGAAGTCCAAGAAATTCCAGTTGGTGGGTGCTACTAGAAACAGTTCCAGAGTACCTCGAGATGGGATTCCTATTGCTACCAAGGCAACTAACAGAGCTATGGCTAAGAACAACATCTCAGGTATTGTCCAGAATTATTTTACTATTCTAAATAGCATTCCTAATCCTGTTTTACATGCTATAATGGTTGACTTAGATTTAGTAATAGAAAATCCTGATGAGCAGTTAGATGCCTTTAAATCGGAGGAGATGGCTAGAGCCAAAATTGCCGAGGCAAATTATAAAAGTTTTTAGAAAAGCAGAAATAGAAAACGCCCCCTCAAACTGAGGAAGAGGAGTTGGAGTACACCATGGAGGTGATTACTAACCAACACAGAAATCTTGACTCCTCTTCCATGGGTGGAGAAGATATTGTTGAGAAGGGTGCTGCAGTGGATGAGTTATCTTGTCAAGTTTCATCATGAAATTTCTATTCTAGAATGTCAGGGGTTTAGGCAAATCACATAGAAGATCTTTGGTGAGAAATCATATTTTGAATGAAAATTTAGACTTGGTTGCACTTCAGGAAACCATAAAGCAGGGTTTTGAGGATTGGGAACTCAAAGAGTTAGCTGGTAACATAGACTTTAAATGGCTCTGGATTCCTGCTAGGGGTCATTCTGGGGGTATGATCATGGGGGTTAGAGTTGAATCTTTTGAGGTGGAAGACTCTGTCTTTGAAAATTTCTTTATGGGGATGCTTGTTAGAAATAGGGTTACCAATTACAGATACTGGGTCATAAATGTCTATGGTCCTGCCTAGCATAACATGTCTGATGTTTTTATCCAAAATATTTCTTCCTTCTGTCTGAATCTATCTTTACCAATTTTGATGGGGGGATTTCAATCTTATTTAATAAGGAGAGGAACCAAGGCATGGGGGACCAGAGACTAATGAACCTGTTTAATGACTTTATAGGTCAATTTCAGCTTAGGGAGATTTCTTTCAGTGGTTCTAGGTTTACTTGGTCCAATAAACAACATCCTACTTTGGTCAAACTAGATAGAATCCTTGCTTCTACCAATTGGGAGATGTTCAACCCTACTTGTTTTGCTTGGGCCAAGTCTAGAATTAGGTCTGACCATTGTCCTCGTTTTTTGAACACTGGGGAGCAAGGTGCTTCTAGACCTAGATATTTCTTCTTCGAGGAGCAATGGTTTCAGAGAGAAGTTCTTCTTAGTTTAATCCAGGGAAAATGTAGTCTGTTCATGGATGAACATGCTTACTCTTTGGATAGCTGGCATGGGTGCCTACTATCATTAAGAAAGTTCTTAAGAGGATGGAATTTACAATTGTTAGGAGAACAAAAGAAGGATAAAGAGGCTTTGGTAAATATGATCCAGGAGTTGTATACTTTTGCTGAAACTAGATTGTTATCTATTCAAGAATGGGAGGAGAGGATTGATATAGAGGACAGGTTAGAAAATATCAATAGGGCTGAGGAACTTCACTGGAAACAAAAGGCTAGGAATAAATGGCTTTTGGAAGGGGATTCCTATTTTTATTTTTTCCACCAGTTTGCTAATGGCAGCAGGAGGAAAACACCATTTCTTTTCTGAACTCTGACTCTGGGGAGATTAGGGGTCAGAAAAAAATCACTGATCATATCGTGGGTTTCTACAAAAATCTTTGTGGACCTAATTTAGATTGCTCCCTATCCTTAAGTGATTATTTCTGGCCAGAGGAATTGAAATTGAATGAAACTAAGAGGGGATCCTTGATTTTGCCTTTCCAGCCAGAGGAAGTTAAGGGAGTGGTCATGAACATGAAAGTCAACTCTGCCCCTGGACTGAATGGTTTTAGTGTGGTTTTTTTTCCAGAAATGTTGGGATATTATTCAAGGAGATTTGATGTGTATGTTTCAGGATTTTGAGAAAGGTTTACTAGATATTAAGATACTTAATTTTGGGGTTATCACTTTAGTTCCTAAAATCAAAGAAGCAAATAAAGTCAAACAATACATGCCAATCTGCTTATTAAATGTGGATTTCAAATGTTTTACTAAAGTTCTCACTAATAGGCTAGTTCCCATTGCTTAGAGGGTGATAGGCAAAAACCAAATAGGCTTTGTAAAGGGGAGAAACATTTTGAAAGGGGTGATTGTTTTACATGAGGTTATTCATGAGCTGCATTCTTCTAATCAGAGGGGTTTGATTCTTAAGATAGACTTCGAGAAGGCCTATGATAGGGTGAGGTGGACTTTCTTGGAACAAGTTATGTTAGGAAAAGGGTTTCCTTCCTTATGGGTGGATTGGATAATGGGCACTGTTAGAGGGGGACAAGTTTGCATTAATGTGAATGAGGAGAGAAGTCCTTATTTTAAAACTTTTAGGGGGTTGAGACAGGGTGATCCCCTATCCCCCCTCCTTTTTAATTTGGTGGCAGATGTCTTGGGTGTCTTGCTCAACAAGGCTGTTAACAAGGGCCACATAAGGGGGGTTTTAACTAATTTACTTCCTAGGGGTATTTCTCATATACAGTATGCTGATGATACTATAATAATGATTGATTGTTCTGATCAGTCAATTAGGAATTTGAAGTTGATTCTTTACTGTTTTGAATGGTTAACTGGGCTAAAAATTTACTTTCATAAAAGTGAAGTGTGTGTCTTTGGGGTACAGAAAGAAGAGGGGGGAGAGAATGGCTAATATGCTTAATTGTGTGATTAGGGAAATGCCAATGAGATATCTAGGAATTCCAGTTAGTTACAAACATCTAACTATTGGTGCTTTTTCCTTCCTCACTCAAAAATTATACAAAAGATTAGATCCTTGGAAAGGAAAGCATTTAACCTCTGGGGAGGCTAATTCCTACCAATTCCTGTCTTAGTAGTATTCCTCTTTACTGTATGGGGTTCTATTGGTTATAGGATGGGGTTCATAAACAAATGGATAGTATCAGGGCTTCCTTTTTATGGCAAGGCAGTGAAGGGAAATTTAGATACCACATGGCAAAATGGGAGATGGTTACTAGACCAAAAGACCAAGGAGGTCTGGGATTATTAACACTAGGCTGATGAATGATTGTCTTCTGGTTAAGTGGATCTGGAAGATCCTCCAAGAACTAGATTCTTTATGGTTTCATTTGCTTAAAGCCAAATATACGAATGGTGTCAATTTTTCTCTTCCAAATCCAAAGGGGCTTCCCAAATTTGGCAAGGGTTACATAGGGTAAGACATCTTTTTAAATGGGGGGCCATTTTTATAGTTGGTAATGGTAACAATTGCAGATTTTGGCAAGATAGTTGGTTGTATGATGTCCCTCTTAAGATCTATTATGAGAATTTATTTAAAATGGTGAGAAATACTGAATGTTCTGTAGCTGAGTGCTGGGTTGAATAGGATTGGTTTATTGATTTTTGCAGATCTTTATCTAGTATAGAATTTCAGAGAAGGACTATGTTGTATGATGAACTGCAGCACATTTCCTTAGATGCTCAGTCTAATGATCTCATATTTTGGGCTCTTGACAAGACTAAACTTTTCACTACGAAATCTTTGTATAGATTTTTGTCTAATAGGGGCATGCCTAGCTAGGTGTCTAGGATCATTTGGAAGTGGAAATTCCACTTAAAATCAAATTTTTTCTTTGGCAAATGTTCAATAATAAGCTCCCAGTAGGCCAAAACGTTGAATAAGAGAGGATGGAGAGGTGATGGTAACTGTTGTGTCTATGACCTTAGTGAATCTGTTGATCACATTTTTTTTCCATTGTGTCTTGGCCAAAATGATTTGGGCTATCCTGAAGGAAGTCTTTGGCTTGGCGTTTGTTCCTAGATCCCTTAAGGAGTTTTCTAAGGAATGGCTTCAGGGCAAGGGGCCCTTGCCTATTCGGTTGACAATGTTCTTATTTGCAGGGTTCTCCTGGATCCATTGGATTACCAGGAATAAGATGGCTATAGAGAAAATCTTCCCCAAAACGCTAGCTGATGTTCTCTATGATGCTCTCTGTTTACTGTAGAAATGGACTACGCTGTTAAAGAAAGGAGACAGGTTGAGAATTATCCAGATGAAGGACAAGGTAGTAGGCGGGATGAGGAACTTTAGACCAAGCACAATGGTGCCGATGGACGTCTATGAGATATAAACATGTAATAGGGCTAGATTTCTTTTTCTACTCAGAATGTTCCTGGTAACCCCAGTTTTGTACCTGAATGTTGCTTTCTTAAAAGCAGAGGTTTCCTTCTTTTTTTAAAAAAACACCCTTTTTTACATTAATCATTTTTTATATATAGCAAGGTAGGGCTAACATCATCATCTCTTTTTTTAAGCAAGATGATCTTTGGTGTGTATGAAACTCTAGACTCTTGCCATCTTCCCCCACACTTGGACTTTTTGTGTAAAAGTTAAGTGTGCAATATTGGGGGTCTCCTTTTGAGTGTGTTCTATTATCGAAGAACATCAAGGCGTACAGTTGATGTTGCTCCCATGTTCTCAAGCATCATATGTCCCTATTCCTCTTGATCCTTAACCTAAAATGGTTAGCACACAAGAATACCCGAAGGTGCATACTATCCTATCAACATGTTCTTGCTTTTATTGGAAAGGAATGTTATTTTTTTATAATAATCCCTTTTTTATGATAATCCGGGGTATCTCCCGGTAGTGCTTTGTTTATGGTCACAAGCTCGACCTATGGGAACTTCATCTTGCAGCTATTCATGGTGGTGTAGTTCCTAGCTTAACCACCAAGCATTGAGCATTTTCGTTCAAGCTGCAAGGTTGGTACCACAGTACAACTATAGGATTTGCAGTATTTATGATAAATGAAGGCATCCACAACCTTCTTCCTAAAAAGTTTGGAAACAAGGAGTAAGAGATGATTGTGATCCTCGTAGAAGCATGTGGCGCTAAGCGTGATCAACTCTAGAGACTCCAAAAGTGAGCTTGAAATGCGACGGGTCTCAAAAGAGAAACCTTCATGCTTGTTAGTGGAATCATTCTTTTTGAGCTCTAGAGTTGGTGCTTCAGGATTGTCTAGGGCACAGAGGTTTCGGCCAGAGGGACATGGTTTTGGTTCGAGTGAGGTTGGCAATTGATGTTCGGTTTCATAAACAAGCTTAGATGAAATGAACGGTGATAAGAATTTCACCTCCTCGAACGGGTCATTGCTGGGATGATGCTCCACCATTGGGATTTCTGGGTGAGGGATAGAGGTGGCAGAAGCAGTTGTTCCCAACTTTTCATCGAGGCTCCTATGGGAAGATTTTTCTTGGGAAAGATTGTCCAAGAGGTGGCCTATGAGAAGATCAAATTCGAGGATGGCAAAGATGTGGAAATCTAAGTGAACCTCGGTTTCGTTAATTTCACTTGGCACGGCCCTAACAATCCTACTACACTCAAAGATGAGTCCTGATGGACTTTTGAAAAGTCTATTGGTCAGGACTAGTGGCATGTTACTCATGAGTTTTTTCACTTGGAATTCTAACATGATACTAGTCCCGACTGTGGGGTTGTGCAGAGCTTCTACACAGTTCCCCTTAATGAACAAGGCATGGCCGTGGAAGGTGAAAGAATCCAAATTGCTTTGGAAGAACATTTCACTTCCATTAACCATTCCTTTGATGGTTCTACCTTGGGGGAAACTTTGTTTGTGCGCTTTTCATGCCGTGATATCTTTGAGGTATTGCCATAATTCTCGAATTCGATAGGGAACTCTGAAGGGTGAATTAATCTTTCCTTCAATGTTCGTGGTTTGGGTGAGGGTTCATGAGTCGAATCTAAGGATGCTAAAGGTTTGGATTCGACTAGTGAGTACTCCTCAACACTCGACATAACTTTTTCCTGGAGGGATTTAGTTCTTATGATGGAATAAGAGTGTTTGTCTATGAAATGCTCAAGGAATTCTACTTGCTCCATCATAGTCTTGTTTGTAAAATGACCTCTGGCAGTCATGTCTAGGCATAGGTTAGCATCCATGTCAATACCCAAGCAAAAGAATCGCAGCAATATGCTATCGGGTAAAGACAAGTCTGGGCCGGCGTGTATTAACACTAAAAACCTGGTCCAAGCTACACCTATAGACTCCTTCTCGTGCTGCTCAAAGTCGAGGATCGCCCTTGGTAGAGAGTCGATACGGGACATAGGGAAGAATGCAAGGTAAAACTTGTCTTTAAGTTCATCCTAGTCCCCATTCGTACTTTCTACGGCAAGTGTGTACCATTGCTTTGCCTTCTCTATGAGGGAAAAGGAAAACAATTTCCACCTTAAAGTTTCTTGTCTCATGCCTAAAATGCTCAGGCATGAACACATTTCCTCGAACTCTAGCAGGTGATTGCAAGGGTTTTCATTTTCTAGCCTAGAGAAGGGTTGTGCCCGAACCATGGCTATTAAACTAGGGTGGAGTTCACAGCGAGATGAAAGTTTTGGTTTTGGTGGTGGCTCAGAGAACTCGCCCTTTGAAGCAGACTAGTATTGGATAGGAGTGGTTTTCGTGGTGAAAATATTTTTATGTTTTTTATATAAAAAAGAAAAGATACAGATACAAGGACGAACTAGGTTTGAAGAAAATACGGCAACCATTCCCTGGCAATGACACCAGAAATGCTTGTTTGTATTTCTTAACGCATACATAAATTATCCGTAGGCGCATGGAAGTACCGTGGTAGCACTTCACCCGAAAGTATTCAGGGCATCATATTTTCCACAGGGAACGGAGGTAAATCTTCTATCTAGTTCGTCCAAGGACAACACAAGGATAGAGCTGGTAGGGGTTGAGATGGATTCCTATGGTTATAGGGTCTAAGGATAGATAAACTCTACTTCTACTTGCTTACTTCGGGCACCGGAGCGCACCTGGTCTGCCAGGCGATACTGGCTTATTGCTCTATGTCGTACCTGGACGTGGGGGATTACAAGGGACAGACAGGGCTGTCACCACCTACCGCCTACCACTCAACCAGGGAGTATGAGGCAAACAAAGGTAGCCTCTAGCCTAGACACCGCGTCTATGCTTTCGACTGCTACTCCAGCGTGCTAGCAAGGGTTATCCGTCTTTATCAGGGCCCTTCTACTAGAGTATTCTCCACAAGGACGAACGATGAATCCACAAACTAGTAAGAGTAAAACTTAACTAAACAAAAGACTTTATAACCAAAAGAACCATGGACACTCACTTAGCGGGAGAACCCATTGAAGTAAAGATGCTCGTTGAGGTACAAGTTGGGGAGACACCGACAAGTCCGGCGCTTTCCTGAGCTCTCCCTCACATCCCTCCCTTACAACTCCAGCTAGCTATTAGGGCTTAAGCCCTTTGGATTGTTGCTCTAACTCAAGTGAGGTGTGCTCTTCTTCCTTGTGGTGGTTGTTTGTGAGATGGGAGTCTTCCCCCCCCTTTTATGGCACCCATAGGGCGGTTTGGAGAGCTATATTTAGAAGAATCCTAGCGTGTACCGCCTCTGCATGCCCTTAAGCCACCGCCATTCGAAGGGGCGGCAGAGAGGCGCCGGTGGGGGGTCACCCGTCCCATGGGTGGGCCACCCCTTGACCTGTCCCTCTCACCACCGCCTTCACGTGGTGGGTCGATGATGGTTCCTGGGCTGCTCCTTGGTGGGTATTTTGCTTGGATAAATTTAAGTTGATGGGCTTCTCTATTATTCCTTTGCGCAAATCAGCGTCGGAAAGCGCCTTTCGGTGAACATTTTCATGCATTTGTGCTTATGTCCTGCAAAAAATAATAATCTCCAAATATATGTGGAACTAGGTCAATAGTAAATGCATATGTGCTTAAGATTGTTAATTTCCTTCTTTTCTTATCTTAATTGGCAGTCGGATTTGATTGTTAAGGACCGGCAACAACCCCCAAGATTTCTAATAGATATTCTCACCTGGAGACCCCAACCATGCCAACCATGTACAAGTCCAGCCGCCATGCCATCGGCGATCCAGGCCACCAATAGTATTGTTCCTCCCCATCTTCGCGGAACTTCCTCTAACACCCAAGATGAATGGTCATCAGCAGCCCACTGCAGAACGCGATCTTGAAAGCCTTCTCCCAGCAGCGGCAAAGCCACCAAGATGTGCCATGAACCATGGTGGACGAAAGGAGTTGCCACTCTCTCACTCAGCCTAATGCGAGGGGATTTGGGGGGTAGGGGTAAGTCTCAGTGACTCCCATGCCCTTGGCTTAAATAAGCGCCCTGATGATGGTAGTGGGGGAGATAGTTGTTGGCATTTAAGTCAGCCATAGTCATCCAGTGCAATGCTCAAAGGTGTCCCGATACTCGAAACCTACTGAGTATATTTAAAACCTCGGCACCCGAGGAATGCTAATCGGGACCTACGACACACAAATGTTGTAGGGATCTACGATACCTGAAGGATTATGTGGCTTTACAAGCTTGTCATTAAATCCTACGGGGGCTACTGTGAGATATATGGGCCTGGAGTACCCTCACCGACCATATATATAGCCAGTCGAGTGTGGGACATCAAAGGATGAAGCCCATGAAGACCACACAAATCTACCAGCTTGGAGAGCACGACATATCGAGGATATCCGACGCCGTCATATCAATGGTAGGATAGAATCGATCTGTTGTAACAAACTAGGAATCCAATATGTTAGACAGACCATCCTTATTCTAACCCTACCCCCTCTACCTATATAAAGGAGGGTAGGGACCTTACGATTGGGACAAACTCCAATCCATCCCATTCCATCCCATCTACTACATAGCTAGGAGCAACAGTCCCTGTAACCGAGCATATGAAACAAGAAGAGTAGCAGCACCAATAGGATTAGGGTTTTACACGCTACTGCAGCCTAAACTAGTATAAATCCTTGTGTCTCATGTGTTACCATCTGATTACTCTTACGTGATCACGTTGCTAGGCATTACCAGAGCTAAATCATTCGACACAAAGTGACGGTCATGAAAGAAACTCTCATCATCATAAGCAAAAACTCCCTCCCATTCTCTTGTCATTAGAAACAAATACTCCTGAAACTCTTGACAAGTTGTTGAAAGCATGAAGATATTCAGTGTCAACAAATTCTGTGGCATATCTTGACAAGTTGTTGAAAGCATGTAGATATTCAGTCAAGCTCTTGGTACCCTGGGTCAGCTTCAAGAACTCGGAATGCTTGATACTCATAAGACCTGGAGGAATATAGTGTCCCCAGAAAGCAGCCTTAAATTGGTTCTAGGTAATGTGAGCATTCCCAGGCAGGGTGGCTCGGTGATGACTCCACCAAATGCCTACAGGCCCTTGCAACTGGTGAGATGCATACTCAGTTTTCATTGGCTCAGTCAGCCTCAGCAAACAAATTTTTTGTTCAAGTGTGTTCAGCCATTCCTCTGCTTGGAGTGGCTCTTCAGCCTCCTTGAAAATAGGTGGCTTGGTATCCAAGAACTCCTTGAAATCACTGTATTGGTTTGGCTCTACACCCTGGCACTGATGTCTTCCCTGGGCGACATGGTGCACATAGCCTCGCCCATAGCACGTTGCCCTTCAGCGAGCATAGCCATCAACTCTACCAGAGTGGGTGGTGGCGGTGGTGGCAAATCTTGATTGTCATGACCATTCAAGCCACTACCCCCGGCACCATCATTCCCATTGTTCCCACTAGCTCCAGAACGGGTGCAAGGCATCTATAGAATTACAACAATAGGCAATTATTGATGATGTCGGAAAATTGGAGAAGAATTGTATAATTATGCTAAGCTGAATTTACTATGGAGAATTCAAATTCATACAATAAAATAGAGGCACAATAATTCATTTTCACAACCATACATCACCAATTATATTACTTAACGCCATTCTCAATGCATTCTGTATATGCCAAATTGCTTGCCAACACAACGGGCATTCATTAAAAGTGCAACCAAAACATGGATTGCAAGGTTTCAAGAGTACAACAAAGGGTACACCATGAGATTGAACTAAATTATGAGTTCATTACATAAATGATCGAAGATAGAGAGCTAATGCATCTAGCTAGATACTAAAGCTAAGCTACACCTCAGGGTGGTCACTATCAACATCAGACACGCCGTCACCTTAGTCATCCTCAAAAGGCTCAATCTCCTCATCTTTAAGCTCGTCCTCGGTGTCCACCTCCATGCCATCATTCTCAGCAATCAATACATTGGGATCTTCTTCCACTGCTGGAGCTGGAGGAAGGATTGGGTTCACCTTGTTGTTGAGATGATGAACATCCAGCTGAAGCTCCTCAACCTAGCATAGGAGTTCCTGCTCTTTGCCATCAAACTCCGTTGCCTACCTAGCAGCCTAAAACACCATCTGGATTCTAGCTGCTTCCCTAGTCTCAGTAAGATGAATAGCCTCATCTCTCTCCACATAGATCCCCTGAACCTCTGTTATGGTTGCGTCCCTATCAGCAACAGCACGGACAAACTACCCCCGACAAGCTTCCAAGGCTGCCATATAATTACCTATCTCATTCTGAGCTACTCTAACTACCCTTTGGTGCCTGCGCACATGTTCTCGCATCCTATGTTGTGCAGCCTGTGCTCTTTGGAGCTCTTGTATATAGCTAATGTAGCTATCCTGGCGAGAGTAAAACATCTTCATAACAACATACATGGCACTCATGGTAGAATTACTACTTCTTGCTCTTTCATTCCGGTCTCTTACCAAAGCATTACTACCTGGTTGGGTCTAAGCGGTTTGCGAGGGGTCCACTAGAGGAAAGGATCCAAAAAGACCGTTGACAAGCTCGTCCACAAACTCCTGACATATCTCACTAAGGACCTCAAAAACTACAACCTAGGCACCCTCCTAAGGTGTCTGTCCATCTGACTCCACACTCCAGCCTTGCCACTGTGGGTGATCAGCACAGGCTAGGACAGTCACCCGTACATCGTACCACTGTTGTCCCTCAGTTACCACTTCGCTCCAAAAGTAGCGAGGTGGTTTAGCATACCCGACCGAGTGCAGTACCCTCCACAGTAGGGTGGGAGTTCCAAACAGTGCCAAAAGGTGTCGCTTACAATGGGGACTCATGGGGCTGCCATTTGTATCAAAATGGTATAACTCCTGTGAGACAACGTGATAATAGAAAAGGGTTACATAACATAATCTGAAACTTATAAGGGGAGGAACAATGTAATGATGTGAATGAATGATTTATCATGATGCATGCATGTTCCATACGTCCTCATAAACTAAGGGAAAATTAAATCCTTAACGATACACGCGGTGGCACATATACGTTCTCTCAATATAATGGTAACTAAATGAGCTACACGTTTAGTGTACCTACAGAAGATTCATTTTAGTCCATCCCAACAATTAAATGTACAAGAATGTAATCTGGGCTCTAGGTTGAATATATGAGAGCAATAAACTAAATACTTCCATATATATACTTCTGTATCAAAGCTACCCAATGACAATTTATTACCCACAATTAAATATGTACCATACACACATGCAAGCATGCATATACAGCCATATCAAGACTAGATCCTACATTACCACTCTCACATATTGCGGTCAAGCCACTCATTAACTTACCTTCTTACCTAGGCGTAGAGGCTTTCGATCCATACATTACCACTCAAGTGAATGACATCCATACAATAGCACGCCGTATCGACAATGAAATAAAAACCCATCCCATGTTAGTACTTAAATAGCAACCTAATAGTCCTTAAGTAGGCATAATGGAGATGACCACTGGCATACTTTATAATTTTTAAAAATTAAAACCTTTGTTTTAAATACACATATGACAAGTTTAATGTTGAACCTTGCTCCGATGCCAGCTGTAACAGAACCGTCCAATTTATAAGAGCACAAGTACAATAGCAATCACCGAAGCGATCGAACCGTCATACTTGAACCTATATAAACCCGGTAGTCTGATGAAATCATGAAGGATCTCAAACAAACCAACATACAAACCAAGATCGTACATGATTCAACACAACCAGTCACATGTTACAATAGGTTCACAAATAGTTCTCATACATCGAAGTTTCAACAGAGTTATTACAACCCAAATTGAGAAGTAGCGAAAGCAACATAGTTTCGAAACATCATCAAGATAGTTTAAATACATAGCCAGCTTAGGATCATCTCCAACAAAAGCATATAGGTGAGATGATATAGAATGACCATGCCCTTGGTCTTACTCTCCGTCCACTGTAGGAGTTATGCAATGCTTGCAGTAACCATGGTACATCATGTCATCTGCAACAAATGGGAATAAACCCTGAGTACGAGAATGTACTCAGCTAGACTTACCCACCACAAACCAAAATAATAAGACACCAAGGAGTATGCATGGCTTTAAAAGGTGGAGTTAGCTTGACTACATTTTGCATAAAAGCTTAAGTAACATAATTTGGAGATTTAGTACCTCTAGCATCAATTTGAATACCTATTCAATTAAGCATCTCTAGATTAGCACCTGTACTAGAGCAATCACTTGATTAAACTAACAAGCATTAGTAACCATATCCGGTATAAGAATAATTTGAGCATCATCATAACCATCAAGTTTCCATTAAGTTACTCTATGTTGCCGCTGCTCAGTCAAGTTCTCACTATCTGGGAGAGACGGCGATTTGAATCGATTCCTACCCAACTAGAGAATTTATTTCTAACACAAGCCGAGGCACACCCACGAAGGTAGCCTTAGGTCACCTTTGGTACAATTTAGGTCTAACTCGCGGGACAAATTAGCGCTGCACCCTCAGAGATTCTACCAATCTGCTAGGAAGATCGGGAACCAGTCCCACCCTTGGATTCAGGCCATTGGCTCTCCGCACATCCTTACTGCCTCTATTGTGCACACTTTCACTTATCGGGGGCTGGCCTGAATTGAGCTACTCGGCTTCGTGGTTGTAACATCAGATCCAGCCAGCTAAGTGCTAGGCATGCGTTCAACATGACATGAGGACGTACAGTGAATCAGTCCATAACTAACATAGACGGGGATAGATAGGCACCCAAGACCTCCATGCCTTGTTTCTTCTCTATCACGATCCCGCCCGGTCTCCTTTATTCATTGAGACATGGTTATTTCCACGCTAGAACGTATAGCCACCCGTGATTAGTTATCAACCTATATCATGAAGGTGATAGGTAATCACTTGACTTCTACCGACTAAGCATGGCTAAGCATATATATATATTTGGACAAGGAAGATGTATGCAGCAAGTGGTTCCAATCAATTCCTAGTACTTAATGCATCAACATAAAAGGACTCAAGTTGATAGTTCTAAAACATAGGAGGCTTAAAATACTCCAGGGCTTGCCTTTCACAAAGGTTGAGGGCTAGTGATCTGGGCACTCAAGCAACTGTTCACCATCGGGCTTGCCTTCTCTTGGGGCCTCCTATTGCTGCACTTCCTGATGCTCTTCCTGGGGATCGGCCTCGTACTCCAATACGGTGATTTCTTCCATCGCACCTATTGCATGCATATGCAAAAAGTGAGAATCATGAATGCATAAGAAGGGTCATGGATGACATGTCATGATAATGCGCATGGTTAAATGATGACTATCATATCAGGTCATTAGGATGACAACAAGGTTAAATTCTTATTTACTAAGTAGGTGCATATCTCTTCTCTAGAAATTTCAAGAATCCACACTAAGTCTATTTCTAGACCACAACACAACAGCTACAAGTTTTAATCATAACTGGAGTTTTACTCAACGAAAGCCTATGATCTTGGACTTTCTAGAAAGCTTATAAAATTGCCTACAACTTTCTTACTAACCATTTTTACAGCAAACTCCATTTTGCCTATGCAAAACACCTAACAACATAATCTATCCAAAACAACTTGTATAATTAAATTTTAGAGCAATAATATTTTCACTGCATACAAGCAATCAAAATTGGACACAACCAATGGTACCAACAGTTCATAGGCATCATACACACTCTAGAAAACTTGATGGTCAAGCCCAAATAAATTATTTAAATGCCTTTATTAATTTATTTGGACACTAAGGTAAAATAAGAAAAATATATCAAAAGTGCATAATAAATTCTAAGAAAATTACAGTATCCTACACATGACCCAAAAGTCTATTGTACAAATTTCAAGCCAAGTAGACAAGTACAACACCCTCTACATAAATGACAAGTTATAAGGGCTGCTTTTAGTGAAAATAGTTATCCCTATTGAAAAGTGTCAAACAATAGATTTCATATTTTTCTTAGCTTCCCTAAAACCCATTAACACTATACAAAAATTTGCATGGCAATATGTTACTTATTTTTCTCCTTATGAATTTCCTTAGAAAACACCATTTATTAAAAGATAAATAGAAAGACTCTACTTCAATCAAGTTTACTGCAAGTTCAACATTTTTCCTAACTAGAGAAAGTCAACACAAGATTAGCAAAATTAGAATCACAATTTTATCACTTTCCTAGCTCAAGTTAAGCATTTTACAAGATTGAAAACAATTTAAAAGCACTTATCTAGCTCCATTTAATTCTCCCAGAAAAACATTCCAAACAATAGGTTTTATATTTTTATCAAATACTACACTCCATGGTGAAACCAACAAAATTTAGTTCACTCCACTTGGACATCGACAACTCTACTTATGAATTTTTTTAACATACATTCAAATCTGTGAAAACAAATAAGGAATCCAAGACACACGCCTCAGCGATACAGAAACAGACGAGGTGCTCCGGCCAGCCTTATATCACTGGCGGTGAGATCACCGGCGATGATGGTGACACCAACGTGTTCCCCACATCGAGCCACGTTGGTTGGTGGTGAAGACGCGGCCTAGGGTTCACCGGAGACATCTCGCCGGCGGCAATGGCGGGTGGTGGAGGTAGTGCCGCGGTATGCCGACATTCTCCGGCCATCACGAGCTCTGGTGAGGTGCGCTATGGCTTTGTGGAATCCTAGCGAAGCTATCTAGGGTGGTTAGGGTTCCGGTGAGGCGGCCATGACATCTGACCGCGTGTATGTCATAGCGGCAGCGCACAAAGCACGGTGGTGCTCTCACCGTTCTGGCTAGACGATGGTGAAAGGCAGGTCTCCGTCATGCCATCCGCTAGGTCTAGGGTTACTCAACCTAAGGTGCATGAGAGGGAAGGGAGGCGATGGGTTAGCTTGGCAACGGCGAGCTCGAGTGCCACGGCAGCCATGGCGGCCGTGGCGGTGTGTTCCCGCTCGATCGCACAGTTGCATCTAACCTAGTTCCTACCTAAGCATATGGACCACAAAGCGGCTACAGACCAAAGGAGAGGAGGACAGGAGGTGTGGTGGAATGGTGTGGACATGGCGAGCCGAGCGTGCGGTGGTGCTTCGACGAAATCATGGCGACGGCGATGCGAAATGCACCCTTACTCTGGCTTGGCAAGTTGGGCTAGCGGGTCGAGGTGGAAGAGGTGACGATGGCGGAGCTGCTGGCGAGCTGGATTGGGCGGTGGTGCAACGACAATGGCGTGCCAGCGGGTGGAGCACGGTGGCGGCAATGGCGAGCGCAGTCGCCTCGGTTCAACATGGAGAAGAGAGCGGAGAGCGAGAGATGGAATGGGAGTAGCAGCAGCACGTCGCCCGGTACCTCCACTTCGGACGGCGTCGTGGGGCCAACGGTGGCGTACGAGCGCCACACAGCGGGCACGCACTGCGCGCGGTCGGCCATGACCCGCATCAATTTGAACCAGCTCAGCTGATTCAGTCTCCCCATGGCCCGACTGACAGCGCGAGTTTGCGATGGATTAACTCCAAATCCATGGCAATTCAGCGAAAACCGTAATAATCAAAATTGTAGAGCTACATACGATCTACAATTTTGCTTATGTGAGTTCAGTCTAGATCGGCCTAGTTTACAAATTACAGCATGTCAAACACAGGTACATTGAAACTGTAAACCACTTCCAGACTTAGGAAATTTTCAAAGTTAAAAACAGTAATTCTATTGCTACTTGTGAGCTGTTTTTGAGCATGCTATGCACAAAATTAGGTCTTGACCCAAAAATAAAAGTTGTTACCCTAATCAAGTACTACAACTTTTCTTAAGGGTGCACTACCATACAAGCACTCTATGCTATAGTTCAACTTAGGTCAAACATACAACTTGAAAATGGTAACTTACACTATAACCATGACTTAGAGGCCAAATTGGTCCAAGTCATGAATATCAAAGTTGTTTCATGTGACATTCTAAACATGTTTAAGGTACCCCTAAGGTCCCACAAGCATTTTAAACATTGGTCACTTGTAAACCCTAGCATATGTAAAACATTTAGTGACAAACACATGTGATATAAGCAATCATTGAGATAAAATTTGAGATGCTCATGCTCATGAATGATCAATGATGCTTGTCTTGTGCAATGCCAGTGCCAAATGCATGCTTAACACCAGGGTGTTATAACCCCTTCCCCCTTATAGAAATCTTGTCCTAAGATTGGAAAGACATAACAATCCTTGTAGAAAGTGGGGTAGGCGTCACGCAGAAAATCATCCCTTTCCCACGTTGCATCTTGCTCACTATGGTTGTTCCACACCACCTTATAGAACTTAACCACATTACTTCTAGTCACTCTCTCCATTTCTTCTATCACCGGGATAGGTTTTTCTTCATACGTCAAATCAGATTGGATCTTGACATTAGTGGGTTCAATAGCTTCTTCGGGTACATGAAGACATTTCTTCAATTGAGAGACGTGGAAAACATTGAAGATGACGCTCATTTCTGGCGGTAGTTGAAGTCTATAAGCTACTGGTCCACATTGCTCAATAATTTTGTATGGGCCCACATACCGGGGTGCCAGCTTTCACTTCACACCAAATCGTTGTACCTTTTTCATCGGTGATACTTTCAAGTACATGTAATCACTGAAAGGATCAAGATGCCCAAGAGGGGGATGAATTGGGCTAATTCTAAATTTCTTTCAATAATTAAGTCCTATGGTTAGCCCAATTAACCCCTTGTGCCTCGAAAGTGTTTCTATTGATCTAACGCACAAAAGTTTAGCAACCTATGTTCCAACCCTACTCTAGCATGACAATTCTAAGAATGTAAATGACAAGAATTGAATTGCTCAAAGTAAATGCTCAAAGTAAAGAGAGAAGGAGGAACGCGGCGATGTTTTGTCGAGGTATCGGAGAGTCGCCACTCCCCACTAGTCCTTGTTGGAGCACCCGCGCAAGGGTGTAGCTCCCCCTTGATCCGCGCAAGGATCAAGTGCTCTCTACAGGTTGATTCTTTGACACTCTGTCGCGATGAATCACCCACAACCGCTCATAACTTGAGTTGGGTCATCCACAAGCTCTCCGGATGATCACCAAGCTCCCAATCACCACCAAGCCATCTAGGTGATGGCGATCACCAAGAGTAACAAGCACGAACTCTCACTTGACCACGACAAGCCTAATGAGAAGGGTGGATGCACACTTTGCTACTCTTGATCTCACTAATGAGGGCACTCTTTGGGATTCTCAAATCTCAATCACCTCACTAGGACCTTGCTCTTCTTGGCACTCTCTAAGATGTTTCTCAGCTATTGGAATGAGCAAAAGTACCCACACACACGAATGGAGGTGGTATTTATAACACCGGCTGAAAAACGAACCGTTATGTGCCTCTGCGGGGTGACCGGATGCTCCGTTCAGTTCACCCCGAACTCCAGTGTTTAAAGTGTGACCGGACACTAGACAACGTTCGGTCAGCACTGACCGGACGCGTCTAGTCGTGATTTTCCCTCTCTGGAACCTTACTGGAGTCGACCGGACGCTGGCTCTCAGCGTCCGGTCACTTCACCTCTCATTGTCCGGTCGCGCCAGACGAAAACACCTTGGTCAAATGAACTGATCGGACTCTGCGCCAGCGTCCGATCACACCGGAACCTGTGTCCGGTCAGTATTTGACCCTCCATTCACTTCCAACTCTCGATCATACGTGAATGAAGTTTGCTCCATTGGATCTAAGGGCTATTTTGGAGCTACCTAGTACTAGTTTTAGCAAGTGTGCACCACACATAACCCACTAGACTCACCTAGGTCAAGCTACCCGTCTATACCCCCCTTAATAGTATGGCCAAAGGAAAAAACAAAGTCCTAAACTACTCTAAGTGTCTCTTCAACACCAAACGATACTTAGAACTAGTCCATCATTAACCTTGTCGTCCATCCTTTGAAAACTAAAATGATTTCCATCATAGAGGCATGACCACCATGATTGCCCAATCGATCTCTATTACCATGACCTAACTTAATTGCCTCTGCAAAACACACGTTAGTCATAGTAATTCCATATTGTCATTAATCACTGAAACCCAACTAGGGGCCTAGATGCTTTCAATCTCCCCCTTTTTAGTGATTGATGACAATACCACCTCGAGTATGTGAAAGAGTTGAGCTTTTTAACATGCTTGGTTCATATAAGCTTTTGGCAATAAGAACAAAAGTGTTAGGCAAGCTTATATGACCTAAGCCAACATGATGTACTCAAAAGATATGAAATAAGCATGAGTACAAGTAATAAAGCTCATTTGCATCGGAGTAAAATGCGAAAGCAAAAGCAAATGAGCATAGCACAAGTGATGTGACATATAAATAATTCAAAGTAGAGAGCACACATGTCATATATCACGATCACGTAGATATCACTATCACATAAATATAGTTTGATGCATAAAAGTAAACACACGATGAATGCATAATAGTGTATCACACATAAAACTCCAAATGTAATAGATAAGCTACTAAGTAAACTAAGCTCTCCCTAGATATGTCGCTCCCCCTAAGGCTAACATACTTGAACCCTCTCCCCCTTTGGTGTCAAACACCAAAACCTAAGGGTTGGTCGGCAGGGCTGCAGCGGATGAGCCGGGCGCTAAGGTACGAGGAGCGAGCTGGAACTGTGTGTCATCATCATCTGATCCTGAACTCTGAGCTGTATGACCCTCTGTAGCTTGAAGCGACGCTAAAGCGGTCTGGGTCAGATCAACGACTGGAGCTGCTGTAGACTGTGCAGGTATGACTGTAGCAGCCTGCTCTGATGATGCCATTGAGGAAGGGAGCGTCTCTATATTCCTGGTAATAGGTGCAACTATGGAAGGACCTGGGACATGTAGATATGGTGGTGTAGGCTGCCCTATCAACTAACTGAAGGAAGCACCAAGGCTCCTAGACACTGTAGTCTCTGTCACTAGCAGCAAGGAAGTCTGAGCCGGTGTGAAGCCCATTTGAAGAGGTGTGAACTACGGGGCTAGCACTGGCGAAGCAAACCACTGGGACACCTGCTCTGTAGGTGAAGCAAACTACGTTGGTGGCTGTCCCTAACTCTGAAGCCCACTAGGCTGTAATGCTGGAGTCATAGAAGTGGTGGCAGTCTGACCAAGCTGGGGCGAAGGCTGTGGCGATGGAGCCCCAATAGCTGTCACAACATGCTGCATAAATCCAAGTAGCTGCTACTGCATGGGGAGCTGCTGCTGGTACTGTAGCGCCTACATTTGCTGCTGCATAGCCAGCTACTATCGCTGGAACTCATCTTGCCAAGTCTAGAACTGTGCAAAAGTGGCAGCGGTCTCCTAAGCCTAGCAAGCCTGATCCTACCTTATCCGCTCAAGGATAGCAAGTAGAGTGGGGTCTGTCTGCGGTGTAGGTGGAGCTGAACTGGAGCTACCGGCCTCATGGTCATGTTGACGTGCAGGCATCTGAGGAATGTCCCGGTAGTCCTCATCTGAGCTGTCATTGGGGTCGCTCTCGACCATCCCCTCCTGCTGAGCATCTAACTGCTCCTCCTCAATAGCTGCTATGCCCCAGATAGTATCATCCTACTGGGCTGCAGTCTTTGGCACCTCTAGACAACAGCGCGGCTGGCTAGGTGCACTCGGTGTATTATGGTGGATCATCTGAGTCAGGTTGTATGCAGGGAACTCTATCGTAGCACCACTGTACTCAGCTAGCATCTCAGGCAACCTCACAATAACTGCCCTGTGAATAAGAAATGTGATCCAGTGAGCATAGGGCAACTAATGGTGACCTCTGAACCCCTCAGCAATAGTATCCTCCATCTCTGATAGAAGGAGATCCCAAATGTCAAACACAGTCTACTGCATCAGAGAGTTCAGAAGCCATAGCTGTATGCGAGTCAAGCCCTCATGATACCCCATCCTCGGAATTAGGGTCCTCCTCATAATAGCATCCAGCACTCTAGTTGTAGGAGTGAGATCACTGGGAGTCCTGCTCGACCCCTCGCCAAAAGGTTCCTTGAAGCAGTGGCGGACTAGATCTGTAGGAGGTACCATACCGCCATGAGGGCATCTAGGAGGCGCTGTCTATCCATAGCAAACCTCATGTAGCCTGACAGGCTACTCCTAAAGCCTAAGAATCTCCCTGACCCTAGTGCTCGTCAGCCTGTAATCTCTGCCTCTAAATGCAAAGTGAATATATCTGTGCCGTGGGTCAATCCAGAGAGTAGCATAGAACTGACAGACCCAAGATGGAACAT
Organism: Miscanthus lutarioriparius; assembly: GCA_904845875.1. Classification (NCBI taxonomy): domain Eukaryota; kingdom Viridiplantae; phylum Streptophyta; class Magnoliopsida; order Poales; family Poaceae; genus Miscanthus; species Miscanthus lutarioriparius. The sequence goes on along the minus strand of CAJGYO010000017.1, from coordinate 53,961,814 downwards.
ATAAGCCTATCCGTCCAAGTAAATCTGTCAGCCCTGGTAGATATGCTAGGTAGGGGAAAATATGCTCTCCAGCTGCTGCTACTATGGACTCAATGTTGCACACCCTCTGTGACCTAAATAGTGCGCCACTGTTAAGATATGCATTATAGAAGTCTTCCTACAGTGGTGTGTAGAAGCCCTTTGATGCACGCTCATCCCGCCTCGGCGGAAACCACTGATCAAAGTCCACAAATTTGAGCTGCTACACCTGCTTGGCCGTGGTGGCCCTCAGATTGAGATGTGTCACTGGAGGCAGACCCTGTGGTCTAGGCGGTGGACGAGAACCCCTCCGCTGTGTCTCTGGCCTCGGTGTAACTGGAGCACGAGTACGACTTGAGCGGCATAACTGTAGCTGAGGTGCCTGCTCTGTCCCCTCGGCCTGCTCTCCCTCCTGAGTCTGCTCTGCTAGCTGTGGCTCCTGCTGTGACTCCTCCTAAGGCTGACTCTTATCCAAGACAACTTGCCGTCCCGCAACCATGACAGTCCTAGCTAGACCACCATGATGGCACTCAACCTGCTCAAGTGCATCTCTTGTCACTGGTGGAAGCTGATCTGCAATAACAACACCACTGCGAGCACCTCCTCTCTCGGCACGCTCTGCAACCTCTGCAACTACGGCTGCTCTAGCTATATCTGCATCTAGATACTTGCGCTTCTTTGTCACCTTGCCTTTTAGATCTACAGGCAAGCAAGGCGGATGCCTCAGATCCTCATCACCTGGACCACCTTTGGCGTTCTTGACATGAGCCATCTGATGAATCTGAAAAGAACAACTGCCATTGACAAGAAACAACTACCAACTATCACTTCCGAGGCTTGGCCTTGATCCGTACTCGCGAGCTTGGCCCCGAGTTGAATGACAACTGCAAATAGGACCTCAAAGGCTCGGTGGCACGGCGACGTGAAGGCGCGGGCGTGCGAAGGCACGGCACGGCTGGAGCAGGAGCAGGGAGGCGCGGCTGTGCGAGCGTGGTGGCGCGGGAGAAACTCGAGCATGGTGGCACGACGAAGTTGGCGGGTCAGGCACGGGATGCGCGGCGGCAGTGGATTAGGTCAATGGTGCGTGGATTATATGGGGTCCCCCGTGAGACAAAAAAGGAAATGGAGATAAGAGATTGAATCCCGCATGTTTTCTACTGACCGGATGCTCCAGTGGCAGCGACCGGACGCTGCCACCCAGCATCCGATCGATTCTAGATAGGTCCAAATCCCCTGGAATCACGACCGGACGCGTCCGATCCCTACTGACCGGATGCAGGCAGAGTCCGATCGATCCTGACTTCGTCTTCTTTGCTTGACCAGACGCTGGATTGCCTTTTGACCGAACGCTAGAAGAACGCTGTTTTAGCGTCCGGTCACTCCTTCTCAGCAGCAGTTCACCTCCTGTGAACTGATCGGACGCTGGACATCAGAGTCCAGTCACTCTTTTTCCAGCAAATCTTCAAAGTCCTTCGTGCTGCCTGTTCCCAATCAAGTCCCAACTTCAGTAAGATCCAAATAAATACCAATTGGGACTGATATGAGTGACCTCTCTCAAACCCTCATGTTTTTTTAAAATATTTTGCCTTAGGCTATAATTCTTTTTAAGAAAATAGGCAATAAGAGGGCAATTGAAGATAAACGACAAAGCAACATTCATGCATATGCAATGCAATACTTGAAAGTAAATCTAATTGCTTGTCAAGTTTGATCCAAGGTTAAGCTTCTTCACATGCTTTTCAGCGGTTATCTTAACCATGTTAGACAAGCCCTATATGCATTACCAAACATTAAACATGTTGTATAATACAATGCAATGCAAGGGACAACACAAGCTCATCTTTTAGAAAAGTTGCTAAAATCAAGAACATTGAGCTCATTCCGCAATCTACAAAATGTTGCCTCATCTAGCGGTTTAGTGAAGATATCCACCAATTGATCCTCGGTCCTTACACCTTCTAGTGAAATATTATTCTTAGAAATATGATCTCTAAGAAAGTGATGGCGGATATCTATGTGCTTGGTGCGAGAGTGTTGAACCGGATTATTTGCAAGTTTTACCGCACTTTCATTATCACACAAAAGAGGTACTTTTTCTAGAACTACACCGTAGTCTAGCAAAGTTTGTTTCATGTAAAGTATTTGTGCACAACAAGCACCCGCGACAATGTATTCCGCTTCAGCGGTGGACAAAGCCACACTATTTTGTTTCTTGGAGGACCAAGACACAAGTGATCTACCAAGCAAATGGCACCCTCCGGATGTGCTTTTTCTATCAACTTTGCAACCGGCATAATCCGAATCGGAATAGCCAATTAATTCAAATCTAGCTCCTTTGGGATACCAAAGGCCAATGCTTGGTGTGTGCTTAAGATACCTAAGGATTCTTTTAACGGCAATCAAATGAGTTTCCTTAGGATTAGCTTGAAATCTTGCACACATACACACACTAAACGTGATGTCGGGCCTAGATGCGGTTAAATATAACAAGCTACCAATCATAGAGCGGTAGAGAGTTTGATCAACCGTGTTACCTCCCTCATCTAGATTGAGATGTCCATTAGTTGGCATTGGTGTCTTGATTGGCTTACATTCATCCATTTTGAACCTCTTGAGAAGATCTTTTGTATATTTCTCTTGAGAGATGAAGATCCCTTCTCTCATTTGCTTAACTTGAAAACCAAGAAAGAATGTAAGCTCACCAATCATTGACATCTCGAACTCCTTCGACATCAATTCACCAAACTCTTTGCAAGTATCTTCATTTGATGATCCAAAGATGATATCATCAACATACACTTGACAAATGAAGATATGCCCATCAAGCTTCTTGGTGAATAGTGTGGTGTTGACCTTCCCAATGGTGAAGCCCTTCTCAATGAGGAAGTCTCGAAGGCGCTCATACCAAGCTCTTGGGGCTTGCTTAAGCCCATATAATGCCTTGGACAACCTATAAACATGATTAGGATATCTAGGGTCTTCAAACCCGGGAGGTTGATCAACATAGACTAGTTCATTAATAAAGCCATTTAAAATGCACTTTTCACATCCATTTGATATAATTTCATTTCATGATGTGATGCATATGCAAGGAGGATACGGATGACTTCTAGTCTTGCAACCGGTGCAAAGGTCTCTTTAAAATCCAAACCTTCAACTTGAGAGAATCCCTTTGCCACTAGTCTTGCCTTGTTCCTCACAACAACCCCTTGATCATCTTGCTTATTTTGAAACACCCACTTTGTTCCAATGACTCTTGCACCTTTTTGTCGCTCTTCAAGAGTCCAAACTTCATTGCGGGTGAAGTTGTTCAACTCTTCATGCATTGCATTTATCCAATCCGGATCTTGAAGAGCTTCTTCTACCTTAGTAGGCTCAAAGCAAGAGACAAAAGACTGATGAACAATAAATGAAGCAAGTTTTTGTGAGCGAGTCATTACACCCTTTGATGGACTCCCTAGGATGAGATCTTGTGGATGATCTTGTAGTAGAGGTGTATTTCTTCTATTGACCACTTGAGGAGGTTGTGGAGCATCAACATCTTATGCTTGTACCACCATTTGATCATGGGAGACATGAGTATCTTCATTTTCTACTCTCCCATCTTTATCACCATCTTGTGGCACACTTGATGAAGATGGTGGATCAATCACTTGTACATCATCTTCATCATCTTTAGGCTTGATGTCTCCAACCGGAATGTTCTTCATAGCCTCCCTCAATGGTTCATCACCTACATCATCAATATTCTCATGTGCTCCTTGGGAGCCATTAGATTCATTAAATTCCACATCATATGTTTCTTCAACCAAGCCGACGGCATGATTAAATACTCTATATGCTTTGGACTTTGATGAGTAACCAACAAGAAAACCAATATCACAACGTCTTTGAAACTTTCCTAGATGTTGCTGCTTCTTGTAGATGTAGCATTTGCAACCAAAAACCCTAAAGAAGGAGACGTCCGGCTTCTTCCCATTGAGCAACTCATAAGGTGTCTTGCCAAGGAACTTTTGAAGGAATAGGCGATTGGATGCATAGCATGCGGTGTTGATAGCTTCCACCCATAGAGCTTCGGGGGTGTTGTACTCATCAAGCATTGTTCTTGCAAGAGTGATCAATGTCCGGTTCTTCCTCTCAACTACACCATTTTGTTGAGGAGTATATGTTGTGGAGACCTCATGTTTGATTCCAACTTCATCACAATAAGCTTCTATGTTTGTGTTGTCAAATTTATTCCCATTGTCACTTCTAATCTTCTTGAGCTTCACTTCAAATTTATTTTGTGCTCTCTTGGCAAACTTCTTGAAGCAAGATGCAACTTTGGATTTGTCATGAAGGAAGAATACCCATGTGTATCTTAAATATTCATCAACAATCACAAGGCAATAAAGGTTTCCTCCCAAACTCTTGTATGTTGTTGGTCTAAATAAGTCCATGTGAAGGAGTTCTAGCACCCTTGTGGTTGACATGAAAGCTTTGGTTGGATGAGTATTTGCAACTTGCTTGCCGGCTTGACATGTACTACAAAGCTTGTCCTTTTCAAACTTCACATCCTTCAACCCTCTCACCAAATCATTCTTCATTAGCTTCTTGAGTGAGCTCATCCCAACATGAGCAAGTCTTCTATGCCACCGCCACCCAAGTGTTGTTTTGGTGAATAGGCAAGTCTTCAAATTAGCATCTTCGGAGGTGAAATCCACTAGACATAGGTTGTTGTATCTAAATCCTTTGAATATCACTTGATCATCATCCTTCTTAGATACAACAACTTCCTTCTCGGTAAACAAGCATTGAAAGCCAAGATTACACAATTGACCAACGGATAGCAAGTTGAAGCTCAATGAAGCTACATATAGCACATTTTAGATAGAATGATCATTTGATATTGCCACTTTGCCCAATCCTTTAACCTTGCCCTTTGAATTATCTCCAAATGTGATTCTTTCTTGTCCATCTACTTCTTCATCTAGTGAGGTGAACATACGAGGATCACCGGTCATGTGTTGTATGCAACCACTATCAATAACCCAATGACTTCCACTGGTCTTGTAGTTCACCTACACACAAGAGATCAAGCTTTAGGAACCTAATCTTGTTGAGGGCCCTTCACCTTCTCAACAAGTGACTTAGCAACCCAAATTTTCTTAGGTCTATTCTTGTTTGGAGGTCCTAAGAACATGACTTTCATCTTTTCACTAGAATCCTTTCTAAGCATGTAATGAGCATTGAAGGCAAAAGGTCTAGCATGCTTGGGCAAGGGTTGTGGTGGTGGAGTTTGGCACTCATGGGCAAAGTGACCTTCTTGTCCACACTCAAAGCATCTCTTTGGCTTCGGCTTTGATTTGTGTTGTTGTTGAGCTTGAGCCTTCTTCTCTTGGTTTGTCAAGTACCCAATGCCACTTCTATCCATCTTCATGACGGTGTTCATAAGTAGCTCACTTTGATGATGCTTGCTTCTTGTGAACTTGCTCAAACCAATCTTGAGATGCTATTTCTCCAACTTGAGCTTCTTGTTCTCTTCCTTGAGAGCATCATTATTTTTCTCTTCCTTGAGCTTCTTGTTCTCTTCTTTTAGCTTCTCATTCTCAAGCATCAAATCACCATCATGATCAAGAGTTTATAGCACAATAGTGTTGTGGCTTTTGATCTCTTTAAGATCTTTCTTGAGCTTTTCATTATCATTCTTGAGCTTAACAAACTCATCATAATCATCGGCCTCAACCACTTGCTTGTCCTTGCTACTAGAACTTTGCTCAATGCTCTCAATGATCAAATCATCACATGATGTAGCTATATCAATCTTAACAACATTGTTAGTAGCATCATGTGGCTCATTGGATAAATATTCTTGAGCAATAACAAGATTATCATAATTAATCTTGAGAGTAGTATATTCATCTTTTAGCATGTTGTGGCTAGTGATGAGCTCATTGTGTATCCTCTCAAGTTTATCATGTTTTTCTTTAAGCTCTTTCTTAGAAGATTTGAGCTCCTTGAGTTTGAATGATATAGCATCATTTGCTTCTCTAAGCTCAACATTAGCCTTTTTCTGCTATATCACATTTTGCTAAAAGTGAATCATTCTTAGCTTCTAGCTTTTCATTCTTAGCTCTAGTCTTTATAATGATCTTAGTGTATTGTTTTAGCAATCTAGCAAGATAATCATAAGAAGGTGATTCATATTCATCATCATCACTATCACTATCATCATTACTAGCATGTTCATCACCACTACTATCATCATCATTTGATACCTTGCGTTCACCCTTGGCCATAAGGCATAGGTGTGTAGAGGATGATGGCGGTGGTGGCAGTGAAGATGATGAAGAGTCAATAACAATGGCGGCCACCTTCTCATTGTCACTATCATCATCGGATGAGCCACTAGATGAATCAATGTCTGTGAGCCAATCACCGATGATGTATGCCTTTCCACTCTTCTTCTTGTGGAAGTCCTTCTTGCCATCTCTCTTCTTGTATGGCTTGTTTTTCTTCTTCTCATCTTCTTCTTCATTACTTGAGTCATCTTTCTTGCCTTTGTACTTGTTCTTGAACTTGTCTTTCTTGGGCTTGGTGCATTGGTGTGCTAGATGACCAAGTTCTCCACAATTGTAGCAATCCATTTCGGAGATTGGCTTCCTTCTTGAGCTAGTGAAGAACTTCTTCTTGCCATCAAACTTGATGCCACTCTTGTTTAGCTTCTTTAGCATCTTGGCGGTTTTTCTCACCATGAGGGCAAGACTTGCATCATCAACTTCATCATCACTTGAGCTCTCATACTCAAGTCTTGCTTTGCCCTTCTCTTGGCTAGCCTTGAATGCCAAGTCTTTGTCTTTCTTCTTGTTAGAGGATGAGCCATCTTGAGGTGTGATGTGCATGTACATCTCATGAGCATTGATCTTTCCCAATATTTGTGTTGGTGTAGCGGTGGAAAGATCACCTTGATGAAGCACGGTCACAATATGCCCATATTTGTCAATGGGGAGGACACTCAAGATCTTTCTTACAACATTGGATGGTTGCATTTGAGTGAGTCCAAGCCCATTGACTTCCTCTATAAGAACATTCAAACGAGAATACATTTCATTAGCACATTCTTTAGGAAGCATTTCAAAAGAGTTAAGCTTTTTCATGACAAGATGATAGCATTCCTCACGCTCACTCTTTGTTCCCTCATGGAGCACAGAAACTTCCGACCATAGTGCATGGGCGTCTTTGTGGTTCCTCACCCGGTTGAACACATCTTTGCAAAGGCCTCTAAATATGGTGTTTCTAGCCTTTGCATTCCATTTTTCGTAATTCAACTCATCGCCTTGTGGGTGTGCGGCATCCCGAGGTTTTGGGAAACCTTGTGAGGCAGCTCTAAGTATTCCAACATCTAGAGCTTCTAGATACGCCTCCATATGGATTTTCCAATATGGAAAATCATCCCCCTCAAAGATAGGAGGAGGTCCATCCCCGTGAGACATCTTTCACTAGGTGGTGAAGCCTAAATACGTGAGCACGAGGCTCCGATACCAATTGAAAGGATCAAGATGCCCAAGAGGGGGGGTGAATTGGGCTAATTCTAATTTTCTTTCAATAATTAGGTCCTATGGTTAGCCCAATTAACCCCTTGTGCCTAGAAAGTGTTTCTATTGATCTAACACACAAAAGTTTAGCAACCTATGTTCCAATCCTACTCTAGCATGGTAATTCTAAGAATGTAAATGACAAGAATTGAATTGCTCAAAGTAAAGAGAGAAGGAGGAATGCGGCGATGTTTTGCCAAGGTATCGGAGAGTCGCCACTCCCCACTAGTCCTCGTTGGAGCACCCATGCAAGGGTGTAGCTCCCCCTTGATCCACGCAAGGATCAAGTGCTCTCTACAGGTTGATTCTGACACTCCGTCGCGGTGAATCACCCACAACCATTCATAACTTGAGTTGGATCATCCACAAGCTCTCTAGATGATCACCAAGCTCCCAATCACCACCAAGCCATCTAGGTGATGGCGATCACCAAGAGTAACAAGCACGAACTCTCACTTGATCATGACAAGCCTAATGAGAAGGGTGGATGCATACTTTGCTACTCTTGATCTCACTAATGAGGGCTCTCTTTGGGATTCTCAAATCTCAATCACCTCACTAGGACCTTGCTCTTCTTGGCACTCTCTAAGATGTTTCTCAGCTGTTGGAATGAGCAAAAGTACCCCCACACACTAATGGAGGTGGTATTTATAACACCGGCTAAAAAACGAACTATTATGTGCCTCTATGGGGTGACCGGACGCTCTGGTCATGTTGACCAGACGCTCCAGTCAGTTCACCCCGAACTCCAGTGTTTAAAGTGTGACCGGACACTGGACAGTGTCCGGTCGTGATTTTCCCTCTCTGGAACCTTACTGGAGTTGACCGAACACTGGCTCTCAGCGTCCGGTCACGCCAGACGAAAACACCTTGGTCAAATGAATTGACCGGACTCTACGCCAGCGTCCGGTCACACCAGAACCAGCGTCCGGTTAGTATTTGACCCTCCATTCACTTCCAACTCTCAATCATACGTGATTGAAGTTTGCTCCATTGGATCTAAGGGCTATTTTGGAGCTACCTAGAGCTAGTTTTAGCAAGTGTGCACCACACCTGACCCACTAGACTCACCTAGGTCAAGCTACCCATCCATGCCCCCCTTAATAGTATGGCCAAAGGAAAAAACAAAGTCCTAAACTACTCTAAGTGTCTCTTCAACACCAAACAACACTTAGAACTAGTCCATCCTTAACCTTGTCGTCCATCCTTTGAAAACCAAAACGATTTCCATCATAGAGGCATGACCACCATGATTGCCCAATCTATCTCCATTACCATGACCTAACTTAATTGCCTCTGCAAAACACACGTTAGTCATAGTAATTCCGTATTGTCATTAATCACCGAAACTCAACTAGGGGCCTATATGCTTTCAATCACCAACTTCAAATACAAGAGGACTCCGTCTCTTGTCCGCATAACTTTTCTGTCTTGGTTGAGCAGCTTCTATATGTTGTTGAATGATCCAAACTTGCTCTTCGGCTTCTTGGACAAAGTCAATACCATAATACCTTCTTTCGCCTGGCTCAACCCAATTCAGAGGAGTTCTACACTTGCGGCCATATAAAGCCTCAAAAGGGGCCATATTGATGCTTTCTTGATAGCTATTGTTATAGGAGAACTTAGCCAAAGGTAGCCATTTCTCGCATGAATCCTTTAAAGATATTACACAGGCCCTTAACAAGTCTTCAAGAATCTGATTTACTCGTTCTATTTGCCCAGCAGTTTGAGGGTGATAAGTAGAACTTCGGATCAATTTGGTACCCAACTAATTATGCAAATGTTCCCAAAAACGATTTACAAACTATGAACCTCTATGTAACATCCTAGATGTTAAAAAAAATAATTAAGAAGGTGATCATATCATCATTATGCATAATCATCATGCGTCAACTCATGAATGCATTTCATGTTTATATTATAGTATGTAAATGTTATTTTATGGAGTGTTTTATATGTTACATGAAATAATGTTAATAATAATGATTAGGAAACTTTGTGAATCTTGATGTGGGAATCTTTTAAACAAGTCAAATTCTTCCTTAATAAAAGTTTTATAATCTTTGTTGCAATGCTTGGTGTGGACCTTGTTTTATGATATGTGTTGACTTGTATGGATGAATCAATTTCAAAACATTTGTGTTTTAATGGATTTCAGAAAACCCGAATTTCCAGCATTTAATTTTACCCTAGAAAACCCATTTCAAAATCGAAGCACATTTTGGGGTTGAGCCTTAAAGCAAAAATGTAGAGCTTGTTGAGTTGTACAAAGTTTGTTTTTGGAGTTTTCAAAGTTGTTATGAAAAATTTGAAGTAATTTGAAAAGGCGAGATTCTTTAAATGTTCCCTTTTTTAATTCAAATTTGCATTTCAAAATGTAGACCGAATTAGGGGGTGGTTATAAAAGCAAAGTTGTAGAACTTTAAATTTGGAGCAACTTTTATTTTTGGAGATTTTTGAGTTGTTACATAAATTTGGGAGTAATTTGGATTTTTAAATCGAATGGCAGTTTTGGTAATTTTGATAAACAGTAACCGCGGAAGCCAACTCACCATCCACGATTTTCCTTTTGCTTCCAGACGCGACGGTGGCCGCCCTTGGCTTCGCGCTGGCACAGGAAAGGCTCCTGCGTGGCTTCTCCTTGCTTCTGAGCCACTCTATAAGGACTTCACCGTCGCCGTTTTTCACCACTCTCCTCCTCTGTTTTACAGTCGCCATCGCCGCTGCTCTGTCATGCGTTTGCCGTCGCCATAGTGCCTCCACCATTTCGACAAAGCTTGTTCTAGCTCTGCCTACTCCTTGCGCACCTAGCTAACCGAGTCTTGGTGCCCGATTTCGCCGGGAACCCGCTGTGCGCGCCTTTCTTCCTCGCAGCCGGCAACCTCACCATCATGCTTGCGCCATCGTGGCCAGCGCTCTCCGGTGAGCCGTTGCTCTTGCTCAGTGTACCTCCAGCTTCGCCTTGATGCCATGGTGCTTAATACCTTGTTGCTTGATAGTTTTGTCCACCGCAGTCGCCGAAGCACCACCACCGTCGACGTTTTGCTCCGCCGTGGTTGCTCGGATCGTTGACCTGCTTCACCGTTGCTTCTCTGGCCCCATTCTTTGCTCCATTGAGCTCGGGGTGAGCTACTGGTGCTTCCTATGCACGTTGAACCACTCATTCGTTGTTCTTCCAATCCAACTTTATGCTCCAGTGCGTTCGGGGTGAGCTCCTGGTTCTTTTCGAGTTGTTTATGTGAGCTCCTAGTTCTTTCTGAGTTGTTTGTGTGAGCTCCTGGTTCTTCCCGAGTTGTTTGTGTGAGCTCCTGGTTCTTCCCGAGTTGTTTGTGTGAGTTTCTGGTTCTTCCGAGTTGTTTGTGTGAGTTCCTGGTTCTTCCGAGTTGTTTGTGTGAGTTCTTGGTTCTTTCGAGTTGTTTGTGTGATTTCCTGGTTCTTCCCGAGTTGTTTGGGTGAGCGGGCGAGTTAAAAATAAATTTTTTCCTTTTTCAGAAATGATTGAATAGTGCTATAATTTGTTATTTTTGTGTAGATTTATTTAGAGCTCCAAAAATTATGAAAATTTTTGTGTGACCTCTCTGTGATGTATATTATTTAGGAAAAATATGAAATGTTGTTTTTCAGAACTTTTTGAATGTGATAAAAATTGCTGAATTAATTAATAAATGAGTTTCTAGGATTTTTCTAGGTTTATTTATGTATCCAAAAAATTATGAAAATTGTTTTGTCACTTAGTTATCATGTGATGAGCATTTACAAAAAAAATTTGAGCTCAATTGGAACAAGTTGATTTATTTCATTATTCTTAATTAAATAATTAATTCATAAAAGAAAATAGTAACTTTTAATGATTTAGGTTTTGATTGAATTTTTGATTGAGTGATGTCCTTGGGTCATTAGTTGGTAATGATCCTTGGTAGTTGATGTGAGTGTTACGAAAATGGTTTAGTTAGTTTAACTTGTAACGGTACCGTGAAGGAAAGTTGTATTCAAGTTGTTAATTTTGCATCCATCATCAGGCATCATGTTTCGTATTCCGCATCATGTTAAACATGGCATTGTTACTACGTGTAGTGAATGAAGGTGAGCGCGTGGTAGTTAATCAAGTGGTTGAGGAGGTTGATCCGTCTGTGGAGGTTGGTGTTAATATCGGTGGAACGACTCCGGACCCGGACTTTTCCGTCAACGAAGGCAAGCCCCCGGATGCATACAACCCTACCTTATGTTTTACAAATTAATTTCGCTTTTGCTTTTCTTTACTGCATTAAGTGATTAGGAGTTAAGTAAAAGCCTAATTGGTGCAATACCAACCTTGTTATTCCATATTTACCCTGTTACCAGTTTTAAATTCGTATATGCCTAGTTTTGATTAGCTATGCTTAGAACGATGAAAGTCAGGTGATTACCTGTCATCTGCAAGTTTTAAATGGAATTTTGGTTACTTATGTTATCATGTGATATGGGAATGTGGAGTAATAAATCTAGAACGGGCGGACTCAGTGTATGGGAGCCGCAAGACATGGAGGTCTTGTGAGCGGGTTCTTTCCGCCTGTGTCGATTAAGGTCCGTACCGTTGTTGAATTGCATGAGGTGAGACTTTGTAGTACTAACCGCATACTCCGGTAAGCCTTAACTTGGCTATTCTATTACGAGAATAGCTACTCGCGCACTGGGAGTGGAGAGATGGCGGGAATAGCGTGTACCCACTTGGCAATGGGCTGGATTGGTGGAGTACTGTATTCTCGGGTGGCGCGGACCCGTTCTTGTTTTAGAAGATCCGAGGGTAGGTTGATATATGTAAGTCGGGGACCTGCATATGTCGTGTGGTCTGGAATTCCCAATTGGGTTTTTAATCGGTTCGAATCGTCGTTGCTCCTCGGTTATGGAGACTCAACTCACTATTCATCATCGTAGTATTAATAACTGGAACTTGAGGCTGGTTTGAGAAAGTGTTGGATACGAAGTTTCATGATCTCAATACGGATCGTGTCAGTTTTGTATATGATTTTATGAAGTTATAAATGTTGATATAAAGAATTTTGGTAAAAAGCTTTTACGCAAAAGAACTTTGATTATTGTTAAAGCCATACCTTGAATCCCATGAGCCTGCATTTCGGAGTTATTTTAGTTTTTATTTTCGGTTAAGTCTTGTTGAGTACTTTTGTACTCAGGGTTCATTGACCCTTGTTGCAGGTGAGGCTCATGAGCAGATCTGTTTTGGATCGTGCTGCATGACTGTTATTCAGTGCGAGGACGATAAGTAGATGTGTGGCTCTTGGGCAGGGCAGCCTATTTGTGTGTTTTGTATTATGTTATAATTCCACTCCGCTACTAGGTTTTGTAATAATTATCGAACTTAGTTGTATGGTTTGAAACAAATGGTTTGTAAATTATGTTATTATAAGTCTTCCGCTACTTTTACTCTGATGTATCTATTTGAATAAACTGTTGTAATACTACAATGACTCTGTAATGTGATCCTGCTCGGAAATCGTGGATGATTCGGGGTTCCCCGAGGACACCCGACAATCTTCTTAAGTTACCGGGAACATATGCATAGATGTCAAAGGTCGTTGGACAGTGATAGGTGCATGTGGGCCCTATAATTTAGGAGGTTCTGCCACACTCTATCAGACACAATGGTTCTTAGTATCCCATGCAATTGCATTATATTGGTGATATACAGCTCTACATATTGATGTTGGCGGTAAACTGTCTGAACTGGAATGAAATGTGCAGACTTCGTCAAACGGTCCATAATTACCCAGATGGAATCGTTACCCTTCTACGTGGTTAGAAGACCAACAATAAAATCTATGCTGATTTCTTCCCATTTCCAACCTAGAATAGGCAGTGGTTGGAGTAGCCCTACTAGGTTCAAATGAATGGCTTTGACTCGGTAGCAAGTATCACATCTAGCCACATATGCAGCAATCTCTTTCTTCATCTTTGTCCACCAAAACCAGGTCTTCAAATCTTGGTACATCTTGCTACTACCAGGATGGATGGACAATTTAGAAGAGTGTGCTTCATCTAAGATTTGGTTTCTAAGTTCTCTATCGTTAGGTACAACAAGCCTATCCTTAAACTAGAGTACACCTCTCTCATCTAATCTGAAATGTTTAGTCTCTTTTTCTTCCATCTTTCTCTTGATATGAAATATACCCATGTCGGTCTTTTGGAGTTCCATGACCTTAGCTTCAAGAGAGCAACTGATAGTGAGATTATGTAAAACTACATGATGCAGTAGGTTGAAGCCATCTTCTAGTAATGGTTTGCAATGATACTTCTGGCTCAAAGCATCTGCAAATACATTTGCCTTGCCTAGATGATAATGCACCTCTAGGTTGTAATCCTTGATTAGCTCTAACCATCTTCTTTGTCTCACGTTTAATTCAGGTTGCGTGAAGATGTACTTGAGGCTCTTGTGATCAGTGTAAATGTGACACACATTGCCAAGCAAATAGTGCCTCCAAATCTTCAAAGCATGAACAACCATGGCTATCTCTAAATCATGAGTTGGGTAATTAACCTCATGTTTCCTCAATTGACGTGAGGCATAGGCAATGACTCGGCCCTCTTGAATGAGCACACACCCAAAACCAGTACCAGATGCATCGCAAAACATATCAAATGGTTTTTCTATGTCAGGCTATGCTAAAACTAGGGTGGTGGTCAACAAAGTCCGTAAAGTGTGAAAAGCAGCTTCACACTACAAAGTCCACACAAATTTCTCATCTTTCTGAAGTAATCTGGTCATGGGCTTGGCTATCTTAGAGAAGTCTGGAATTAAACGACAGTAATAACCTGTTAATCCAAGGAAACTCCAAACTTCATGAACCAAAGTCGGGGCCTTCCAATCCATAACTTCTTGCACTTTGCCTGGATCTACTGAGATTCCATCTTTAGATAACACATGACTAAGGAAAGGTACTTTCTTTAACCAAAATTCTCATTTGCTACACTTAGCATACAACTTATGTTCTCACAACCTTGTTAAGACAACTCTTAGGTGTTCTTCATGATCTTCCGCATTCTCAGAATAGACTAAGATGTTATCAATAAACACCACTATGAATTTATCAAGCTTAGGCATGAACACCGAATTCATGAGATACATGAAATGGGCAGGAGCATTGGTCAGCCCAAAATACATGACAAGATACTCATATAGACCATACCTAGTAGAGAAAGCAGCCATTGGTATGTCTTCTGGCCTAATCTTAATCTGGTGGCACCCCGATCTCAAATCGATCTTGGAGAACACTTTAGCCTTTGATAGCTGATCGAACAAGATATCAATTAAAGGCAATGGATACTTGTTCTTGATCATTACCGCATTAAGGGGTTGGTAGTCCACACACATCCGCAAAGATTTATCCTTGTTTTTCACGAATATGGCAGGACAACCCCACGGTGATGAGCTGGGTTGAATGAGACCTTTTTCAAGAAGCTCCTACAATTGCACTTTGAGCTCAGCTAATTCATTGGGTGGCATCCTATAAGGCCTTCGCGAGATAGGTGCCGTGCCTAGTAATAATTCAATCTTGAACTCTACCTCTCTGTCAGGCGGTAACCCAGGCAACTCATCCAGAAACACGTCTAGGAATTCACACACCACCGGAATGTCAGCAATAGTCACGGGTTGGATAGCATTAGCTACATTTTGGAGGTCAAAATCTCTGGGAAGTGGTACTAAGAAAGCATTCTTACTGTCTGGTTCCCTTAACATAACCACCCGAGTGAAAGTATCAATAAGAACTCCATGGCCACTCATCCATTTCATTCTTAGGATTACATCTATCCCCAACCCGGGCAATACTACAAGATCTATGGTATACTCCCGATTGCTTATTGAGATGCACACATCTAACTATTTGGTTGGTGGAGATTTGATTTCTGGCTGCACTTATGCAGTAACTACCCTTATTTACAGTAACTACCCTCTGATTATGCTTGGATACAAATGTTTGACTCATAAATGAATGCGATGCCCCAGAATCAAACAAAACAACTGCGGGATGTTGGTTCACAAGAAACATACCCGCAGTAACAACTTCACCGGCAGGAATTTCTTCAATAGTGGTATAGTGCACATGTCCCTAATGCACATTGGAATTACCCTGCTTCTGGTTGTTCTTCTTGGGATTGGGGCAATTTCTTGCCCAATGGCCAGGCTTGTTGCAGTTCCAACATGACAAGTTGCTGGGTGGAACATTGGAACTTCCTTGTCCTGAGCCGCCCTTTGGTAGAGCAACAGAATAGTCCTTGTGAAACACCTTCTAATTCTGAATGGTTTGCACTTTTTTCTGAGGTGGCCTAAACTTGGGAGCAGGTGGGCGAAACTGAGGTCTCGCAGCAACTAGAGCTTTTGACTGAGAAGCGCCTGCTTCAAAGACTCTCTTCTGATTCTTAGATTCAGCATAAATGTTGTTTTGATTGTCTTGAGTTAAGGCATCTCTGACAAATTCATTAAAAGTGGCAGACTTGTTATTAGCATGAGTCTTCATCAGCTTGGGCCAAGCCCCCACTTGAAACTAGCAATTTTCTTCGTATCAGTGTCAACAAATTTTGTGGCATATCTTGACAAGTTGTTGAAAGCATGTAGATATTCAGTCAAGCTCTTGGTACCCTAGGTCAGCTCCATGAACTCGGTATGCTTGATACTCATAAGACCTGGAGGAATATAGTGTCCCTAAAGAGTAGCCTTAAACTAGTTCCAGGTAATGTGAGCATTCTCAGGCAGGGTGGCTCAGTGATGACTCCACCAAATGCCTGTAGGCCCTTGCAACTGGTGAGATGCATACTAAGTTTTCATTGGCTCAGTCAGCCTCAGCAAACGAAATTTTTGTTCAAGTGTCTTCAGCCATTCCTCTGCTTGGAGTGGCTCTTCAACCTCCTTGAAAATAGGTGGCTTGGTATCTAGGAACTCCTTGAAATCACTGTATTGGTTTGGCTCTACACCCTGGCATTGATGTCTGCCCTAGGCGACTTGCTACGCCATGGTGCGCATAGCCTCGCCCATAGCATGTTGCCCTTCAGCGAGCATAGCCATCAACTCTGCCGGAGTGGATGGTGGCGGTGGTGGCAAATCTTTATTGTCATGACCATTCAGGCCACTACCCCTAGCACCATCGTTCCCATTGTTCCCACTGGCTCTAGAACGGGTGCGAGGCATCTGCAGAATTACAACAATAAGCAATTATTGATGATGTCGGAAAATTGGAGAAGAATTGTATAATTATGCCAAGCTGAATTTACTAGAGAGAATTCAAATTCATACAATAAAACAGAGGCACAATAATTTATTTCACAACCATACATCACCAATTATATTACTTAACGCCATTCGCAATGCATTCTGTATATGCCAAATTGCTTGCCAACACAACGGACATTCATTAAAAGTGCAACCACAACATGGATTACATGTAAGGTTTCAAGAGTACAACAAAGGGTGCACCATGAGATCGAACTAAATTATGAGTTCATTACATAAATGATCGAAGATAGAGAGTTAACGCATCTAGCTAGATACTAAAGCTAAGCTACTCCTCATGGTGGTCGCTATCAACATTAGACATGCCATCACCCTGGTCATCCTCAAAAGGCTCGATCTCCTCATCTTCAGGCTTGTCCTCGGCGTCCACCTCCATGCCATCGTCCTCAGCAATCAACACATTGGGATCTTCTTCCACCGCTGGAGCTAGAGGAAGGATTGGGTTCACCATGTTGTTGAGACAATGAACATCCAGCTGAAGCTCCTCAACCTGGCATAGGAGTTCCTGCTCTCTGCGATCAAACTCCATTGCCTGCCTAACAGCGTGAAACACCATCCGGATTCTAGCTGCTTCCCTAGTCTTAGCAAGATGAATAGCCTCATCTCTCTCCACATGGATCCCCTAAACCTCTGCTATGGCTGCATCCCTATCAGCAACAGCACAGACAAACTGCCACCGATGAGCTTCCAAGGCTGTCATATAATTACCTATCTCATTCTGAGCTGCTCTAACTGCCCTTTGGTGCCTGCGCACACGTTCTTGCATCCTATGTTGTGCAGCCTATGCTCTTTGGAGCTCTTCCATACAGCTGATGTAGCTATCCTGGCGAGAGTAAAACATCTTCATAACAGCATACATGGCACTCGTGGTAGAATTACTACTTCATGCTCTTTCATTCCGGTCTCTTACCAAAGCATTACCGCCTGGTTGGGTCCAAGCGGTTTGCGAGAGGTCCACTCGAGGAAAGGATCCGATAGGAGCATTGACAAGCTTGTCCCCAAACTCCTGACATATCTCACTAAGGACCTCAAAACTACAACTTGGGCACCCTCCTATGGTGTCTGTCCATCTGACTCCACACTCCAGCCTTGCCACTATGGGTGATCAGCACGGGCTGAGACAGTCACCCGTACGTCGTACCACTGTTGTCCCCCAGTTACCACTTCGCTCCAAAAGTAGCGAGGCAGTTCAGCATACCCAACCGAGTGCAGTACCCTCCACAGTAGGGTGGGAGTTCCAAACAGTGCCAAAAGATGTCGCTTGCAATAGGGACTCCTGGGGCTGCCATCTGTATCAAAATGGTAGAACTCCTATGAGACAACGCGATCATAGAAAAGGGTTACATAACATAATCTAAAACTTATAAGGGGAGGAACAATGTAATGATATGAATGAATGATTTATCATGATGCATGCACGTTCTATACGTACTCACAAACTTAGGGAAAATTAAATCCTTAACGATATACGCGGTGACATACATACGTTCTCTCAATATAATCGTAACTAAACGAGCTACACGTTTCGCTGTTAGTGTACCTGCAGAAGATTCATTTCAGCCCATCCCAACAATTAAGTGGACAAGAAAGTAATCTGGGCTCTAGGTTGAGTATATGAGAGCGGTAAACTAAATACTTCCATATATATATATATATATCCCAATATATATACATCTATATCAAAGCTACCCGATGACAATTTAGTACCCACAATTATATACGTACCATACACACATGCAAGCATGCATATACAGCCGTATCAAGACTAGCTCTCCCCAACCGCACGCTCACATCTTGCGGTCAAGCCACTCATTAACTTACCTTCTTACCTAGGCGTAGAGGCATTCGATCCATACATTACCACTCAAGTGAATGGCATCCATGCAATAGCACGCCATATGGACAACGAAATAAAAACCCATCCCATGTTACTACTTAAATAGCAACCTAATAGTCCTTAACTGGGCATAATGGAGATGACCACTGGCATACTTTATAATTTTTAAAAATTAAAACCTTTGTTTTAAATATACATATGATAAGTTTAATGTTGAACCTTGCTCTGATGCCAGCTGTAACAGAACCGTCCAATTTATAAGAGCACAAGTACAATAGCAATCACTGAAGTGATCGAACTGTCATACTTGAACCCATATAAACCCGGTAGTCCGATGAAATAATGAAGGATCTCAAACAAACCAACATACAAACCAAGATCGTACATGATTCAACACAACCAGTCACATGTTACAATAGGTTCACAAATAGTTCTCATACATCGGAGTTTCAACAGAGTTATTACAACCCAAATTGAGAAGTAGCGGAAGCAACATAGTTTTGAAACATCATCAAGATAGTTTAAATACATAGCCATCTTAGGATCATCTCCAACAATAGCTAATAGGTGAGATGATATATAATGACCATGCCCTTGGTCTTACTATCCATCCACTGCAGGAGTTATGCAATGCTTGCAGTAACCATGGTACATCATGTCATCTGCAACAAATAGGAATAAACCCTGAGTACGAGAATGTACTCAGCTAGACTTACCCGTCATAAACCAAAATAATAAGATACCAAGGAGTATGCATGGCTTTAAAAGGTGGAGTTAGCTTGACAACATTTTGCATAAAAGATTAAATAACATAATTTGGAGATTTAGTACCTCTAGCATCAATTTGAATACCTATTGAACAAAGCATCTCTAGATTAGCACCAGTACTAGAGCAATCACTTGATTAAGCTAACAAGCATTAGTAACCATATCCGGTATAAGAATAATTTGAGCATCATCATAACCATCAAGTTTCCATTAAGTTACTCTACGTTGCCACTACTCAGTCAAGTTCTCACTATCTAGGGGAGATGGCTATTCGAATCGATTCCTACCCAGCTAGGGAATTTATTCCTAACACAAACCGAGGCACACCCCGCGAAGGTAGCCTCAGGTCACCTTTGGTACATTTTAGGACTAACTCATGGGTCTAATCAGTGTCACACCCTCAGAGATTCTACCAATCTGCCAGGAAGATCGGGACCTGGTCCCACCCTTGGACTCACGCCATTGGCTCTCCGCACATCCTTACTGCCTCCATTATGCGCACTTTCACTTATTGGGGCCTAGCCTGAATTGAGCTACTCGACTTCACGGTCGTATCATCGGATCCGGCCAATTAAGTGCTAGGCATGCGTTCAACATGACATGAGGACGTACAACGAATTGGTCCTTAACCGACACAGACGGGGATAGATAGGCACCCAAGAGCTTCATGCCTTGTTGCTTCTCTATCACGATCCCGCCTGGTCTCCTTTATTCATTGACACACGGTTATTTCCACGCTAGCACATATAGCCAACCGTGATTAGTTATCAGCCTATATCATGCAGGTGTCAGGTAATCACCTGACTTCTACCGACTAAGCATGGCTAAGCATATATTCGATCCTGGATCTACATAGGATTCAAGATGTATATATATATCTGGACAAGGAAGATATATGCAGCAAGTGGTTCCAATCAATTCCCAGTACTTAATGCATCAACATAAAAGGACTCAAGTTCATAGTTTGAAAACATAGGAGGCTTAAAATGCTCTGGGGCTTGCCTTTCACAAAGGTTGAGGGCTGGTGATCTGGGCACTCAGGCAACTGTTCACCGTCAGGCTCGCCTTCTCCTGGGGCCTCCTGTTGCTGCACTTCCTAATGCTCTTCTTGGGTATCATTCTCATACTCCAATACGGTGATTTCTTCCGTCGCACCTATTGCATGCATATGCAAAAAGTGAGAATCACGAATGCATAAGAAGGGTCATGGATGACATGTCATGATAATGCACATGGTTAAATGATGACTATCATATCAGGTCATTAGGATGATAACAAGGTTAAATTCTTATTTACTGAACAGGCGCATATCTCTTCTCTAGAAATTTCAAGAATCCACACTAAGTCTATTTCTGGACCACAACACAACAGCTACAAGTTTTAATCATAACTAGAGTCTACTCAACCAAATCCTATGATCTTGGACTTTCTGGAAATCTTATAAAATTGGCTACACCTTTCTTACTAACCATTTTTACGGCAAACTCCATTTTGCCTATGCAAAACACCTAGCAACAGAATTTGTCCAAAACAACTTCTATAATTGAATTTTAGAGCAATAATATTTTCAGTGCATACAAGTAATCAAAATTGGGCACAACCAATGGTACCAACAATTCATAGGCATCAAACACACTCTAGAAAATATGATGGTCAAACTCAAATAAATTATTTAAATTCCTTTATTAATTTATTTGGACACTAAGGTGAAATAATAAAAATATATCAAAAGTGCACAATAAATTCTGAGAAAATTACAGTATCCTACATATGGCCCCAAAAGTCTACTGTACAAATTTCATGCCAAATAGAAAAGTACACCACCCTCTACATAAATGACAAGTTATAAGGGCTAGTTTTAGTGAAAATAGTTATCCCTATTGAAAAGTGTCAAACAATAGATTTCATATTTTTCTTAGCTTCCCTAAAAGCCATTAACACTGTACAAAAATTTGCATGGCAATATGTTACTTATTTTTCTCCTTATGAATTTCCTCAGAAAACACCATTTATTAAAATATAAATAGAAAGACCCTACTTCAATCAAGTTTACTGCAAGTTCAACATTTTTCCTAACTAGAGCAAGTCAACACAAGATCAGCAAAATTAGAATCACAATTTTATCACTTACCTAGCTCAAGTTATGTATTTTATAAAATTGAAAATAATTTAAAAGCACTTATCTAGCTCCATTTAATTCTCCTAGAAAAACATCCCAAACAGTAGGTTTTATATTTTTTATCAAATACTACACTCCATGATTAAACCAACAAAATTTCGTTCACTCCATTTGGACATCTACAACTCAAATCTAGCTGCGTCGGTTGGTGGTGAAGACAAATAAGAAATCCAAGACACACCGTGACTGACAGATGGGGCCCGCTAGTCAGTAGGACCCACGCGTCAGCGATACAAAAACAGAGGAGGTGCTCCAGCCAGCCTTATATCGCTGGCGGTGAGATCACCAGCGATGACGGTGACACCAACGTGTTCCCCACATCGAGCTGCGTCGGTTGGTGGTGAAGACATGACCTAGGGTTCACCGGAGACAGCTCGCCGGCGGCAATGGTGGACGACAGAGGTAGCACCACGGTACGCCAGTGTTCTTCAGCCATCACGGGCTCCGGTGAGGTGTGCTGTGGCTTCGTGGAATCCTAGCGAACCTATCTAGGGTGGTTAGGGTTCTAGTGAGGCGGCGGTGAGCTCCGACCACGTGCATGCCGCGGCAGCGGCGCACAGAGCACGGTGGTGCTCTCACCGTTCTAGCTAGACGGTGGCAAAAGGTAGGTCTCCTTCATGCCACCCACTAGGTCTAGGCTTACTCAACCTAAGGCACGCAAGAGAGAAGGGAGGTGATGGGCCAGCTCGGCAACAACGAGCTCGAGTGCCACGACGGCCAGGGCGGCCGCGGCGGGAGCAGCGGTGTGTTCCCACTCGACCACGTAGTAGCATCTAACCTAGTTCCTACCTAAGCATAGGGACCACAAAGCGGCTATAGACCAAAGAAGAGGAGGATAGGAGGTGCGGTGGAATGGTGCGGTGCTTCGACGAAATCGTGGCGACGGCGATGCGAAATGCGCCCTTACCCTGGCTCGGCAAGTTGGGCTAGCTGGTCGGGGTGGAAGAGGTGATGATGGCGGAGCTACTGGTGAGCTAGATTGGGCGGTGGTGCAGCGACGATGGCACATGAGTGGGTGGAGCATGGTGGCGGCAATGGTAGGCGCGATCGCCTTGGTTCGGCGTGGAGAAGAGAGCGGAGAGCGAGAGATGGAATGGGAGCAGCAGCAGCACGTCGCCCGGTACCTCCACATCGGCACGACGTCATGGGGCCAACGCTGGCATACAGGTGCCACATGGCAGGTGCACGCTGCGCACGGTCGGCCATGACCTACGCCAATTTGAATCTGCTCAGCTAATTCAGTCTCCCCATGGCCCGACTAACAGCGCGAGTTTGCGATCGATTAACTCCAAATCCGTGGCAATTCAGCGAAAATCATAATAATCAAAATTATAGAGCTGCATACGATCTACAATTTTGCTTAAGTGAGTTCAGTCTAGATCGGCCTACTTTTCAAACTACAATGCGTCAAACATAGATACATTGAAACAGTAAACCACTTCCAGACTTAGAAAATTTTCAAAGTTAAAAACAGTAATTCTATTGCTACTTGTGAGCTATTTTTGAGCATGCTATGCATAGAATTAGGTGTTGACCCAAAGGTAAAAGTTGTTACCCTAATCAAGTACTACAACTTTTCTTAAGGGTGTACTGCCATGCAAACACTCTATGCTATAGTTCAACTTATGTCAAACATACAACTTGAAAATGGTAACTTACACTATAACCATGACTTAGAGGCCAAATTGGTCCAAGTCATGAATACCAAAGTTATTCCATGTGACATTCTAAACATGTTTAAGGTACCCCTAAGGTGCCACAAGCATTTTATACATTGGTCACTTGTAAACCCTAGCATATGTAAAACATTTAGTGACAAACACATATGATATAAGCAATCATAGAGTTAAAATTTGAGATGCTCATGCTCATGAATGATCAATGATGCTTGTCTCATGCAATGCCAATGCCAAATGCATGCTTAACACCAGGATGTTACACGCGTGTGTGGCTTGCTCCCATCCTTTCTCAACTTTCTCAATATAGACAGACACTGTCCACACATATAAGTCGAGTCAGCATTCGATCAAAATCACATTTGGGACTAAATAATATTGCGCACAATACTTAATATGGGCCTTTGAATTTTATTTGATTTAATTAGATAAAATATTGTTCTTGGCCCACATTAAATCTAACAATCCCTACCAAATTCTAGGGCACGTGTTACATAATCTCTAATTCAAAGTTCTTTGATATCACTACGTCAGAATTGCACTTCACTGCCGGTTCAAAATACCCCATCACTATCGGATTTTGAACCAGCACAACTATACTAGCAGTGATGAGGGAAAGCTATCTCTGTCGGTTCTTACAAACCGGCAGTGTTCTTCAACTTCACTGCCAGTTCTTTACACAACCGGCAGAGTTCAGTTCCACCAACACTGCCGGTTCATAAGACCACCCGGTAGAGTTCATTTCCACCAACACTGTCGGTTTGTGTTTGAACTGGCAGTGTTATCATATGAATCACTTCTGGTTTGTGGCAAGAACCATCAGTGATGGCTAAGCCAACGCTACTGGTTTGTGGCTCTAGCCGGCAGTGCCATCACTGTCGGTTTGTTTCTAACCGGCAGTGATGTTTACGACAACACTGCCGGTTTTCTGCTAACCGGTAGTGATGTCACGTTCGCATTTTATTGTTTTATAATTTATTTTAATTTATATTTTTTTGTGGAATCAGGTTTCGCTTTATATACGCTACTTAGATGATAGGTCCATCAATATTAAACATTACAAATGTTACAGTTATAGTTCAAATGTTCTTATCAAGATCTCGATCCCTCAAAATAAAAAAGAAATGTTCTCGGACTTCATGGATTGTGCAATGCTTCTCGAACTTCTTACAATAACCTGGCGAGCCACTCTGGGCCATACTAGTCCTTGAACTTCACGGATTGTGCAATGGAAAATACTCCATCTTTTTCCAATACCTTGGCTAAGATGAATTTTGCCAGCTCCGATTGCAGCGCGACGATCTCCATGTCTAACAGCCTTTCATGGTTATATTTCTTGTGCTGTCGTTCAAAAAAGATGATATCCAAAGAGGAATCAGTAAATCAGTTTGTTGAATGATTAACAGACATAAATAAAATCAGGATTATACACACCAACTTATCGGCTTCTTCCAATTTCCCGCCGATGTAGCGAAGCACTGCCCACATTACAAAAAACCCACATTCATTGTTTCCCGCTGGCTGTTTTAGGTACTTCCCCTCCATTTTGACAACCTTGAATGGGACCTGCGTCCCACCGATATGTCTTCTTCGAAAACTGAGCAACATTAAAAGGAGAAACGTTAGAAAGCGGTATGTGTGATTAGAAAATAATATGTTATTAGGATCGCTTACTAATTCAGCACTGCCACAAGTGCATCCAGATGATGAAATGGTTTTTTCTTCGAGTCCCACACCTCGATCAGATTTTTGGCAAGATTAACACAAATGAAGACAAAATGGTGGCTGCAATCACAGAATCCTAATTATCGAATAATCTTAACGAAAAAAGAAGCATAAAATTAAAAGTTGAGAACACATACTCGCAGTTGTAGGCTAGAAGTATGTGGGTTTTGTTCTTCATCTTGAATTCATCGAAAACAGCAATCAATCTCTGATTTAGGTCTTCCACGTCACATCCATGGAGGCCTAGACATGTCTTCTCATTTACTCGCAAGGGGTCCAAGAAGCCTATGTTATCCCATTTGCTTTTTAGAATGCAAAATTTTGCTATACACCTACATAAAATCATGGGAAGTGCTCAAAAGTTAACAATTTATGTCCCGAGAGAGTAGTTAATTGTAATATCATGTGTGTAGGGTACTTACATAGTCCACAGCGTCAACATTTGTGTATCGAGTGAGCGTTTCTGGTATAGCTAGAACAAGCACTCCCACTCGACATCGAATTTTTCTTCTTCAGGATAATTAAAAACATGTGGCGAACGGATAATAAACTCAAAACCAAAGTCCTCTGTCTCTGTTATTTGAGCCATGTAATATTCATGCAACTGGTGCATATATGTTGTCAAATTTTTATACTCGTGATCGGGAACCAAAAGATTGCCCCTTTCATACTTCATTGCTGGTGTTGCCGTCCCTTGTACATCATAATAGATGGTCACGGCCTCTTCCATGGTTAATTCGGGGTTGTCTTCGACAAACTTCTGTATCTTAAATCTTCATTGTGTATTTCATCGGCTTTTGTTGTAGCATACTGATTCTGTGTTTGCCTTTTGAATTCGGACTTCAACAAAAACGGAGACTGTGAGGCATAGAGATTGAAGAAACTAATACAATCTTCCTTTGAGATGTGTGCTATAAATTTTTCTTCCATCAAGTTTGTAATGCTGCCACTGAACGACCTTTTTCTTTTTTGTTAGTCCACTTTGGGAGCATTAGCGACCGAATCCAAGGACCTTTTCTACGACTGTGAGGATGTCCTTGATCTTATTTTGGGCTGAGGTGGAGGAGGAGGATGATGACGACGAGAATTCTATTTTCTCGAGGCTGATGAAGATGGAGGAGGAGGAGGAGGAGTCTCTTTTCTCAGGGCTGATGAAGATGGAATCGGACGAGGAATAGAAGGAGACCTCTGTCTTCTCGGGGGTGATGGCAAGGGATGAGGAGCGGAGTGATCTCTGTTGGAAGATGGTGAGTGATCATCGTGGGTGGGCGAAGACTCGCAATTGTCCTCATCATTAGAGGACAATTGGTGGTCAAGCTTAATGAAGCGCTTGCGCCACGCCACTTGAGAGCCCATGTTATGACCAAGTTTCGGTCTGTCTTTCGCTACAGGGTACTCAATGTGTATCTTGTTATACTTCTTATCAAGTATTCTATCAATGGTGACACGAGCGTACCCCTGTGGAATTGGGCAGCCATTAATGGTCCCATCTCCCGTAGGCCAGGCCTAGCTGAACGCCACCTTGTCCTTTGTCCATTCCTAACGGATGTACAACTTGACATTGACGGGTTCAGTGATGCCATCCACCAGATGAGGCACATTCGCATCTTCTTCGTTGAGCGGGGTCCATCCGCAGCTGCTGCGACCCCTAAACTATGGGCTAAAGGCAGTAGGAGTAGGGTTTTGTGGTACTCCTGACCCCTTGGATAGCAAAATTTGCTGAACTCATGCTTCAACAGTTGTCTCAATCCATGCATCCATTCTTTCTTCCATCTCTTTTAGTCGCCTCAAATACTCTGCCTCCTGATCCGCTCTACCCCTTAAGTGGCTCCAATAAGTGTTAGATTGTTGGGGGAATGCTAGTTTCCAAGGAACAACACCAGTTCCTCTAGTGCGACTAGGGTGCTCCTTGGTTCTAAATGCTTGGGTGAGCATGTCTTTCTCCCTATTAGAAGTGCGAGTCCCTTGCCTCACCTCCTCAGTTATCTGGGAGATCCTCTGGATGAGTTCGCTCATGGGTTGATTTGTGGAGCTAAAGCTCCCATCCTCTGCGTGGCTTACATTCCTCCCCATACAGTATATTACCGATCTAGGCTCCCAATCGGCGGTCTCAACCTGAACGCCTTCCTCAGTAAGGCAATCCATCTTTTGAAGTTCTGCTTCAAATTCTGGCATCTTTTTGGCGTAGCCATGAGAGCCGAGATGATGAGGATTCATCGCTTTCTACGAGTTCTCCTTATTCTTCCTGCTCAGTTCTAAGTACTCCTTAGATAACCTGTATTCCTTGAAATCCTGCTAGAAATCCTTCTGCTTACTACCACCATCGAAATCTGGCTCTTTATTTTGTAGGACAAAATTCTTGTACAATGTCCCCTTGAAATTCTTGAAGCATGTCCCCATGATTTCTTTTGCTTTTTTCTTGACTAACTCCCTATCATACTCCTTTGGGAAAGTAAATTACTCTGGGATCTTGATATCCCATATGTAATCCTTCTCACTTTCGGGAACCCTCCATGGGTCATCATCTTTCCCAATCCACTTCCTGTACCTAATCAGGATTAAGTCCCTAACAAGTAACCCGAGGATAGTATTGTATTTGGTCAAAGCTATAGGTGGTGAGAGTGGATCCCTGAAGTCAGTAATGTGCCAATGTGCATTCCTACCAACAGGAATCTGTGACACGCCTCACTTGGATCTGGCCTTTCTTCTACCCGAACCCTCTGGCTCCTTGGCCGGCGGAGGCTCCTGCTAGAGACACCAAGTAAGCTATGACCCTCTTAATTGATTAGCGTGTGTGGCTACATAGTCACATGATACCAAAGTTACCTGGCTATCTTGTTTATTTTGACCCAGATTGAGCAGGCCGAACGGGGTCCATGGCTGCTCATTCTCACCGTCCTGATTGGCACCATCACCGTTTGTTGGATCATGCGGCTCTCCCATCCCAGCAATATCAGCTGCTTCTTGTTGCCGATCTGTTCTTCAGCGATAGGGTAACAGGCGACGATGAGTCATGGCTGTGACACGATCGTGGATAGTTTTGGCTACGGACAACTACTAATAGCATATGTTCATATATATATATATAATATAATATGTTTAATGCAAAGTCTAATAATAAGTCCACATACAACATAGTCAAATAATAGCATATGTTCACCTAGAACAAATTCATTGTTTGATTGACCACATACAACAATGTCCACCTACTGTTCTACGAAACTAAGCCTACATCAACTTCCAAATAAGAAAAGCAATGACCATAGCCATAAATAAAAGCATGACATCTTTCCAAGACCAAGGAGCAATTCTCCTAATCTTCACATCTCTGGCGGGTGGCTTCTCTTCAATCTCTAGTGCTAGTGGATGGCCATGGTTTGCATTCATTGGACCATAGAAGGCCGGTTGCCCATGGTTTGCAAGGTAGGCCGGATGACTATAGTAGGCCCTCAAAGCTTCAGCTTCTGTGTTGTACTTTTTGTGCAAATTACTAGGGTAGCAATTGACTTGAGCATAGCAATCTTTCTAGGTTCGATAAATCCCAGGCATGTGACCAACATGCACTACATACCATGCCATGGTTGCCTATATATTTAAGTAAATTAGGCATGTGGTAAGTGGTAATGGTAATTCACAGAACAAGAGTTATTATTCAAGTTATATGGCCAAACTAAATCTATTTAATGTTACTCATCCTCCAAGAAATCCAGGTTACATTTCAAATGAAAATTTTGCAGGGCTGCAAAGTCTATTTTACTAAATCACATAATGCCTGGGTTGTTGGATCCGTGCCCTGCAGGTCCATCACCGCCCATCCCAATTCTGGGTGTTGGTGAGGGAGGAATCGATATTGGTCATTCTTCATGTCCTCGAATCGGCATCCACGGAGGCCTATGCAACCTTCAGCGGCTGCATCTTCTATGCCTTCCTCCATGGTAGCACGGTGACCATGGTGCGCATAGTTTGAATCCAGCTGATGTGCGCCTTTCTGTTCATCCTTGATGGTGATGCACACCCTAGTCTTCCAGTAGGTGTCTTCAAGAGGGTGTGTATGTTCCTCATAGACGTATTCCACAGCTGCATCCCAGTCGCTGTAGTAGTTCTGAAGCGTGCTCATGAGTCGGTGATGTGAAATGGAGGATTTACATCCCGGCTTATACCACACCTTCGTTGTCGACTCCAAGGGCGGCATCGGCTCATCTTCTTCAATAACGTCTTCCTCGTCATCATCGGACAAGTGGACGACCTCGACTTCTTGGGTTTCCTCCTGGACTAGCTCAGGTGTAGGTGTAGGTGTTGGCGGATCAAATTCTTGTTCTTGGGGTTCTTCCTCCTCAGGCTCCATGGACAAACCTTGAGGCGGGTAGTACCCTCCAGTGCTGATGCGGGCAGTCTTGTGGGCACGAGGCATCTACAGAATTAGATTTAGTTAGGTTAGATTAGAAGCAATAATTTTCATAATAGAATAAGGCAAAAGGAGCATAAAACTTTAGCAAATAACAAGGGTGAGATAGAAAGCATGAAATGAGTGAAGCAAAAGAAGCTAAAACGACCATTGCTAACTAGGCTTGCGTCCTACAGTCAACACAGCTCTGATACCAATCTGTCACACCCAATTCTAAGGATAAAATGGAGTGCAAAATCTTATGTGCGCCCAGAGATCAGTCACACACATAAGCCGACAAATTATGAATAGTATCATCACAAATGTTTATTACATCACGAACAAGACAGAGTTATCACATAAATATAGCGGAAATAATAAAAGATCTCTCGCGGAAGTTCCATATCACAGGGACGTCGATTGGTTGACCACAAGTCTAGTAGTCCTCAGGAAAATCATCATACCCAAAGCCATCTGTTACCCATCCGAGATTTTTATCCAAGTAATGAAAATAAACAAGCGTAAGTACATGTCGTACTCAACAAGTGTAACACGGGGTTCATGAGGCTCAAAAGGCTTGACACATGTTTAACAGCGTTTAGCTTTTAGTTGTCACAATTTTAGCTTAAGAGTAGCAACAAGTTGTTTCAATTCCCAATGCAAAACACATGATCAATGTAAACATGATTAATGAATAGCATAAACAAATAATACTTAGTGTTCATCTATTACGTAAATGTTCCAAGGCCGCTTGTGACCGTGAGCATGGCTGATATACCAGTTTAACACTCTGCAGAGGTTGTACACTTTCACTGTGAGTCGTGATACCCATATGCTTGGGTTAATTACTCCCAAAACACTTCCAAGGTGAGCAGGCAGGGGTCACTATGAAGCCTTTCAAAGGTTCGTCTAACAAGTTAAGGCCGCTAGGTTTCTGTGGCCTACGAATGTAGAGCTCCCCTTCCGACAGGCACAATGATGCACAGCCTATACACTGACGGACAAAGGCCGCACTATATCCAACCCGGAACACACCCCTCTTACGCCATAAAGGTAACCACTAACAAGCTAGAAAAGGTCCTCATACTGAGCTAAAGCCAGAGCCATGTAGCCCTCACAGCTGTATTGTAAATCCCGGATGATCACTTACAGATAAGTCCTTAGGGAGAGGAATCTGAAGCATTTAGAAAGTAGCTAAACACTCCAGCCCCCTGTTTCCATGTTGCTAAAAAGTCATATTTTAATTTTTATTGCATATACCATTAGTCAAGTTACAAGATCATGGTTTAATTGAGCTCTAGCAAAGCTACCCAAATGCACAACCCATAGGTGACAAGGTAATAGTTCAATTCTAGGAATTCCCTATCAAGGTGACACATGCAACATGAATTTAATGAATTAAAATGAATAGGAAACAAGGATGACCCCATTCTATACTTGCCTTGAGCAAAGTACTCTTGCTTGTCCTACTCGTCAAAGTCGTACCCTTGATCTCCCAGGAACTGCTCACCGTCTATACTCGGTAACTATAGCAACATACAAGCATCCAGGAGCAATCATGCAAAGCAAAAAAGGCTACATATTAGAACAGTACACCAACAGCATGAAATCAAGATGAAAAGTTTGGAAAACAAATCTACGTCTCGCTACGAACACATAGACACGAAGATCACAAAAATCGGATCTCAAACGAAGAAGTTATGAATTAATCAAGTTTTCCTTTAGCAAAATAATAGATTAGATCTAATCTCGAATTTTAAAAGTTGGAAACCTACTTAACAGTAGTATAAACATGTAGATTACTTAATTACGAACCTAACGCAACTTGAACGGATAAAATCGGAGTTAAAACGGAGATTCTATGGCTAAAACAAGTCGAGTGGCAAAACTGTAAATACCTGAAAACGTATTTCAATATGACCGAACCAAAATACGCTTTTAAAAAGAGAAAACGAAATCTGTAAACATGTTTTGGACTGCATGTTGAATCTGGAATAATTATAAGGGCATATGTGAAAGATTGGCAGCGAAGGGGTATCCTTCAATCTGGGCCGCCGGATTAGAAATAGACGGATGAGATCTAATGTGGCAGAAGAGAGGGAAATCCAACCAGAATAGTGCTGGTGGCAGTGAGCTCGGCGATGCCATGGCCGGCATCTGGAGCTTGCGGTACTCGGCTTCAAAGGCACGATTCGACAAAATAAAAGTACAGGGAGAGAGAGGAAGGGATGGGGATCTCACCTGAACCGGAATACGCGAGCGGGAAGCAGCGATGACGGCGCAGCGCTCGGTGGTCGATGATGGCTGCGGTGCTGCAAGGGCTTAGTGCAGCTGTAGCTTGCTAGGACAAAAAACCGTGCGGCAGATGGGATAGGAGACAGAGGAGGGGCGCGGGCGCTATTTATGGGGCCGAATCCCTTGGGCGTCACAGCACCTCGGAGGTCGTAGCACCTCCGGACTCGACCTCGGTGCGGAACGGAGTCCGACCCGGCCACGGCGAGAGGAAGAAGGAGCCTGACCAGCGGGCCTAGCTGGTCAGCGGCGGAGGGAGGCGCGCGGGTCTATGGAAGCGGCTGGGCGTGCGGCTGGGCCGAGCGATGCAGCGCGGGAGGGAGTGGGCCGGCAGGCCGAGTGGGCCGCTACGGAAGAAGCAAAGCAGGCCAGCGCGGCGAAGAAAAAAAACGGCCACGGCGGAAAAGCAGGCCTATGGGCCAAAACTTAGGAAGGAGAAGAGATTTATTCTTTTCTTTTTCCAATTTTTTCAAAGCAAGTTCGAAATGAAATTTTAACTCAATTCGAAATCCGACTTCAAACCAAGCAATACAAAATATTATGCAACAGCATGAATGCACACTCATTGTTGTTGACCTTATATTTGGTTTTATTTTTAAAAAATATTTTTTCCTAAATTCAAATTCCCACAAAATGCAAAATTAATCACTTTTCTCCTATTTCAAAATATGTAAATTTTTAGGGTGTTACAATTCTACCCCTCTTAAAATGAATCTCGTCCTCGAGATTCGGACGATGCTTACTCAAATAACTGTGGGTATATTTTCCTCAGATCCTCTTCTCTTTTCCAAGTAGCCTCATCTTCTGTATACCGATTCCACTGAACCTTACACATCTTTATAACTCGGCTCCTTGTAACTCTTTCTGCCGTCTCCAAAATCCTTACCGGAAACTCCTCATATGTGAGATCTTCCTTAACTATAAGCTCCTCTAACGGTATCTGCTCCTCAAGCACACGCAAACACTTCTTTAACTGCGACACATGGAACACATCATGCACACCTGACAAACTCTCAGGCAATTCCAACTGATAAGCTACTTCTCCACGTCTCTCTAAAATCTTAAAAGGTCCAATATACCTTGGTGCTAATTTTCCTTTCATGTTAAACCTTCTCACACTTCTCATAGGTGACACCTTCAAGTACGCATAATCACCTACATCGAAAACCAATTCTCTTCTTCTAGTCTCGGCATAGCTCTTCCGTCGAGACTGAGCCACTCTCAAGTTATCTCTGATCATCCTTACTTGCTCTTCTGCGTCTCTCAAAACATCTAGTCCGAACACTTGAGTTTCTCCCATTTGATTCCAAAACAACGGGGTTCTACACTTTCGTCCATATAAAGCTTCGAAAGGTGCCATATTGAGACTTTTCTGATAATTGTTGTTGTACGAGAACTCCGCATAAGACAAACTCTTGTCCCAACTTGTACCATACTACAATGCACAAGCTCTCAACATATCCTCTAATATCTAGTTAATTCTCTCAGTTTGCCCATCTGTCTAAGGATGATATGCTGTGCTAAAATTCAACTTGGTTCCCAATGAACTATGTACTTGCTATCAAAAATGAGATGTAAATTGAGTACCTCGATCCGACACAATTTTCTTGGGAACTCCATGTAGACAAACTATCCTCTCCATATATAACGCAGCCAATTGGGGACCAGAATAGGTAGTCTTGACCGGTAAGAAGTGAGCAACATTAGTTAACCGATACACTATTACCCAGATTGAATCATAGCCTCTCTGAGTACGTGGTAACCCAACTATAAAGTCCATACCAACTTCTTCCCACTTCCACTCAGGTATCTTCATTGGTTGTAGCAATCCTGCAGGTCGTTGATGCTCAGCTTTGACTCTCTGACATGTATCACATAATGCAACATATTCAGCAACATCTCTCTTCAGTCCGTACCACCAATACTTCTCTTTTAGATCTAAATACATCTTGGTACTTCCAGGATGAATAGAGTAAGCAGACTCATGTGCCTCACGAAGAATTGCCTCTCGTATGGCCTTATCCTCAGGCACGCATAGTCTTTTCCCAAACCACAGAGTTCCATTGTCATCCATACAGAATCCTAGTGCCTTACCAATCACTATATTTTCCGCTATCTCCTTCAACTTCACATCCTGTAACTATCCTTTATGTATTTCTTGCTCCAATTTAGGCTCCAACACCAACTCCACTACATTAGTGACAAAGCCTAAATTCAGTCGCTCAAGCTCAGCACACAACTCACTTGACATTGATGTCACTTGCACCTCATTGCCATAACTCTTCCTGCTAAGAGCATCGGCAACAACATTCGCCTTTCCAAGATGATAGTGTACCTCCAGATCATAATCTTTGATCAACTCTAACCATCGACGCTGTCTCATGTTCAGATCTGTCTGAGTGAAAATGTACTTCAGACTCTTGTGATCAGTATAGATATCACTCTTATGTCCAATGAGATAGTGCCTCCAAATCTTCAAAGCATGAACCATTGCTGCTAACTCCAAGTCATGAGTAGGATAATTTAACTCATGTTTTCTCAACTATCAGGATGCATAAGCCACTACTCTGCCTTCCTGTATAAGAACACATCCGAGACCTTGACGAGATGCATCACAATAGATCGAAAAGCTCTTGTTCAAATCTGGCAAAATCAACACTAGGGCTGTAGTCAACCTCTTCTTCAACTCTTCAAAGTTAGCCTGACACTTCTTGGACCACATAAACTTGGCATTTTTCTCCAACAAAGCTGTCATCGGCTTGGCAAGCTTAGAGAAACCTTCTATGAACCTTCTGTAGTATCCAGCTAATCCCAAGAAACTATAAATCTCTCCCACATCTATTGGTGGTTTTCAATTCAATACATCTTTCACCTTGCTTGGATCTACTGCGATTCCACCATTAGAGACAACATGTCCTAGTAAAAGAAACTTCCTTCAACCAGAATTCACACTTGCTTCGCTTAGCATACAACTTGTGTTCTCTGAGCTTCTGCAAGACCAACCTCAGATGTTCAGCATGCTCTTCTTCTGTTTTGGAGAATATCAATATATCATCGATGAATACCACCACAAACTTATCCAAAAACTCCATGAACACCTTATTCATCAAATACATAAAATAGGCAGGTGCATTGGTCAAACCAAATGACATAACAGTGTACTCATACAAACCATACCTCATAGTAAAAGCTGTCTTGGGTATGTCGGTTGCGCGAATCCTCAATTGATGATAGCCAGAACAAAGATCAATCTTAGAGAAAACACAAGCACCTCTCAATTGATCAAACAAGTCATCAATTCTAGGCAATGGATACTTGTTCTTGACAGTAACCTCATTGAGTGACCGATAATCAACACACATCCTTTGAGTACCATCCTTCTTATCAACAAATATAACCGGTGCTCCCCAAGGTGATGAACTAGGACGAATAAAACCTTTCTCCTATAACTCCTTTATTTGTTTCTTAAGTTCTTCTAATTCATTAACCCCCATTCTATATGGGCGCTTAGCTATAGGTGCAGTTCCAGGTAATAATTCAAAAATAAACTCAATGTCTTGGTCAGGTGGCATACCATCGGGGAACACATCTGGAAATTCATCCACCACTGGGTCCTCCTTGTTGCCGCTATCATCAAGCTGGTTCACTGTGGCTATCGACTGTGCTTGTATTACAACATCAACATTGATTCTTTCTCCATTTGGTGTGGTCACAACAACTACCTTCTCCTTACACTGAATCACTGCCTGTTGTTGCTTCATCCAATCCATGCCCAGAATCACATCTATACTAGATGCTCTCAATATAATAGGGCTCACTTTGAACTCTACCCCCCTTAAGAATAGACTAGTCGGAAGACAACGATATGAAGCTTGAATACTTCCACCCGGTGAGTTTACTAATATGGGATTTTGCATGGCACATAATGGTATGCTATGGTTTCTAACAAATGCTTGTGATATGAATGAATGCGAAGCTCCAGAATAAAAAAGAACAGTGGCAGGGGTTGAGTTGACATTGAACGTACTGAGCATGACTTCTGGTTCCGCAAGCGCCGTATCTGTAGACACATGATTCACCTTCCCACAATGTGTTGGCTTCTGGTTGCTATTCTGCTTCTGGGGGGTTTGTGGGTTGGGCTTCTCAGGGCAATTATAAGATAGGTGACCTTCTTTGCCATAATGGAAGCACTTGCTAGGGGTGCTAGGGGCACTAGTCTTCATAGGAGTGTTGTTGGGCGCTCCCTGTCGTGGTGTCTGTTGACCACTCTGTTGCTGAGGACGTTGATTGTCATTCTGCTGCTGGTTCTGGTTGCGCTGAGGATACTGACCACGATTCCACTGACTGGGTGGTCCCTAGAACCTCTGTTGGAAGCCTTGCTGAGGGTTGGTACGTGGACGAGCATTGCTCCCAGAGGCATGTCCCTGAAGCCTCCTCTTCTTGGCCTCCATCTCCTTGCGCTTGTTGTCAATAACAATAGCGCGATTCACCAGCGTCTGAAAATTGGGGTAGGTATTGGACATAAGCTGGAGCTGTAGACCATCATACAGACCTTTGAGAAAGCGGCGTTGCTTGTCAACATCATTAGCCACTTCATTTGGAGCATAACGTGACAACTGAGCAAACTTGTCACGGGACTCAGCGACAGACATGGATCCCTGCTTCAGAGCTCTAAACTCCTCCTGCTTGAGCTCTATCAGTCCCTCTGGTATGTGGTAGGATCTAAAATTCTCTTTGAACTCCTGCCAGGTAACAGGAGGAGCGTTGGCGGGATGTCCATACTCGAATGACTCCCACCAGTCTTGAGCTTCTCCCTGGAGCTCTCCTGAAGCGTACAAACCTTATGTTGATTATCACATTGTGCTATGTTGAGCTGTCTCTCTACTACATGAAGCCAATCATCTGCTTTAAGTGGATCAGTGGCATGAGAGAACACCGGGGGACGACCCTTCAAGAATTCACCACGCTTATCATGTGGTGCTCCACCACCCTGTTGGTTCTGCTGATTCTGCACCAATGCTTGCATGATCTGTGTCTATACTGCTAAGAGTTGCTCAATAGATGGTGGTGGTGGTGGTGGCGGATGTGGGGGAACACCTCCACGACCTCGGCCTCTTCCTCTTCCAGACATCTGCTATCAAATATTTAAAATTTAGAAATCTCCAAGTTAGAATACATTCTAAAAATTTTCTGGACAAGTCTCAACATCAGCAGCTCTGTAAAACAGTCCTATCTCGATTTCCAGAATTCCAAATAAGGCGTACTTTATATGGTTGGAAAGATTAAGAAATTATCTACAACTTTTATTCATACCACATTCCCAGATTCCGTCGTTAGGTTACTCAAAAACAGGATACAACCGAAACTGTTTCTAGATTCCAGACTGTGTAGAAACTTTAACTTGAAACAGAGGTATCTCACGAACCAGATCAGATATTGGGGTGATTCCAGAGGCATTGGAAAGATACTTAAGTCTAGTTGTTCCCATAAAAAATTCATAATTTTTGGTCATGTATATTTTAATTGGCATTAAGATAAAGGCATACTGCTCCAAAAAACAGATTTCAAGGGAACAAGATGTAACAAACCCAACTATTTATTTATTGGCCCAATCTTTAATATTCTAAACTATGGAACTTGCGGACATGCCCACAAAGTTCCAGCACTCATTACAAAGATCCAACTCACACATAAACATAATAACAAATCAACTAAACACACCAATGTCCACACCACACTAATAGACTCGACTAGACTCAACTTAACTCATTCTAATATCGTGTTATTACATAAATAGGGACTCCAATATCTATGGGCGATACTCATGGGGAAGCTTTCCGTACATCTTTGGCAAGTTGAGGCACACCCTTTGTTCATCAATCACCTATCGGTGTGTTTTTATAGTTTTCTGTTGTGCCTTCAATTGATCCTCTACTCGGCGAATCTTAGCCATGGACTCATAGCCGAAGTGTACCATCACCTAGGTTGTTGGATCCGTGCCCTGCGGGTCCATCACCGCCCATCCCAATTCTTGGTGTTGGTGAGGGAGGAATCGATATTGGTCATTCTTCATGTCCTCGAATCGGCGTGCACGGAGGCCTATGCAAGCTTCAGCGGCTGCATCTTCTATGCCTTCCTCCATGGTAGCACGGTGACCATGGTGCGCATAGTTTCAATCTAGCTGATGTGCGCCTTTCTATTCGTCCTTGATGGTGATGCACACCCTAGTCTTCTGGTAGGTGTCTTCAAGAGGGTGTGTATGTTCCTCATAGACATATTCCATAGCTGCATCCTAGTCGCTGTAGTAGGTCTGAAGCGTGCTCATGAGTCGGTGATGTGAAACAGAGGATTCACATCCCGGCTTATACCACACCTTCATTGTCCACCCCAAGGGTGGGATCGGCTCATCTTCTTCAATAACGTCTTCCTCGTCTTCATCGGACAAGTGGACGACCTCGACTTCTTGGGGTTCCTCCTGGACTGGCTCAGGTGTAGGTGTAGGTGTTGGCGGATCAAATTCTTGTTCTTGGGGTTCTTCCTCCTCAGGCTCCATGGACAAACCTTGAAGTGGGTAGTACCCTCCAGTGCTGATGCGGGCAGTCTTGTGGGCACGAGGCATCTACAGAATTAGATTTAGTTAGGTTAGATTAGAAGCAATAATTTTCATAATAGAATAAGGCAAAAGGAGCATAAAACTTTAGCAAATAACAAGGGTGAGATAGAAAGCATGAAATGAGTGAAGCAAAAGAAGCTAAAACGACCATTGCTAACTAGGCTTGCGTCCTACAGTCAACACAGCTCTGATACCAATCTGTCACACCCAATTTTAATGATAAAATGGAGTGCAAAATCTTATGTGCGCCCAGAGATCAGTCACACACATAAGCCGACAAATTATGAATAGTATCATCACAAATGTTTATTACATCACGAACAAGACAGAGTTATCACATAAATATAGCGGAAATAATAAAAGATCTCTCATGGAAGTTCCATTTCACAGGGACGTCGACTGGTTGACCACAAGTCTAGTAGTCCTCAGGAAAATCATCATACCCCAAGCCATCTGTTACCCATCCGAGATTTTTATCCAAGTAATGAAAATAAACAAGCGTAAGTACATGTTATACTCAACAAGTGTAACACGGGGTTCATGAGGCTCAAAAGGCTTGACACAGGTTTAACAGCGTTTAGCTTTTAGTTGTCACAATTTTAGCTTAAGAGTAGCAACAAGTTGTTTCAATTCCCAATTTAAAACACATGATCAATGTAAACATGATTAATGAATAGCATAAACAAATAATACTTAGTGTTCATCTATTACGTAAATGTTCCAAGGCCACTCGTGACCGTGAGCACGGCTGATATACCAGTTTTACACTCTGCAGAGGTTGTACACTTTCACTGTGAGTCATGATACCCATATGCCCGGGTTAATTACTCCCAAAACACTTCCAAGGTGAGCAGGCAGGGGTCACTATGAAGCCTTTCAAAGGTTCGTCTAACAAGTTAGGGCCGCTAGGTTTCTGTGGCCTACGAATGTAGAGCTCCCCTTCCGACACGCACAATGACGCGCAGCCTATACACTGACGGTCAGAGGCCGCACTATATCCAACCCAGAACACACCCCTCTTGCATCATAAAGGTAACCACTAACAAGCTAGAAAAGGTCCTCATACTGAGCTAAAGCCAGAGCCATGTAGCCCTCACAGCTGTACTGTAAGTCCTGGATGATCACTTACAGATAAGTCCTTAGGGAGAGGAATCTGAAGCATTTAGAAAGTAGCTAAACACTCCAGCCCCCTGTTTCCATGTTGCTAAAAAGTCATATTTTAATGTTTATTGCATATACCATTAGTCAAGCTACAAGATCATGGTTTAATTGAGCTCTAGCAAAGCTACCCAAATGCACAACCCATAGGTGACAAGGTAATAGTTCAATTCTAGGAATTCCCTATCAAGGTGACACATGCAACATGAATTTAATGAATTAAAGTGAATAGAAAACAAGGATGATCCCATTCTATACTTGCCTTGAGCAAAGTACTCTTGCTGGTCCTGCTCGTCAAAGTCGTACCCTTGATCTCCCACGAACTGCTCACCGTCTATACTCGGTAACCATAGCAACATACAAGCATCCAGGAGCAATCATGCAAAGCAAACATGGCTACATATTAGAACAGTACACCAATAGCATGAAATCAAGATGAAAAGTTTCAAAAACAAATCTACGTCTCGCTACAAACACACAGACACGAAGATCACAAAAATCGGATCTAAAACGAAGAAGTTATGAATTAATCAAGTTTTCCTTTAGCAAAATAATAGATTAGATCTAATCTCGAATTTTAAAAGTTGGAAACCTACTTAACAGTAGTATAAACATGTATATTACTTAATTACGAACCTAACGCAACTTGAACGGATCAAATCGGAGTTAAAATGGAGATTCTATGGCTAAAACAAATCGAGTGGCAAAACTGTAAATACCTGAAAACGTATTTCAATATGACCGAACCAAAATACGCTTTTAAAAAGAGAAAATGAAATCTGTAAACACGTTTTGGACTGCGGGTTGAATCTGGAATAATTATAAGGGCGTATGTGAAAGATTGGCAGCGAAGGGGTATCCTTCAATCTGGGCCGCCGGATTAGAAATAGACGGATGAGATCTGATCTGGCAGAAGAGAGGGAAATCCAACCGGAACAGTGCCGGCGGCAGTGAGCTCGGCGGCGCCATGGCGGGCTTCTGGAGCTTGCGGTACTCGGCTTCAAAGGCATGATTCGATGAAATAAAAGTATAGGGAGAGAGAGGAAGGGATGGGGATCTCACCTGAACAGGAATACGCGAGCGGGAAGCAGCGACGACGGCGCAGCTCTCGGTGGTCGACGATGGCTGTGGCGGTGCAAGGGCTTAGCGCAGCTGCAGCTTGCTAGGGCAAAAAACCATGCGGCAGATGGGATAGGAGATAGAGGAGGGGCGCGAGCGCTATTTATGGGGCCGAATCCCTTGGGCGTCACGGCACCTCGGAGGTCATAGCGCCTCTAGACTCGACCTCGGTGCAGAACGGAGTCCGATCCGGCCACGGCGAGAGGAAGAAGGAGCCTGACCAGCGGGCCCAGCTGGTCAGCGGCGGAGGGAGGCGCGCGGGTCTGGGCATGTGGCTAGGCCGAGCGAGCGATGCAGCGCAGGAGGGAGTGGGCCGACAGGCCAAGTGGGCCGCTACGGAAGAAGCAAAGCAGGCCAGCGCGGGGAAGAAAAAAAACGGCCACGGTGGAAAAGCAGGCCTACAGGCCGAAACTTAGGAAGGAGAAGAGATTTATTCTTTACTTTTTCCAATTTTTCCAAAGCAGGTTCAAATGAAATTTTTAGGGTGTTACACGTACTGGCGCAACGGTTAGGACCCCTCAACTTAGCCCTTGAGACCCATGTTCGAGTCTTAGGCGGCCTAAATTTTTTTATTCTATTTTATAAATTATTAATTTATTTCGGAAAATAGCTCATCACTGCTGGTTTTGATTGTAAACTGACAGTGATGGGGTATATTACTGCCGGGTCATTTCTCAAACCGGCAGTGATGTGGTGTAGCAGTTAGGTGTTAAGTTAGGTGTTAAGTAGGATGACTTTTCGTTTTCTATAGAACTCCTCCCACGGTTAAGACCCATCAACTTAGCCCCCAAAACCCGTGTTCGAGTCCCAGGCGGCCCAAATTTTTTGTTCTATTTTATAATTTATTAAGCGGCCTAAAGGTCAAAAGGAAAAAGTAAATAACCCTTGGTACACATCCTATACTAGCGCAAAGGTTTAGTCTCTGAACTCTGCAGCCCGAGACCCAAGCTCAAACCCGAGGGCTAGCATCATTTTTTTAATTTTTTATATATCACTGCCGGTTTTCAAAATAAACCAATAGTGATAACCAGTATCACTGTCGGTTTATTCTCATTAATGCCGATTTTTTGAAACCAACAGTGATGTTTATATATATTAAAAAATTTCTTTTATATACTGAATAAATAGAAGCATATGTATTCCTATGTCGAAATGGCTTGAAATTTTTTTAGCAAGCTTGTACACCCAAATTAAGACCCCACACAGGATCTTAGGTTTTTTCTGATTAGTTTTTTTGTTTATTATATTTTTCTGTGCGCTGAATGAGACAAAAGAGGGTGAATTTCATCTTGG
Source organism: Miscanthus lutarioriparius (assembly GCA_904845875.1). Classification (NCBI taxonomy): domain Eukaryota; kingdom Viridiplantae; phylum Streptophyta; class Magnoliopsida; order Poales; family Poaceae; genus Miscanthus; species Miscanthus lutarioriparius. The sequence goes on along the minus strand of CAJGYO010000017.1, from coordinate 53,919,898 downwards.
ACCCAATAGATTTTTTCATCCACCTCCACAAAATTCTTATCCCTAGGGTACATTAGAGCTTGTATAAAAGTTTGGCACCATTCCAGATATTTTTATGGGTATAATCAGTTCAACATATAATTAATCGGTGCCGTCGCGCGGAAATTCAATTAAACCTCAGAAAGTAGCAAATCATCTTCGGAAAATCCCTAACTAGGTGTTTCCTTCACACGTGGCACATGCAAGCCTAAGAAAAAGTTTGAGACAAATACAACACTGGAATGCGTATGAACCACAGAAACCTTGATAACCTATGTGTATAGTCATGGTTCGATGAAAAGGCACATGTACCTCTGTGAAGCATGTAAACTCCGCCTATGTCGAAATGGCTTAAATTTTTTTTGGCAAGCATGTACACCCAAATTAAGACGCCACACAGGATCTTAGGTTTTTCTGATCTGTTTTTTTATTTATTATATTTTCTCTGTGCCGAATGAGACAAAAGAGGGTGAATTTCATCTTGGACCCAATACATTTTTTCATGCACCTCCACAAAATTCTTATTCCTAGGGCACATTAGAGCCTATGTAAAAGTTTGGCACCATTCCGGATCTTTTCGTGGGTAGACTCAGTTCAACCTATAATTAAACGGTGTCGTCGAGCGGAAATTCAATTAAACCTCAGAAAGTATCAAACCATGTTCGGAAAATCTCAAACTAGGTGTTTCCTTCACATGTGGCACATGCAAGCCTAAGAAAAAATTTGAGACCAATACGACACCGAAATACGTAAGAACCACAGAAACCTTGATAACCTATGTGTATAGTCATGGTTCGATGAAAGGGCACATGTACCTCTGTGAAGCATGTATACTTCGCCTATGTCGAAATGACTTGAAATTTTTTTGGCAAGCATGTACACCCAAATTAAGACCCCACACATGATCTTTGGTTTTTCTGATCAGTTTTTTATTTATTATATTTTTCTCTGTGCCGAATGAGACAAAAGAGGGTGAATTTCATCTTGGGCCCAATAGATTTTTTCATCCACCTCCACAAAATTCTTATCCCTAGGGCACATTAGAGCTTGTGTAAAACTTTGGCACCATTCTAGATCTTTTCGTGGGTAGACTTAGTTCAACCTATAATGCAACGGTGTCGTCGCGCGGAAATTCAATTAAACCTCAGAAAGTATCAAACCATCTCTGAAAAATCCCAAACTTGATGTTTCCTTCACACATGGCACGTGCAAGCTTAAGAAAAAGTTTGAGATGAATACGACACCGGAATGCCTATGAACCATAGAAACCTTGATAACCTATGTGTATAGTCATGGTTCGATAAAAAGGCACATGTACTTCTATGAAGCATGTATACTCCGCCTATATCAAAATGGCTTGAAATTTTTTTGGCAAGCATGTACACCCAAATTAACACTCCACACAGGTCTGAGGTTTTTCTGATCAGTTTTTTTATTTATTATATTTTTCTCTGTGCCGAATAAGACAAAAGAGGGTGAATTTTATCTTGGACCCAATAGATTTTGTCATCCACCTCCACAAAATTCTTATCCCTAGGGCATATTAGTGCCTGTGTAAAAGTTTGACACCATTCCAGATCTTTTCGTGGGTAGACTCAGTTCAACCTATAATTAAACGGTGTCGTCGCATGGAAATTCAATTAAACCTCAGAAAGTAGCAAACCATCTCCGAAAAATCCCAAACTAGGTGTTTTCTTCACACGTGGCATGTGGAAGCCTAAGAAAAAGTTTAAGATGAATACGACACCAGAATGTATATTTATAGTTACCCAACAAATGTTACATGAATTACTTGCATGACAATAATTAAACACACAAAGCCGTACAAATTAAAATTAGAACACAATTAAACTACGACCTTGAAAACAACCTAATAAACATTAATTACTATCGGAATCACTGCCGGGTTCAATCGGGCCACGCACACTAACATGCCTCTGTATCCATATATGGTAATTGATGTCACGAATTATGTATCCGCTTGTATCGATAAAGTCCAATGCCCGTATAAGTGCACTCTCTCGTGTCTCACAATACCGAAAGAATGGTCGGCCATAGATGTAACCTACTGAACGACCACTGCCCCTGTTAGTAATCCTTATGCAGTACTGGCGTCCTTCTATAGTGAGCTGGTCGAGGTTACCATTGCAGAAGTCCCAATCGTACCCGAGTTGCTCCGTAGCTTGGTCTAGAACGGCCCACAAGCCACATGCAGCATAGGTAAGGTCCTGGAGCGCAATCTGCATGCGGAGAAAAAGAAAAAAATAGAGAATGTTATTACGATAATAAACAACAAATAACCACAACTCAGGTATAAGTGACCATTTTACCACATCTGCATGGTTCTAGCTCGCAAACCATTCGCTTGCTTGCGGGACGGGGATATCACCAGCATTCAAAGCAAGTGCCTTGAAGTGCGAGAAATCAGGCACATCATAGCAAACACGTCGAAGTGCCTCTAAACAGATGCGCACAACACTGAATTGGGCGCTTATCACGTCTGGGCTCTGTCTTCCCATCTCGTGGATATGGTTCCGATGATTTGCACCCCTCAAAGGGATGGAAAAACTGAGTTCACACGTCCATAGCCAACCACTTGCATTAGATGACATGTTCTCGACAATGTCCGAGATAAAGAACCAGCTAAGTGCTGTTTGCAGCCAATCTATTGGGGACATAGTCTGTGACATATATGTACACAACAATGATATTAAACTAATTACACTTATTTGTTAGCATCAAAAAACAAAAGATGTTGGAAAATATTTCATATAATAGCTAGAACAGGGAACTGTGGAATGGCCACATTAGGAGCGAATGGCTCATCGCCAGGGTGGAAACCTGGTTCTTGTGGTGGGGGAGGTTCGTTGTTCATACCACCTGATCAATAAAATGCCAAAAAATATGAACATAAAATATATGCACAAAAAAATCTTCCAAGTAAAATGTGGCAACATAATTAAATATAGATTGAATGCAAGGAATAAGAATATATAAATGTAGAATGCAAAGAAACATGAATATAAATATAGATCAAATGAATATAGATAGAATATTGGAGAAGACAACATATCAATACCATTGAAAAATGTAGGAGCCATGACCAAATCACGTAGAAAGAGTGGATTTCTTGAGAAGTGAGAGTGAAACATGAGAAATGAGATTGTGAGAGTTCGTGGGTAGGTGGGATCGATGTATGTGGCTGGCGGTTTGTTTTATATATGGGGCATGGACATCACTACCGGTTTTTAAGTAGAACTAACAGTGAAAGTTAATATCACTGCCGATTTGTAAGTAGAACCGACAGTGAAGGTGCATATATGTAAAGGATATATTTATTTAGATAGTATAGTGGGAAAGTTTTAACAACAATGATATATTTATTTAGATAGTAATGAAATACATCAAAAAATAACAAAAATATTAGAAATAAATTACATATACGATAACAAAGACCTTACACTAAAATTCCATATACGATAACAAAGACCTATTTGCGTACAAGTCAATGTTACAATCAATGTGTATCAACACATTATAATGTAACCACCTTAGTAGCATTCTTCTAGCACCAACTAGGGGCAAACAGCAGCACCGAGGTGGTCTACGAGCTATACTGGTTGGAGATGACAATGTGGCATCGATGAATCCGCCTTGTCTGTACATGGCCTTTTTCCAGATGCACACCACAGCGGATGGCTCTATGAACCTCGTGGCATCTCCAATCTTCGGCGTTGCTCTATCTTCAGTAGCATTCTTTTAGTACCTCTTGTGTGCACTATTTTGGTGGACTACGATGCATAACGATATATGCGGTTTGTTGTGTGAGGAAAACATTGTATCATGGCTGATAAGGCCTAACTTAAACCAACATGCATGGAGAGGCTAGCTCCTGGCCGAGGGCCATTTTATAGGGGCTAGCAATCATGGTACATTTTTATTTCTGAACTAAAGTTGTCGGGGTAGGTGGGAGAAGTGTTCCAACTATTGTGGTCAGTGGGAGCACTGTTGGCATGTGAGGAGCATCTACACATCAGTGTCGGTTTTAGTTTAAAAACTGACAGTGAATGGAGCCTTCTGTGTTGGTTCGAGCAACCGACTGTGCACAACCAAAATCGGTAGTGAAGGGCCCTACCACCATCGCAACCAGTTAGGTGTTAAGTTAGGTGTTAAGTAGGATAACTTTTCGTTTTGTTTCAAACTCCTCCTACTGGCGCAACGGTTAAGACCCCTCAACTTAGCCCCCGAGACCCGTGTTCGAGTCCCAAGCGGACCAAATTTTTTTGTTCTATTTTATAAATTATTAATTTACTTTGGGAAATAGCTCATCACTGCCGGTTTTGATTATAAACCGACAGTGATGGGGTACATCACTGCTGGTTCATTCCCCAAACCGGCAGTGATGTGGTGCAGCAGTTAGGTGTTAAGTAGGATAACTTTTTGTTTTGTTTCGAACTCCTCCTACTGGCGCAACGGTTAAGACCCCTCAACTTAGCCCTCGAGACCCGTGTTCGAGTCCCAAGCGGCCCAAATTTTTTTATTCTATTTTATAAATAATTAATTTACTTCGGGAAATAGCTCATCACTGCCTGTTTTGATTATAAACTGACAGTGATGGGTGTATATCATTGCCAGCTCATTCTCCAAACCGGCAGTGAAGTGGTGTAGCAGTTAGGTGTTAAGTAGGATAACTTTTAGTTTTCTTTCGAACTCCTCCTACTGGCGCAATGGTTAAGACCCCTCAACTTAGCCCTTGAGACCCGTGTTTGAGTCCCACGTGGCCCAAATTTTTTTGTTCTATTTTATAATTTATTAAATGAATTTTCTCTGTGCACCTTCTTTCTCCGTAGCCTTAGCGTTCCTCTTCATCTCGACCTGATCTGGAGACTGGAACAGTACATGCATCAAGTAAATGGATCACTCAACAGTCAACACACAAGCCACAGGCATTCCCATTCACATCTCTAGGAGCACATACATCAATGATCAATGAAGGTTGGAGGAGGAAAGGAGCTACTACACCTTTGCTCAATGCCAACTATGGGCTAGGCTCCTTCGAGTATTGCAAGCAGGGACTACAAACTGGTTGGGGACCAGTGGCGTCGAGGAGCTGTGGATCCCTCACTACTAGTAATAGCTCAGAAGAGAATGGCCACCCCAATGTCCTTCTATCGGAAGTCTAGACATATATATTTATATTTATTTTTAGTTGGTGTTTAAATTTAGAGAGTAAAGTTTAGAAATGTTACATCTAGTGTCTAATCGAGTGTTTGAATAGTAATAAGGTCAATCTCAATGGTAGTTTTAAATAACTTTCATTCTCATTAATTGCTATGATACGTTGGCATATTTGCTGAGTTGGTAGAGTATTAACGAGGAGGAGAGAGGAGATGAGAGTTTCATCAGGATCAAACATCCTTCATAGTTATGTGCATAATGATTACATAGTTAACAGTAATCTAACTATCTTTAGGTGCATCAACAATGAGGGCCTCATTGTGATCAAGCCGTACGTAAGCAGGTTTGTCACCCTCTTGAATGATAGGTAGGGGTACGTTCACCCCGAATAGAGGCATTTCCTGATAGCCCCTATAGTCTTCTTCGTCCATCACTCTATCGACACCGACAATCTTCCTTTTCCCTTCTAGGACTACTTTTAGCCTTCCTTTTGTCTTGTTGTCCCTTACATAGAAGACTTGCATAACATCTCTTGCAAGGATGAAGGGGTCGTCTCTGTATCCGGTCTTAGTGAGATCAATGGTAGTGAAGCCTTCGCTGTCAGTGTTGATTTCCTCAAGCCAGACCCACTGGCAGCGAAAAAGAGCTGCCTTCAATGGACCATAGGCTAGCTCCCATATCTCCTCTTTGAAACCATAGTATGTCGCCTGCACGTTGCTGTTTTCGTCGTGGGCATCAAAACGAACACCACAATTTTGGTATGTGCTCCTTCCATCTTGCTTTTTTGTATAAAATGTGAATCCATTGATCTCATACCCTTGGTACTTAAGATATGTACTCGAAGGTCCCTTGGCTAAGGCATCTAGTTGATTACCCAATTTTATTCCAAGCAAGCGATGTCGCAACCAGTTGACAAATTCCTCCTTATGTTTTTCTCCAGCCAAGCCTGTGACCTGCTCGGATACAGAGTTTGCAGCGATTGCCTATGCTCGTCAATGTATGGCATCACACCCTTGGCTTGCTGGAGAATAGCGAACTATGCCTGTCTGAAAGAAATAGGGTCGTCTGCTGTAACAGATTTCTCCCCAATCGTTCCTTTGCCACGTAGTCTTCCCTCATGACGAGATTCTAGAACTCCGACCCTTTTGATGTCCAGATAATATGTGCAGAACTCAATGGCCTCCTCCATTGACCATCCTTCAACCATGCCCCCTTCTGGCCTAAATATGTTCCTAACATACTTTCTAAAAACTTTCATCAATCTTTCGAAAGGGAACATCTGATGTAGGTACATTGGGCCAATGGCTCTAATTTGGTCAATAAGATGAATGAACAGATGCAATGAGATATCAAAGTAAGTCAATGGGAAATGCATCTCAAGCCTAACGAGAGTTTTGGCTATGTCCTACTGCAGCTGCTCTAGCGTGGACACATCAATGACCTTTTTTGAGATCACGTTGAAGAACGATCAAAGCTTTATGATTGGGATGCGGACCTTTGGGGGGAGGATACCACGCAGGGCCACAGGGAGCAGCTGAGTCATAATGACATGACAATCATGGGCCTTTATAGGGCCATAGTTGAACTTGAGTTCTCTCATGTTCACTAGCCTCTTCGGGTTCGCACATCGGGACTTTGAGTTCATTGAAGAAAGAAATAAGCACACGCTTTTCTTCCTTCTTCAATGTCCATGACGCAATCGGAAGTTTGAACTGGCCATTCTCTAGCTCCACGGGATGCAGCTCCTTGCTGATTCCCAAGTGTTGCATGTCTAGGCATGTGGCTAGTGAATCCTTTAATGTCCCCCCGATGTCCATCAAGGTGTTAAGAGTGTTAGCGCACACATTTTTAGTGATGTGCATGGGATCAAGACAGTGGCGTACACTCAAAAATGGCCAGTAAGGTAGTTTCCAGAAAACCAATTTTTTCTTACAAATGCTCTCATCAGGCGCTGCTACTGTATTGTCCCCCTTCCCAAGGACAACCTCTAGTTTGTTGAGTTCTCGAAGTATTGTAGGCCCGTCTCAATATTTTGGAGCTAAGCGTTTCTCAATAGTACCATTGAAATCTTTTCTGTTCCTACGATAAGGGTGATCCTTAGGTAGGAACCTACGGTGTCCCATATAAACTATCTTTGAGTTATTTGATAGATTTACCGCATCGGTGTCGTCCAAGCACTTGACACATCCAGTATAGCCTTTTGTCTTCTCTTCAGACAACGAACCTCGACCTGGTAGGTCGGTGATTGTAGCGATAAGTACTCCCTTAATCATGACATGTTCCTTTTTGTACTTGTCCCAAACATCCGGCACACCCTTTTCAAACATCTCCACTAGTTCATCGATCACTAGTTCCAGAAACACATCGATGTCATTCCCAGGTTGTCTTAACCTTTGGATCAGTAGTGGCATCTAGATGTATGACCGCTTCATACAGACCTAAGGTGGAAGGTTGTATATATAGAGCATCACTGGCTAGGTGCTATGATTGCTTCTAACCTGGTCGAAAGGATTCATCCCATCTATGCTCAAAGGAAACAAAAGGTGCCTTACCTCTCCACCGATGTCCTTATAGAACATAGTATTGATAGTCCTCCAGTCATGCCCATCGGTGGGGTGCCTCATCATTGTATCTTTCTTACACTCTTCGCCATGCCAGCGCAACAGCTTGGCTAGCTTTGCACATGCAAATAGCCTATGCACCCAGGGAGCTATAGGGAAATACCAAACGACCTTTATGGGACCTCCTCTGGTCTTGGTACCCTCATCTGACGGCCCATCCTTGTACCATGGAGCTTCACACTTGGGGAACTTGTCCAAGTCTTTGTATTTTTCTCCATGGTACAATATGCAATCATTGGAACACACGTGGATTTTTTTCAACCTCGAGGCCGATGGGGCAGATCTTTTGCATGGCCAAGTATGTCTTTTCTGGCAACTCATTTTTTTCTAAGATCATTTTCCTTATTATACCTAACAACTGATCAAAGCCTTTATCGCTCAATCCGTTTGTCGATTTGAACTCTAACAGCATGATGTCGGCTTCCAGTTTGCTCATTGGACAATTCCTATACAATGGTGTTTTGCCATCTTGTCTCATTTTCTCTAGCTTTCTCAGCTGTCTTTCACTAAGATATCCGGTCTCTACATTTCATAGCAGCTGAGAAATGCCATCGTTATCCTTGGTGTTATCAGCTAGCGTGTTCCTAAACATATTATTAATAGTGGCCATAGGTTCCGTATTGACACCGGGTTCCTCATCAGCATCGTGGATGGCTACGTCAGGCATGTCCACATCATCATCGTTTTCCTGTAGAATATTCACACCAACCTCACCATGCATAGTCCATATCATATAGTTTGGCATGAACCCCCTGGTAATCAAGTGCGATCATATAGACTCAATTTGATGAAAGTTCCTATGATTCTTGCAATCTTTGCATGGGCAGAAGATAGGGTTCCCATTCCTGGCATGGGCTTTGGCATTGGTGATAAATTGGCTGACGCCATGCATGTACCGCTTGTCCATTCAGGACAGATGCATCCACTCTCGATCCATCTCTGCACAAAAAAAAATACCGAGACAGTAATTACAAAGAATTAATAAGAAATCGAGCTTCATGAACAACAATTGTAGCTCAAAAGTACCATTTTTGGAAAACATTATTGTACACTAATTATTGGAAAATTGAAATTGGTAGCCCCGGCCCTGTAAATTGAAAATCGTAGTAAAAAACAATTATTGCGCAATAATGAAGAACATCTATTCTACTCTACTTCTAAGAACTAATTATAGCATCACATACTAACAATGATGATCTTGACCACCATGGAATAATTAGCTAGGAATTTAAATGTGTTCATAGACACCAACCGTTTGGATGATGGATTCACCACAATTTGAGCATTGCACAAATGTCCAATTGGAAAAGTGCTCTCTAGAATGGAGAAAGAACTAGAATGAGAATCAAGCAATGTAGCCATCAAAACGAAGCTAATTAAGCAACAAAATCAAAGGAGTGGTTGTTTGTTACTAACCTTAAAGCAAAAAGATCAAGCCATTCTTCAAAATCCAAGCACTAGCTTCATGGTGAAGAGCAGCCGCAACAATAGAGGGAAGGGTCCAAACGCGCGCCTCTGTTCTCGGGATGGAAGAGAGGAGGAAGGAGAGGATGGTTGCAGCCTTTTTGTGTTGTAGGCTTATCACCGTCGGTTCTTGGCTAGAACCGACAGTGACAGAGCCCAATCACTGTCGGCTCTTGGCTTAAACCGGTAGTGATGAGTGGCCGCCAAAACACTGCCGGTTCAAGCCATAAACTGGCAGTGATGTGGTCCTTCACTGCCGGTTTTAGCCTAGCCCCAATCATTTTTTCATTTTCAAGCTCATAACCGGCAGTGAAGGTACATCACTGCCAGTTATCACAAATCCGACAGTGATGACATCGGCAGTGATGTGCAAATCTAGCGTAGTGTATACTAGGGTATCGATGGAGACTATTAAGTTGAGCATCTATCTAGAACAGGGGTTACACTCATTCACAACTAAACAAAGGACTATGCCTTGAATTGATAACTTTGTGCGAAGTGAGTTTCACCAAAGTTATTTTCTAGTACTAGGCTGCTACAAGCATCCCATCTGGTTGAAGAATATAAGTCACACTTCAATATCTTTTATGAGTATCTTGAGATTACCCACATCTCATAGACTGTGACTATCTAGCAGTCGAACTCATATAGGTGTGTTCCTTCTAAGATGTTGTGTCGGACAACATCTCTGCTTAAATAAGCCACTTGGATCACATTAAGGTATAAACCAACCTGCCATACATCATAGGAGAAACGTGCATCTCAAACGATCTGAACCTTATTATAGAGGTCTCTCCATCACAGTCAACCACTAGCTTGTTTCACAATCATACTTCATGGGATGTCTGATCACATATGATAGGTTACCACTATGGAATGACTTCACGTGGGTCTCAAGCCCATCTCCCTCGATGCACCCCCTATCACATTGCGTGATAGTCCCTTTGTAAACTGATTTGCCAAATTCTTAGATGTATTGACATAGTCCAACGCTATTACTCTAGAGTTTCTCATTTTTCTGACAGACTTCAACCGCCTCTTCACATGCCTTGGAGACTTCATGTTAATTATCCTTAGAACTGTTCACTTTGATTATCACCATCTGATTATCACTGTTCATGAAAATAGCCAGTATCGGTTTTTCCACTACCGGTAAATCCATAAGGAGTACACAAAGCCACTTAGCCTCAACAGTGGTTCTTCTTCAATTGTTGACCTTGTTATGATGGTCTGCTTGCAAGAATTCCGTGAAACAACGCCACCTCCAAGTGAGAACATATATCCAATTTTGGCATAAATCACATCAACATAAAATATCTAATTTGCATCACAATAACCCTCTAGTACCCTTAGATACCTAGTATAGTGAATGTCATAGCTCACAGTTCCTTTTAAATAGCACAATACCCTTTCAAGAGCATGCCAATGATCATCTCCCGGATTTGAAACAAATGGGTTGAGTCTATTCACAGTAAACGAGATGTAAGGCCTCGTTGCTCTAGCTAAATACATAAGTGAACTAATAATTTGAGAGTATCTCAATTGATCTCGTGCTATTCCGCGATTTTTTCTTAATAGCACACTTGGGTCATAAGGAGTTAAAGTAGGTGTGCAGTCATTGTACCTAAAGCGACACAACACCTTTTCCATATAATGAGATTGCATAAGTGTCATCCCACTATTTCCTTCTCTAAGTAGCTTTATGTTAAGAATAACATCAGCCTCTCCCAAATTTTTTATCTCAAAGTTACTAGATAAAAATCTTTCACTTCCTTCATTACATTAAAATTATTTTAAAAAATTAGTATCATCCACATAAAAGCACAAGACAACAATTCTCTCCCACCATACCGACAATAAACATATTTATCCGCTTCATTCACAATAAAGATGGCTAATGTCAAAGTTCTGTCAAATTTCTCGTGCCGCTGCTTATGTGCTTGCTTTAGGCCATACAAAGATTGTAATAATTTACACACTTTTCCCTCTTGAGCATTTGCTACAAATCCATCAGGTTGATCCATATAGATCTCATCCTCAAGTTCTCCATTTAGAAAGCTATCTTAGCGTCCATCTGATGAACAAGAATACCATGTGAGGTTGCCAAGGAAAGTAACACTCTAATAGTCGTTAGACAAGCAATGAGTGAATAAGTATCAAAATAATCTTCACCTTCTTTCTAGGTATAACCATTGGCAACAAGCCTCATCTTGTACTTCTCAATAGTACCATCGGGACTAAGTTTTTTCTTGAACACCCATTTACATCCAATAGGTTTGCACTTGTAATGACGATCAACAACCTCCCAAGTTTCATTAGACATAATAGAATCCATCTCACACTAAACAACTTCCTTCCACAAGTCAACATCAGGAGATGAATATGTCTCTTCTATGGTTTTTGGAGTGTCATCCACGAGGTATATAATATAGTCTTCACCAAAAGACTTTGCATTCCTCGGTCTCTTACTCTTTTGAGTGACTATATTATTACCCTCCTAATAATTTTCCACATGGGCTTCAACATTAGCGTGTTTTATCGGTTCATGCAACTATGGAACTGTTATAGAATCATGACTAGAAGTGCTAGGTATATTTTTCATAGGAAATTCACTTTTCAAAATGTATCATCTCAACATAATTGTACCAACATTCACATGAGGTACTTCAAAATTTTTGATTAAAAATCTATAACCCACATTGTGAATAGGATAATCTAGAAAGGCACAATCAACAATTTTTGGTCCAAGCATTCACTTCTTGTTATTTCGCACATTCACTTTTGCCGAAGAACCCCATGTTCGCAGGTAAGAAAGATTTAATCTCTTCTTCGCTGATTCCTCATATGGTGTCATTTTCTTGTGGGAACTTTATTTAGGACATTACATGCTATCAAAATTGCCACACCCCACCATTCCTTAGTAACTCCTTATATTTCTAACATGGCATTAACAACCTCAGTTAGAGTGCGGTTCTTTGTCTCAGCAATCTCATTAGATTATGGTGAGTATAACAGTGTCCTCTCATGAATAATACCGTGCTCCACAAAAAACATAGAAATTTCATTTGAGAAATATTCTCCACCGTGATCAGACTATAACCATTTAATTTTCTTCTCAAGTTGGTTTTGTACTTCAGCTTTATAGATCTTAAAATAACATAACGCTTCATCTTTTGACTTTAACAATACACATAGCAAAATCTAGTGCAATCATCTATGAGTGTCATGAAATATCTTTTGCCACATTTGGTCAACTTGTCATTCATTTCACACAAATCAAAATGGATTAGTTCTAACAGTGCCAAGTCCCTAACCGTAGCAGCCTTGTGAGGCTTGCGAGGTTTCTTCGATTGCACACATACATGATGTCGGGTTCATAAACCCGGGGTCCCTCATGGACCTGCTTCCCAGCAAAAGCTTGGCCCAGCAGACGATGTTGTGAACGGCGCGCAACTCCTGGGCCAGCCCAAAAACCTAACGACAAGCTAGAAGGGCGATCCAATCTTCAACCGAAAGGCCTGGCCAAAGAGAAACGGTGCCCGCTTCCGACTTAGGCCCACCTCTCCGACCGGAAGGCCTGGCCAGGAGGAACAGCGCTTGCTTCTGACTCTGGCCCGCTTCTCCGACCAGAAGGCCTGGCCAACGCCATGTCCGACTCCGACCCGCGTCTCCGACCGGGGATGCACCAAACCTCTGCCCTATAGTGTTGTGGGCGCCGACGTTTGCCATATAGTGTTGTGGGCGCCCTCAACTCCCATTCCAGGCGAACATGGTAAAACCCCCCACATACCTCTGGGCATCAATAGTATGGTAGGGACCGACATCCGCCATACCAAAAGAAGACGACAGAACCTCCAACATGCATCTGACATTAACAGTGTTATGGGCACCTACAATTATCTTGTACCCGATGGCATGGGCAACAAGACTTAGTAGCATACATACTCTCTCTCTCTTGTAAAGGCCCTCCCCTTCATCTATAAAAGGGGACGTGCCCTCTCCCAAACAGGGACGATTCAACCACCAGCGGATCCATTCATGATCAATCTCACAAACATAGAGCACTCGCTCAAATACTTAGCGCACGTAGGAGCTCCTGCCGCTCTCGGCCCTTCAGTCCAGAGTCCGACCGGACATCTTGAACCCCCCCATCTTTCTCCCTCTCATTTGTAACCCCACAGCAAACTTCGAGCACCTGGGCTTAGGAATAAAGTCACCGACCAACTCAAACTGGACGTAGGGCACATTGCCTGAACCATTATAAACCCTATGTCATTGAGTGCTAGGCCACATCAGATCACAACGTACGACAAAACTACAAATATTTACATGTTGGTCACTTTCTGCACCGATAGTTGGCGCCGTCCGTGGGGAAGATGCCGTATGTTCATGCTTTTGGTCATCGGATGGCCCAATTGTCCACCATCTTCGCCATGACGGGCTCAAGTGATACGACTCGCTTCGGCTCACTGGAGTTTCCCGCACTCCCACCTATTGGGATGTGGGTTCCACCCATCTTCGAGCCGTCCTAGGCCTTCCTCTTCAAAGCCTGAACTTCATCGCCGACCGGCTTGGCGTGCTACACCTCTGCGAGGAGGCACTTGTTCCGGCACCCATCGGAGGAGGCGCATCCTCCATCGGCTCCGGGACACCCGACAACTTCAATGGCGAGGCGCCTGCGCTTCGCTCCGAGCATACGCTCTGCTCAAACCCCACTGTGAGTAATGTACGTATTGTTATTTACTCGCTATTTAATATGTTTCGCCGATTCTCTAGAGGGACCCCGTTGTCCCTACCACGACCGCCATGCGACTGGTTCCCCTACGGCCTCATATCCCCCATGGACATGTACGCCCAGGGGCTCTGAAGGATGCTGGCGCTACCCCCTCTCACATCCAAATTTGTGGGGATGGCGAGCTACACTCCCGCCTCTTTTCATGAGCTCATGGATGATGATGATGAGCGACGGCGGCTCCAGCATCGGCGATGTCATGGCACCTAGCCACCCTCTGTCCTGAGAGTGCACTACAGCGGACGCTCCGGGACAGCCGCCGGTGGTGGCGGAGTCTCTATAGACCCACACCCCTCAAGACCCTCATGCGGATGCCCTCGCGTGTGCCCAGGCGCATGGCAAGGAGCTACGACAAAGGTGGCAGAACCAACCGCCACCTACGCCGGCACGCTCGGTGCAGCACGTTGCGCCCCATGCGCGTGACCCGGCGAGCGGCGCCCGAGGTCGCGCCCGCCAGGTCCAGCGCAACATCATGGACGGGGGGAACGATCCCCCACAGAACATCGCCACGGTGGCAATGCTCCTGCGCGGCCTTCCTGAGCCGAACAACCCCTAGGAACAGGCGATGCACCAGAACCTCCGGGCACTGGTGGAAACCGCCGCCATTCAATAGGCGGAGAGCTCCACGTCGTGCCACCGACTTGCGGCCTCTCTCCCCGCCAAGGGGGTGGGACGCGCCAGATGAATCACTCCATCCACTCGCCGCTGTAGCCATCAAGCGTGGAACAGGAGGGCGCAGCTGTGCCACAGCCTAACCCGACACCCACTCCACACCGACCGCCTGTGTGCGAATGCCTCGGGCCCAACCAAGACGCTCGTAGCGTCATCAGGAACCAGCATCGGGCCCGGCATGATGACGACGTCCATTGGGCGGCGGTGAGAGTAGACGACACGGGCTCCGGCCAGACCATCGAGGAGACCGGTGAAACACACCCCAGGCGCGGTCACCGACCCAACGACCGGAGTCCCAGCCCGGATGGCCCGGGACCATGGGGCTTTGGCCGGCGCATCCAGAGAGCGCCGTTCCCACAGTGACTTCCGACCACCTACCAACATCGCCAAGTATACTAGGGAGATGAACCCCGGTATATGGCTCGAACACTTTTGGCTCGCCTGCCGAGCCGAAGGAGTGGATGATGACCACTTCATCATTTAGTACCTCCCCATCTGCATAGGGAAACATGTTCGAGCGTGGCTCAAATTCCTCCAGCACAATAGCATCCGTGACTGGGCGAACCTCAAGAGGGTCTTCATCGGGAACTTGCAGGAGACGTACGTCTACCCTAGGAACTCCTAGGACCTCAAGAGCAGCTAGCAGGAGCCCAATGAGTCCCTACGAGATTACATCTGTAGATTCTCGAAGCGGTGCAACTCCCTTCCTGATGTCATTGACGCGGACATCACCAGCGCCTTCCTCTCTGGGACAACCTATGAGTCCCTGATCCACAAGCTTGGCTGCCTCAAGCCCCGAACCACCCATGACCTGCTCGACGTCACCACGAACCATGCCTCTAGCAAGGAGGCGGTTGGAGTAGTCTTCAACGAAGGCCGGGACAAGGGCAAGGCCAAGCACAAGAACCAAGATGAGGGCCCCTCCATGCGAAGGGGCAAGAAGAACAAGAAGGATCGGCACCGAACGACCAACTCTGCGTTGGTCGCCAGAAGCTGATCGCGTGGGCAAGCAGCCCTAGCAGGGCCTGCCTGACCACTTCAACAAGCTCATGGATAGCCCATGCACCAAGCATGCTTACCCCGTCAAGTACCTCTACAAGGACTGCGAGCTCCTCAAGTGTTTCCTACGATAGGCCGGCGGGCCGAAAGAAGGAAAGGACAAGGAGGTAGCAGCCAAGAAAGGAGGCATGGTGGGCAAGGATGGGGACAGCTTCCCTGGACCCCAAGGAATGCATCATGATGTTCAGCGGATCCGATGCCGTCTACTCCAAACGCCAGCATAAAGTGTGCTACCGAGAGGCGTGTGTCGCCGAAACGGTCGTCCCCTCCTTCCTTCGCTGGTCGAAATCTCTGATCACTTTTGATCAAAGGGACCATCCATCCCACGTTGCTAGACTAGGATGCTACCCACTCGTCGTTGACCCCATCGTATGCAAGAAGCGCCTCACCAAGGTGCTGATGGATAGAGGCAGCGGCCTCAACATCCTCTATGTCGACACCCTCGATGCTCTGCGCATCCCTCGGTCAGAGCTCCGACCGATGAGCTCTCCCTTCCATGACATGATTTTGGGAGCGCAGGCATACCCACTCGGGCAGATCGACCTGCCCATCATGTTTGGCGACCGAGCCAACTTCCACTCCGAGGTGCTCACCTTTGAGGTGGTGGACTTCCCGGGGTCTTACCATGCCATCTTGGGGCGGCCATGCCACGCCAAGTTCATGGCGGTCCCCAACTACACCTACCTAAAGATGAAGATGCTGGGACCGAACGGCGTCATCACTGTGGGTAGCACCTTCTCGCACGCCTTCACGTGCGACCATGAGCATTTCAATCTCGCCACTACCGTCATCAACTTGTCCGAGCTCCCATGGCTCGGGGAGTCATTGACCCCAGCAGTCCCAGACTGCAACAAACCAACCCCCTCGATGACCTTCCACCCACTCGAGGAAACTAAGGTGGTGGGGACCGACCCCACTGACCCAACCAAGACGGTGAGAATTAGGACCAAGCTCCCAGCCAAATAGGAATGCGAGCTTGTCGACTTCCTATGCGCCAATCGCGATGTCTTCACATGGAAACCTTCCGACATGCCGGGCATACCGTGGGGGTCACCGAGCATGCACTATGCCTCATCCCAAGCTCAAAGCCCGCCAAGCAATGCCTACGTTGCTTTGACGACGAGAGGCATAGGGCCATAGGCAAGGAGGTCGCCAAACTCCTGGTAGCCGGATTCATCAGAGAGGTATTCCACTCCGACTGGCTTGGCAATCCTATTCTTGTTAAAAAGAAGACTAGGAAATGGAGAATGTGCGTTGATTATACTGGCCTCAACAAAGCGTGTCCAAAGGATCACTTTCCTTTGCTACGCATAGACCAGATAGTCGACTCCACCTTGGGATGCAAGATCCTCTCCTTTTTGGATGCCTACTCAGGCTATCACCAGATCACGATGAAAGAGACTAATCAGCTCGCAACCTCGTTAATCACCCCGTATGGTTCGTACTATTATGTAACCATGCCCTTCGGTCTGAAGAACGCTGGTGCCACCTACCAAAGGTGCATGCAGCAATGCTTCGCCGATCAAACCGACCCACTCGATCAGCCTAATCAAGCCGAGTGCGGCCGAAACCAACAATCACCGTCTATGTTGATGACATAGTGGTCAAAATGGCTCAAGCTTGCGACCTAATCGCGAACTTGGCCGCAACATTTGTGAACCTCCGAAGGTTCAACATCAAATTGAATCCCAAAAAATGTGTTTTCGGGGTTTCGAAGGGGAAGCTGCTTGGATACATCATGTCCAAACACGGTATTGAGGCCAACCCCAAAAAAATCATGGCCATCTCCAACATGGGCCCTATACGCAACATCAAGGGTGTACAAAGGCTCACCGGCTATCTGGCCGCCTTGAGTCGGTTCATCTCCCGTCTCGACGAGCGAGGAATGCCTCTCTACAAGCTACTCAAAAGGATAGACACGTTTGTCTAGAATGAGGAAGCACAACAGGCTTTGGAGAGCCTCAAAGCATCACTGATGTTGGCCCCAATCCTCATCGCTCCTAAACGGGGAGAACCCCTCCTCCTCTATGTCGCGGCAAGCAACCACGTGGTAAGCGCCGCCCTAGTCATCAAAAGGGAGGAGACAGAACACCACCTTAAGGTCCAATGACCCATATACTTCATCAGAGAGGTACTCACCGACCCCAAGGTCTGGTACTCTTTGATACCACTTAATGGAGATGGGGATCCCGATCTTCCGTCAGGTGGTGGTAACTATAGTTGTGGCGGAGAATGACACACCGATCCGACTTCAGATCGAAAGATCGAACCCTGCAATCTTAGCACCACAGCTCCTCTGGTTATCAACCAAGTCATGGACCAGGTTGACCTCGCCATGCCTGCGCAACGAAGAACACAAGAAAGAACAAGAAAGAACACAACCAAATTGCAGATGAAATGATTAAACTCTCAAAGTTGGGGTCTCACAAACCGATGAACGGCGAAACTGTTCTTGACAGAATAATCTAAGCCAAACCCAAAACCTAACGACGGCGGTGGCGTATGATTATAAAGGTCTTAGGGTCGTCGCCTACCCTGGACGCGCCCCCTAATGGGCCCAAACACGATACACGGTCCAACGGACCAAAAGACGGTGTCGCAGCACCCTGGCAGATTTTGGATGCTGACTTGTTTCGACGATTCCCATTGATTCTGAAGGTATTTTGACATGAGAACACTTGGATTGGCTTCCTTATCAAATTAGCTTTCCAACCATATATGGATCGTCGAAAACGGAGTCCGGATGCATCCTGGGTGACCAGTTTAAGGCAGACTGGTCCTGGAGGCCGAGGCAGACTCGAAATCATGTTGGACTAGGCCTACGGTTTCTGTTGAACGTCCTTGCTGGTCATCATTGCCTCCAACTCTTCCTTTAAGTCCCTCATTACACTCTCCAATGTTCCTAATTAATATAACATCATTAGGTAGCAATCTATTCTCAAAAGTATGAAAAGGATCACTTAAGAACGAGCTCACCTCTAAATTAAGTTGTCGCCGACGGTGGAGCAGCACTCTGACAGATTCTGGACGTCCACTTTATCGACGATTCCCATTGACTCCGATCGAATTTTAAGGTGGGACCAGTGCCATTGGAATCTCCATGAAATTATCTTTCCATAAATATAAAGAACGCCCAAAACGGACACCGTATGCGACCTAGGCATCATTTTTAGTATGTGTTGCTCCTGTACTCCGAGACGGGATCGAACTTTAGTTTCTTTGGGCCTCCACCTCGGAGACTTGAACCGAATTAGCCTCGGGCCTCCTTCTTGACTTGGACACCCTTGCTGGCCTCCTACCCCTCCATACCATGCTCCAAACATGGTCATATGCATGGGTGTCATGTCCTCATCATCCGGATCGGTGTGTCATTCTCCGCCACAACGATAGTTACCACCACAACGATAGTTACCACCACCTGACGGAAGATCGGGATCCCCGTCTCCATTACCCCAGGTGCAAAAACTCCTATATGCCGTGCTGATGTCTACCCGAAAAATCCTGCACTACTTCACCGACCACGAAGTCACGGTCATCACTTCATACCCGCTCGGGGACATTGTCCGCAACCGCGACGCCGCGGGATGGATCTCCAAGTGGGCACTCGAACTCATGGGCCACGACATCAGGTATATCCCATGTACCTCTATTAAGTCTTAGGCTCTCGTGGATTTTGTTGCCGAATGGACGGAGGTCCAGCTACCGACCCCAGACGTCACGCACGAGTACTAGACGATGTACTTCGACGGGTCTGTCATGGCACCCGGCTCGGGGGCTAGAGTGGTTCTGATCTCCCTAGACAGGAGCAGGCTCCGCTACGCCATCGGCCTCCACTTTTCAGCCTCAAACAACGCCGCAGAGTACGAGGCTCTCATCAACAAACTACGCATTGCCATCGAGCTTGGCGCTACGTGACTCTACGTTCGCAGCGACTCAGAGCTGGTCATCAACCAGGTCATGAAGGAGTCCTCCTACAAAAGCCCCCTCATGGCAGCATACTGCCAAGAGGTGCGCAAGCTCGAGGACAAATTCTAGGGGATCAAGCTGCATCACGTCCCCCGAAAGAACAATGGTGCCGCCGATTTTCTCGCAAAATTGGCTGCTAGGCGTGATCCGTCTCTGAGCGGGGTCTTCATCAACGACCTCCATGAGCTGTCCACCCGCATCCTAGAAGGTCCGATCTAGACACACCCCAACGCCAACCCAGCGCTTGTGGGCTCCGACCCCGATGCCAAACCGGCGCTCGGGGGCTCCGACCCTAGTGTCTCCATGACGACGTCGCCCGCCGACGTTGCCGTGTTGGCACTCGATCAAACCGACTGGCGAGCGCCGCTACTCGCCTACCTTCTCGAGGACGTTCTCCCACCCAAAAGGACTAAAGCTCGATGGACGCTCGACGTGCCAAGACATTTGTCACCTTTGGTGATGAACTCTACAAGCGAAGTCCATCAGGGATACTCATGAAGTGCATCCCAACCAACCAAGGGAAACAACTCCTCCTCAAGGTCCATGCCAGAATCTGTGGACATCACATGGCCCTGAGGTCGCTGGTTGGAAAAGCCTTTCGCAAAAGTTTTTACTGGCCCACCATACTATGAGATGTAGAGGAGGTCATCCGTAGGTGTGAGGGATGCCAGTTCTACGCTCGACAAACTCATTTGCCGGCACAGGATCTCCAAACCATCCCCATTACCGGGCCGTTTGCGGTCTGGGGCCTCGACATGGTAGGACCCCTCAAAAAGGGCCCGGGCGGCTTCACTCACCTACTCATAGCAGTGGATAAATTCACCAAGTGGATAGAGGCGAAGCCGATCACCAACATCTGCTCAGAAGAGGCGGTCCCAACTGTATCATCACTGACCACAGAACTAACTTCACCAGGAAGAAGTTCCTGGACTTCAGTGATGGGTATGGCATCAGGATCGACTGGGCCTTGGTCGGACATCCGCATACTAATGGTTAGGTCGAGCGTGCCAATGGCATGGTCCTCCAAGGACTTAAGCCACGCATCTTCGACTGACTCAACAAGTACGTCGAGCGATGGGTTGTAGAGGTCCCAGCGATCCTCTGGAGCCTGATAATGACCCCAAACCGATCCACAGGGTTTACACCCTACTTCCTGGCCTATGGAGCTAAAGTAGTGCTGCCCTCCAGCATCAACCACGGTGCCCCAAGAGTGAAGGCCTTCGACCGCAACCAGGTCACGGAGGCTCAGCAAGATGCAGTTGACCTGCTCGAGGAGGCCCATGAGACGACTGTCATCCTCTCCGCTCGCTACCAGCAGACTCTTCGCAGGTACCACGGGAGCTACCAAGGAGAAGCACAAACTCTCTCCGCCATGGGAAGGACCCTATATGGTGACCGAAGTGATCCAACTGGGCGCCTACCGACCGAAGGACGACAATAGCGACATTCTCACCAACACTTGGAACATCGAATAGTTACATCGTTTCTTCCCTTAAAAATTCAGTCTTACAGTTACCCTGGCCCGAACACTTTCGGCCCGAGTCGGTCGGGGGCTCCACGGAGGTGTGGTACCACCTCTCTTTTTGTTTACTATCATATGGTAAATACCTTTCTACCCGAATGAAAGGGTAGTCCGTTCCTTTAATTATCTTACGTAACTTTCCTTCAACATTCCGACCAATCGCACCCTGCCTCTACCTTCGGTTACGAGCAGCTGAGCCTCGTGGGCCATGCCCGGACTCCTAAGGTTGCAGCCTACAAGACGAACGGGCAGGTGCAAAAAAGAAAGAATAAAAACAAAGCTATGCTAAGGTAAAAATAAGGAACGGACAGGACAAGCTTCCCAAAACGAAGAAATTCATCACAAAACAAAAATTGATGTATTTGTCAATACAACTATTCACATGGGGGCTCTCCCACGAACTTAAACTATTACATCTACTGGATACTTCTACCATGGCCACCCGGCGGCACCGGCTGACAACACTGGCGAAGATAAAGGCTACTCGCCCTCTGACGGGGCAACACTCGGCTTGAACAGAGCTTCCAACCTGACTTCTACTCCATCTGTAGGCTGGGTGATGTCTTCTTGACGCACTCCTCCAGCCACGCTCGCACGATGAGCCTCCATCACCGCAAGGGCCCCTCCTGGTTCCGCTCCCTCGACTTTGGTGAGCGCAATGGGTACCTCAAGGGCGTCGCACCCATAAGATGCTCAGTAGAAGAACATGGAGGTCCAGGCTTTCCCATTTAGACAGGGCAGCTCTAGGACAAGGACTTCGCCTGTCGTAGTATGGCTGCCATGGCTGGAGAATATCTCTGACATCTCATCAAACTTTGTGAACTGGCCGACCTGAGGAGCTGCAGGGACGAAACCCTCCACCGACATGGTCCTAGGCGGCTTCCCCTCCAACAAGGCTTGCCCGGTGAAGATGTCGCCGAAAAAAGTCCACATGCGGCTCCGTCCCAAAGAAGGCCTCGCAGACGGTGACGAAGCCGGTGACGTGCAGCACCCCAGTTGGATTAAGGTGCTATAGCTCCAGGACCCACTCATCAAGGAGCCCGCACAGGATCCAGTACGCCACTTCCTTCGGCGGAAGCCGCCCCTTCTCGGCGAAGGCGGCCAGCACTGCCTCAGATGGCCTCCAGCTCGACATTGCGCTCTGGATTCACGAACGGATCTGTGAGTTCTCCCCCTCACTTACCCCCTCTCTCACTGAGGAACCGCCACGGCACACAAATGCTCTTGGCGAGAAGGAAGAAGGAGGAGAGGCGGTAGATGGGGAATAGGTGAAGGAGTGGGACGAAAGCCCTCTCCCTTCCCCTATTTAAGGAGGAGGCGCAACAGTTGGGGAAATGTGAGGGATTGGAGCAAAAAACCCTCTCCCTTCCCCCATTCAATGTGGATGGGAAATGACGATACATGCCCTGACCAATGGGACGCACCCTGCCCGATGAAACGGTGCCTTATTAGATGGGATGTGGCCTAGGTATGGCCCACCACTACCGCACGTCGGGCATGAGAAACAAGGCGCAACTGCACGCAGACGGACCTCCGTCTTCCTAGGTGGGACTTAGAAAGGCCCAACAACGTGATCTCCGCCTAGGAGAGACCAACGGGCTTCCTGAGTCGATCAGATGGCTCAGGCAAACATCGAGAGATAGGTAAGGAGCAGAGGGACGCCCCATATGGGCCATGCTGACTCTGTCATGAACGATGAGCGCAGATCCCTGTCGGACACATCCGATAGGAGCTCCTCAAACAACGTCACTTGAGTCATCAAGGTAACCTTACCAACCCCCACTATTTCTTTATATGATCATTCATCTACTGTCATTCATACATTCATGCATGCATTCACACATTCATTCATACAAATCATTCATTCATCCCATACACCCGAAGCATTGCATATGCAATTAAATGCATCACAATGCTCCGTGTTGCGTCACGAAGCGGCAGTTGCCTCATTCAACATGAGCAACGACAGACTGGGGTTCGAAGGCCAGTGCACAAAGGGCTTGAGGCCGCCTTGTGTCAAACAGAGCCAGGGGAGAAAACACAGATGAGCCCTGAACGTGCCCATTAGCGAGCTCACCAAGTGCGTCACTTGAGCCATCGAGGCAAGCGACGTTAGCTCAGCCCCTCTGGTTGCGGAAACCGCGGACGGGGTAACACACGAAACTCAACCAACCCCTTTCGAGCCCAATGAGGCTCAGGGGCTCAGGACGCCCAACACCTCGCCTGCCTCGGCTGCACTCGATGCCTAGGTCCATGAGTCCATCTCGCTAGATCCCTTCGCTGCGCCCGATGCCTGGAAACGTGACTCTGTCTCGTTCGATCCCTCACCTACCTTGGCTGCTCCCGACGCCTGGATCTGTGACTCGATCTCACCCAATCCCTCGCCTACCTCGGCTACGCCCGAAGCCTGGGTCCATGAGTTCGTCTCGCTCGATCCCTTGGCTACGCCCGACGCCAAGATCCACGACTCTGTCTTGCCCGATCCCTCCCCTACCTCGGTTGCGCCCGATGCCTGAGTCCGCGAGTCTGTCTTGCCTGATCCCTTGGCTACACTTGATGCCTAGATCTGTGACTCCGTCTCGCCTGATCCCTTGCCCACCTCGGCTGCACCCGACACCTGGGTCCATGACTCTATCTTGCCCGATCCCTTGGCTATGCCCGACAACTAGATCCACGACTCCATCTCACCCGATCCCTCCCCTGCCTCGGCTGTGCCTGATGCCTGGGTCCATGAGTCCATCTTGCCCAATCCCTTGGCTACGCCCGACGCCTTGATCCATGACTCTGTCTCGCCTGATCCATCGCCTACCTCGGTTGTGCCCGACGCCTAGGTGCGCAAGTCTGTCTCGCCCGATCCCTTGGCTGTGCCCGACGCATGGATCCATGACTCCATCTCGCCTGATCCCTCACCTACCTTAGCTACGCCCGATGCCTAGGTCCATGAGTCTGTCTCACCTGATCCCTTGGCTGCGCCTGACGCCTGGATCCATGACTCTGTCTCGCCTGATCCCTCGCTTGCCTCGGCTGTGCCTGACACCTGGGTCAATGAGTCCATCTCACCCAATCCCTTGGCTACGCCCGATGCCTAGATCCATGACTCCATCTTGCCCCATCCCTCGCCTGCCTCGGTTGTGCCTGATGCCTAGGTCCACGAGTCTGTCTCGCCTAATCCCTTAGCTGCGCCCGATGCCTGGATCCGTGACTCCGTCTCGCCTGACCCCTCGCCTGCCTCAGCTACGCCCGACGCTTGGGTCCATGAGTCTATCTTGCTCGATCACTTAGCTGCGCTCGACACCTGGATCCACGACTCTGTCTCGCCTGATCCCTCACCTACCTCGGCTGTGCCTGATGCCTGGGTCCATGAGTTCGTCTCGCCCGATCCCTTGGCTACGCCTGACGCCTGGATCCATGACTCTGTCTCGCCCGATCCCTCACCCGCCTCGGCTGCGCCCGACACCTGGGTCACCCAATCCCTAGATCCGTGACTCCGACTCACCCGAACCCTCGATGCGCTCGGCGCCCTGGATGATGACTCCGTCTCACCCAGTCCCACGGTCGCGACCAAAACGCCTGGGATCACGCTCCTGGAAACGATGGGTCAGAAACTAGAAAAAGAGGTTGCGCCCACCAAGGTGCACACACTCACGCCCGCTGACAAAACCCCCAGGCGATTCTGCCCGAATCGCCCAGGGGCTCGCGCTCACCTGCTGTCGAAAAACAAAAAAAATTCCCCCGCTGGCAACACAAAATACCCCCAGACAATTCTATCGAATCGCCCAGGGGCTCAGGGGTTACACCCGCGGGTGCGCTCGTGCGCACCCGCTGTCAAGACCAAAATCCCCCAGATGATTCTACCTAAATTGCCCGGGGGCTTGGGGGCTCCTGTCGGGTTCATAAACTCGGGGTCCCTCATGGACCTGCTTCCCAGCAAAAGCTTGGCCCAGTAGACGACATTGCGAACGGCGTGCAACTCCTGGTCCGACCCAAAAACCTAACGACAGGCTAGAAGGGAGATCCAATCTTCGATCGAAAGGCCTGGCCAAAGAGGAACGGCGCCTGCTTCTGACTCCGGCCCGCCTCTCAGACCGGAAAGACTGGCCAGGAGGAATAGCGCTCGCTTCTGACTTCGGCCCGCTTCTCTGACTGGAAGGCCTAGCCAACGTCGCTTCCGACTCTGACCCACGTCTCCGACCGGGGATGCATCGAACCTTTGCTTATAACTCTTCTTCGACTGGCGCAGTCGGAGCCGACTGGGACCAACCAATCGTGAACGCCCACTCAGTGAGGACCCAGGAAACGACCGGAGCAAGTAAACGCAGGGCGCTCAAGTCAACCGCAATACCAAGGACCGTACCCTATATACCTGTAGCACAATACCAACAGGGCATGTCAGAAGGGTGCCTTGCCACCTTCTAGGCATGTTAGAGCCCCAACAGTATTGTGGGCGCCGACGTTTGCCCTATAGTGTTGTGGGCGCCCTCAACTCCCATACTAGGCGAACACGGTAAAACCCACCACATGCCTCTAGGCATCAACAATATGGTAGGCACCTGCTCTGCCATACTAGAAGAAGATGACAGAACCTCCCACACGCATCTGACATTAACAATGTTATGGGCACCTACAATTATCTTCTACCCGACGGCGTGGGCATCAAGACTTAGTAGCATACGTACTCTCTCTCTCTTGTAAAGGCCGTCCCCTTCATCTAAAAAAGGGGACGCGCTCTCTCCCAAATAGGGACGATTCAACCAACAGTGGATCCATTCATGATCAATCTCACAAACACAGAGCACTCGCTCAAATACTTAGCGTATATAGGAGCTCCCATCGCTCTCGGCCCTTTAGTTCAGAGTCCGACCGGACCTCTTGCACCCCCTATCTTTCTCCCTCTCGTTTGTAACCCCACAGCAAACTTCGAGCACCTGGGCTTAGGAATAAAGTCACCGACCAACTCAAACTAGACATAGGGCACGTTGCCTGAACCAGTATAAATCCTGTGTCATTGAGTGCTAGGCCACATCCAATCACAACGTACAGCAAAACTACAAATATTTACGTGTTGGTCACTTTCTGCACCGACACATGGCATTTAGAACGTTGACCAAATCAAATTTTGGAATTCAATTCAAACTAGCTAAGCAAGTCATGCAACTAAAATTTAAATGACAAAGACGTGAATGCCAAACATTCGATTCATCATCATAGCTCATATTGTTCACAAAATTAAAATCTGCATCAGTTAAGGACAAGCGGAACAAGCCTCTGCTCTCATAGCCTTTACCCACAAAGGTTCCATACTTAGAAAGTATGCACTTATTAGATTCAAACACAAGTTTAAAGCCATCTCGACATAGCATAGAACCACTACTTAAATTCTTTCTTATTGAGGCAACATGCTGCACATTCTTTAGTTGCACAGTTTTTCCTGAACTAAGCTTCAGATCAACCATACCAATACCACAACAGCCGCACATGCTCCATTCCCCATCAACAAGGAGAAAGTCCGCCCGACCTGATAAGAAGAAAACAAAGAAATATGAGCACACACATCAATATTAGCACTTGTGTCTACCCACCAATCAGGTGAATGCCAAACTGAAAGAACTATAGGTAATAAATTACCATAGCCCAATATTCCTCTATCAGCCTCAACCATGTTTGCATATTTTTTTGGGCTTCCACTTGCTCTCCTCGCACTCCCTAGCATAATGCCTGGGCTTGCCACAAGTGAAGCAATTTCTATTTTCCTTGTTCTTCTTCGATCTTCTTAAAAGGAGTAGTGGTCTTTTGTTTGAGTTCTTACTAGGATTTTTCTTTGGGAATTTTGAGGATTTTTCTACACCACATGGGCACTAGAACTTCCCTCAATAACTTTTTTGCCGTGAATATCCTTAGTTCTCACCTTCTCTTCAACATCTAAAGAGCCAATGAGGTCGGCAATGCCAAACTCCTATCACTTATGTTTTAGAGAAGTAGCAAAGTTTGTCCAAGTCTGTGGTAGCTTGGCAACAATGTAGCCCGCCACAAACTTCTCCGACAGCACACCACCAAAATTTTTGAGTTCTTTCACTAGTGTTTGTATCTCATGAGCTTGTTCTACTAAAGAACGGGCATCGACCATTCTGTAGTGATGAAATTGCTTCATGACATACAACTCACTACCAGAGTTAAAAACCCCATATTTAGCCTTAAGTGCATCCCACTTCTTTTCCAGTATGCAAAGTCTCATATACATCAACTATGGAGCTTGCTAGCACCCTAATTATTGCCCCCTAGAACATAGTATCAACATCTTGGAGCACACGCTCCTCAGTCCAACTGATTTAGGTTCGGCAGCGAAATAGCAATGCATAGCGGTCAACCATAATATGCATTTCTAACGCCACCTCTTGTAATGTGTGCCCTCAAAGATATTTGGTTTCAGCATACTCGCTAAGCCAACTACTAAAAAATGCCTATCATGTTTTTGGATTGTTAGATATTTAGGAAATCTCAATATCATTTTAATCCAAAAAAGGCTAAAAATAAGTTTGTGACCTCAGATATATGCACGTGTGATCTAAGAGTAGCCAACATGTAGATGATACTAATTACCATGATTTTAATTGCTGAAAATAGAGGATGATATGCAACATAACCAGCAGCACTAGAGCCGATTACGCTAGTCGACGTAGCGTCTATTCTTGTAGTCGTCCCACTCGGTGTAGTGCAGAGATGTTGCAGAGCGACATCACCCTCCACCAGGAAGTAGACGAGGACTGATTGAGTAGTCGCATAGTCGCTCATCAAAAACCTTATGGCCACACTTCACCCTAGCCGATGAACGTAGAGACGACTCAATTTTGGAGGCTTGCTCTCCCTATTCCCGTGCTCGCAGGAACTGGGACGAGAAGGCTTTGGTTGTTGTAGAAGCTTGGATGTCTTGTGCATGTGAGAGACTAAGAGTTCTGAATATTGAAGTGGGTTATGCTTTTATCTCGTAGCCAGGAAGCAGAGTGGGCGTAAGAGCCAGTTGTAGGAGATCAAGAGTCTGAAGCAAAAGAGACGCTCATGGAAGATACTTCCGTTATCACGAGCAGAAACTCCCATAACTATTGGCTTGAGTGGTCAAACCAATCAATGCCCCACACCGCGCATGTCAGGTCGGGTTGGGTTAGCTCGGTCACAGGCACAACTCGGCGGCGGCTGTGGCACGCACACATGTGGCTCGCTCTCATCCTTTCTCAACTTTTTTAATATAGGCACACGTAGTCCGCACATAAAAGTCGAGTCAGCATCCAGTCAAAATCCCATATAGGACTAAATAATATTGCGCACAATATAATATAGGCCTTAGAATTTTATTTGATTTAATTAGATAAAATATTGGGCTTGGCCCACGTTAAATCTAACATCTGCGTCATTCACTGAGGCAGTGAAGCAAAGGGCAATAGCGAGAAAGCAACAATATGATAGGCCGACCGTAGGATGAGTGACTAGAGAAGGACCACCCCCTAGGCGAGGAAAATTTTTGAGATCGACACACTGAGAACAAGATTTGAGGCCTAAACTCTAGTGGGGGCATGGATTCCAAATTTGGGGAAGGAGGAGAGAAACAAGATTATCAAGAATGGTATCAAGAAGAACATCTCAATGTGGGTGCTTGGGGATAGGAGCAGCAAGATCACTTGAGGCGTGGAGGCCACAGTTCCTTTCCTTCTCACTCTTAAGGTGAGGGCAAGGCCACGGTTCCGAAGGAGTGATGTCCTCATCACTTATGCATTTCTACAAGGACAAATTGAAGCTCCACCACTTTTCTCTTCGATCTAGCCCTCTTGCAACCTTGGCTAACATAAATTTTTCTTTTGGCTATTGCTCAGAGACAATTTGAACACAAGGAACTTAACTAGAAGGAAGAATAAATTTCTGGAGGACTACAACTGTGTGCTCTACAATACACACTATGAGGAGACAAGTTTCAACCTCTTTTTTGAATGCCCTTTTAGCTCTGCCTGTTGGAACTCACTCACAATACATTGGAATTTGAACCTGCAACCTTTAGATATGATGATCGCAGCTAGAAATGCTTTTGGCAAACTGATCTTCAGAGAATTGGTAATAACGAGTTGAATCATATGGGAAACAAGGAATGCCATCATTTTCGTTGGTGAAGGTTGTGTTAAATAATCTACTGCTTCCTTGTGTGAACACACGGCAGGGGAAGGCAGTGCCAAAAAGCTACCCTACTATGTTACTGTAGCCACAGCCGGGGCAGGCACCGAATGGCTCTCTTGCCGCACTGTAGTCATAACAGGGGCAGGCACCAAAGTCAGCCCTACTGTCACATCTAGTCACTGTAGCAGCATGGCAGCTGTACTAGGATTAGATGGATAGAGTTGTATATATAGTTTGCCACTGCAACTCAGTAAAGAGAGTGAGTTCAATTTTGCCATCTCCTCTACGGAGCTTCGACCAACGCTGGTGCTTGTGCTGTGTGTGTGTGCTCTGTTCTTCCTCCCTTCTTCTACCTCTAGCCTTAGTGTGTGGTCGGACAACGATAGTCGTGGTCGGCAATGCTGGTGAGTGGTCGACTCGCCCATGCCGGTGATCCTGTGGGATAACAAGTGGTATCAGAGCCGTACAAGCGCCGTCGCCGGACTAACCACTGGCTATGACGGATGGTTTGGAGATGTGTGACAGCAGCGGAGCTGCTGTGGCTGCCCAGCCACGATAGGAGGTCATTATGCGCATGGTGTGGGAGGTCAGCGGCACTAGTTGGCCGAGACTGACTTGCACCAACTATGGCGAGTGGGCAGTGACCATGAAGGTCAAGCTTAGAGCCCAATGGCTCTAGAATGTTGTTGATAAGGGCACCGACATCAAAGAAAATGGCATGTCAGCGTTGGAGGCTATCCTCGCTGCTGTACCGGCGTAGTACAGGGAGCTGTTGGAGGCAAAAAGCTCTGCTAAGGAGGCATGGAAGGCCATTGCGGCGATGCGCGTCAGTTTCGACCACACAAAGAAGGCGACGGCCCAGCTTCTGAAGCAGGAGTACGTCAACCTCAAGTTCAAGGATGGTGAATCGGTGGAGGATTTCTCCCTCCGCCTGTAGACGCTCATCAGCAAGCTGAAGAGCCATGACATCGCCATCGACGAAGAGGAGGCGGTCTCCAAGTACCTCCACTCCGTGCCGATGAAGTACATCTAGATTGCTCTCTCCATAGAGACGATGCTAGACCTATCCACCCTCACCATTGAGGATGTGATAGGTCGTCTATGGGCGGTGGACGAGTGCATGGAGTAGGTTACAGCAATGAAGGACAGCGACAAGCAGCTGCTGACAGAAGAGGAGTGGGCTACCCAGAGGAACTCCGGGGTAGCCTCCTCCAGCCGCGGTGGCGATGGCAAGCGCTGCGGCAAGGCTTCTTCGGAGAAGAAGAAGAAGAAGGAGGTCGACCCCAACGCCTGCTGGCACTATGGGAAGACGGGCCATTAGGCAAAGTAGTGCCTAAATCGTAAGCAAGAGAAGAAGGTTGAAGCTCATCTGGTGCAGGCTGATGATGATGATGAGGCCACTATCCTAATAGCGACGTTCTGTGCACTGTATGATGTTGACACTGGTGGAAGGGCCTAGGAAGGCTCTGAAGGCTGTCAACCTCGATGAACCGTGCACCCAAGTCCACCTTGGACATGTGGGCGGCGAGCAGGAGCGGTGGTGGTATTTGGACTTTGGTGCCAGCAACCACATGATGGGCTCCAAAGTAGCCTTCTCCGAGCTCGACGATGACGTGACCAGCACGATGAAGTTTGTTGACGGCTTAAGGGTGGCAATCCGAGGGCATGGCACCATCATCTTCAGGTGCTAGAATGGCGAGCACTATGCGCTAACTAATGTATATTACATCCTGTAGCTGTGTTCAAGCATCTTCAGCATTGGCCATCTGGATGAGCACGGTAGCGAGATACTAATCAAGGATGGAGTCCTTAAGATCAGGGACCGGGAGCAGCGACTTCTTGCCAAGGTGAAGAGGTCCCGAAACTAGTTGTACCAGCTTGACTTGAAGGTGGAGCAGCCGGTGTGCCTGGCAGCACGGCACACCGAGGAGCTGTGGCTGTGGCATGCCTGATTTGGCCATCTTAGCTTCGATGTGCTAGGTTAGCTAGGCAAGATGGTCTGAGGGCTGCCCCACATCGAGCACACAGGCGAGCTATGTGACAGCTGCCTAGCTGGGATGTAGAGGAGGCTGCCATTCCCAAAGGCGGCCAAGTATCACGTGGCGGATGCTCTCGAGGTCATCCATGACGATCTATGCGGGCCAATCACGCCAGCCACAAACGGTGGACGACGGTACTTCCTCCTGCTCGTGGATGATTGCAGTCGCTTTATGTGGCTATAACTCCTGACGAGCAAGGACAAAACAGCAGCGGCGATCAAGAAGTTCAAGACTCACGCGGAGGCGGAGAGCGGGAAGAAGCTGCGTATGCTGAGGACTGATCGGGGCGGCGAATTCACTTCGGTGGAATTCGCTGCGTACTGCGCGAATCAGGGTATGGTGCGACACCACATCGTGCCGTACTCGCCACAATAGAATGGCATGGTGGAGAGGCGGAACCAGACAGTGGTCTACATGGCTCGATCCATGATGAAGGCAAAGGGCATGCCAGCAAGGTTCTGGGGTGAGGCGGTGATCACGGTAGTGTTCATCCTCAACCGCGTGCCCACCAAGGCCCTAAAGGGCAAGACACCGTTCGAAGCTTGGTATGGGCACAAGCCGAGCATGTCCTTCCTCCGTTCAGTCAGCTTTATCGTCCACGTCAGGAAGACGAAGCCAATCCTCACCAAGCTGGAGGATAAGAGCACACCGATGGTGTACCTGGGCTACGTAGAAGGTACCAAGGCATACCAGCTCTACGACCCACATGGAGGCAAGGTGCTTGTCTCGTGTGACGTCATGTTTGATGAGAAGGCAGCCTAGGACTAGAACAGTCCGAGCATAGGGGAAGCTGGCGGCTTCACAACACCTTTGTCGTCGAGCACTTGGTCATCCATGGTGGTGGAGACAGTGGGGAAGAGGTGCTGAGCACTCCAGAAGGGGTGCTGAGCACTCCAACAACAGAGCTGAGCACTCCGGGAGGGATGCCGAGCACTCCGGGAGGGGTGCCGAGCACTCCCGTAGCAGAGCCGGGAGGTCTTGTAGTGCTGCCGATCACTCCAAGACAAGGGCTGAGCACTCCTGCAATGGTGCCGAGCACTCCAGGAGTGGTGACGAGCTATCTAGGAGTAGTGCCGAGCACTGCAGCTAGGGTGCCGAGCACTTCAGGTGCTGTGCCGATCACTCCGGCGGAACAGGGAACTCCATCAACACTGATCGAGTTCGCCTCACCTTCAAGTGACATCACTGAGTTCATGGATGCCTTCCACAACGGTGAGGAGGTGTGGTTCCGCAGGCTGGATGACATCGTCGGTGGCACAGGGCCCTCAGGCCTAGCGGGTCGGCTGCTCAATGACCCAAAGCTGCTGCTCGACAGTGCATAGGAACCGCCCACGTTCGCACTGGCTGAGCGTGATGCAAACTAGCGACGGGCAATGCTGGAGGAGATGAAGGCGATCGAGGAAAACAAACTTGGGAGCTCATCGATCCACCTCCAGGATGCTGTCCGATTGGCCTGAAGTTGGTGTACAAGGTCAAGCGGGATGAGCGCGGTGCCATTGACAAGCACAAGGCGCGTCTCATCGTCCGAGGCTTTGTTTAGCGTGAGGGCATCGACTTCAAGAAAGTCTTTGCGCCGGTAGTGCGCATGGAGTCTGTCCATTTGCTACTGGCTTTGGCAGCAGCAAAGGACTAGCGCGTCCATCACCTGGACGTAAAATCGGCCTTCCTCAATGGTGAGCTGGCGGAGACGGACTTCGTCAGACAACCTCCGGGTTTTGCCGTCAAGGGAGCGGAGCACAGGGTGCTCCGACTATTCAAGGCGCTCTACGGGCTGTGGTAGGCCCCACGAGCGAGGAACGCCAAGCTTGACACCACGCTGGGCGAGCTTGGGTTCAAGAGGTGCGCAACCGAGCATGTGCTCTACACGCGGCAACGGGGGAAGGAAGAGCTCATCGTCGACGTGTATGTGGACGACTTGATCGACATCGGCGCGTGTGCGGAGCACATCGATAACTTCAAGCGTGAGATGGAGGCTCATTTTCGAATGAGCGATCTTGACGCGCTCTTCTACTACCTCGGCATCGAGGTGAGACAGGGGAAGGAGGTGTCACGCTCGGTCAGAGCGCGTACGCCTCGAAGCTGTTGGAGTGGAGCGGCATGGCTAAGTGCAAGCCATGCGTGACTCCGATGGAGGAGCGGCTGAAGCTGATGAAGGCCAGTAGCGCGGCGAAGGTGGATGCAACACTCTACCAGAGCATCAATGGCGGTATGTGCTACCTAGGCCACAAGGAAGATCTCGTCATCGACATGTATGTGGATATCATCACCGGCGCGCGTGTGGCGGACATCGACAGCTTTAAGCGCGAGATGGCGGCTCATTTTTGAATGAGCGATCTCGACGCGCTCTCCTACTACCTCGGCATCAAGGTGAGATAGGGGAAGGAGGCGCTCATGCTCGATCAGAGGGTGTATGCCTCGAAGCTATTGGAGCGGAGCGGCATGGCTAAGTGGAAGCCATGTGTGACTCTGATGGAGGAGCGGCTGAAGTTGACGAAGGCTAGTACCGCGGCGAAGGTAGATGCAACACTCTACCGGAGCATCGTCGATGGTCTGCGCTACCTAGTCCACATGAGGTCGAACATTGCGTTCGTCGTGGGCTACATCAGCCGCTTCATGGAGGATCCCAGAGAGGATCACTGGGCTATGGTGAAGCGGCTACTGCGCCACGTCAAGGGGATCGTCTTTCCCACGACCGGTGGAAGTAGGCTGCAGCTTATTGTGTTTAGCGATGCAGACATGGCAGGGGACATCGACGGACGGCGGAGTACCTTTGGTGTGCTCGTCTTCCTCGGGGCGGATCCAATTTCATGGTTGTCACTGAAATAGAAGGTGGTGGTGCTCTCCACGTGCGAGGCAGAGTATGTGGCGGCGGCCACAGCGGCGTGCCAAGCTGTGTGGCTATGCCGGCTGCTGGGCGAGCTGACCGGTGTGGAAGCTCACCCACCAGCAATGATGGTGGACAACCAGCCCACCATCGCCCTCACGAAGAATCCGGTTCTCCACGACTGGAGCAAGCACATCGACGTGAAGTTCCACTTCCTCAAGGACTATGTCGATGGAGGGCAGATCGTCATCGAGTTCGTCGAAACTGGTCGGCAACTCGCGGACGTCCTCACCAAGCCGCTCGGCGTCTTCGGTTCACAGAGCTGAAGGAGATGATTGGCATGGAGGGGGTTCAAGGGTTAGCAGTAGGATTAGGAAAAGAATTGTTAAATAATCTACTGCTTCCTTGTGTGAACATAGGGCAGGGGAAGGCGGCGTCGAAAAGGTACCCTGCTGTGGTACTATAGCCACAGCAGGGGCAGGTGCTAAAGTCAGACCTGCTGTCACATCTAGTCACTGTAGCACATGGCAGCTGTACTAGAATTAGATGTATAGAGTTGTGCATATAGTTTGCCACTGCAACTCAGTAAAGAGAGCGAGTTCAGTTTTGCCATCTCCTCTGTAGAGCTCCGGTCAATGCTGGTGCTTGTGCTGTGTGTGTGCTCTGTTCTCTCTCCCTTCTTCTACCTCTAGTCTTAGTGTGTGTGATCAGGCAACGATAGTCGTGGTCGGCAACGCTGGTGAGTGGTCGACCCACCCGTGCCGGTGATCCCGTGGGCTCACAGGTTGCAGCCTCAGTAATGGAAGAATGATTTCAAAGAGCAGCTTGCTTTGGTTTGTATGAAAGCTAAGCGTGGTAGGAAAGTAGAACTTAAATTATGGTGCGAGAATTTCACTTAGAGCATCTTCAAGAGTATCCTAAAAGCCTTCATAATCCTATTTTTTAGCAAGATTGGAAAAAAACCCGTTCTAACAACTCCTAATCTATCCTCCTAATCTTTTAGCACTAGGAAAAAAACCCACCCAACCCGCGTAAAGTTACGCGCTGCTAGACTCGCTTGTATCCTTCCCCCGCGCGATTTTTTCTTCGCGCCGTCATTTTGGTCGACGTCATGCCTCCTGGTCTTGTCCTTGAGCAACTGGATGAACGTCGACAGCGGCAGCGACCGGATGCTGATGCTGCCGCCCTTAGCAACCTTCGTGTCGTCCGCCGTCTCCTGGACGCCTCCGCTCTGGCCGCTGCTGCTGCCCTGCTGCTGGCCACGGTGATTGCAGTGGATGCCCCCAGAGACTCCAGCACGCCACGGACGATTTGCTGGGAGGTGGTCACCGCCGGCTGCAACTGCAGGTCCAGGCCACGACCAAGAAAGGAGGCAGCGGCAGCATATGTTTCCGTGACCACGATGACTTTTGTGTGAAAAAAAGTACCGCAAAAAAAAGTCCAAGTGAGATCAAATTTTGATTTTTTTTTAGAAGTGAAATATTGGGTACTATTGTAGATGGCCTCTTTTTTTCTCCTAATACATTTTTAGAAGTTGAAAAACATAGAGTTTTTGGGAGAAAAATTTAGAATACTCTTGGAGATGCTCTTGGCTGCTTCTCTTTCTTTTTGTTTTTGAGCTTTGAGAGCTCTGTAATTTGCATATAACCTTTCTTTATATATAGAAAAAATAGGTAGGGGGCTCGCCTACCGACGGTTAAAAAAAAAGATAGGTTCCTCCCAATTTTGGCAAGGTCTTCACAAAATTAAGCGTCTTATCAAATGGGGTGGGGGCATCTTCATGGTGAAAATTGGCAAGAAAACCTTCCTCTGGCACGAGGCGTGGGTAGATAAAATGCATCTTAAGCTGAAATATCCTAATCTCTATAATATCTGTGAGGATCCTGTTGCTTTGGTGTGTTTGAGTGTAGCTCTAAACACGGATGAGAGATTGGCCTGCACAGATTTTTGTCTCCCGACAACGTCCCCCATAGTGGCACACCACTACAGAATGGACTTGTTGTCCCGGGCGGTAACGGCCTTTAGTCCCGGTTACCGCGCCGGGACAACGATTCCGGGACTAAAGGTGCCACCTTTAGTCCCGGGTTATCGAGCCAGGACTAAAGGCCCTCCAGCCGAGTAAACGTGGTCGCACCCTTTAGTCCCGGTTAGTAACCTCAACCGGGACTAAAGGTTCCTTTTCTTTTTCTTTTTTTTTGTTTAATTTGTTTTCAGTTCAGTTACACGTATTTGTTTAATATATAATATGTTTTTATGTACGTATTCTACGCTGCTAATATAAATACACGCACGTATATAATTACATCTAATTCTCATCTCGAGCATTATTATATTCGAATAAAGTATGAACCTATATATATTATAGATATATATATGTATATATACAACACTTTCATAATCTTGTTCTCGAAAATAATGATATCAATAAACATTTAATTTACACCATTTATTCCTTAGGATCAAAGTAGAACTCGCCGTTGGGATTTAGCACTTTTTCTAGAAGAAATCCTGCTATTGACTCTTGAACTGCTTTTAGATGGTCTTTTTGCATGACCCTTCATTTCAACCATTCAGTCTTGCATTTGAAATAAAAGGAAAAGTATTAATACATATATATATATATATTCATTTAAAAATAAATAAAAATTTGATATATACGTACTCTGAGGACATCTTGAGGAGTTCTTCTTATGTGCGCAGTGATAAATTCACAAACGTAGTATCTACACAAGTTATTACCTGGTTGCTGCCGCAAACACCACTGTACGAGAAGAAGATTTTTCTCATCATCTCACACGTAAATTGAAGTACAATATAGTAATTAAACACGTGGGGAAGTGTATATAGTACAACTTAACTACATTAAGTGGTGCCTTGCAATCCTTGCGATGTTGCCGAATAAACTCTTTCCAAACCCTGTGCGACCAATAATGTACGATCGTTAATAAATTATGGCAAAGTCTATTCAATAATAGTTGTGCGCGAGAGATCGAAATTACCCCTGAATAATGTCTATCATATCTTGGTATAGTGCCCGCTCTTTTCTCAATGAGTCAAAGATTACTAACCGACTTGAGTTTAACTCAATGACAATGAGTATCCAGTGAAAACTGCATTAGTTTATACACACACGTACATGCATATAAGTTGTATTGATATTACATAAAATGTGTAGACTACATTATTATTAACACTTACTCAAAGTTGTACGGGAAAAGTATTGTTGTCTTGTTGTGCTGCTTCACGAAGAACATCATGATATTCTCCTGTGCTTCAGATACCCACCACTCCTTGATAATAATACCGGTTTTGAATATGATATAAGGATCAATGAAGCCAACACTGGTGTCTTGTATTCTTTGGAGCTCTGACATCTGGAATCTGTATATAAATATAAGTTACATGTGAGGATAATTATATACACGTACGCATGGAAGTGAGTTTATTAAATAAAAGTAAGAATCACTTACAAACAAAAGGAGCTAATGATTGATTTGTCCAGAGCGTCCAAGTAGTATAGTTGATGCAATTCTTCGAAACTAATATGTAAGATGTCATCACCACGGAAGTAATGATGGTCTCTAAATCTAATAAAGATCCACTGCTCACCCCACCTTACACATTTGCATGTACCACTTGTTGGGCAAGTACATTTATGCACCCAATTCATTCAGAGTCATGAGGTTTGTGCAGACTTTTGCCATATTTATAAGTCTTCCGTATCAACTTCCGTGTTCGGATTGGAGCTTTGCCCGTTAATTGATCCAAGGTTAAACCAAGATCTTCAAAAAAAAAGCATTAAGGGCTTGAACCGACA
Source organism: Miscanthus lutarioriparius (assembly GCA_904845875.1). Taxonomy (NCBI): domain Eukaryota; kingdom Viridiplantae; phylum Streptophyta; class Magnoliopsida; order Poales; family Poaceae; genus Miscanthus; species Miscanthus lutarioriparius. The sequence goes on along the minus strand of CAJGYO010000017.1, from coordinate 53,881,769 downwards.
CTTCTCCAGAGTTTTCTGGTCGATAGACTTCTATGTTGAAACCATATTCATTAGCAACAACAAGATTTTGCATTGGTTGCTTCTGTTGTCCGAGCTGTGGGACATCCTTCCCTAATGCTCTTTTCCTTTTCTTATCTGCATCATGTGACTTCACAAGGGAGCGGTCATAGTCTGATAGTGGCGAAGGCTTTCACGAAGTTCAATCATCTTTTTCTTGTGAGCATCGACCTTCCGCCTCAAAGACATCTCGTGGTATGTAAAAGTACGGCTTCTCCTTAAGCTTCGCTTGACTCTTGTTTTTGATATCTATAAAACATCTTTCACTTTTTTGTCTTCTTCAAATTGCTATTTGCTCATCGGTCTTTTTCGAAGTATTTCTTGAGAATAACTCTTTTTCTCGGGGTCTTCTTTGCCACGGGACCTTAGACGCCTTTGTAGTGGTCATCAGTGGAGGGGTGGGGAGGTGTTGGAGACCGGCGTGGAGGCGATGAGGCCGGTGTTGGTGGAGACCGGCGTGGAGGTGTTGGAGATCATTGTGGAGGCGGTGGGGCGGTGTAGGAGTTGGAGATCGCTGTGAGGCGATGGGGCGGTGTAGGAGTTGGCGATCGCCGTGGGGATGAAGTCGTCTCGCCCCCGCGATCTTTGTGATGAGATGGGGAATGAATGATTAGGCTAGGTGGGGAGACCTCGCTACAAAAAACAAGTTGTGTGTCAATTATTTTTGAAGCCAATAGAAAATTAATGGAAAATAATATTTCATTCACTTTCATTCGTACCTAGGGTGAGGTAGGGGAAGCGGTGGCACCCCAGGAATGATGATGAAGCGTTTGCACCATTGAATAAATGTCTTCTCCGCTTCTCCTAGTGTCTTCTCCCCATCACCGCCTTCAATGTCAAGAGGAACATTGTTGTAACCTTTGAGCACTCTATCGACCGAGACGGTAGCATATCCAGGTTGAATAACTGACCCATGGATTCTTGGTGTCTTCGTTCGGTCTATTGGAGATACAACCCCGACAGCCACCATGATTGATGCATTATTACCATCTGGAATGTGCAGCTCACATGTTGTTAGAGGCTCGGTAATGTCATCAACAGGGAAGCGCAACCCAGCGTCATCTTGAATAACTGGTAGCTCCGTAGAAGCACAACTGCTTTTCATCTGACCAACGGGGCTAATGGTGACTCCCGGTGTTGATTGCGATTGCATTTGACTCATTGCTAGCTGCACTTGCCTCTTGATCTCCTCCTGCATTCTTGCCTCAAGAGATTTTTCTCGTTCATGTGATTCAAGCAATGCTTGTCGTGACTCATCAACAAATTGCTCCAATGCACGGATTCGTTCTGCCTCCTCATCCTTCTTTCTCTGGCGGCTTCTGTAGGTATCCTTGTCTGCTGGGAATGCGTGTATCCACGGAACCGCCTCATAGCCTCTTGTTCGACCACCGTGTTCAGGATTCTCTAGGGCATATGTCAATTCATCCTTCTCTCTGTTGGGCTTGAAAACACCACTATCAGCTTCTTCCCTAGCACGAGCTAGTCTCTGTGTTGCTCTCTCAATTTTTTGGCCGAAAATTAGCTTGCCAATGTCTAGGTCTAGGCTTCCCCCATGAGCGTAGAACCAATTCTTCGCGCGTTGAGGCCAGTTCTTCTCTATTGTTTCAGGTATGATTCCCTTGGCAGTAATCTCTGCTTCTAGGTTCTACCACTTGGGAATAGCACTCCTATAACCACCTGATCCCATGCGATGATGGTATTGCTTCTGTCGGGCATTCTGCCGATTCCTCATCACATGTTCCTCACTGTCTTGAGATGTCTTGTATTCTACGAAGGCATCCCAATGGGACTCCAACTTGACAAACGCCTTAGCATTGAAATCCGGCGTAGCATTCTTCAAGATAAACTTTTTATACAATGTCTTCTTCCAACTCTGGAACAATGTTGCCATCTTCTTCATTGTCCAATCCCTCACTAGCTCCTTCAAAGCATCATCTGCTTGTAATGTGAAATGATGAGTGATATCTCTCCAAGCTAGGTTCTTGTCACGATCAGATACAAAACTAACATTAGGAGCGGATATCTTCTGCTTCCATTCACAAGCACTAACTGGGATCCTATCCCTTACAATGAACCCACATTGATTGACATATGTCTGAGCATGTGGTCCCAATGGTTTGCCAGTGTCAGTGTTGAATTCTGATATTATGAAACGGCCCTCTAATAGCTTTTTTGGCCCTCGGACTTTCCTACTTTTGTCGGTGGTTGATGTAGATCCAGAGACCGGCTACATGAGTAGAAACACAATGATTAACAACAAATATACGTACGCATGCATCTATAAGAGATGATAGATAATCGAATATACCTCGCCAGTATTTTCTTGCACGACAATTTGTTGATCTTCAACCACCGGCATATTTAGGATATCCTCATAATTAGCAAAGTACTGACTCGTGTCATCTACATCCACATTGGTGCCGGCGTTGATAATATCCGCCATTATGTCATCATCCGGAGCAGCCATTTGTATCTTCAAGATAACACATAGATAGAATTACTGTGGTACATAACATAAGTACATGTGATAACACATATAGAATTACTAAATCCAATTAAATATAATAACACATAATATTTCATAAGGATAAACAATAATAAGGTATAGGCTTTGGAATCGAATCAAAAACACTTTCGATCCAAAAACATGGAAATAAGTACATGTATATATATACACATAGAATGATATAATATATTTTCTCTCTCTCTCAACACATAAAAATAAGTGCATATGTCTATATCTCTAGATATGCATGTGATAACACATAGAATGTCTCTCTAGATACAATTTTCTCTCTCTCAACACATGAAAATAAGTACATGTATATATACATATAGAAATAATTAAGTACATATGTATACATATAGAATCTCTCTCTAGATATATATAGAGAGATAGAATATATAATTAGTAAATCCAATTAAATAAATCTAACATAAAATTAAATAAACTAGTAATAGATAATACATTTTAATCTAACATATATCAAAAACTATATTAAAAAACTATCTAAAAAACTATCTAAATAAAATACTAATTAAATTTTAATACATTTCAATTTAACATATATCAAAACCTATCTAAAAATAACTAAAAAACTAACAATAAACTACTAATTAAATTTTAATACATTTTAATCTAACATACGGCCGAGACTTTGTAAAAAAAATCTAAAAAACATGGCCGATCGAGAGCAGCTAGCTATAGCGGATGGCGGGCCGGGCAGTATGCGGCGGGTTTACCACGGGCCAAGTCAAGGCACCTCATGAGGACGACGTCGACGCAAGCTAATCTTCGATCTCGCCTCCTTATCCTCTTTTTCGTGTGATGCTCTAGCCTTCAAAGCTTGTTTGATCTATAGTAGGATGGAAATTACTCAAACATCGTGCATCGCTACAGCTTTTAGATTAAAGGACACAAACAATAGGGGAAAAGGAGCAATTCAAACGCATATATGCTTGATTTAAATTGATCACCGTCTTGTTTAAACTCCCATGTTCTCCTCATGCCGCATTAGTGACCGAAATGTTAGAAGACAAGACAAGCATGGGATAGTTCATAGATGCATCAAATGCCATACTTACAAGCGCCACAGCATTTAGTTCGACGGAGGGTGGGCGTCTATGGAAGCGTCGGCGACGGAGGGTGGGGTCGCAAGGCGGCGGAGATGGGATGTGGCGCGATGTGGGCCGGAGAATGGCGTGGCAAGGCGGGTGTAGACGACGACGCATGGCGAGAGACGAGCTCGACGACGGCGGATGGCGCAGCCAAGCGGGGGCTGAAAGCGACGGGCGAGATCGAAGATGAACAAAACCGCCGCTCGAATATATAGGCGGGACCTTTAGTCCCGGTAAACACTAAATGAGACTAAAAAGCCATTTAGTCCCTACTGGTAAGCCTAACCGGGACTAAAGGTCCAACCCTTTAGTCCCGCCTCCTACCACCCGGACTAAATGTCCTTTAGTCCTGGTTGGTGTTACCACCGGGACTAAAAGTATTTTTAAGGCGAACAACGAAATTGCCGCCCACCCTTTAGTCCTGCCTGGGGCCTGGCCGGGACCAAGGCTCTGAAAATTTTGGCAACCCGCCAAACGAATTGGAAAGGCCTCGAGATTTTGATTTTGTTTAATACTAGGTTAATCAATTAATTCCGTAGCAACTTCAATACTTTGCAATATTTATTTTAAAAAATACTATTGATTAACTAATTATTTATTGTAAATAGGAAAATTTTGTAACCTAAAGTTTTTAATTTCTTTTATGAATATAGAATATAAATGTTACTAATACTAAGTATTTTGTTAATGCAAAAATATATTTGTAAGCTTGAAATTAATAAAACTAATATTATTCGATAGGACATTTATTATCACATTATTGTAACGTCAATGTTTCAATTTTTTCTCGGTTTTTGACCAAAATTGACAGGAATTTTTTGTTGAACCTATAAAAATAAAGAAAATGTAGTATTTTTTGTTCTACAACTTTTTCAAATGAAAAAATGGCCTATATAAGGATTGTAGATATTGATGATCTGAACAAACTTGGTATTCAAAACTTTTCAATTTTAGACAATCTGGGGTTCCGAAAACTAGTTTGTAGGCGTCGAAATTTAAAAATCACAAATTTGAACCATACAAATTTTCTCAAATGGAAAGTTGACCAAAACAACAATTGTAGATATTTTTGAGTTTAACAAACTTGGTATTCAAAACTTTTCAATTTGAAGTCGTTTAGAGTTCATAATACTAGAGTCAAAGTGTTATTTTTTCATTTAACCAAATTTGACTTGGTCAAACTTGCTCAAATGAGACACTAAATGACATCAGATGAAAAAACTTTGAATACCAAGTTTGATCATATCAGAAACATCTACAATTGTTACATAGCACATTTTTTCGTTTGAGAAATTTTTATCGAACACTAGTCACAACTTCTTGAATCTCATATAGACTTTCTAAAACTATGTCACACACTTGTAAAATTTGAACAACATTTTGTTCAAGCTTTCTCAAATAAAAAAATGGCCTATATAAGGATTGTAGATATTGATGATCTGAACAAACTTGGTATTCAAAACTTTTCAATTTTAGACAATCTGGGGTTCCGAAAACTAGTTTGTAGGCGTCGAAATTTAAAAATCACAAATTTGAACCGTCCAAACTTTCTCAAATGGAAAGTTGACCAAAACAACAATTGTATATCTTTTTGACTTTAACAAACTTGGTATTCAAAACTTTTCAATTTGAAGTCATTTAGAGTTCATAATACTAGAGTCAAAGTGTTGTTTTTTCATTTGACCAATTTTGACTTGGTCAAACTTGCTCAAATGAGACACTAAATGACATCAGATGAAAAAACTTTGAATACCAAGTTTGATCATATCAGCAAGATCTACAATTGTTACATAGCACATTTTCCCGTTTGAGAAATTTTTATCAAACACTAGTCACAACTTCTTGAATCTCATATAGACTTTCTAAAACTATGTCACACACTTGTAAAATTTGAACTACATTTTTTTCAAGCTTTCTCAAATAAAAAAATGGCCTATAGAAGGATTGTAGATATTGATGATCTGAACAAACTTGGTATTCAAAACTTTTCAATTTTAGACAATCTCGGGTTCCGAAAACTAGTTTGTAGGCGTCGAAATTTAAAAATCACAAATTTGAACCGTCCAAACTTTCTCAAATGGAAAGTTGACCAAAACAACAATTGTATATCTTTTTGAGTTTAACAAACTTGGTATTCAAAACTTTTCAATTTGAAGTCATTTAGAGTTCATAATACTAGAGTCAAAGTGTTGTTTTTTCATTTGACCAAATTTGACTTGGTCAAACTTGCTCAAATGAGACACTAAATGACCTCGGATGAAAAAACTCTGAATACCAAGTTTGATCATCTCAGCAAGATCTACAATTGTTACATAGCTTATTTTCCCATTTGAGAAATTTTTATCAAATACTAGTCACAACTTCTTGAATCTCATATAGACTTTCTAAAACTATGTCACACACTTGTGAAATTTAAACTACATTTTGTTCAAGGTTTCTCAAATGAAAAAATGGCCGATATAAGGATTGTATATATTGATGAGCTGAACAAACTTGGTATTCAAAACTTTTCAATTTTAGACAATCTGGGGTTCCGAAAACTAGTTTGTAGGTGTCGAAATTTAAAAATCACAAATTTGAACCGTCCAAACTTTCTCAAATGGAAAGTTGACCAAAACAACAATTGTATATCTTTTTGAGTTTAACAAACTTGGTATTCAAAACTTTTCAATTTGAAGTCATTTAGAGTTCATAATACTATAGTCAAAGTGTTGTTTTTTCATTTGACCAAATTTGACTTGGTCAAACTTGCTCAAATGAGACACTAAATGACCTCAGATGAAAAAACTCTGAATACCAAGTTGGATTATCTCAGCAAGATCTACAATTGTGACATAGCTTATTTTCCCATTTGAGAAATTTTTATCAAACAATAGTCACAACTTCTTGAATCTCATATAGACTTTCTAAAACTATGTCACACACTTGTAAAATTTAAACTACATTTTGTTCAAGCTTTCTCAAATAAAAAAATGGCCTATATAAGGATTGTAGATATTGATGATCTGAACAAACTTGGTATTCAAAACTTTTCAATTTTAGACAATCTGGGGTTCCGAAAACTAGTTTGTAGGCGTCGAAATTTAAAAATCACAAATTTGAACCATCCAAACTTTCTCAAATGGAAAGTTGACCAAAACAACAATTGTATATCTTGTTGAGTTTAACAAACTTGGTATTCAAAACTTTTCAATTTGAAGTCATTTAGAGTTCATAATACTAGAGTCAAAGTGTTGTTTTTTCATTTGACCAAATTTGACTTGGTCAAACTTGCTCAAATGAGAGACTAAATGACCTCGGATGAAAAAACTCTGAATACCAAGTTTGATCATCTCAGCAAGATCTACAATTGTTACATAGCTTATTTTCCCATTTGAGAAATTTTTATCAAATACTAGTCACAACTTCTTGAATCTCATATAGACTTTCTAAAACTATGTCACACACTTGTGAAATTTAAACTACATTTTGTTCAAGGTTTCTCAAATGAAAAAATGGCCGATATAAGGATTGTATATATTGATGAGCTGAACAAACTTGGTATTCAAAATTTTTCAATTTTAGACAATCTGGGGTTCCGAAAACTAGTTTGTAGGTGTCGAAATTTAAAAATCACAAATTTGAACCGTCCAAACTTTCTCAAATGGAAAGTTGACCAAAACAACAATTGTATATCTTTTTGAGTTTAACAAACTTGGTATTCAAAACTTTTCAATTTGAAGTCATTTAGAGTTCATAATACTAGAGTCAAAGTGTTGTTTTTTCATTTGACCAAATTTGACTTGGTCAAACTTGCTCAAATGAGACACTAAATGACCTCAGATGAAAAAACTCTGAATACCAAGTTTGATTATCTCAGCAAGATCTACAATTGTTACATAGCTTATTTTCCCATTTGAGAAATTTTTATCAAACACTAGTCACAACTTCTTGAATCTCATATAGAGTTTCTAAAACTATGTCACACACTTGTGAAATTTGAACTACATTTTGTTCAAGCTTTCTCAAATGAAAAAATGGCCTATATAAGGATTGTAGATATTGATGAGCTGAACAAACTTGGTATTCAAAACTTTTCAATTTTAGACAATCTGAGGTTCCGAAAACTAGTTTATAGGCGTCGAAATTTAAAAATCACAAATTTGAACCGTCCAAACTTTCTCAAATGTAAAGTTGACCAAAACAACAATTGTAGATCTTTTTGAGTTTAACAAACTTGGTATTCAAAACTTTTCAATTTGAAGTCATTTAGAGTTCATAATACTAGAGTCAAAGTGTTGTTTTTTCATTTGACCAAATTTGACTTGGTCAAACTTGCTCAAATGAGACACTAAATGACCTCAGATGAAAAAACTCTGAATACCAAGTTTGATCATCTCAGCAAGATCTACAATTGTTACATAGCTCATTTTCCCATTTGAGAAATTTTTATCAAACACTAGTCACAACTTCTTGAATCTCATATAGACTTTCTAAAACTATGTCACACACTTGTGAAATTTAAACTACATTTTGTTCAAGGTTTCTCCAATGAAAAAATGGCCTATATAAGGATTGTATATATTGATGAGCTGAACAAACTTGGTATTCAAAACTTTTCAATTTTAGACAATCTGGGGTTCCGAAAACTAGTTTGTAGGTGTCGAAATTTAAAAATCATAAATTTGAACCGTCCAAACTTTCTCAAATGGAAAGTTGACCAAAACAACAATTGTATATATTTTTGAGTTTAACAAAGTTGGTATTCAAAACTTTTTCAATTTGAAGTCATTTAGAGTTCATAATACTAGAGTCAAAGTGTTGTTTTTTCATTTGACCAAATTTGACTTGGTCAAACTTGCTCAAATGAGACACTAAATGACCACAGATGAAAAAATCTGAATACCAAGTTTGATTATCTCAGCAAGATCTACAATTGTTACATAGCTCATTTTCCCATTTGAGAAATTTTTATCAAACACTAGTCACAACTTCTTGAATCTCATATAGACTTTCTAAAACTATGTCACACACTTGTGAAATTTGAACTACATTTTGTTCAAGCTTTCTCAAATGAAAAAATGGCCTATATAAGGATTGTAGATATTGATGAGCTGAACAAACTTGGTATTCAAAACTTTTCAATTTTAGACAATCTGAGGTTCCGAAAACTAGTTTATAGGCGTCGAAATTTAAAAATCACAAATTTGAAACCGTCCAAACTTTATCAAATGGAAAGTTGACCAAAACAACAATTGTAGATCTTTTTGAGTTTAACAAACTTGGTATTCAAAACTTTTCAATTTGAAGTCATTTAGAGTTCATAATACTAGAGTCAAAGTGTTGTTTTTTCATGATATTAAGCGTGTAGGAGGTGTGTCATTTAGAGTTCATGTTATGTAAGAACACAGGTCCAAGAATACTAATCTCCTTCACCAAATGAACTCGGAGGTATGTCATGATATTAAAGAAGGATGGAGGGAACACCAACTCAAAGCTGACAAGACATTGAACCACATCATTCTGTAGAGTAGCTAGTTCCACTGGATTGATTGCCTTATGAGAAATTGCATTGAGGAATGCACATAGCTTCACGGTGGCTAGACGTACATGTGGAGGTAGAATTCCTCTTAAAGCAACTGGAAGCAATTGCGTCATAAGCACGTGGCAGTCATGGGACTTTAAGTTTAGGAATTTCTTATCTGGCACATTTATTATACCCTTTATATTGGAGGAGAATCCCAATGGGACCTTGATGCTGCTCAGACATTCGAACATGCTGTCCATCTCTTCTTTGCTAAGCGTGTAGCTAGCAGGACTTAAGTAATGACGTCCATCATCTGTCTTCTCTAGATGAAGGTTGTCTCGTTCTTTCATGCCCTGCAAGTCCTGGCGTGCTTCAAGTGAATCCTTTGGCTTCCCGTACACACCCATGAATCCTAACAAGTTCACACAAAGATTCTTTGTCAGGTGCATCACGTCGATTGCGTTGCGGACCTCTAGGACTTGCCAATAGGGTAGCTCCCAAAAGATGGACTTCTTCTTCCACATGGGTGCGTGTCCCTTAGCATCTTTGGGAACAGATTCACTGCCTTGTCCCTTTCCAAATACTACTTTCATATCCTTGACCATTGCGAGTACATCTTCCCCGGTTCGGTTATGAGGCTTCTTCCGGTGATCTGGCTTACCTTTAAAATGCTTCCCTTTCTTTCTTACTTGGTGATTCAAAGGAAGGAATCGACGATGGCCAAGGTACACGACCTTTCGACATCTTTTCAAATATATACTGTCAAGGTCATCAAAACAATGTGTGCATGCATTATATCCTTTGTTTGTCTGACCTGAAAGATTACTTAAAGCAGGCCAATCATTGATTGTTACGAACAACATTGCTCGTAGGTCAAAGTGTTCTTGTTTGTACTCATCCCAGACACGTACACCTGGTTTGTTCCATAAAATTAGAAGTTCTTCAACTAATGGCTTCAGATAGACATCAATATCGTTGCCAGGTTGCCTCAGACCTTGGATGAGGATCGGCATCATAATGAACTTCCGCTTCATGCATAACCATGGAGGAAGGTTGTAGATACATAGAGTAACTAGCCAAGTGATATGACTAGTGCTCTGCTCTCCAAAAGGATTCATACCATCTGTACTTAAGGCGAACCTTAAGTTTCTAGCCTCATTTGCAAACTCTAGAAATTCCCTGTCTATCGCTCTCCACTGGGACCCATCAGCTGGGTGTCTCAGCATATTGTCTACCTTATGGTCTTCTTTATACCACCGCAACAACTTTGCATGGTCTTTATTTCTGAACAAACATTTTAAGCGTGGTATTATAGGAGCATACCACATAACCTTGGCAGGGATTTTCTTTCTAGGACGTTGTTCACCCTCGACGTCACCAGGATCATCGCGCCTGATCTTATACCGCGATGCTTTACATACCGGGCATTCATCCAAATTCTCGTATTCATTGCCATGGTAGAGGATGCAGTCATTAGGACATGCATGTATCTTCTGGATTTTTAATCCCAAAGGGCAGACAAACTTTTTTGCTTCGTACATAGTGGTGGGCAATTCATTTGGCTTCGGAAGCATCTTCTTTATGAGGTTCAATAAATTCCCAAATGTCTTGTCGGATACACTATTCTTTGTCTTCCACTGTAGCAATTCCAGTGTTGTACCTAGCTTTTTTTTGCCCCTCTTCGGCCGTCGGGTATAGCAACTTCCTATGATCCTCAAGCATGCGTTCGAACTTAACTTTCTCTTTTTCACTTTCCCATTCTTGTTGTGCATCACGAATGGCATCGCCAAGAGCATCACCGAGATCATCTTCTACCGCTACCTCTTCTTCATCTCCCCCCATTGTAGTATCATCAAAGGCACCATACTGAGCAATAATGTCATCAATGTCTAAATCTTCTCCTTCACCTTCTACCATCATGACCCCGCTTTCTCCATGCTTAGTCCAACATATATAGTTTGACATGAAACCTGACTTAAGCAAATGTGAATGAAGACTCATTGAGCTTGAATATTCCTTTAAATTCTTACATAGGGCACATGGACAAAGACATGAAACCATCCCGCTTATTTGCCTCGCCACACCTAAGAAATAGTGCAAGCCCTCAATAAAGTCTTGGGAGCGGCGATGGCATTGTACATCCAATGGCGTGACATAATCAGATTACGATAAATTATGAAAACCTTGAACATAATTAAGTATTTTATTACACAACATAGATGACACACACACGGTTGATTAATTAACTAAGCCTAGCTACAACGTAAGCAATCCCAACTATCACTAAACAAACTAAAACTACAATGCACTTCAGTAACATAATTATTTCGTGATCGTATGCAACTAAAACAGACAAATCATTCTTCTGTTGAATATCAATAAGCTTCTCCTCACTTGGCTCATCGCCTCATCGGCAGCAATTTAATTCTGCACGTATGTAGCATAATCTTCCTCCCAAAGACCAACCATCGCATCCATTGTCCTCCCAATGAAATTAAAGCCAAAAAATATTTAGTCAAAAATATTCAAGAAAAGCAGTCAATTAGCCATAATAATCAAATGCGTAAGAAACTCACATCGTGATCTCGGGCACTTGTAGAAAACATGACCCTTGTTGGGTCCCTCGTCTCTTGACTCGGTACTCCATCACAATCTTCTCCTTACACTTGCCGCAGATAATGAGAGGGAGTTCGCCCTCGATCGCCAAGAACCGAACGAGAGGCCGAGGATCCGATACCAGCTTGTCATCTACTTTCTATACTTATTTTTACAAACTATCAGTAAATTTCACATTTTCTAAAATAATATATTTAAACAAAACTAAAATTATTTATTTATCTAACTAAACCATGAAATATGTACTATGTATAATAGTAAAATACCAAACTATCAAGTAATTTTACTATTGTAAATCATCATGTGATTTTGAGCTAAAAATGACATAGAAATCACATAGCTCAAAAACATGTTTCAATAAATAACCATCCATACTAGTTGACCTTGCTTACGTGATCATCTCGATGAGCATTTCTCCATCGGACGGCACCGTACTTGGCCAAGGAAGAGCTCCGATTCTATGAGGAAGGGAACACGGTCTTCCATGACCGTTGCCGCTCTTCCTCGTAGAATCAAACCTCCTCCTTGACGTCCGTTACCGCTCGGCGGAGAAAATGCTCTCCGAGATGATCACGGTCCGCAAGTTCAACTAGTACGGATTTTCTACAATTTTCTAACTATTTTCTAAGTTTTTCATTTCATGGAAAAATTAATTCTAAGATCACGTAAGCCGCTGAGGACGAGGATGGCGCGTGCTCCAGCGAGGACGAGCGAGGCGTGATTTTGATGAACGAATTTAACTTTTGTTTATCCAAACATATATGCAAATCATCATGTGATTTTGAGCTAAAAATGACATAGAAATCACATAGCTCAAAAACATGTTTCAATAAATAACCATCCGTACTAGTTGACCTTGCTTATGTGATCATCTCAGCGAGCATTTCTTCACCGGACGGCACCGTACTTGGCCAAGGAAGAGCTCCGATTCTACGAGGAAGGGAACACGGTCTTCCACGACCGTTGCCGCTCTCCCTCGTAGAATCAAACCTCCTCCTTGACGTCCGTTACCGCTCGGCAGAGAAAATACTCGCCGAGATGATCACGGTCCGCAAGTATAACTAGTACGGATTTTCTACAATTTTCTAACTATTTTCTAAGTTTTTCATTTCATGGAAAAATTAATTCTAAGATCACGTAAGCCGCCGGGGGCGAGGATGGTGCGTGCTCCAGCGAGGACGAGCGAGGTGTGATTTTGATGAACTAATTTAACTTTTGTTTATCCAAACATATATGCAAATCATCATGTGATTTTGAGCTAAAAATGACATATAAAATCATAATAAAGTCCAACATATAAAGTTACACATGCATCTACATCGTAAAATGAGATAAGCTACTGATAAAACATAAGAGGATTAAGTTTGTTACCTCCAAAATCGAAGAGCAACACCAATGGAGGGGGAGAGAGCAAGAACAACAGCAAGCTGAAGAACAGAGAGCAGTGAGTTTGAATGGAATGGCTCGGGCTCGGGGAGGAAGAAATGAGCCATTGTATAGGCCCGCATAATTAGTCCCGGTTAGGTGGCCAAACCGGGACTAAAGATTAATATTTATTCCTGGGATATCACCCAAACCGGGACTAAAACCTTTAGTCCCGGCTGGTATTACCAACCGGGACTAAAGGTTTACCTTTAGTCCCGGTTGGTAATACTAGCCGGGACTAAAGATCCCTGCCACTCGGACGACCGTTGGGCAGGGACCTTTAGTCCCGGTTGATATTACAAATCGGGACTAAAGGGTCCTTTAGTCCCGGCGGCAAAAAATGCCGAGGCTAATGCCAAATTGGAACATTGTTCTGAAGTCTATTCTCTAGTAGTGGCAGGAGCTGATGATCCAATTAGAATACATCCACTTACAACCAAATTCAAATGACGTGGTGAACTGGGATCTATATGAGTCTAAAGCCTTTTCCACCAAATCACTCTACAGGTTTTTACATGATGACCAGGCATGCTCTAGAACTGGTCTAAGTAGTTGAAAGTGCAACCGATGAAGATCAAAGTATTCCTCTGGCAGCTCTGTAATACTGTAATAAATTGCAAGCTTCTGCAGTCTTACGTGGAGAGAAGCTGGAAGGGCAGTGAGAAATGTGTCTTATGTGGAGAAGTAGATTAGAGCGATCACATACATGGCTAAATTCGTATGGTGCTGTATTACGGATGCATGTCACTTTGACTCCTTTCCCACTTCCAGATCAGACTCCATGAGAAGCTGGCTGGAAAGCAGAAAACTTCCCAAAAGGGATTTCTATTTGTATCTTGTCGCGTGGGTGATTTGGCGGATCTAAAATAACATGGCAATTGATATGTTTTTTTATATATATAATGTTCTATCCTTTATGCAGAAATAGATGGTGGTTCTGCTCAAGCCAAAGAATCAGGTAAGGTAAGGACGGGAGGAATCATGGAGATCGTATAGTGCTTACCAGCCAGCAAATAGCTCTTGGTTAGACATTTTGGAAACTCTTTTTTTTTAAAAAAAAAACAAGATAACATCTCAGTCCTCAACGTTGTACAAAATACTGCTATATGACATACTCTTCCACCCGAACTAACGAACAAGTTCGAGTGTACTTGTGAGTCGTTGTGAACCATAGTCTCCATTTACTCTTCCACCCGACGAATGATGACAAAGGATCGACGTTCATGTGCCTGCCCACTTTGTGATTTAAATGAAAGCGCCGTTGGGTGCACCTTTAATCGCCTTTCTTAATTAACTACATCGCCTTTTTACATCCTAGCTAATAATAGGATGGTCCCTTAACTTTGCCACAAGCCATACACCTTTTTCTGTCACTATAGGTTGCACGGGTTCTTTGTGCTTCATCGGACCACATGACTGTCGTCATCATCCCTCCCATGCCAAACCTAAGTATTAATTACTAAGGGCATGTTATTCTTATTGGATTATAATAATTTAGTCTGTTTGGATCGCTATGTTATAGATGTGGACTATTGTTAGTTGGAGTAGAAATGGCCTATAATAATATCAAAAAGTAGGTTTGAGATGGATAATGATGATATTACTAAATACTCCTTCTGTCCCTGAATAAATAGATTCGTATAGTTATCTTAAGTCAAATTTTTTTAACTTTGACCGAATTTTTAAAAAAAAACATCAAGATTTATGATATCAAACTAATATCATTAGATGTACCATAGAATATATTGTCATTATGTGCTCATTTTATGTCATAGATATTGTTCTTTTTTTTCTATAAAATTAGTCAAACTTAAAAAAGTTTGACTGGCATGGATTCAATGAATTGATTTATTTGGGGACAGATGGATTAATTCGGTGGTTAGATTTATTATAATTCAAGCAAACATAGGTGGGACCTAGCTCACCTTCAGATTGTTTCAGCTAATTATTACTAACATCCAGCTCCCTAACCTAGGCTCTAACTCTAAATTGCTCTTTAATCATTGAGGCAGAGTGCCCATGTCATGCAAGTAATTTCAAAGTCTCAAAATAAATCAACTTTTTTTATTATCTTTTTTTCTTGAACACACAGAAGAGCTGCGCATCATATTAAGAAGAAAAAATGGATAAGAACCCATACAAGACACACCCACTCACACCACTATGTCCAAAATAAAAAGACTAGCCCTTGACACACATAGTAGGCGATCTTGACCCAAAATTAACTCTCATTCAGCCCCTAGACAAGGAGGTTATTGATACATCGTGTCCCTGCCAAGCTCTAATAGAGATGCTCCTCACTAGCGAGCAACAGAGCTCTAGCAAGGTTTGGAGGTTCAACATCAAACACACACCGATTATGAATATTCCACAAAGTCCGTTCTCTTAAAATAATGATGGGGTTGAGGCCCTTTCTTAAGTGAACAACCATTGGATTTGAACTTCTGTACCACCAATCATCAAAGGAAGTCTTGCACTAGGGGTAAGCACTTTTAAGCCCACCCTGGGCGAAGGACAGGTAAGCAATTGTCTTAAATCAAACTATCTTAAGTTTGATTAACCTTATAGAGAAGAGCATCAAACACATTAAATAAGTACATGATAAAATAATTTTCATGGTGCATCAAATATGTCTAAGATCAATTCAACAGATGGTGATAGCATCCTCATCCAACCTCTGTGCATCGACCTCTCCTGCTCCTGGAAGTTTGTAATCGTGTTGCAGATGGTGGAGGCTATCAGGCCTATAGAGAATGGGGCATCACTCTCTGGTGGTGGTGAAGGGAGGCTCGGATCTAGCGCTTAGTAGACAACATTAACATGTGGTAACTTTTGGTGAATCTATTGCAGGCAGCCAATGACTCATCATGCACAGAGAGCCCCGATTAATGTTGGCCGGGGTTGAGGAGGCTGCCTGGATGATGTGTCCCAAGTCGGCAGTGCTACTGGACATCAAGCCAGCATGTATGTCACTGCCACCTTCATACAACGCCTTGTCCCCATTGTAGGCCTGGTGCAGGTGCCGATGGACCTCGTGGTGGCAAAGACGACTTGGTGAACCCAATCGTGGTGGTGACCTACTACTCCCTCACCGACATATCTATAATGCTTATGTGAGATGGCCCATCTCCTAGTTCAGTTGTAGATCTCCTCTCCCTCTTCCTTTGCTCTATCCCTCGCCCACTTTCCCTCCATCCTCATAAGCGTCATGGCGTGGACATAGAGGATGGAGTGGAGGCATCGAGCTTAATGTCGTGCTGATGTGTTCTAGTGGCCCAGATTGATGTCCTAGCGTCACGAATTGATGCCCTGTGCTATCCTTTTTTTTGTTTTTTATTAGTAGAGGTGGGCATGCTCTGTATCTACAAACATGGATTAACTGAGAACTTGACTCAAAGGCAGATGAGCATCTCGCGTCTTCAAACTTAGGCCTTGTTTAATGTAACACCCTAAAATTTGTTTCTCTTGAAATAGAGCTAAAATGATTTAATTTTGTATTTTTATGCTCATGAAAACATGGGAAAATAATAAATTTTCATTAGATTAAAATTTATCTTAAGGTAGAAACGTGTTTGTTGCATTCATGCCGGTCGCACCTTGTGTTTCTATGTACAAAATGTGTTTTTTTAAATACGTTTAGGAGACAAATATCTATCTCTAGAAAATTTCTAGCTTCTTTCTAGAATTTAATTCCTACTTTCTTCACCTTAACCTTTATGTTCTAAGTTCCCAATAATCTTTTTATGAGCTCCAAATACTTTATTTAGGTTCATCATATTCCAAAGTGTCTCTGGGAATTTTCCCTAAATTTTCGGTGGTCTCGGAGTAATTTTCGTGGCTTAAATATCAATTCTGGATTTTTCTAGAATTATTTTAATCGTGAAATTAATTAATTCCAAAAATAAATAATATATCTCATTTTCCAACCAACTCTCAAAGCCCATGTGCAATAATCCTAATAAATCTCAAAGGCCTATGTATTTATTTAGTAATGGGCTTTAATGATTATTTAGGTCCATTAGTAAATATGGAGGATGCAACATAAATTAGTACCATATTGCTAGTTGATGTAGATGTGGGGAGTTTTTCTCCCTATAAATATGTCCAACCCCTTAAGCAAAACACATTAAATCTACTGTAAGGGGAGTCCCTAGTTTGGGAAATCCCTCGTGTAGTAAATTAGATTTTTCTCCTCCTCTCGTCGTCGCCATCGTCGTCGCGCTGCCCGACGCCGTAGACCCACCGTCGATCGCAAGAAGGCCCTAGGTGAGTTCAGTGTCTATTCCTCTTATTCCCTGTGCTCTTAGCTCATCAAACCGTGGCCTCTAGGGCCCAAACCAAGCGCTTCGGGGAGCTTCTCGCCGCCGGTAATGGAGCTCCGCCGTGTCGATTTTCTTCTCTGGCCGGTGACTCTCTCCCCCCCTCCTTTCTAATCTGGGCCGTCTAGATTCAATCCAATGGTCCACGATCGCCTGTACCCCTTTGCCGGGTTTATTTTCAAAAGAGCCCCTGCAGCTTCGCGTAATATAACTCGTAGTCCATGGAGCACTTCCAGAATACGTTTTCCTATTCCAAAAGCGTAGTTTCTTTCTAGTAGATTCAGAATACATTTTCTTTTTTAGAAAGCGTAAAATCCCTCTGTTAGATTCAGAATACGTTTTCTTCTTTTGAAAACGTAGTTTCTTCGGTTAGATCCAAAATACGCTTTCATCTATTTACAATTTTGCCACTAGTCTTATTTAGGCCATAAAATCTTCGTTTTAACTCCGTTTTGATCCATTCAAGTTGCATTAGATTCGTAATTGAGTAATCTACATGTTCATCCTACTATTAAATATATTTTTAACTTTTGAAATTCGAGGTTAGATTTAATCTATTATTTTATTATAGGAAATCTTGTTTAATTCATAACTTTTTTGTTATAGCTCCGATTAGAGTGCTTTTCGTGTCTGTGTGTCCGTAGTAACGTGTAGAACATCTTTAAAACCTTTTTACATGTTGTTTATTATGTTTGGTGTATTGTTCTCATTTATTTCTATTGTTTGCTTCGTGTATGATTGCATTGATGCTTGTGTGGTGCTTTATGATCATATCCAGTCGGTGAGCTTTGCGTTGGTGATATAAAAGAAGTTGGTGATCTAAAAGAAGTCCTTTGGAGGTTACAATTCAATAGAAGAAGGATCTGAGTTTAAGGCAAGTATAGCATGGGATCTTCCTTGTTGTCCTATTCAACTTAATATCATTTTAATCATATGCATGTGTCTACCTTGGCAACCGTAGTAATTTTTCTAGCTATTTGATATCCTGGATTCCTTGATTCCTATGGATTATTGTATTGGGTAGTATGATAAAAGTGCTCAACTAAAGCTATGATCTTATAACTTGACTAATGGTATATGCAATAAACATTAAAAGATGCTTTTAGCAACATGGAACAAGGGGGCTAGAGTATTGGGTTATTTTTATGGTGCTTTAGATTCCTCTCCCTAAGGACTTATCTGTAAGCGAACATCCAGGATTTACAGTATAGCTGTGAGGGCTAAATGGCTCTGGCTTGAGCTCAGTATGAGGACCTTTTCTAGCTTGTTAGTGGTTACCTTAATGGCGCAAGAGGGGCTCCAACAGGTATGATCTCGGCCTGCCAAGAGGGTGCACTTTGGTTTCTTGGTATTTTGTTAGTCACTAGTTGGAGGGGGGTTCATGCTTTTTGATGGGAAAACCTTAGCGGCCCTAACTTGTTAGACAAACCTTTGAAAGGCTTCATAGTGAACCCTGCCGACCTTAATTGGTAGTGTGTCAAGAGGTTGGCCGCCTCAGACGAAAGGGTAAATCACGACTCACAGTGAAAGTGTACAACCTCTGTAGAGTGTAAAATTGGTATATCCGTCGTGCTCATGGTCACAAGCGTCCTTAGACCCTTACGGAATAGATGAAGAACACGGATGATACCAATGATAAATATGCACACTAATGATTAATGTTTATGTTGTTCATTATTCATGTTTACCTGATCATGTGTTTGTATGGGCTTGTGAATAAACTTGTTGCCACCCAATTGCTAAAAGATGACTCATTAAAAGCTAATCACAGTTTACCAGTGTCAGCCTTTTAAGCCTCATGAACCCCATGTTATATTTGTTGAGTACGATATGTACTTACGCTTGCTTTACTTTTTAAATCTTTGGAAAAATTCTGGATGGGTACCATATTGCTAGTTTGGAGGAGTTAGGCTTGTGATCAACCAGTCAGTTGTCCTTGTGGATTGGAGTCTTCACCCAAAGATCGGAGTTGCCTATCCACTATTTGTTGTCTAAGGTTATATCCTTTATACTAAGTACATTATATATTGAGCATTGTCTTTTGATATTACCCTTATTTGTAGCTATATGTGAGATTTGACTTCCTAGGCTCACATATGGTGTGTACCTAGTTTTATTCTTAAAACCAGGTGCTATAAAGTGGTATCAGAGCACTGCTGACTGTAGGATGCAAGTCTAGTAGAAACTGATCGTTTTAAGATTTAGAAGTTGCTACAAAAACCCTTACTCTATGAACCTTGATATTTTCTTCTTTACTATATCTCTACCCTTGTTATTCATCTCTACCTTGGTGCTTATTTTGAAGTCTTTGTTCTCATATTCACTCTTTGATTTGATATGCTTTTAGAACTATCCCTCATCACCTTCTTGCGTAATCTGAAGATGAGTCTTAGGATTGTTACCCCTAGTACAATGAGGACGATAGTATTGCAAGTTGAGTCAATGATAGAATTGTGCACCTTTAGTGCTTTGTTGAATTGTCATTATGCTTCTGCTTGTTTTGAATATTTGTAATGATTGCAATGATCTTGTTGGGTGTTCCCACAATTTCATTTAGTTTATAGGACTAAGGTACAAGGATTAATGAAATAAATAGTCAGGTTTTGGTTCTCTCCTATTTTCTCTATCATGCCTTCAGAGCAACCTATCTTTATCAGTTTATATCTCTGTCTTTGGACTACCAAAAATCATGAAAAAATTTTGGACAACATTAGACTTCAATATCTTTATCTGACCACAAGAATCACCTTGGTAGCTATGTTGGTTATGGAGTTATGAAAATCACAATACGATACATCGATGCTGTCTGAAGCCTGGAATAGTTTCTGTTGTGCACTACTTTCGACTACCGAAACTGTAGAATTTGGAAAAGTGTTCTATAAGGAAGTTGTGGATAATTTGATAAGCTTTCCAATAATATAAACTATAGCTCTATTGGATTAACAGAATGAGAGTTATAGCTGTTTTACTGCGCTGTTGTTTTTCTGCTCGCGAGGAATTTTAGATTTCTTGTTCTTGCTCATACACGAGAGTATTATTGGGATGTCAAAACATCTTGATACTAGATAGCTCATCTGGAAGAAGGTGCAAGCTACCATTTTTGTGTCCCCTAGTTTAATTTTTCTTAAGAGGGTAGCCAAGTTGAAGAATTTATAAGATGAAGTATCATATGTTCTAGTTTACACAGCGGAAGCATAGTGGGCCCATAACCCATAGGTCCTAGGATCGAAACCTTTAGAGGAACAAATACCTTTGGAGGAGATCAATAAGATAGACAATCACGCTTATGCCAACTATCTAACTAAGAAGGGTCCGAATGTTCAAGGTGCCATATGAAGTTCAGTTATGCTCTCTAGCTCTCACTTGGAAGAATTGGTTAATCTGATAAGAAATGTGGTACCCAGAGGATGTATATCACTTAAGGATTTCATCATCTAGAGTAAGTATCCTTTGCTCGATGGATAAGTTATTGGATCATCTACGAGGAATCGATGCATTCGTCAATATGGCTCTGCAATTCGAGCTATCCTCAGCTGGGAGTCCAATCTTCAACATACCTAGGACAAGTAGGTGTTGATGACATAGGAATGAGATATCTGATAACTATAGATGGTTCTATAGAGTCTCAGGAAATTCCAATGATATACTAAGCATGACAAGAAGGTTTGGATTAAAGAAAGTTAATGATATGATAGGAACCCACTCAAAGATGTGAGAGAAACTTAGAGTCTTTAATAATGAGGTTTGATTAGAGGTTCAAGGGAAGTTTATCCAAGACCATCAAGATATTGATAGTGTTACTGGAGAAGGTTTAAGTTTGGATCAAGAGACCTCAACTAAGTATTTGAAGGAGTAAAAAAAAAGAGGTTGAGGTAAAACCTATGTATTAGCTTTGCCAGATCAGGACAAGAGTTTTTTATATCTACTATGATGCACCTTATCAAGGTGTGGGATGTGTCCTTATGTAAGAAGAAAAAATATAGGTTTAAGCAAGAAAACATGAGATGGAACATCTGATGTATGATCTGGAGTTATCCATTATGGAGCATGGAGGTACTATCTACTTGGGCATGATAAGTGACATCTATGAGGATCATAAGAATCTAAGGAACATCTTCACAAAGTTGGTTTTGAGCATATGACATCATCGTTGGTTTGGTATTGATCAAGATTATGACTTGGAAAAGTGCTATCACTTGGAGAAGCAAAAGTCGTTGTCGATGTCTTTAGCAAGAGAGAGTTATGCTAAGAAGATTCGAACGACACCATGGACTAAGAATAGTCATTTAAGAGTTGAGCAACTTGATCTGAGCATCTGAAGTCATTAATGTTTGAAAGTTGGCAATAGAATCTACTTTAGACCAAGAAAGCAAGAAGGCTCTGTTGGAAAGTGAACATATGAAAAAAGAGGTCTAATAAGTATGAACTAAAAAGGAAAGGTGGCATAGTGATTAGAGTCATCTGAGTATTGTTTGGAGTATCTATCAAAATCTTGGAATCAGTTTGGCAAGATACTTGGAGTAAGGTTAACGGGTATGCAAAGTAAAGTGGGATCCTTATCAAGACGATGAAACTACACGAGGAAGTAGAGAAGAATCCAAAGGTGGAGAATATGTATCTCTTTTATCACCATCTTTCGAATCTCGAGGACGAGATTCATCTTAAGGGGGTAGAATTGTAACACCCTAAAATTTGCTTCTCTTGAAATAGAGCTAAATGATTTAATTTTGTACTTTTATGCTCACGAAAACATAGGGAAATAATAAATTTTCATTAGATTAAATTTTATCTTAAGGTAGAAACATGTTTGTTGCATTCATGCCAGTCACACCTTGTGTTTCTATGTGCAAAATGTGTTTGTTTTAAATACGTTTAGGAGACGAATATCTATCTCTAGGAATTTTCCAGCTTCTTTCTGGAATTTAATTCCTACCTCCTTCACCTTAATCTTTATGTTCTAAGTTCCCAACAATTGTTTCATGAGCTCCAAATACTTTATTTAGGTTCAACATGTTCCAAAGTATCTCTGGGAATTTTCTCAAATTTTTGGAGGTCTCGGAGTATTTTTCGTAGCTTAAATATTAATTCTAATTTTTTCTAGAATTATTTTATTCATGAAATTAATTAATTCCGAAAATAAATAATATATCTCATTTTCCAACCAACTCTCAAAGCCCATGTGTAATAATACTAATAAATCTCAAAGGCCCATGCATTTATTTAGTAATGGGCTTTAATGATTATTTAGGTCTGTTAGTAAATATGGAGGGTGCAACATCAATTAGTACCATATTGCTAGTTGATGTAGATGTGGGGAGTTTTTCTACCTATAAATATGTACCAACCCCTTTGGCAAAGCACACAAAAACTACCATAAGGGGAGCCCGTAGTTTAGAAAATCCCTCGTATAGTAAATTACATTTTTTCTCCTCTCGCCGTCGCCGTCGCCGTCGCCGCCACGCTGCCCGACGCCGTAGACCCGCTGTTGACGGCAAGAAGGCCCTAGGTGAGTTCGCTGTCTTCTCCTCTTATTCCTTGTGCTCTCAGCTCATCAAACAGTGGCCTCTAGAGCTCAAACCAAGCCTTTCGGGGAGCTTTTCGTCGTCGGTAATGGAGCTCCGCCGCGTCGGTTTTCTTCTCCGGTCGGTGACTCTCCCCTCTCCTTTCTAATCTAGGCCATCCAGATTCAATCTAATTATCTAAGATCGCCCATACCCCTTCACCGGGTTTATTTGCAAAAGAGCCCCTACAGTTTCGTGTAATATAACCCGCAGTCCATGGAGCACTTCTAGAATACGTTTCCCTATTCCGAAAGCGTAGTTTCTTTCTAGTAGATTCAGAATACATTTTCTGTTTTAGAAAGTGTAAAATCCCTCTGTTAGATTCAGAATACGTTTTCTTCTTTTGAAAACGTAGTTTCTTCGGTTAGATCCAAAGTACGCTTTCATCTATTTACAGTTTTGCCACTAGTCTTATTTATGCCATAAAATCTTCGTTTTAACTCCGTTTTGATCCATTCAAGTTGCATTAGATTTGTAATTGAGTAATTTACATGTTCATCCTACTGCTAAATATATTTTTAACTTTTGAAATTTGAGATTAGATTTAATCTATTATTTTATTAAAGAAAATCTTATTTAATTCATAACTTTTTCGTTATAACTCCGATTAGAGTGCTTTTAGCGTCTGTGTGTCCGTAGTAACATGTAGAACATCTTTAAAACCTTTTTACCTGTTGTTTTCTTATATTTGGTGTATTGTTCTAATTTATTTCTATTGCTTGCTTTGTGTATGATTGCATGGATGCTTGTGTGGTGCTTTATAATCATGTCCAGTAGGTGAGCTTTACGTTGGTGATATAAAAGAAGTTGGTGATCCAGAAGAAGTCCTTTGGAGGTTACAATTCAATAGAAGAAGGATCTGAGTTTAAGGCAAGTATAGCATGTGATCTTCCTTGTTGTCCTATTCACCTTAATATCATTTTAATCATATGCATGTGTCTACCTTGGCAACCGTAGTAATTTTTCTAGCTATTTGATATCCTGGATTCCTTGATTCCTATAGGTTATTGCATTGGGTAGTATGATGCAAAAGCTCAACTAAAGCCATGATCTTGCAACTTGACTAATGGTATATACAATAAACATTAAAAGATACTTTTTAGCAATATAGAACAAGGGGCTAGAGCATTAGGCTGTTTTTATGATGCTCTAGATTTCTCTCCCTTAGGACTTATCTATAAGCGAACATCTGAGACTTATAGTATAGCTGTGAGGCCTACATGGCTCTGGCCCTAGCTCAGTATGAGGACCTTTTTTAGCTTGTTAGTGGTTACCTTTATGGTGTAAGAGGGGCTCCGACAGGTATGATCTCGGCCTGCCAAGAGGGTGCACTTTAGTTTCTTGGTATTTTGTTAGTCACTACTTAGAGGGGGGTTCATGCTTATTGATAGAGAAACCTTAGCGGTCCTAACTTGTTAGATGAACTTTTGAAATGCTTCATAGTGAACCCTGTCGACCTTCCTTGGTAATGGGTCAAGAGGTTGGCTACCTCGGGTGAAAGGGTAAATCATGACTCACAGTGAAAGTGTACAACCTCTACAGAGTATAAAACTGGTATATCAGCTGCGCTCACGGTCACGAGCGGCCTTGGACCCTTACGAAATAGATGAAGAACATGGATGATACCAATGATAAAGATGTAATCTAATGATTACTGTTTATGCTATTCATTATTCATGTTTACCTGATCATATGTTTGTATGGGCTTGTGAATAAACTTGTTGCCACCCAATTGCTAAAAGATGACTCATTAAAAGCTAATCGCAATTAACCAGTGTCAGCCTTTTGAGCCTCATGAACCCCATATTATATTTGTTGAGTACGACATGTACTTACGCTTATTTTACTTTTTTAAATCTTTGGAAAAATCCCGGATGGGTACCAGATTGCTAGTCTGGAGGAGTTAGGCTTGTGATCAACTAGTTAGTTGTTCCTGTGGATTGGAGTCTTTACCCGAAGATCGGAGTTGTCTATCCGTTGTTTGTTGTCTAAGGTTATATCTTTTATACTAAGTACGTTATATATTGAGCATTGTCTTTTGATATTACCTTTATTTGTAGCGATATGTGAGATTTGACTTTCTGGCACACATATGGTGCGTATCTGGTTTTGTTCTTAAAACCGGGTGCTACATTTAAATCTAGGGTGTAAAGTTTTGGTGTGTCACATCGGGTGTTATATGGGTGTCGCATGGGATGTTCGGATACTAATAAAAAATAAATTCAGAATCCATCAGAAAATCGCGAGACGAATTTATTAAGCCTAATTAATCTATCATTAGCACATGTGTTACTATAGCATCATATTGTCAAATCATGGACTACTTAGGCTTAAAAGATTCATCACGCAGAGTAGTCGTAATTTATACAATTAGTTAGTTTTTAGTCTATATTTAATACTCCAAGCATGTGTCCAAACATTTAATGGGATATGATGTAAACTTTTAGGAGAGGAACTAAACAAGGCCTTAGTTTGTCTGTCTTAAAAAGAAGCTATTGTAGATTTGTTGTAGTGTTGGTCTTGTCTTTTTAACATTGATGTGTACTTTGCTTCTCAATGTTAGATTGCAAATGATTTGAGACCACTATACTCTGGATGACACTATATTTCATTTCTTGTTTGTCCAGTATTTTCATCTTTTTCCCATTATTTTGGGCATGTAAATGAATTTTCTCTAGCCTATGCTAGTACCAAATTACCTTTTTTTTGACAAGTAAAACAAAAAAATTTAGAGGCGGCGGGCCCCACCTGCCTCTTGATAATCTTAATTAGTGATTTTTAATAAGTTCTTGAGTTCATCTAGGTGACTAATAAACCACAAACAGAAAAGACACACTTTGAAATTTTGAAAGAAAATTTCAATCACAGTACCTTTATGTGTTGTAACCCATGTCAAAAGGTATTGCCTCCATTCAAAATATGATTTGATTCGAAACGTAATTCCGTTCGTAAATGCAAAGCTGTCCCTATAAAACGAAGGGTGCTAAAGCTAATTTCCTTTGACGATTATATTGATGACAAAAACTTGTTGGATGGATCATGTGTTGTCATATATATATATATATATATATATATATATATATATATATATATATATATATATATATATATATATATATATATATATATATTACCTTTTTGTCGATTGTGAAACATATTTCCATATAATAAAATAATTTTGTAATCTTTCACAATTATTTGATATAAAAGGTATAGTGGCTGATAGAGGAAGTATATTGATCTAAAACTCCCTATAATTCAATATTACTGAGAAAGAAAGAACATTTTCTTATAGTTAGTCGTGTGTCATTTATCAATCATTTTGTGTGGGATGCCCTTTAGTTTCGCTGTTTTTCTAAGTGCTTGGAACAAAAACTATCGCATTAGACACATTCGCCCATTCTATTTCCGCATTTTTTTTCTTTGCAAAAGTGACTACTGGAAAAAAATATTTGAATCGTAAGAAAAAGTTCACGATCTAGTTAGCTCAGAACACCTCCGACCTCTTTGGAACTTGAGATTTAACCCTGACGTACTCTTTTCGGGTTCAACTTGCGACAGTGCCAATGTAGAGGTGACAGCAATGATTAGCGGCGAAAGCTTCTTATGGATCGGAATAGGGACAGATAACGCCTTGTAACCGTCCGAAGTACCACTCTACCAGAGCTACATACATATTGGCCAGCTATATGTATGTTTCATATACATGAAAAAGTTGCTAGGTCCCTTTCTTTCAGTTGCAAAGGTGCATCCAAGTTGCTTACTTTTAATTTCCTTATGAGCAAATTATCTCATGCTACTAAGAAGATAATATTTTTGCCTATAAATAGGATCATGGTTTCTAAACCAAATCACTTCCTACCAACCAAAAGTTCAGCTTAGTTCAGTGAAAAGCAAAAACAGACATGCAGGAGAGCACAATGCTCCAAACCGGAAATGGCCTACTGGGGCCCAAGGTAATGGTGCCATATTCCCATGTACTATATTCTATTCTATTCGATGTACGATAGGTACCGGCAGCTTATAAGTGCATAATATGACTTCAACATCATAGTAATCCGTAATTAGTAGACACATAAATTTCATATTTTTAATTGCCAAAGACGTTTTCACCTTGTCAATTTGCTTACAAATAAAAGTTGCATGTAGTGCAATAATAATGCATATCATTTCCTCTGATATTTCAGCAAAAGGATCATGAGCTGCAGCCATCATTCTCGAAGTTCTCCAACAACGGAAAGACCCGTGGTGGCACAGATTGTCCGATGCTCGTGCTGCGGAGTGGCGGAGGACCGCACGGCCGCCTACATCCGCCGCGTCCGCGCGGCGCACTGCGGGAGCTGGGTGTGTGGCCTCTGTGCGGAGGCCGTAGGCGAGCGGCTGCACCACGAGCCGGCCGCTGGCATGGAGGCGGCGCTGCGGTCGCACATGGCAGCACTACCAGAAACCGGAGATTTCGTGAGAGTGCAAAACACGTCACAAAATATAGTTTTACTCTCACGAAAATATTGCGTGAGGGTGCACCGTCACGCATCACCTCTCACGATAATAGACTCATGAAAATCCCATTTTCATGAGAGTTCACCGCCATGGATTCTTTTCGTGGCGGGAGTGCGTGATGGGCACCCTCATAAAAATAATGTTGTCACCAGGTTTGCATCAGTGTTTTCATGGCGGTATTTTATGCTATTTCATGAGAGGTCACAATCATGAAATGATTTCGTGAGAGTTCAGTATTTCGTGAGAGTCACCATCATGAAATGGATTTCATGAGAGTTTGGTATTTCACGAGTGTTCCAATAACTCACAGGAAATATAGTATTTCATGAGACCACA
Organism: Miscanthus lutarioriparius; assembly: GCA_904845875.1. Lineage (NCBI taxonomy): Eukaryota > Viridiplantae > Streptophyta > Magnoliopsida > Poales > Poaceae > Miscanthus > Miscanthus lutarioriparius. The sequence continues at coordinate 53,853,831 of CAJGYO010000017.1, read as the reverse complement.
CCACCACGAAAAATATGTTCAGACCATCACAGAAGTATATTTTTTTTGAGAGTCGAAACCCTCATAAAAATTACCCAATAGCACAAAAGCATGTTTTCCTGATAGTCAAAACCCTCATGAAAATTATCCAACATGACCATCTCAAATCAAATTTCAAATGCACACATATGACCCAAATGCCAATCCAACGCATATAAAATAGATTCCAAATCACAATATATTCCAACTCCATCCAAGTGTCCAACCATTACACTAAAAGGCTTACTAGCTCATACTCCTAAACATCCAGCATGATAAGTTCCAACACATAGTCCCAACCACCCAATATAACAAGTTCCAGCACATACACATACTACAACACCAAAAGAAGCACAAAGCTCCAGCACATACACATACTTACTCCATCCAAGTGTTCAAACCAAGGACGGCTGGTTCGCAAAAGAAACCAAAAGGTTAGCAATGGTCAGGTTTCAATCACATCCTTTGCATTAGTTATCACTGATATCAGCCCTATTGGTATCACTGTTGTAGCACCCGGTTTCAAGAACAAAATCGGATACACACCATATGTGAGTCCAGGAAGTCAAATCTCACATATAGCTACAAATAAGGGTAATATCAATAGACAATGCTCAATATATAACGTACTTAGTATAAAGAATATAACCTTAGATAGCAAACAGCGAAAAGACAACTCCGATCTTCGGGTGACGCCTCCAATTCCACAGAGACAACTGACTGGTTGATCACAAGTCTAATTTCTCCAAACTCAAGCAATCTGGTACCCATCCGGGATTTTTTTCCAAAGATTTAAAAAGTAAAGCAAGCGTAAGTATATGTCGTACTCAACAAATATAACATAGGGTTCATGAGGCTCAAAAGGCTAACACTGGTTTAACTGGGATTAGCTTAATGGGTTATCTTTTAGCAATTGGGTGGCAACAAGTTTATTCACAAGCCCATATAAACACATGATCAGGTAAACATGAATAATGAATAGCATAAAAAATAATCATTAGCGAGCATCTTTATCATCAGTATCACCACTGTTCATCATCTATTCCGTAAGGGTTCCAAGGCCGCTCGTGACCATGAGCACGGCTGATATACTAGTTTTACACTCTGCAGAGGTTGTACACTTTCACTGTGAGTCATGATTTACCCTCTCGCCCAAGGTGATCAGCCTCTCAACCCACTACCAAGGAAGGTCGGCAAGGTTCACTATAAAACCTTTCAAAGGTTCGTCTAACAAGTTAGGGCCATTAGATTCACTCGACAAACAGATATAGAAACCCCTCTGTTGAATGACACAATTCCATCACGGACCTGATTCGGCAACCATTCTTACGCCAATAAAGGTAACCACTAACAAGCTAGAAAAAGTCCTCATACTGAGCTAAAACCAAAGCCATGTAGCCTCACAGCTGTACTATAAGACCGGATGATCACTTACAGATAAGTCTTTAGGGAGAGAAATCTAGAGCACCATAAAAATAGCCAAATGCTCTAGCCCCCTTATTCCATGTTGCTAAAAAACATCTTTTAGTGTTTATTGCATATACCATTAGTCAAGTTACAAGATCATGGTCTTTAATTGAGGACTAGCATCATACTACCCAATGCAATACCCCATAGGTAACAAGGTATAGGGTAACAAAGTATTAGGAAATCCTTAGTGACAGTCAAGGTAGACACATGCAGTATGAATTAAATGATTAAAGGTGTATAGGACAACAAGGAAGATCATATGCTATACTTGCCTTAAACTATGATCCTCTTCTACTGAATTGTAACCTCCAAAGGACTTCTTCTGGATCACCAATTTCTTCTATATCACCAACGTAAAGCTCACCGACTGGACATGATCATAAAGCACCACACAAGCATCCATGCAATCATACATAAAGCAATCAATAGATTAGAATAGTACACCATACATAAAATCAAGATGAAAAATTTGTAAAGCAAATCTACGTCTCGCTATGAACACACAGACGCGAAAAGTACTCTAATCGGAGCTACGGTTTGAAATAAACAACTACCGAAAGATCTACTCATAAGAGAAAATATAAAACTATAAGATTCATGTGTTTTAACTATATAGAATCTTATATAAATTGAATTAAGTCAAATTTAGATTTGAATTATAAAACTAAAGTAAAACAACTTATATTTTATTTATAAAATTCAGTTGCAGAATTGTTATTCAAATTAGAGTTTAAACCATGAAATTCTAGAAATAGTGACATGATAAACATTGTTACTAATGCGTAGATCTCTTTGTAATGAATCTAGCGCAACTCGAACAGGTCAAATCGGAGCTAAAACATAGAAGATATGAATGAAACAAGATTTCATTTAATAAAATAATAGATTAAATCTAACCTCGAATTTTAAAAGTTGAAAACATATCTAATAGTAGGATGAACATGTAGATTACTCAATTATGAATCTAACACAACTTGAATGGATCAAAACGGAGTTAAAACGAAAAAGTTATGGCCTAAAGAAGATAGTGGCAATTTTGTAATTAATTGGATCTTGATTTTCAAATTAAAATAAAAAAAATAGATTTTAAATCGGGATCAGGGACCGCGGGTTCTAAATCGGCAAAACACAGGGGCTCTTTAGCAAAACAACAAGGATGGCGGGTTATATACTTAAAAACTTGGAGGACTCTTTAGCAAATCTGCTAAGCCGAAAGGGTATCTTCTAATCTGAGCCGTTGATCCTGGATCAGGCGGCTGCAGTGACTTTGAGGTGGACTGGGGGTTTTACAACGCGGAACTACATGGGCTTTTCTACAAATGTTGAGTGGTCGGCCGGAACAATAGCTGGGCGCGGCGGGGGACATGGCCGGCGGTGAGAGACCCTACCGGTGCACTTAAAACCGACCCTAGAGGCCACAGGAGAGCAAACCGAGGGCACAAGGGGCAAGCGGGGACCAAGGCAAACTCACCAAGGCCAAAGATTGCGGCGCGGAGTGGATGGCAACGGCACTTTGCTCGGTGGGGCGACGGTGACTCGGCGGCTAGGGTTTCCACAGGGGCGGCGCGGCAACCCGGTAGCAGCGGCTTGTGTTCGAGTTGAGGGAGGGTGGAGCGGTGCGGGCTCGGCTTATATGGGGTGGCCTGGCATGGGGAGCATGCCAACCGAGTGAGGTAGTAGAGTCCATGTCAGGGACGATGGCGAGGTAGAAGAAGCGGTTGATAGGCGGGTTCCATCGGTCAGCGAGAGAAGAGTCAGGGTCACGGCGTCAGTGAGGGAGAAGAGGAGAAGGGGAGCGCAAGGCATTCGCGCTGGGCCAGTGCGTGGCTACGTGGGCTGGGCCAACCGAGTGACACAGTGTAGGTGTTGCTGGGCCAAACACGGAAGAGAAGGAGCTGGGCCAACCGAGCCAGAAGAGAGGGAGAAGAGTTTTTCCTTTTCGATTTTGTTTTCAAAACCAAATTCAATTATGAATCAAATGCAAATTCAAATAGAGTTTCAAATATACTTTTCACTCAAATAGAAGTGAGAACTTTTGGTAAGTTTTCCAAAAATAAATTTTACAACTTTTTAAACTCTTTTATTTTCAAATTTTCTTTTCTTTTATTTCAAAGCTAATTTCAAACTCATTCCCAAAAGCAATTTAAACCATTTTGAATTTTAATCAAAACTACTCAACCAAATAAATCAAATGCACCGACATGTATGCACAACCATGTTGCTACTCCTTATGATGAATTTAATATAATAAAAAATATTCTTTTTTCTTATATTTCATGAGCACAAAAATTCAAAATTAAATCAATTTAACTACATTTCCAAAGTAGCAAATTTTAGGGTGTTACAATTCTAACCCCCTTAAGATGGATCTCATCCTCGAGATTCGAAAGACGTCGACTAGGAGATAGGGATACTTCGTCTTTGGATTATTCTTTACTTCCTCGTGTAGTTCCATTGTCTTGACAAGGATCCCACTTTGCATACCTGTTAATCTTACTCCAAGTAACTTGTCAAACTAATTCCAAGATTCTAAAAGGTACTCCAAATAATACTCAGGTAACTCCAATCACTAGGCCACCTTTCCTTTTTAGTCCATAATTATTAGACCTCTTTCTTCATATGTTCACCTTCCAACGGAGCCTTTTCACTTTCTTGATCAGAAAGAGAATCTATCACCAATCTTCAAAATATTAATGATTCCGGTTAAATTGCTCGAACTTGGAATAGAATTCTTAGTCCTTGGTGTCACCCATACCTTCTTAGCATAATTTCTCCGTTGCTAAGGGCATCGGCCATGACTTTGCTTCTCCAAGTGATATCACTTTTTCCAAGTCATAATCAATTTTATTCCAACGAGAATATCACAAGCTCAAGACCAACTTAGTGAAGATGTCTTGTAGATTCTTGTGATCCACCTAGATGTCACTTATATGCCCAAGTAAATAGTACCTCCATGCTTTGCAATGGATGACTCCAGATCATATGCCAGATGTTCTATCTCATGTTTTCTCGCTTAAACCTCTATTTTTTCTTCTTGCATAAGGACACATCCCACACCTTGACAGGGTGCATCCTAGTGGATATAAAGCTCTTGTCTAGATCTGTCAAAGCTAATACTTAGGTTTTACTTTAACCTTTTTTTCACTCCTTCAAATACTTAGCCGAGGTCTCTTGATCTGAACAAACTTAAAACCTTCCCCAGTAGCTCTATCAATATCTTGATGGTCTTGGATAAACCTTTCTTGAACCTCTAACCAAACCTCATTGAAACTCTGAGTTCCCTCTTACATCCTTGAGTACCACCTTTCTTATTAGATTAACCAATTCTTCCAAGTGAGAGCTAGAGAGCATGACTTAACTTCATATGGCACCTTGAGCATTCGGACCCTTCTTAGTTAGATAGTTGCCATAACCGTGATTGTCTATCTTATTGATCTCCTCCAAAGGTTTTGATCCTGGAACCTGCGGGTTATGGGTCCACCACGCTTTCACTGCGCAAACCAGAACGTATGATACTTCATCTTGCAAATTCTTCAACTTGGCTACCCCCCTTAAGAGAAATTAAACTAGGGGACACAAAAAGAGTAGCTTGCACCTTCTTCTAGATGAGCTAATTAGTATCAAGACATTCTAACATCCCAATGATACTCTTGAGTATGGGCAAGAACAAGAAATAAAAAATTCCTTGCGAGCAGAAAAAACAGCAGCGCAGTAAAACAGCAGTAACTCTCATTCTGTTTATCCAATGAAGTTGTAGCTTATACCGTTGGAAAGCCTATCAAATCCTCCATAACTTCCTTATAGAATACTTTTCCAAATTCTGTAGTTCATGTAGTCGAAAACAGTGCACAACAGAAACTACTTCAGATTTCAGACAGCGCGGTTGCAACGTCTTGTGATTTTCATAACTCCATAACCAAAATAGATATGAGGGCGGTTCTTGCGGTCAAAGAAAGATATCGAAGTCTACTATTGTGAATAATTTCTCTATGATTTTTGGTAGTCCAAAAATAGAGATATAAGCCAAAGAGTGCAGGCTACTCCAAAAGGCAGGATAAGGAAAACAGAAGAAAACCATAACCCGACTATTTATTTCATTAATCCTTATACCTTAGGCCTATAAACTAAATAAAATTATGGGAACACCCAACAAGATCATTGCAGTCATTACAAATATGCAAAAAATCATAAGCATAATAACAATTCAACAAAGCAATAAAGGTGCACAATTCAATCATTGACTCAACTTGTGATACTATCGTCCTCATTATACTAGGGGTAACAATCCTAAGACTCATCTTCAGATTATGCAAGAAGGTGGTGAGGAATAGTTCGAAAAGCATATCAAACCGAGTGAAGATGAGAACAAAGACTTTAAAATAAGCACAAAGGTAGAGATGAATAACAAGGGTAGAGATATAGTAGAGAAGAAAATATCAAGGTTCATAGAGCAAGGGTTTTTGTAGCAACTTCTAAACCTTAGAATGACCAGTTTCTACTAGGCTTGCATCCTACAATCATAATTACTCTGATACCACTTTGTAGCACCTGGTTTTAAGAACAAAACCAGATACATACCATATGTGAGCCCAGGAAGTCAAATCTCACATAAATAAGGGTAATATCAATAGACAATGTTCAATATATAACGTACTTAGTATAAAGAATATAACCTTAGATAGCAAACAGCGAAAAGACAACTCCGATATTCGGGTGAAGCCTCCAATTCCACAGGGACAACTGACTGGTTGATCACAAGCCTAATTCCTCCAAACTCTAGCAATCTGGTACCCATCCGGGATTTTTTCAAAGATTTAAAAAGTAAAGCAAGCGTAAGTACATGTCATACTCAACAAATATAACATGGGGTTCATGAGGCTCAAAAGGCTAACACATGATCAGGCAAACATGAATAATGAATAGCATAAACAGTAATCATTAGTGAGCATCTTTATCATCAGTATTGTCGGTGTTTCGAACAAACACCGGCTAGTAAATTTATAATTGTTGCGCGTTAGGCCCGGATGGTGCACTAAAGGACACGAAGTTTATACTGGTTCGGGCCGAACGTCGCTATGTCCAGTCTACTGCTGCTCATGTTATTAGTACCGAAAAAGGTTTGTAGTAGGGGGTACAAATGGTCGAGAGAGGGACGAGTCCCAAGTATCTGATGGAATGGTCGAAAGGTTGCCGAGAGCTTAGTCGATGCTCAGCTGTGCGTGATATGTGTTGTTGAATCGTATCGATTGATCTCCCGATGAGTTGATCCGTCCCCTTAGCAGGGTTCCCTGCCCTTCCTTTTATAGACCAAGGGGGGCAGGGGTTATATGTTGGAGAAAGGAGAAAAACCAGAGGCTAAGGAGCCCCTCCGAAGGTGTTGGGTCCTCCTTTTCCGCTGAGCCAGCCTCGCTGACACGGCCAGTCGGTGTCAGGGATGGGCACATTCGCCGGACGCCTGTGTGCTGATGACGCCACGCCCTTACCCGATCAACAAGTGGTCACGTCTCGTCCCGCCCCTCGGGCGGCATGTCGGACAAGGGTGTTGACCTGTAGCCCTGTGGGGGCGGACGGCGCGGTGACTGTACGTTTGTCACTATAGACGGCGCGAGTCTCTTCTTGGATCGTAGTGGTTGGCCTATGTTTATGTCAGGTTCTGCGCCCGAGGAATGAAGGCGGCGCCTACAACACTATTCAGACTCTGCCATGCCTAGAATGGTCTAAAGCGCCCATCCCGTCATACCCTAATGGTACTTTCCTGCAGCGGTGCAGGGCATGGTCCTTGGTGCTACGTTTGACTCGAATGTCATGTCGTACCCTATGCTCATCATTATGAAGGAGCAGGGTGCACTCGCCCGACGAGGTGGAGTATGCTCTCGGCCATCGGGCAAGGCGGAGCCTATCCTCAGCCGTCGGGCGAGGCAGGACCTGCCCTCGGACATCGGGCGAGGCGGAGCCTGCCCTTGGGGGTCGGGTGAGGCAGAGCCAGCCCTCAGGGGTCGGGCGAGGCGGAGCCAGCCCTCGGACGTCGGGCAAGGTGGAGCCAGCCCTCGGACGTCGGGTGAGGCGGAGCCTAGCCCTCGGAGGTCGAGCGAGGTGAAGCCAGCCCTTAGCCATCGGGCAAGGCAGAGAATAGCCCTCGGAGGTCGGGCGAGGCGGAACCAGCCCTTAGCCATCGGGCGAGGCGGAGCCCGCCCTCAGACATCGGGCGAGGCGGAGCCAGCCCTTAGCCGTCGGGTAAGGCGGAGCCTAGCCCTCGGAGGTTGGGCGAGGCGGAACCAGTCCTCCGTCGTTCGGACAAGAAGCGTACTAAGGTTCTCGTCTGATCAGAAGTGTCAACGTTCGATGGTCATTAGTTCCACCTCATGAGGTACCCCGGTATTAGGTCCCCAATAGTAGCCCCCGAGCCCCCGGGGGATTCAGGCAGAATCACCTTAGGGGTGTTTCGGTTCGCTAGAGGGTGCACGCGAGCGCACCCGATGGGTGTAGCCCCCGAGCCATCGGGTGATTCGGGCAGAATCGCCTGGAGGGTGTTTCGGTTCGCCAGAGGGTGCGCGCGAGCGCACCCGATGGGTGTAGCCCTCGAGCCCCCGGGTGATTCGGACAGAATCGCTCAAGGGGTGTTTCGGTTCGCCAGAGGGTGCGCGCGAGCGCACCCGATGGGTGTAGCCCCCGAACCTACGGGTGATTCGGGCAGAATTGCCCGGGGGGTGTTTCGGTTCGCCAAAGGGTGCGCGCGAGCGCACCCGATGGGTGTAGCCCCCGAGCCCCCGGGTGATTCGGGCAGAATCGCCCAGGGGGTGTTTTGGCTCGCTAGAGGGTGCGCACGAGCGTGTTTTGGTTCGCTAGAGGGTGCGCGTGAGCGCACTCGATGGATGTAGCCCCTGAGCCCCCAGGTGATTCGGGCTGAATCGCCCGGGGGGTGTTTCGGACCCTTCGAGGGTAAGGCAGTGAGACTCGATATTTGTCAACTGGATTGTTTTAAGGGAACCCTGGTATCCCATTCGTGGGGATTTCATCCAGGGTCAGCCTGGCTGGGGCTCGACCGTGGATCGAGGCCCTACCGATGCTCGCGTACCTACGTCTTAGTCGCTCGCGGGCCTGTCCCTCGTTGGGATGGCCATCGAGACTGTTGGGCCGACCCTTGGGCTTTCTGGGCCCATACGGGGTGGAGAAGAAACTTTCTAGCCCGTGTCCCCTTCGTGGGAAAAGAGTCTGATCCGCTCGGGAAGGCGAACTGTCCGACGTGATTTTGGTGGGAAAGGATAGGGATCGCGGGCGCGTGTCCCGCGACATGACGCGGCGGCGTGTCATGGCAGGCTCAGAGATCGAGGCGGATGGTTGCCCTTCTCACATCTGTCGCCCCTATCAAACCACGTGGTTCGCCCCTAGGGTTCCGTACTTCGCCTTTTCGCCTTCGCATCGCCAACCTCCGCCGCCAATCGCCAGAGCCTACCGCACTCGCATCGCGGCCGCCGTCAAGGTCACGTCCGCGTTGCAGCCACCATTGAACCCACATCCGCCCCCTCCCCACCGTTTCAATGGAGCCATGGTGCAGACCCAGCATCTCCCCTCAGCACCTGGAGGGCCTCGTTCGTCGTGGCCTCCTTCGCCCGCTAACCGCCGCCGAGGAGTGGCGGCTGCCCGGTGATGAGGACGAGCCGTTGCCGCCCGAAGGGTATGTCGTGTCCTTCGCTCACTTCCATGAGCAGGGATTTGGCATACCTACTCACAAGTTCCTACGGGGGCTGTTGGATTACTATGAGGTGGAGCTGTAGCACCTTACCCCTAATGGGATCCAGCACATTGCGGCGTTCATTGCCCTGTGCGAGGGGTTCTTGGGGATTGATCCCCACTTCGACCTATGGTGGCATATCTTCGTCGTCAATCTTCTAAAGAGACGGGTCGGGAAGCAGGAGCTGCACGCGTCGGTGGGATGCGCCGGCATTCACCTCTGCAACAACCGGGTAGATGCATACCCATTAATGTGTCTGTCCACCTCCAACAAGGGGTGGCATTCGCAATGGTTCTATGTCAAGGATAATGCCGCTGCCCCCTTGCCAGTCTTCTCTGGGCGCGTCATCCAGGAGGCCCTAGGACTGTGGAGGTGGGGCGTCCCGATCAAAGAGAAGAAGAACATCAACGACCATCTCGCTGCCCTCCAATTTTTGAAGGAAAGGGGCGTGAAGGGATCGGGGATCATTGGCGCCTACCACGCGAGGAGGGTGGTGCCGCTGATGGCACGCATGCTTCCTCTGCACCAGATGGCGCCTGGAGCGTCGTTTGAAGGGATGGTGCTTGTCGACGAGGCACTCCCTCCCTCCAAAGTGGCGCAGCGCATCAAGGAGGCGATGGAGCCTTCGAAGGACACCGCTGGTGTTGTCCTTGATTTTGTGTTTTCGGTGCCAAGGCATCCCCCAATGCGGCCGGAACTGGGGTTTATTGACTTCATAAGTTTTCTTTCTTCATACTCCTTTTTTACTCAAATTTCCGACCCCCTGAAGCTGACCCTAGGATGGCGGGACCAGCTGAGGCCACTATTCTTCAAGGAAAGCCCGTTCCATTGTCGAAGGATCGGACCCTGGCGAAAGCAAACCGTATCACGGCCGAGTGGGACAAAAAGACGAGGGAGCTCAGGAAGAAGCTGCTACAGAAGCATCAAGCGCGTGATCGAGGAGAGGAGACAGGCAGTGATGACGACGATGACGACGAGGTAGCCGCTGATAGGGATTGGGATGTCCTGGAGGACAAGGATATGCTAATAGACGCCCATCGGCCCATGCAGGGACCCTTCCCGTTCCATGCGGAGGGAAGCGAGTCCGTGAGGTCGGTGGAGGTGGGCTGAACCATCGGCCCGTCCTCGGGGCCGGTGGGAGCCGGAGAATCTGTCTCCCCATCCGGGGTGCCGCCGGAGGATCGGTGGATAGGGGGAGGCAGATCGGCCACCACCCTTGAGGTGCTGATGGAGGGGGGCGGCTCTGTTACCGTGCCCCACGAGCAGATGGGGGCGAGTGGATCCACCACCATGCCTGAGGCATCGACAGAGAGGGGCGACTTCGTTGTCGCGCCCTCGGAGATAAGGGAGACGAGCCCCCCTGCCTGGGAGCATGGGGCAGACTCGAAGCGGTCCCGCCCAGATGAGTCAGGGCAAGGGTCTGGGGGTTCTTCCCCAAAACATTCCCGCCATCTAAAGGCGCCATAGTAGGCCACTGATTCCCCTGTTTCCCCCCCCCTTTTTGTTTTGACCTTATGCCTTTTACCTTTTTGTAGACTCTTGCAACGGGGCCGCTCTCTGGGGCTGGCGCCCAAGAAGAGCCTTGCCCTTCAGGCGAGGCGGACGACGCTGCCTGATGTCGCCCCTATTTCAGGTAGGAACGACGCTGATGCTGCGGCCTCGTTGGCCGATCCGGCGGCGCCCACGGTGGCGCCCGCGCCCTCGGTGGTTGCCGAGCAAGCGGCGCCTTCCATGGTCACCGTGGCACCGCCAAGCCAGGAGCAGCCGGACGCAGCCACGGTGGTTTTCGAGAGGGCGGCGCAATCCATGCCTCCTACGGCCCAAGCAACGGTGCCCGACGCGAACCGGACGGAGGAGGACACGGCCAGAGGGTCCCCAACCCTGATGAGCCAGGCAAAGCCGGACGCAGCCGCGGTGACGTCCGAGGGAGCAGCGCAGTCTGTGCCATCGGAGACCCAGGCAGAGGTGACCACGACCGTGACAAGCCTAGCGTGGCTGGACGTCGCCACGATGGCGTCCGAGGGGGCGGCGCAATCCGCGACGCTAGCGGCCCAGGCTGCGGCGCCCGAGGCTGGCCGGATGGAGGAGGATACGGCCGGAGGGACTACGGGCGTTGTGGTGGTGGTGGAGAGGACCAGTGGGGGTGCCCTCGGGCCTGGTGCCAGGGGGCAGCCGCTCGCCCGCGCGGGGTGAACCGCCGCTCCACTGGATGGATCCCCAAGACTCAACGTCGACCCTCTTCTCGGTCGACGATGCTGCTGAGAGCATAGAGCAGGGGAGTTATGACGAAGGGATCTTGGCGATGATGGGTGTCCTAGATCAGGCCCGGGTCATCCTACGTGATGTCATTGTTCCCAATGGCCGGGTATCCGCTTGATCTTTCGTCTCGCTTTCTTCTCGTCATCAAGTATTTTTGTATTTTTTTTGTTGGTCTTCCTTTCAGTCCCTCATTGCTCAAAGCCAGGAGAAATCCCAGTTCCTCCACAAGCAGAAGGTGGAACGAGACCGCCTCACCGAGGAGGCTCGGCTGCGCAAAGATTTGAGCGCCCAGCTTGCCGCCGCCCAGCAGCGGGAAACTGAGGTGCATCGGGAGCAGAGGAGATCCATGGGATGTTCGAGGTCGGCATAACCTGCTTAAGCATCGCCATTTTTCATTTTTTGTCTCTCGGCGGCGATCCGAGCCGCTCGATTGAATTAGGTGACCTAACAGCTTCTCCTCGAAGGAGGTTCTATAGGGGGACCCCTCCGAACCCTTCTCGGGAAGGTGGGAGCTGAGGCTTGTGGTGCGGGGAACTGTGAGTTCGATTATGCTGGTGAACACTGTAGCCGTCGTGGCGTAGGGTCTGGCAGTTCGTCCAGTTGTATTCAAAGTTTTATACCCACACACTGCGCTTCTGGTTTTAAACGTAAGGAGGGGTTGAGCAAAGAGGATGTCTAAACAAATAGACACCCTCAGCAGCCCCCGAGCGATGTTTGTGCCTCTGCGGCCGCTGGGGTCGGAGGCTCGGTAAAGAGATTAACACTCAAAGTAAGTAAACAGAGGTGCTTATCTTTCAGCGGTCGTTCGTTCGTTGTTTTATCTGGGCCGCCCGATCGACCCAGGAGGCCCGTTGGGCCCCCCTGGACGGGGGTTCCGTCGTCGGGTCATTCCATGATCCTACCTAGGGAAGCGGAGGGTCGCCTGCATACGGGTGTGCCCTGGTTTTCACGCGCGGCATGCATTGATGGCGGGCCACACCCAGGTGGCGTCCTGTTTGACCGAGTGATGTCTCATCGACCAGAGCGCGTCCCATCGGTTCCGGCGTGTCTCCTCGGGTTCCCATCAGCATCGATTTCCCATCTGCATTGAATAGGGGAAGGCAGAGAGTTTTTCGTCCCAACCTTTCGCCTTTCCTCAGCTGGTGTGCCTCTTCCTTAAATAGGGAGGGAGAGGGGAGTTCTCGTCCCACTCCCTCGCCAGCCTCTAAGCCGCTACCTCTTCTCCTTCCTTTCCACCGGATGCGTTCATGTGTCGCAGCGGTTCCTAAGTGAGAGAGGGTAATGCCAGGGAGAGAAAAACTCACAGATCCGCTCATGAATGCAGAGCGTGACGTCGAGATAGAAGTCACCCAACGTAGATGAGATGGTGCGGGCCGCCTTTGCTAAGAACGGGTCACCGCTGCCAAAGGAGGAGGATCACTGGAGGGTGCCGAGCGTCGTCGGCCTCGCCGTCGTTCGTTGTGGCCTTCCTTCGGTGGGGGGCGCCCCCACCCAGACACCGCTGTCAAGGTTGCGGCTGATGATGATGGCGTAGTCCTTGGACACCCTAGCAGAGGCACTGTTGTCAGGGTTGCGGCTAATGACGATGGCGCAATCCCTAGCGCCCCGGGGGAGGCGCTATTGTTAGGGTTGCTGCTGATCACGATGGCGCAGTCCCTGGACACCCCGGTGGAGGGCACCACAGTCACCGGCGTGGTGCTCGATGTTGCAGATGACGGCACCTTCAAGGATCCCGTGGAGAGGTAGGGCGTCGCCGATGGAGAGCGTGGCGCGACGACCATAGCAGTACCCGTAGTAGGGCTGGTCAAAGACTGTAATTGAATAAGTTTGTGGGGGAGCCCTCGAGTGAACAATCCTTTGAATTTAAGAGTACATTAGTCCTTTTCGTGATGAAGTCACTTTGTAAGCGGTGAATTTGTGCAAAAAATGAACAAATTTTCATCTTTTGTTATGGCAAACAGCTTTTCAACTTCCTCTTTTTGTAGAAGAGGTTTTGGTGCCCTCCGACCCTTCCCATGGTTCAGGTTGCAAAAACTAGCAATGCGGGCGAATCAATTTTGATCACGCTGGTGAGCAAGGAGGTCGTAGCCACTGGGGCGTGGGTTTCCCGTAGTCCTACCAGTTGTACTCAGAATTTGTTCCCGAAATCCTAGCCCTTAGGACTTGTTATGAGAAAAGTGAAAAACTTAGAGAGTGTTTGCAAAGGTGACACAGGAAGTGTTCGCAAGATAAATGTACTTATATCATTTATACCAGCCCCCGAGTGAGGTCCGACCCCTCACGATTTGCAGGGGTCGGATGTCACTAAAGATCGGGGATTTGTGAAGACAAAAACTGATAAGGGAAATTATGTGTTTATTAAGGGTAAAAACAGCGTAGCTGCTCAATGTTCTAGGCGTTGGTGAAGACCTTGCCGTCGATGGTTTTCCACTTGTAGGCGCCTGGTCGGAGTACTTCCACGACGACGTATGGCCCCTCCTAGGGTGGGGAGAGCTTGTGGCGGTCTTTATTGCTCTGCACGAGGCGGAGAACAAGGTCCCCGACATTGAAGGCTCGGTCCCACACCCGTCGGCCGTGGTACCGTCGTAACGCCTGCTGGTACTTGGCCGAATGGAGGAGGGCGATGTCATGGGCTTCGTCTAGTTGGTCCATGGCTTCTTGGTGGGATGCCTTGGCTCCCTGTTCATCGTATGCTATGATTCTTGGTGCTCCATAGTCGAGGTCCGTCAGGAGGACGACCTCGGAACCGTAGACCATGAAGAAAGGTGTGTAGCCAGTGGCCTAGCTGGGAGTTGTCCTCAGACTCCAGAGCACCGCGAGGAGCTCGACGACCCAGCGTGTGCCGAACTTGTTCAACCGGTTGAAGATCCTAGGCTTGAGGCCCCGTAGGAGCATACTGTTTGCGCGCTCGACCTGCCCATTCGTCCAGGGGTGCACGACGGCCGCCCAATCGACTTGGATGTGCTGTTCATCGCAGAATCAAATGAATTTCTTGTCGGTGAACTACGTGCCATTGTCTGTGATGATGGAGTTTGGTACTCCGAAATGATGGATGATGTCGAGGAAGAACAGCACAGCTTGCTCGAACTTGATTACAGAGATCGGCCAAGCTTCGATCCATTTTATGAACTTGTCTACAGTGACAAGTAGGTGGGTGTAGCCCCCGAGCGCCTTTTTGAGAGGCCCAACCAGGTCGAGCCCCCAGACCATGAAGGGCCATGCGATGGGGATCATCTGGAGTGCCTGGGCTAGGAGGTGAATCTACCGAGCGTAGTACTGACACCCTTCGTAGGTACGTATGATTTATTCGGCGTCGACTACTGCAGTGGGCCAGTAGAAGCCCTATCGGAATGCGTTCCCAACCAAGGTTCTCGGTGTGGCATGGTGACCGCAGACCCCACTATGGATGTTGCTTAGCAGAAGTTTTCCCTGTTCGACGGGGATACAGAGTTGTAGGATCCCGGTGTGGCTCTGTTTGTAGAGTTCACTCTCTACAAGAACGAAGGATTTGGCGCGACGTGCAAGCCGTCGAGCCTCCGTCCTGTCCATCGGCAGCGTGTCGTGGAGGAGGTAGTTGAGGTAGAGTGTTCTCCAGTCATCTAGAGGGTCGGCCTCTGTCGCTGTGTCCTCTTTGAGCTCCATGACACCAGGACCGGGTGGAGCCATCGGCTGGTCAGCCCCCAGGGCTAGATCAGATGGGCCATCATTGGCCCGTTCTGACCCTTCGTAGCGCACTGAGGGTTTGTGGTGGTCACTGGCGAAGACGCCCATTGGTACCGGTTCTTGACCGGACGCTGCCTTCGCAAGTGCGTCGGCTGCCTCGTTGAGGCGCCTTGGGATGTGATTGAGTTCGAGGCCGTCCAACTTGTCCTCCAGCCATCAGACTTCTTGGCAGTACGTAGTCATCTTGGCGTCATGGCAGGTTGACTCCTTCATGACTTGGTTAATGACTAGCTAAGAGTCACCCCGAATGTCGATGCGTCGGATGCCCAACTTGATGGCGATGCGTAGGCCATTGACGAGTGCTTCATATTTGGCCACATTATTTGATGAGGGGAAATGGAGCCGAACCATGTACCTCATGCGAACCCTGAGGGGTGATATGAAGACCAGCCCTACGCCGACGCCCTTTTTCATCAGCGATCTGTTGAAGTACATCATCCAGTACTCTTGATCGATGACCGCTGGTGGCGTCTGGACCTCAGTCCATTCGGCGATGAAGTCAGCCAACACCTGGGATTTGATCGCCATTCAGGAGGCATATGTGATGCCTTGATCCATCAGCTTAAGTGCCCATTTTGTAGTTCTTCCCGTGGCATCCTAGCTCTGGACAACCTCACCGAGGGGGAACGACATCACAACCGTCACAGGATGTGACTCGAAGTAGTGGCGCAGCTTCCTCTTAGTGATGAGGATGGTGTAAAGGAGCTTCTGGATTTGGGAGTAGAGGGTTTTGGAGTCGGATAGTACCTCGCTGATGAAGTACACAGAGCGTTGGACCTTGAGGTCGTGCCCCTCTTCCTCCCGCTCTACTACCAGGGTGGCTCTGACCACTTGCATGGTGGCCACTATGTATAGCAGGAGGGATTCTCTGTCATTTGGAGGAACTAGGACTGGGGGCCTTGTCAGGAGTAGTTTGACCATGTCAAGCACCTCCTGGGCCTTGGATGTCCACTCGAAGCGGTCGGCTTTCTTCAGGAGCCGATAAAGGGGAAGTTCTCGTTCGCCAAGGCGCGAGATGAAACAGCTGAGGGCGGTGAGGCACCCTGTGATTCGCTGAACCCCCCTTTATGTTCTGAATTGGGCCAATCCTTGTGATGGCTGAGATTTTCTCTGGGTTGGCTTCGATGCCACGCTCAGAGACGATGAAGCCGAGCAGCATACTCCTTGGGACCCTGAAAACGTATTTCTCAGGATTGAGTTTGATGCCATTTGCCAGGAGTTTCACGAAGGTTTGCTCAAGATCGGCAACGAGGTGGTCAGCCCATTTGGTAACTATGATGTCGTCAACGTAGGCCTCAACGGTCCGCCTGATGAGGTCCCCAAAACATCTGAGCATACATCGCTGGTATGTTGCCCCAGTGTTCTTTAGACCGAACGACATCGAAACGTAGCAGAACGATCTGAAGGGGGTGATGAAAGACATCGCGAGTTGGTCGGACTTTTTCATCATGATTTGATGGTAGCCAGAGTATGCATCAAGGAAGCAGAGGGTTTTGCACCCTGAGGTAGAGTCGACTATTTGGTCTATGCGTGGCAAAGGACGGGATTGGCTAACCACTCTAGGTGGTGTACGCCTTGTTGAGGCCTGTATAGTCAACACACATCCTCCATTTCCTGCTCTTCTTTCGTACAAGGACGGGATTGGCTAACCACTCTGGGTGGTGTACTTCCCTGATGAATCCGGTGGCCGACAGTTTTGCTATCTCCTCACTGATGGCCTTGCGCTTTACCTCGTCGAAGCGGCGCAGGTGTTGCTTCACCGGCTTGGAGCCTAGATGGATTTTCAAGGTATGCTCGGCGACCTCCCTTGAAATGCCTGGCATATCCGAGGGTTTCCATGCAAAGATGTCTTTGTTGTCGTGGAGGAAGTCGATGAGCGCGCTTTCCTATTCGGAGGAGAGCCTGGTACCAATGTGTACCGTTTTACCCTTGGAGCTACTGGGATCTATGAGGACCTCCTTGGAGCCCTCGGCCGATTCGAATGACCCGGTCGACTTCTTTGCATTGGGCGCTCCTTCGGTGACCTCTGCCTTGAGGGCGGCGAGTTCGCCGGAGGTGACGATTCCTATGGCGTGGCCGTAGCACTCGACCTCGCACTTATAGGCCCACTGGAAGGAGGTGCCGACGGTGATGACCCCATGGGGGCCCGGCATATTTAGCTTGAGGTATGTGTAGTTGGGGACAGCCATGAACTTCGCGTAGCATGGTCATCCCAAGACGGCGTGGAAGGTTTCGAGGAACCCAACCACCTCGAAGGTGAGGGTCTCAGTCCTGTAATTGAACTGATCCCCGAAGGTGATGGGCAGATCGATCTGTCCCAGTGGCATGGCCTGTTTCCCGGGCATGATGCCGTGAAAAGGCGCTCAGGTTGGGTGGAGGTTTGTCGAGCATCTTGGCATACATGATGTTGAGGTCGCTGCCTTCGTCCATTAGCACTTTGGTGAGCCGCTTTGGGTCGACGATTAGGTAGACAACAAATGGATACCTCCCTGGGTGTGGGATGGTATTCGGATGGTCGGTCCGGTCGAAGGTTATAGCGGACTCCGACCACCGAAGGAAGGGAGGTGTGGCCGGTTGGGCTGTGTAGACCTCACGGCGTGCGACCTTCTGATGGCATTTGGAGTTGTAGGCCGCCGATCCTCCGAAGATCATAAGGCAGCCGTTTGGTTTTGGAAAGGTGTCGTCCTTCTCCTCGGTGTCTTTCGTAGTGGGGGCGGGTTCCTTCCCCTACTCCCCTTTGTTGGAGCTTCTGGACAGGAATTTCCCCATGAGGCCGCAGTCCTTGAGTGGATGCTTTACGGGAAAGGCGTGGTTCGGGCACGGCCCTTCGAACATTTTTTTGAAGTGGTTCGGAGCGCCCTCCGTAGGCTTTCGACCACCCTTACGGTCAACGGCGGCCACGAGTGAGTCCTCGTGCCATTGCTTCTTATTCTTCCTTTTGGTGGAACAATTAGAGGTGCCTTCACCGGTACCCTCATCCCGCCTTGCCTTGCCTTTGAGGCAATCGAAGATCGCTCCGACCGCCTCTTTGCCAGAGGCATGGTTGGTGGCGATGTCCAGGAGTTCCTTGGTGGTCCGTGGGCCCTTGCGTCCCAGCTTACAAACCAGGGATTCGTAGGTCGTCCCAGACAGGAAGGCTCCTATCACGTTGGCGTCGGCGATGTTAGGGAGCTCGTTGCACTGCTGGGAGAAGCACCAGATGTACCCGTGGAGGGTCTCACCGGCCTTCTGACGGTAGTTCTTGAGGTCCCATGGGTTCCCAGGGCGTTTGTACATGCCCTGGAAGTTTCCCACAAAGATCTCCTTTAGATCCGCCCAACTCTGGATTGCATTGGACAGCAGGTGTTCCAACCATGCCCAGGCTAAATCGGCCAAGAACAATGGAAGGTTGTGGATAATGAAGTCATCATTATTCGCACCACCGGCTTGACAGGCGAGCTGATAGTCTTCAAGCCAAAGTCCGGGATTTGTCTCCCCAGAGTATTTAGGGATGTTGGTAGGTGGTCGATACTATTTTGGAACTGCAGCGTTGAGGATGTGCCGGCTGAAGGCCTGAGGACCTAGCAGGCCGGGGCTTGGGCTCTGGTCCTCGCCGCTGTTGTAGCGTCAGCCGCGTTGAGGATGATAGCCATGGTGGGCTCCTTCCCTCGTGTCGTTGTGGGTGCGTTTGCGGGCATCGAGGGTGCTGCGTGCGTCGCAGTTGTGGCCGAGACGTTGATGTACCAGGATTGCAGCGCGCTGCCCACCGCCTTGCGGTGCTTGGTGGACCGATGCATCCTTGGCAGGGCACACCGAGGGGATACGCTGGCTGGCGTTGGGCTTGCGTCGCCGAGACAGCGAGCTCTCCGCCTGCTGCGTTGCCGCACATTCAAGTAGCGTGCGAATCTCACGGTGGACCCAATGATCCTCGGGCATCGTGACCTCTACAAGGCCATGAGGTAGGGCTATTGCGGCGGCGATGTTCTGGCTTGCCCGGACGAAGTGAGGAAGGGTTGCACCACCGGCGATGATCCTTTGGTTTACGTCGCGGGCCACGGCGCGTGCGTGTCCACCATCTCCGTGACGCTTGATCTCCTCATCGACCTCCACGTACTCCCGAACAAGCTATTGTCCGGCTTCATCTATTTCCCGCTTTTGGGCTCTCAGCTGCTCCACCCCTACATGAGGTGGGGCTGCTGCTCCCCCTTTGGTTCCATCGCCAAGGTTGCCTATCAGGGTGACCTCCTTCTTGGAGAAGCTTTCGACGTGTCCCTCGGAGGTTTCCGCCATGAAGCATTCCGGGAGGGATGATGGCTCCCCCTGTCGGAGTCAGAGCCAGAGTCCAACCCCGGACCTTCCGCGAGGAGGCCATGGAGGCATTCTATTATGCTTTTGATCATCCCCACGAACTCGTTGTTCATAGGGGGCGAGATCATGCGCTGGGCCACAAGGTGGCTTACGGTCGCCGTGGCGTTGCGGAGACCGAATGGAAACGTCATCGAGGCGCTCCATGTAGAGCATTCCGGAGAGAGGGTGAGGCAGCGCGGGGCCTCCTGGATAGCTGGGGTCCAAGGGAGATGCCAGGCTGGCACACAAGCCTCCGGTAGCCGGAGCCAATGGAAGGGAGAGATTGGATGGTGAGATGCGCCAACGCCAACTCTCCTTCCACCGTGACGATGAAGTCCAGGTCACCAAAACGCACGTGTGCGCCCGGGACCCAGCTAATTGTGTGGTTAGCCATCCGAGGACTGATTTGGAACACATAAAGGCCCCTACCTGGCACGCCAACTATCGGTGTTTCGAACAAACACCGGCTAGTAAATTTATAATTGTTGCGCGTTAGGCCTGGATGGTGCACTAAAGGACACGAAATTTATACTGGTTTGAGCCGAACGTCCCTACGTCCAGTCTGCTACTGCTCATGTTATTAGTACCGAAAAAGGTTCATAGTAGGGGGTACAAACGGTCGAGAGAGGGACGGGTCCCAAGTCTCTGATGGAATGGTCGAAAGGTTGCCGAGAGCTTAGTCGCTGCTCAGCTGTGCATGATATGTGTTGTTGAATCGTATCGATTGATCTCACTATGAGTTGTTCCGTCCCCTTAGCGGGGTTCCTTGCCCTTCCTTTTATAGACCAAGGGGGGGGGGAGGGGTTACATGTTGGAGAAAGGAGAAAAACCAGAGGCCAAGGAGCCCCTCTGATGGTGTTGGGTCCTCCTTTTCCGCTGAGCCAGCCTTGCTGACATGGCTAGTCGGTGTTAGGGATGGGCATGTTCACCGGACGCCTGTGTGCTGATGACGCCATGCCCTTACCTGATCAGCAAGTGGTCACGTCCTGTCCTGCCCCCCGGGTGGCATGTCGGACAAGGGTGTTGACCTGTAGCCCTATGGGGGGCGGACGGCGCGGTGATTGTACGTTCGTCACTGTAGAGGGCACAAGTCTCTTCTTGGATCGTAGTGGTTGTCATATGTTTATGTCAGGTTCTGCGCTCGAGGGCTGAAGGCGGCGCCTACAACACTATTCGGACTCTGCCATGCCTGGAATGGTCTAAAGTGCCCATCCCGTCGTACCCTGACGGTACTTTCCTGCAGCGGTGTAGGGCATGGTCCTTAGTTCTGCATTTGACTCGAATGTCATGTCGTACCCTGTGCTCATCATTATGAAGGAGCAGGGTGTACTTGCCCGGCGAGGCGGAGTCTGCTCTCGGCCATCGGGCAAGGTGGAGCCTATCCTCAGCCGTCGGGCGAGGTGGGACCTACCCTTGAACATCGGGCGAGGTGGAGCTTGCCCTCGGGGGTCGGGCGAGGCAGAGCCAGCCCTCAGGGGTCGGGTGAGGTGGAGCCCTCCCTCAGGGCTCGGGGGTCGGGAGAGGTGGAGCCAACCCTCGGACGTCGGGCAAGGCGGAGCCTAGCCCTCGGAGGTCGGGCGAGGCAGAACCAGCCCTTAGCCGTTGAGTGAGGCGGAGCCCGCCCTCGGATGTCGGACGAGGCACAGCAAGCCCTTACCCATCGGGCGAGGCGGAGCCTAGCCCTCGGAGGTCGGGCAAGGCAAAACCAGCACAAGAAGCGTAGTAGCGTTCTCGTCTGATTGGAAGTGTCAACGTTCGATGGTCATTAGTTCCACCTCATTAGGTATCCCGGTATTAGGTCCCCGACAAGTATCATCAGTGTTCATCATATATTCCGTAAGGGTTCCAAGGCCGCTTGTGACCGTGAGCGCGGCTGATATACCAATTTTACACTCTACAGAGGTTGTATATTTTCACTGTGAGTTATGATTTACCCTTTTGCCCAAGGTCACGAGCCTCTTGACCCACTACCAAGGAAGGTCAGCAGGGTTCACTATGAAGCCTTTTAAAGGTTCGTCTAACAAGTTAGGGCCACTAAGGTTTCCCCATCAATAAGAATGAACCCCCCTCCAAGGAGTGACTAACAAAATACAAAGAAACCAAAGTGACCCTCTTGGCAGACCGAGATCATACAAATCGGAGCCCCTCTTGCGCCATAAAGGTAACCACTAACAAGCTAGAAAAGGTCCTCATACTGAGCTAAAGTCAGAGCCATATAGCCCTCACAGCTGTAATGTAAGTCTCGGAAGATCACTTATAGATAAGTCCTTAGGGAGAGAAATCTAGAGCACCATAAAACAACCCAATGCTCTAGCCCCCTGATTCCATATTGCTAAAAAGCATCTTTTAAATGTTTATTGCATATACCATTAGTCAAGTTACATGATCATGGTTGTAGTTGAGCACTAGCATCATACTACCCAATGCAATACCCCATAGGTAACAAGGTACAAGGTACAAGGTACAAAGTACTAGGGAATCCTTAGTGGTAGTCAAGGTAAAAACATGCAGTATGAATTAAATGATTAAAGGTGTATAGGATAACAAGGAAGATCCCATGCTATACTTGCCTTAAACTAAGATCCTTCTTCGAGTCCAAAACTGCAAAGATCTGCTTCTTGATTCACCACGTATAACTCACCGACTCGTCTTCATCCTTTGGCCTCCCGTACAGCCACCACACGGCCATGGCAACAGCAGCTGTGCAGGGGTGGACTCGACTTGTTGCAAAAAAGGAGAAGATGGCCAGGCTGGGCAGCGCGGCAGCGGCGGCGACGGCGACGGCGTCGGCGACGACGAGAGGAGAAAAATCTAATTTCCTACACGAGGGATTTCCCAAACTAGGGGCTCCCCATACGGTAGTTTTGTTGTGCTTTACCTAAGGGGTTGGTACATATTTATTGGAAGAAAAACTCCCCACATCTACATCAACTAGCAATATGGTACTAATTGATGTTGCACCATCCACCTGCACTAATGGGCCAAAATAAACATTAAAGCCCATTAGTTAATAAAGACATGTGCCTTTAGGATTTATTAGGATTATTGCACATGGGCTTTGAGAGTTGGTTGGAAAATGAGATATATTATTTATTTTCGGAATTAATTAATTTTGAGAATAAAATAATTCTAGAAAAGTCTAGAATTGATATTTAAGCCACGAAAAATACTCCGAGACCTCCGAAAATTTGGGGAAAATTCCCAGAGACACTTTGGAACATGATGAACCCAAATAAAGTATTTGGAGCTCATGAAAAGGTTGTTGGGAACATAAAACATAAAGATTAAGGTGAAGGAGGTAGAAATTAAATTCTAGAAAGAAGCTAGAAAATTCCAGAGATAGATATTCGTCTCCCAAATGTATTTAAAAAACACATATTTTACACATAGAAACACAAGGTGCGACCGGCATGAATGCAACAAACACATTTCTACCTTAAGATAAATTTTAATCTAATGAAAATTTATTATTTCCCCATGTTTTCATGAGCATAAAAATATAAAATTAAATCATTTTAGCTCTATTTCAAGAGAAGCAAATTTTAGGGTGTTATAATTCTACCCCCCTTAAGATGAATCTCGTCCTCGAGATTCAGAAGATAGTGATAAAAGAGATACAGATTCTCCGCCTTTGGATACTTCTTTACTTCCTCGCGTAGTTCCATCGTCTTGATAATGATCCCACCTTACTTAGTATAACCGTTAATCTTACTCAAAATAACATGCTAAACTAATTCCCAGATTCTGACAGGTACTCCAACAATACTCAGGTAACTCCAATCACTAGGTCACCTTTCCTATAATACCAATTCTCTTTCTTAAAATATCCACCTTCCAACGAAGCCTGACTATTTTCTTGGTCAGAAAGAGAATGTACCACCAATCTTCAAAACATTAATGATTCCGGTTAAGTTACTCGAACTTGGATTTCAATTCTTAGCCATTGGTGTCACCCGAACCTTCTTAGCACAACTCTCCATTTCTAAGGGCATCGTCCATGACTTCGCTTCTCGAAGTGATAGCACTTTTCCAAGTCATAATCAATCTCATTCCAAGGAGGATATCACAAGCTCAAGACCAACTTGGTGAAGATGTTTTGTATATTCTTGTGATCCTCCTAGATGTCACTTTTCTTCCAAAAAGACAGTACTTCCAAGTGAAGCACCAGAACATATGAAACCTTTGTCTTGCAACTTATTTTGCTTGGCTACCCCCCCTAAATAAAAGATCAACTAGGGGACACAAGAAGGGTAGCTTGCACCTTCTTCTAGATGAGCTAACTAGTATCAAGACATTCTGTCATCCCAATGATACTCTCATGCAGGGCAAGAACAAAAAATCTGAAATTATTCGCGGGATGAAAAATAGAAGGGCAGTAAAATAGTTGTAACTCTCATTCAACTAATCCAATAATATTGTAGCTTAAACCGCTGGAAAGCTTATCGACTCCTTCACAACTTCCTTATAGAATACTTTTCCAAATTTTGCAGTCCAGGTAGCCAAAAATAGTGCACAACAGAAACTACTCCAGCTTTTAAACAGCACGGTTGCATTGTCTTGTGATTTTCATAATTCCTTAACCAAACCAGATATGAGGGCAATTCTTGAGGTCACAGAAAGATATCGAAGTCTACTATTGTCCAAAATTTTCTCATAATTTTTGGTAGTCCAAAAACAGAGATATAAGCCAATGAGTATAGGCTATTCTAAAAAGACAGGATAGGGAAACAGAAGAAAACCGTAACCCAACTATTTATTTCACTAATCCTTATACCTTAGGCCTATAAGCTAAATGAAATTGCGGGAACACCCAACAAGATCATTTCAATCATTACAAATATGCAAAACAATTATAAGCATAATGATAATTCAACAAGCAATAAAGATGCACAATTCAATCATGGACTCAACTTGCAATACTATCATCCTTATTGTACTAGGGATAACAATTCTAAGATTCATCTTGAAATTACGCAAGAAGGTGGTGAGGGACAGTTCTAAAAGTATATCAAATCAAGGAGTGAAGATGAGAACAAAGACTTCAAAATAAGCACCAAGGTAGAGATGAATAGCAATGGTAGAGATATAGTAGAGAATAAAATATCAAGGTTCATAGAGCAAGGGTTTTTGTAGCAACTTCTAAATCTTAAAACGACAAGTTTCTACTAGGCTTACATCCTACAGTTAGCATTGCTCTGATACCACTTTGTAGCTCCCGGTTTTAAGAACAAAACCAGATATGCACCATATGTGAGCCTAGAAAGTCAAATCTCACATATATCTACAAATAAGGGTAATATTAATAGACAATGCTTAAATACATAACATGTTAGTATAAAGAATATAATCTCAGAGTATAGACAGCAGAAAGACAACTCCGATCTTCAGGCGAAGACTCAAAATCCACACGGACAACTAACTGGTTGACCACAAGCCTAATTCCTCTAAACTCTAGCAATCTGGTACCCATCTAGGATTTTTATCCAAATAATTGAAAAATAAACCAAGCGTAAGTATATGTCGTACTTAATAAATATAACATGGGGTTCATGATGCTCAAAAGGCTGACACTAGTTTAACTGTGATTAGCTTTTAATGAGTCATCTTTTAGCAATTGGGTGGCAACAAGTTTATTCACAAGCCCATATAAACACATGATCAAGTAAACATGAATAATGAATAGCATAAACAGTAATCATTAATGAGCATCTTTATCATCAGTATCATCAGTGTTCATCATCTATTCCGTAAGGGTTCCAAGGCCACTCGTGACCATGAGCGTGGTTGATATACCGGTTTTACACTCTACAGAGGTTGTACACTTTCACTGTGAGTCGTGATTTACCCTTTTGCACAAGGTCATGAGCCTCTTGACCCACTACCAAGGAAGGTCGGCAGGGTTCACTATGAAGCCTTTTAAAGGTTCGACTAACAAGTTAGGGCCGCTAAGGTTTTCCCATCAATAAGAATGAACCCCCCTCCAAGGAGTGACTAACAAAATACAAAGAAACCAAAGTGCACCCTCTTGGCAGGCCGAGATCATACAAATCGGAGCCCCTCTTGCGCCATAAAGGTAACCACTAACAAGCTAGAAAAGGTCCTCATACTGAGCTAAAGCCAGAGCCATATAGCCCTCACAGCTGTACTGTAAGTCCCGGATGATCACTTACAGATAAGTCCTTAGGGAGAGAAATCTAAAGCACCATAAAATAGCCCAATGCTCTAGCTCCCTGATTCCATATTGCTAAAAAGAATCCTTTAAATGTTTATTGCATATACCATTAGTCAAGTTACATGATCATGGTTGTAGTTGAGCACTAGTATCATACTACCCAATGCAATACCCCATAGGTAACAAGGTACAAGGTACAAAGTACTAGGGAATCCTTAGTGGTAGTCAAGGTAGATACATGCAGTATGAATTAAATGATTAAAGGTGTATAGGACAACAAGGAAGATCCCATGCTATACTTGCCTTAAACTTAGATCCTTCTTCGAGTCCAAAACTGCAAAGATCTGCTTCTTGATTCACCACGTATAACTCACCGACTCATCTTCATCCTTTGGCCTCCCGTACAACCACCACACGGCCATGGCAACAGCAGCTACACAGGGGTGGACTCGACTTGTTGTACGAAGGAGAAGATGGCTGGGCTGGGCAGCGCGGCGACGACGGCGACGGTGACGGCGTCGACGACGGCGAGAGAAGGAGAAAAAAACTAATTTATTACACGAAGGATTTCCCAAACTAGCTGGGGCTCCCCATATGGTAGTTTTGGTGTGCTTTGCCCAAGGGGTTGGTACATATTTACTGGGAGAAAAACTCCCCACATCTACATCAACTAACAATATGGTACTAATTGATGTTGCACCATCCACCTGCACTAATGGACCTAAATAAACATTAAAGCCCATTAGTAAATAAAGACATGTGCCTATAGGATTTTATTAGGATTATTGCACATGGTCTTTGAGAGTTGGTTGGAAAATGAGATATATTATTTATTTTCGGAATTAATTAATTTTGTGAATAAAATAATTCTAGAAAAGTCCAGAATTGACATTTAAGCCATGAAAAAATACTCCGAGACCTCCGAAAATTTGGAGAAAATTCCCAGAGACACTTTGAAACATGATGAACCCAAATAAAGTATTTGGAGCTCATAAAAAGATTATTGGGAACTTGGAACATAAAGATTAAGGTGAAGGAGGAAGGAATTAAATTCCAGAAAGAAGCTGAAAAATTCCTAGAGATAGATATTCGTCTCCTAAATGTATTTAAAAAAACACACATTTTGCACATAGAAACACAAAGTGCGACCGGCATGAATGCAACAAACACATTTATACCTTAAGATAAATTTTAATCTAAGGAAAATTTATTATTTTCTCATGTTTTCATGAGCATAAAAATATAAAATTAAATCATTTTAGCTCTATTTCAAGAGAAGCAAATTTTAGGGTGTTACGGCACACCACGTTAGCTTGATGTTTATGTATTCTTCTTCTGTAAGATGTATGGTATGTGCTTGATTATCATCGCATTTTGCATGAAACTTAACAGTATCCAAACGACTTTGATATATCAAATCATAAACTCTTTTCTGTAGATACTCATCCAATTTACGGTCAGCTTGTCTCACATCAGCTCAACTTACCTTGAACACTCTCTACATACATAAAGAGGAAAATTTAGGTATTTAAAGTCAAATAGTAGAGAAAAAAAGGTACAGAATGGTTAGTTTCATTACCCAGAATTCACACTTGACTAGTTTTGCATATGTTATTCCAGTGTTATCCTTTTTGCAAAAATAATCATACCACGACATTGCTGCCCGTCTTTCAACAAGTCTGCCTTCGTCATCACGGATATCGACCATACCCGGGTACAGCCGTTCGATAATAACTCCAACTTGTGAACCATACTTGTAGTCTCTAGGGTTGTAGTTCACATAGGTGAATTGACTGTAACAAAGAATAGATTATCATTTGGAGGCAAATTGAATATCATGAAAAATAGTATATAGGAAAATAATGGTATAATATTGAACGAACATATATTATCTAGATATCATGTGCATGTCCTAGTACCACAAACATCTACAGGTTGTAGACTAGTTACAAAAGGGTTTCAGCAGTGAAAAAATGATAAATATTGAACCAACAGTGCACATCCTAGTACTAGTAACACACTGGAGGTAGCAGAAATAGTAGCAAAAATGTTTTAGCATATACGCACCGGGTACCCACAGGCTTTAGCATAACCCTCTCATTAGGTGGAGGCACTCTAAATTATGTCAAATTTCTTTTCCCTCACCCTCTTGCCTTTTTTGGAGGTTCATCCCTAACCAATAAAGATCCACTTGCACCATCATTGGAGTCAAGACAACCACCGGTGCTCATTTGTGTGTCGATTTGATCATCAGCGACTCTTTGTGAGTTGACGGTGCCAATATCAGCATTTGTTCCATGAGAGTTCCCACTAGTGGGTCTTTGAGAGTTGGCAGTGCCACCATCAACATTGATATCTTGAGAGTTCCCATTGGTGGGTCTTTGAGAGTTGGCAGTGCCACCATCAGCAATGGTCCTTTGAGAGTTCCCGCTCATGGGTCTTTGAAAGCTGGCAGTGCCACTATCAGCATTGATCCCTTTGGAGTTCTCACTGGTGACTGAGCATGGCCTTTTTTTTGCAAGCCCCCTGTGTCGAAGCCCGTACATGTCCTGCATAAAGATGGCAACGGGTAAAATCCGCGCGGATACTAGCCCTAGATATCCATACCCACGAGCAAAAATCCGTGCCCGCGCCCGCGCCCGTTAACCGTCAAGGGTAGAAAACCATGCCCGTGCCCGCTATCCGCGGATATCACATGCCCGCGGGCACACCCGTATACCCGCAAAAATGAAGCAACAAAGCACCCAACCATATCTTAATAGCAAGTAAGAAACAATATATCAAAAAATAAACGTCTATATCTCAACATTAGATAAAGTATGACACATTGACCATACAAGAGTCATCAAAAGTCTACATTAGTGTATCTCAAGTCATCACAAATTAACATGAATAAAGACATACAACCGTATATAGACTTATAGGGTCATTGGCGCGGGTCTAGCGGGTTTGCGGGTGCGGATATCATTTTTCCATGCCCACGAGCAAATATCCATCGGGTTTAGAATCACATCCATGCCCGTGCCCGTGGGCACAAACTTAAACCCATATCCATGCCCATCGGGTTTTCTATCCACGGGCACGCGGATATTTTGTGCCCGTTGCCATCTTTAGTCCTGCATTATTACAAAATGTAGATTAGAGAGCACATATTTTAGAGGAACAACACAAATACAATAAATGAAACCTGAATGTTAGATGAAAAGAGCGCAAATTTTAGAGGGACAACACAAATACAATAAGCGAAAACTGAATGTTAGATGAACATGCATCCAACAACACAAACAACTTCCAGCAGAGGTAGTAAACATTTAGCAACACATACAACTTCTAAAAGAGGTAGTAAACATTCAGCAGTACATTACTACTAGCAGTACATTACTTAGTAGGACAACCAAATTTATTTTAAGAAAACAGTAATCTAAAAATCATCTGGGTCATTAGGTGCATATTCAGGCAGATCATCTGGGTCATTAGGTGCATATTCAGGCAGATCATCTTGGTCATCTTCTCCATCTCCATCAGACTCTAGATCATCCATATCTTCATCTTGAGCTTCAGTATTCAATTTGGCCAAAAATTCGAGACCAGCTGGATTGGTTATCTCATCAGAGACAATTGGAACTATGTTGTCTAGTTCAGCCCCTAAATCAATGACAAAAGAGCCTGGCAGCCCATCCTCTTGATAGAATGACACTTCTGTTGGCTCATTAGGAGGATTTGAGTCATCATTGGTGTCATTTGGCGGAATATAGTTCCGTGGAGACACAATATATACAACCCACCAATCCATTAGGTCCGATTTTCTAAGGGGCCAAAAATAAGTTAACTAGTGTCAACAAACTAGGTATAAAATATACTAGGACTCAAGGTTGAACATGCGCGTACTGGAAGAATTCGTCCATCTCCGGCATGTTTGTCAAAATGTATAAAAAAGCAGCCTCATACTTCTCTTTTGGCAGCTCATGAACACCCCGAGGGCTCATGAAACGGCCAGGGACTTGAAAAAGTCCAAGGTCGCATGAACTTTTGAAGGTAGCAGCACCATCATCATAGCGAGAAATCTTGCTTCTAATTGACCGAACTTGGGACTAAAAAAGAGAGTGAGGAAATTTGTTGCCTCCTCAACTAATTGAGCCTCAACAATGCAGCCCTCAACACGTGCCTTATTTTGTACTTTGGCTTTAAGTTTTTGGATTTTCCTACATGAACCCAAGAAAGCATTAAGAGAAGGCTATTTTTGCTAAAGACTTAGTACATCAAGTTATGTTTTTTTACCTCTCATATGGATAATTCCAACGGGATTGTATAGGCCCTCCTAGTCGAGCCTCACGAGGAAGATGGATTATTAAATGTTGCATAGGATTGAAGAAACTAGGAGGAAATATCTTCTCTAGTTTGCAAATAAGAACAACTTGTTGCTCTAATGAACATATGGTATCCTTGCTCAACTCTTTGGCACACAATTTCCTATATAGAAAGCTAAGCTCAGCCAAACACAACCATATGCTATTAGGAAGAAATCCACGGAATGCAACAGGGAGCAATCGCTCCATGAATATGTGGTAATCATGGCTCTTTAGGCCTAAGATCTTCTTTTGTAACAAATTAACCCCTCTTCTAATGTTGGCTGCGTAGCCATTAGGAAACTTAAGTTCTTGAAACCATTTAAGAATTATTGGCTTGTCATCCTTACTAATACAAAATGGAGCTCGTGGCCTGTCCCAATTCCCATTTGCCTTCAACTTCAAATGTTGTGATGGACGATTACAAATATCAGCTAAATCTTTCCTTGCCTTGGCATTATACTTAGTCTTGTCTGATACATCAAAGCAAGTATACCAAATAGCTTCAGCTACATTTCTCTCATTGTGCATCACATCAATGTTGTGTGGCAGCAACAATTTTTTAAAATATGGAAGTTGCCAAAGGTCAGAAACATGGGTCCAATTGTGCAATTTACCATAGTTTTTCTTGTCATTTATGAATTTGCTCATTTGGGCAAAGATTTCCTCCCCTGTTAAAAGCCTTGGAGCCTCATCAAGAACCACTGTGTCCTTACGAAATGCATTACTTTGGAATCTGAATTCATGGTCTATAGGTAAGAAACGTCTATGGCAATCAAACCAGCAAGCCTTGTGACCATGACGAAGTGTAAATGCCTTACTATCACTTAAGCACATTGGACATGTAAGCCTAACATGTGTGCTCCAACCAGCAAAGTTGCCATAAGCAGGGAAATCATGGACTGACCATAAATAGGCTGCTCGCATTTTAAAAGTTTTCTTGATTGAAGTATCCCAAGTGTCTACCCCTTCCCACAAACTCACTAATTCATCAACTAAAGGTCGCATTAGAAAGCCTGGTTTCTTTCTAGGATATTCAGGACCTGGGATCACAGGGGAAAGAAATATGTATTCTGATTTCATGATTGTGCATGGTGGAAAATTCAATGGGGGTAACAAACACTGGCCAACAAGAGTAAGGTGCTGCCATGAAACCAAACGGGGTAAAACCATCTGTTGTAAAAGCAAGACACACATTTCTAGGTTCACTAGCAAAGTCTGGAAAGTCTTCATCAAACTTTTGCCACGCTTCTCGATCACAAGGGTGCACCATTTTGCCAGAAGTGCATGGCTTGTGAGACCGCAATAGCTCTGCCGTGTTCTTATGCAAATATAACCTCTGCAGCCTATCTGTGATGGGAAGGTACCGCAACACTTTATGTAGCACTCAGCCATTACCTTCTTCATAGCGAGACAAACCACAAACATCACACTTGTCTTTGTTTTTATTATCTTTGTAGTAAAACATGCAGTTATTATAATAGACATCAATTTTGACATATGCCATACCAAGACCCTCAAATAGCTTCTTTGACTGATAGTTCTTGGGCAACATAGATTCTGGAGGCAATAGTTCATGGATTAATTCTAAGTTTGCCTCAAAGTGTCCAATTGACATGTTATACTGTGCTTTCAATGTCAATAGGCGTGCCATAGCAGATAGGGATGAGTGTGATGTATTCTCATGTACTAATTGGTCAACGTTTTGAACCATCCTATAAAAAGCTCGAGCATAGGAAGGTGGCTGCTCATCAATTGGTGGTGGATGGTCACCAACTAGGCTGGCCAACATTTCATCCATGTGGTCAGTTTCAGAAAAACTGTCATCATGTCCACCTTCAACATGGGTACTATCAAGTCTCTCACTAGGGCTGGACAAAATACTCGCGGCTCGCCAACTCGCTCGACTCGTGGCCGGCTCGACTCAGTTTGGCTCGGCTTGTTTTAACTTTTTCACGAGCTGACCTGGAAGTCTAGCTCGCTGTTTTAACGAGCCAGCTCGCGAGCTGCTCACGAGCTGAAACAAGTTGAGGCCTATCAGCCCACGACCATGAATCCAAAAGATGATGATGCTGACCTAGAAATGTCAACCTATTCTATTGGTATGTAATCCTTATTTTCAGCTGTTTCATATGGATTTTGATTTTATAATTGCCGTGGTACTTAAATGTTGATTTATGGATTATTTTCTAGGGAGAAGATGATGATGCTGATATTGAATTTATGGACTTTTCTAAGTCTGTGGTGGTAAGCAACTAGTAAGTATGCTTGAACTGCATGGATCATAGATAGACCAACTATGTTGCATGGTTGATACTTTTGATGAACCTGATGTGTATTAATCATGTATGGTTGCATAATACTGGACGTGACCTTCTAGAATTAATGTAGCATAAACATTATAAACATGTGTCCTTTTTTTGTAGTAGCTCGCGAGCTAAACGAGCCGAGCTAAGCTGCGCCTCTAGCTCGTAATATTAACAAGCTGAGCCGAGCTGGCTCGTTAGCCTAACGAGCTAGCTCGAGCTGGACCGAGCCGAGCCAAGCTGGTGCTGTCCAT
Organism: Miscanthus lutarioriparius; assembly: GCA_904845875.1. Classification (NCBI taxonomy): domain Eukaryota; kingdom Viridiplantae; phylum Streptophyta; class Magnoliopsida; order Poales; family Poaceae; genus Miscanthus; species Miscanthus lutarioriparius. The sequence goes on along the minus strand of CAJGYO010000017.1, from coordinate 53,821,225 downwards.
ATTTTGTAGTCTTCCTTAAAGCCAACTCTACACAAGTGCATCTCTACTGTTAACCTACTGTGCCTAAGACAATTGCGACATACCGTGCAAGAACACTTAATGGTGCCATCTTCAACTAGATTAGGCATAGAGAATGCACGATCCAAAAATTGGTTGGTGTTTTCTATCCAATCATTAGAGGGAGGCTATGTACGGGACCAACCAGTGTACATCCACTCACGTTCCGCCATTCTTTTTCTTCTGCTTTTATTTAAAAAAAATCTGATTTTAGATACAGAAGAAATTCACACGGCTATCAAACAAAGACCAACACTATTTTCAACAGATTTACCAAACAATCCGATACAATCAAATCCCAGCAGCGAGCAGTCAGCCATAAACAACATTATTGTAAAAAAAAATCTAATTTTAGATACAGAAGAAATTCACACGTATATCAAACAAAGAACAACACTATTTTCAACAGATTTACCAAACATTCCGATACAATCAAATCATGACATTTGCATATATACAACAGCGAGCAGTCAACCATAAACAACATTATTGTTCTACAGATTCACCATACAATCGAACATGTGGGAATGATATTCTAATATACATAGAACACAAAACTTGATTCTCAGTATATATGGATCAATGCAAAATTGATAATGAACATAGCATAGCGTCAGTTAAGTTCATATATGAGGCAAATGTTGCATTTAGTACCAGTCTACCAGATCTTGTAAAATTGACCCTAGACACAACATAGATTATATACTCCTGATTAAGTTCCCTTCAACACTAAGCAAAACACGGTGTGACATGCATCAAGCATCCTCATATGGGTAGACCACAGCACAGAAAATTTGGGGGAAAAGATGAAGCTTTATTAACTCGCTCCGATTGGAAGCAGGAAGCGCAGATCGGCGCAAGGCAGGACCGTGTCTCCTCCAAGCTCGGCTCGGCGTCACTGCTGCGTTCTCCTCCAAGCCTAGCTCGGCGTCGCTGCTGCCTTCTCCTCAAAGCTTTGACGGAGGTCAAGGGTGGAGGCGACCTGAGGGATGGCTGACTAAATCCAGGGCGCCGGCGGCCTGAAAGGTGACGGACCTCGGGCCTGGATCTGACCTAGGGCGGCGGCGGCCTGAGAGCATGGTGGGGTTCCCACCGGACGGCGGCAGCGGCATGGCTCCTGCTAGGCGTCAGCGGCGGCCGGAGAGGACGGCGTGGCAGCCGGCTAGGCCGGCGGCGACAGGGGCGGCTGGGGTGCCATGGCCATGTGGATTGCGGACGGCGGCAGGTCTTTTCTGCAATTGGGAAAGAGCTAAGCGGATGACGCCGCGACTGGAGCTGAGGCGCGACTGGAGGAGGGTTACGGGGATGGGAGTGTCGGGCTGTATGTTGGGCCAAAAAAAAGGGCGGCTGAGCACGGGCTGTTTTCCTCATAGGCGTGAATGCCAAACGAAGCGCGGGCTGTGGCGCGAAGTGATTTTTTTCCACCAAAACGAGGACCATACCTATGCGTGCATAGCAATTTTCATGAGAGTTTAACATCACGAAAATTATAATTTCCAGGCAGTGTCCGAAACCGTCTCACGAAAATAAGTTTTCGTGGCGGGGTATGCATCCACCCTCATGAAAATGATTAATTTCGAGTTTCTGGTAGTTCAGTGTGCAGGGACTTCAACACTACCACAAGGCTGAACCCCAAGCTCTCCCTCGCTGGCTCCATGAGGGACATCGCCAGAAGGAGCTTCAACAGGCGGGCGTCGTCTACAGGGACGTGCCACGACGAGCTCCACACTGCCAAGACAATGGAGACGGCCATTAGCTGCCAACCTCGTTTCTTTGCGTCATCAGCTGATCTCGCACTAATCTTTATTATGCTTTCTGGGTCGTTAAGTTACCCTTGTCATGCATTTGCACTTTTTTCTCCTTCTCACTGGTTAATTTATTTTCAGAGTAACTTTGTATTTGTCTTTGACTAGGTGTTTTAATGCGTACATGTTCTGTGTAATCCTGTCCTTTAGTTAAGTAAATACTAGCATTGTTGGTTTAATTGTATCCTTTCTTATCTTATCTTATCTTATCCTAATAACATTAAAAAGTATTTCAACTATAAAGTTGTACTCGGATTTTTATCAAAAACGAGTTCTCAGCATGAGCCCTCTCTGCGGGGCGACTGGGCATGTTCCTCCTCTCTAGGGGCCTCATCTCACAGGGATCTGCACGTAAGGGGACGTCGGCGGCGGACCTCCCACATCAGTGGAACCCTGGGGGGTGGTGTATGACCTGGGGGCAAATTCAATAGCAGCGTAACGAGGGCCATCAGCTGCCAGCCTCACTTCTTTGTGTGATCGGCTGATCTCGCATTAATCTTTATTATGCTTTCTGGGTCGTTAAGTTACCCTTGTCATGCATTTGCACTTTTTTCCACCTTCTCACTGGTTAATTTATTTTCGAGTAACTTTGTATTTGTCTTTGACAAGGTGTTTTAATGCGTGCATGTTCTGTGTAATCCTGTCCTCTGGTTAAGTGCATTGTTGGTTCAATTATATCCTTTCTTATCTTATCTTATACCCAAATAATATTAAAAAGTAATTCAACTATAAAGTTGTACTCGGATTTTTATCAAAAATGAGTTCTCAGCATGAGCCCTCTCTATGGTGCGACCGGACGAGTTCATCCTTTCTGGGGGCCTCGTCGCTGGGATCTGTAAGTAAGGGGACGTCCGCGGCGGACCTCCGGCATCAGCGGAAGCCTGGCGGTGGTGTATGACCTAAGGGAAAATTCGACAGTTGCATATCGAGGTGGGTCATCTTCATAGGGGGACGGTAGAAGTCGGTTTCCTCTCATTTCGCTGGTTCATTTAGGAGGGGAGGACATGATTTAGTGCGTGGTATTCAGGGATCCTCGCCATCCATAGATGGAGCCACAACTAGTTTGGGGGTTTGCGAGTGACCGATTGGCTTGTCTATTTTGATTTGGCTGACGATTGAACAAGGAAGCATAGTGGGCAAGGGTGCCACGCGTCATTTAACCATGGTGCCTGGTAAATTGAATGATTGGGTGGTTCATCCCTCTAGATACCTGCCATCTACCAAGGGGGCAAGCAATTCGCTCAATTTTTAGTTACGGTAATTCTCCCTATCGGGTGTCCATTCCGTCCGGACGGACTCGGACACGAAACGACTCGGACCAACTCGGCGTTGCGGCTGCAGTAATTCTCACTCCACCTCCCTCATCCTCATCCACTCCCGCTCCGCTCACCCACTCTGCCGCTCGCCCCCTCATCCCATCCCAAGCGCAGTGCCCTCCCCCACCCACGGCGACGTGCGCGTTGCCTTTCCCCATCCCCGGCCCGGCGCCCTCCCCCCACCACGGTCCCCTGGCATGGCGTCCTCTCCTGGTGCGGTGTCCTCCCCCACCGGGAGCCCCAACCCGGCGCGGCGCTCTCTCCCACCCCGGCACGGCATCCTCACCACCCACGGTGGCACCCTCTCTCACCCTCGGCGACCGAGCACCTCCCACCCGGCGGCCATGGCGCTCCCTGCGCTAGGCTCTCTCTCTCTCCCCACCCTATGTTGCAATTATTTTAGAAGGTTCAGAGGTATGTTGCAGTTGAATCATATGGATGTTGCAAAAGTAGATCAGGGGATGTTGCATATGTTACAATTGTTTTCAAGGGCATGTTGCAATACTATGTTTCTAGTGTTTCAGATGTTTCAGAGGTTTGTTTCATTTGTGTTTTCTAGACGCATGTTGCCATTGTGTTTATCTGGATATTGCATATGTTTCACACATACGTTGCATGTGCTTTATTCGGATGTTGCGTATGGTTGCAATGGTTTTCAAGTGTGTTTGAGGTGTGTTTTTCAAGTATTTTAGAAGCATGTTTTAAGTGTTTCATCTGCCTTTAGACATATGTTGCAATTGCTGCACCTCGATGTTTCAAAAGTAGGTCGGAGGTGTTTGCACATGTTGCAATGGCGCCGGTGGCTGGCGGATAGCGGCTCGTCGCAGGGCTTTGGCTCCTACCTCGCGTGGAGCACCTTGCCCTCTCCTCCCTTCCCTTCCCTTCTCTCCATCTCACCGCAACAGTTCGATCTTGTCCTCGACGTAGAGTTCAGCGGCGCTGCAGTGAGATGGTACACAGGGCGAGGGCATGGTAAGATGCGGGGCGGCGGTGCTACGTCCGGACACGGGGCGCTGGCATGGGATGGACGCTGGTGGGGCGTGCTGGTATGGGATGGACGCGGGTGAAGCTCATCTCTGTTTTTGCGGGTGGGGCGCAGCAGCCTACCCGGACGTCTAGACGCGCGCTGTGCGCCGGACGTCCGGGCGCTAGCCGTCCGAAAAACACAGATGAAACATACCTCTGAAACATCTGAAACACTCAAAACATAGTATTGCAACATGCCCCAGAAAACAATGGTTTTCAAGTGTGTTTGAGGTGTGTTTTTCAAGTATTTTAGAAGCATGTTTAAGTGTTTCATCTGCCTTCAGACGTATGTTGCAATTGCTGCACCTCGATGTTTCAAAAATAGATCGGAGGTGTTTGCACATGTTGCAATGGCGCTGGTGGCTGGCGGACAACGGCTCGTCACATGGCTTTGGCTCCTACCTCGAGCGAAGCACCTTGCCCTCTCCTCTCCCTCTCCTCCCTTCCCTTCCCTTCTCTCCATCTCGCCGCAACAGTTCGAGCTTGTCCTCGACGTGGAGTTCAGCGGCGCTGTAGCGAGATGGTACACAGGGCGGGGGCATGGTACGATGCGGGGCGGCGGTGCTGCATCTGGACACGGGCGCTGGTGGGGCGCTCTGGTGCGGGATGGACGCGGGCGAAGCTCATCTCCGTTTTTGCGGGTGGGGCGCAGCAGCCTACCCGGGCGTCCGGACGCGCGCAGTCCGCCGGATGTCCGGGCGCTAGCCTGACCATTTCAGTTAGCTAAGGATATCAAGCAACATTTGTCTTGTGATGGTGAGTTGGATCCTCAAATGAAGGAGCTTGTGGAGGCCTCTGATAGGCTGGAATCATCAATAAGCAGAATGTTGTAGTTGAAGGGAGTGATCGCCATGGCCCATGGATGAGCAGAAGGGCAATGTTGAATTTGGGAAGGCGCGGGAGGAGGAGGAATATGGATATAACCATGATTTCGGCATGGCTCGTGATACTCAATTTGGACATTCATGGACCCCGAGTGGGCCTAGTCCGGGCTGGATATGGATTCCTAAAGGGTGTACGGACTTGAAAGTTGGATACCCGGCTAGTGCGAAGGAGGTGAGATGTTGGGGGACACATTTGACACGCCACCCCGTCATAGTCTCGGCTTGAGTTGGACCCTCGACCGCTCCTTTTGCTCCTTCACAAGGAAGCAGCTAGTTTAGCTCCATTAGATTTGGCCCTTTGGTTACCATCGCTGAGACCCCTGGAATCACACTCACGGGCCTTCCCTGAGAGGGGAGCCTCGTCTCTTTTCCTTTGCAGGTCGAAGGTTATCATGCAAAGTCCGAGTGCCTAGTGAAACCTGTGCAGCCTTACTAGAGGCACCGTTTGCAAAGAGATGAAAAACGGTGGTTCCCCCAAGCAGAGCTCCTGACGGCATCAAAAGAGTGGGTGGGGGCGAGCGGTCAAATGACCTTGTTGCCCCTGTGTTAGAGTAAAAGGACCCTCCGCCGGTGTTGGGGGCAACTGCAATTTCTTCTATAATCAGAGACGGTGTTCTATGACAACAGCCTCTATAATCAACTTCCTCTATGGCAACTATGTTAGAGTAAAAGGACCCTTTGCCGCTTCTGTAAATCTATTTTTTGGGCATATTTTTAAGTGTCTTATAAAATGTTTTGCCTCCTAAAATTATTTATAGAGACAGTCCAAACAATGCGCTACCACCTAAAATAAAAACCTATGTCTCCTACAATTATTTTTTGTAGAAGCCGCTAAATAATTTTTTTAAGAAAAAAACACGGCTAGAATGGATCTTACAAACCTTGGTGTACTCACAAGAGTTAGACCCAGTCCATGGTAATTGACGCAGATGATCTATAGACAAGTGAGTTATATATCATTGATGAATGAATTTGTGGATGCAATACAGCTGAGAAAAACTAAAGGACAATATATAAAACACAATTTGCACAATATGATGCATTTCAACTATGATCTTATTGAGCCCCTGCTTATTTAGTCCCCACGCTCTGCCACTGCTCCCTCTCTGGCCCGAGTGTTCAACTCTTGAAGACGATTTTGGTCGGAACGCCGTATAATAAAACTGACCGGAGCAGGGATGGATCTAAAGGGGGGGCTAGGGGGCTCCAGCCCCCCTACAGCTGGTGCATCAATGAAAATATGGGGCGGGTGAGGGAGAAGAAGAGGTGGAGGAAAGAAGAAAAATGGAGAGAGAGGAGGAAAAAGAAGAGACCAGCCTCTTTAATCCTGTTCTGCATCCGCCACTGAACCGGAGGTAGAGACAGCAGCAAAGCGTATGTTACTGTCTGTAACCGTTGCGTTCAGCTCCAAATTAGGAATCTTGTGAGATAAGGTCGATCCTCACAACAACCGGCGACGGTGACTTCTCGCGCTCTACGGGAACGACGGGAGTGTAAACATCTGCAATTGCATCCAAATTAAGGTGATAAGGTCGATCCAGCCGTTTAACTCGCGACACCTACGGCCACATTTGTACAGAAATTATATATATTTCGGCAGTTTACATGCTTTTGATCTGGAAATGGCGAACCTTAGTTTCCTCAAGTAATAAGTACGTACGTATATGCAAGAACAAATCTGCTAGAGCCTATATATACGGCACAGTAAAACTAAAACTGTAGGCTTTTGCTTCGACGAACGCCAGAACTACCTGTGGTTTAGCTGGAACACATATACACTCAACATTTTGCTGAAAATCTTTCCTGCAAAAGAAAACAAAACACAGAAATAAACTAGGGTAGTCATCCTTCCCGCTTCACTGACCGATCAAACATACGCTTGAAAGAGTTGCAAATGCAGATATCACTCAAAACTACTGTCAGTCACACATCCACCAGGTTCGAACTAGGCTGCATCGCCGGATCGGTCGAGGCCTATAACTGTCTAAGCCATATAAGCTGCACGGCGCCAAACCGAGCGATCCAAAAGCTGTGAAAGCTCGGTGCATCCTGATCGAGCTCCTCCAGAAGAAGCCATCTACCGAGACTTGGAGAGAGGTTCGCTCCGGTCTTCCGGATGAAGCTAAGCTAGCTGTAGCGGTCGAGGAGGGCGTGTCTGTCAGCATGTGAAGCACTGCTCCTTGTGTGAACACACGGTAAGGAAAGGCGGCGTCGAAAAGGCTCTCTATTGTGATACTGTAGCCGCTGCAGGTGCAGGCACCGAACGGCTCACCTGCAGTACTGTAGCCACATACAGAGGCCGGCATAGAGTCAGTCCTGCTGTATTATCTAGTTACTGTTGCAGCATGTGCGTTGTACTAGGACTAGATAGATAGAGTTGTATAAATAGACTACCACGGCAACTCAGTCAATAGAGTTCAGATTTGCCATCTCCCATACAGGGCTTCGGCCAACGTTGGTGTCTTGTACTGTGTGTGTATGCTCTGTTCTCCCTTTTCTTCAATCTCTAGCCATAGTGTGTGGGGACGGACAACGCTTGTTCGTGGTCGGCTCAGCTAGTGGGTGCTCGGTAACACTAGCGGGTGCTCGGTAAGACTGGTGAGTGGTTCACTCATCTGAGCCGGTGATCCTGTGGGCAAACAAGTGGCATTAGAGCCGTACAAGCGCCGTCGCCGGACTAACCGCTGACGATGACGGGCGGTTCGAAAATGGACGACAGCAGTGGCACTGCTGTGGCTGCCCAGCCACGACCGGAGGTCGTTGTTCGCACGGTACGGGAGGTCAGCGGCACTAGTTGGCCAACGCTGACTATCACCAACTATGGAGAGTGGTCAGTGACCATGAAAGTCAAGCTCAGAGCCCGATGGCTCTAGAATGATGTTGACAAGGGCACCGAAAATAAAGAAGATGACATGTCAGCTTTGGAGGCTATTCTCGCTACTGTACCGGCGGAGTATAGGGAGCCGTTGGGGGCGAAGAGCTCTACAAAGGAGGCATGGGAGGCTATTGCGTCGATGCGCGTCGGTTCCGACAGCGCAAAGAAGGCGACGGCCCGGCTTCTGAAGCAGAGTACGCCAACCTCAAGTTTGAGGATGGTGAAACGGTGGAGGACTTCTCCTCCGCTTGCAGATGCTCATCAGCAAGCTAAAGAGCCACGGCGTCACCATCGACGAAGAAGAGGCGGTCTCCAAGTACCTCCACTCCGTGCCGGCAAAATACGTCCAGATCGCTTTCTCCATAGAGACGATGCTGGACTTGTCCACCCTCATTATTGAGTATGTGACAGACTGTCTGTGGACGGTGGACGAGCGCCTAGAGCAGGCGACAGCAACGAAGGACAACGGCAAACTGCTACTAGCGGAAGAGGAGTGGACTGCTCGAAGGAACTTCGGGAAGGCAGCCTCCTCTAGCCGCGGTGGCGATGGCAAGCGTCACGGCAAGGCTTCTTTGGACAAGAAGAAGTAGGTCGACCCCAACGCCTATCGGCGCTGCGGGAAGATGGGCCATTGGGCACAGGAGTGCCCAAATCACAAGTAGGAGAAGAAAGCTCAGGTTCATCTGGCGCAAGCTGATGATGAGGATGAGGCCACTATCCTGATGACGATGTTCTGTGCACTTCACGATATCGAGGCCGAGGAGAGGGAAAAGGTGACGACGGTGGAAGGACCTGGGAAGGCCCTGAAGACTGTCAACCTCGACGAACTACGCACCCAAGTCCACCTCGGACGTGTGGGCGCCGACCAGGAGCAGCGGTGGTATCTGGACTCCGGTGCGAGCAACCACATGACGGGCTCTAAGGCATCCTTCTCCGTGCTCGACGATGATGTTACCGGTATGGTGAAGTTTGGTGATGGCTCAAGGGTGGCAATCTAAAGGCGCAGCACCATCATCTTCAGGTGCAGAACGGGGAGCACCGCGCGCTAACAGATGTATATTACATCCCGCAACTGTGTTCCAGCATCATCAGCATTGGTCAGCTGGATGAGCGCGGTAGCGAGGTACTTGATCAAGGACATAGTCCTTAGGATCAGGGACCGAGAGTAGCGACTTCTCGCCAAGGTGAAGAGGTCCCTAAACCAGTTGTACCTTCTCGACCTGAAGGTAGAGCAGCCGGTGTGCCTGGCGGCAAGGCACACCGAGGAACCATGGATGTGGCATGCCCAGTTCGGACATCTCAGCTTCGACACGCTTGGTCGGCTAGGGAAGATGGTCAGAGGGCTACCCCGCATCAAGTACGGAGGCGAGCTGTGTGACAGCTACCTGGCTAGGAAGCAGAGGAGGCTACCATTCCCAAAGACGGCCAAGTATCGCGCGAAGGACGCTCTCAAGCTCATCCACGGCGACCTCTATGGGTCGATCACGCCCTGCTACAAACGGTGGTCGGTGGTACTTCCTCCTGCTCGTGGACAATTGCAGTCACCACATGTGGCTGCAACTCCTGACGAGCAAGGACGAAGCGGCAGCGGCGATCAAGAAGTTCAAGACGCGCGCGGGGGCCGAGAGCGGCAAGAAGCTCCGCGTGCTGAGGACTGATCGCGGTGGCGAATTCACTTCGGTAGAGTTCGCTGCGTACTGCGCGGATCAGGGTGTGGTGCAACACCACACCGCGCTGTATTCGCCACAACAGAATGGCGTAGTAGAGAGGTGAAACCAAATGGTGGTCGGCATGGCTCGATCCATGATGAAGGCCAAAGGCATGCCGATAAGGTTCTGGGGTGAGGCGGTGACCACAGCGATGTTCATCCTCAACCGCTTTCCGACCAAGGCCCTGACAGGCAAGATGCCGTTCGAAACTTGGTATTGATGCAAGCCCAGCGTGTCCTTTCTCCGGTCATTCGGATGTATCGGCCACGTCAGGAAGACGAAGCCAAACCTCACCAAACGGGAGGACAGGAGCACACCGATGGTGTTCCTAGGCTACGCGGAGGGTACCAAGGCGTACCGGCTCTACGACCCACGTGGACACAAGGTGCTTGTCTCGTGCGATGTCGTGTTCGATGAGAAGATGGCTTGGGACTGGACCAGTATGAGCACGGGGGAAGCAGACGGCTTCACCAGCACCTTCGTTGTCGAGCACCTGGTCATCCACGGTGGTGGAGACGCTGGGGAAGAGGTGCCAAGCACTCTAGGAGGAGTGCCGAGCACTCCAGTGGTAGAGCCAAGCACTCCTGGGGCAGTGCCTAGCACTTCGGGAGGGATGCCGAGCACTCTGGGAGGAGTGCAGAGTGGCGTTGGGAGGTTCTGCAGTGGTGGCGACCACTCCAGAACGGGTGTCGAGCACTCCCATGGCGGAGCCAAGACGTCTTGCAGTGGTGCCAACCACTCCAAGACTAAGGCTGAGCACTACTACAGTGGTGCCGAGCACTGCAGGAGTAGAGATGAGCTATCCAGGAGTAGTGTCGACACTGCATCCGGGGTGCCGAGCACTCCAGATGCTGTGCCGAGCACTCCGGTGGAACAGGGAACTCCATCGACGCCGATCGAGTTCGCCTCACCTCCAAGTGACATCACTGAGTTCGTGGATGCCCTCCATGAAGGTGAGGAGGTGCAGTTCCACAGGCTGGATGACATCGTCGGCGGCACAGGTCCCTCAGGCCTGGCGGGTAGGCTGCTCAATGACGCAGAGCTGTTGCTTGTCAGTGCAGAGGAACCACCCACGTTCGCGCTCGTCGAGCGGGACGGAAACTGGCGACGGGCGATGTTGGAGGAGATGAAGGCGATCGAGGAAAACAAGACATGGTAGCTCGTCGATCCACCTCCAAGATGCCGTCCGATCAGCCTGAAGTGGGTGTACAAGGTCAAACGGGACGAGCTCGGAGCCATTGTCAAACACAAGGCGCGCCTCATCGCCCAGGGCTTTATTCAGCGCGAGGGCAGAGACTTTGAGGATGTCTTTGCACCAGTAGCACGCATAGAGTCAGTCCATTTGCTACTAGCCTTGGCAGTAGCAAAGGACTGGCACGTCCATCACTTGGACGTTAAATCGGCCTTCCTCAACGGCGAGCTGGCGGAGACGGTCTTCGTCAGGCAACCTCCAGGTTTCGCCGTCAAGGGAGAGGAGCACAAGGTGCTCCGACTGCGCAAGGCGCTCTACGGGCTACGACAGGCCCCACGAGCATGGAACGCAAACTTGACGCCATGGTGGGCGAGCTTGGGTTTCAACGGTGCGCAACCGAGCACGCGCTCTACACGCGGCGATGGGGGAATGAGGAGCTCTTCGTCGGCGTGTATGTGGACGAGTTGATCGTCACCGGTGCGTGCACGGAGGACATCAACAGCTTCAAGCGCGAGATGGCGGCTCGTTTTCGAATGAGTGATCTCGGCGCACTCTCCTACTACCTCGGCATCGAGGTAAGACAGGGGAAGGAGGAACTCACGTTCGGTCAGAGCGCGTATGCCTCCAAGCTGTTGGAGAGGAGCGGCATGGCTGAGTGCAAGCCATGCGTGACTCCGATGGAGGAGCGGCTGAAGCTGACGAAGGCCAGCATCGCGGCGAAGGTAGATGCAACACTCTACCGGAGCATCATCGGCAGTCTGCGCTACCTAGTCCACATGAGGCCGGACATTGCGTTCGCCGTGGGCTACGTTAGTCGCTTCATGGAGGATCCCAGAGAGGATTATTGGGCTGCGGTGAAGCAGCTACTGCGCTACGTCAAGGGGACGGTGGATCAAGAGATCATCTTTCCCAAGAACGACGGGAGTAGGCTGCAACTCACTGTGTTTAGTGATGCAGACATGGCGGGGGACATCGACGGACGACAGAACACCTCTAGCGTGCTCATCTTCCTCGGGTCGGCCCTAATTTCATGGTTGTCGTTGAAACAGAAGGTGGTGGCGCTATCTACGTGCGAGGCAGAGTACGTAGCGACGGCCACAGCGGCGTGCCAAGTTGTGTGGCTGCGCTGGCTGCTGGGCGAGCTGACCGGCGTGGAAGCTCACCCACCAGCACTGATGGTGGACAACCAACCCGTCATCGCCCTCGCGAAAAATCCGGTTCTGCACAACCGGAGCAAACACATCGACGTGAAGTTCCACTTCCTCAGGGACTGTGTTGATGGAGGGCAGATCGTCATCGAGTTCGTCGAAACTGGTCGGCAACTCGCGAATGTCCTCACCAAGCTGCTCGGACGTCTTCGACTCATGGAGCTGAAGGAGATGATCGGCATGGAGGGGGTACAAGGGATAGCCGTAGGTTTAGGGGAAGAATTGTTAAAATAAACTACTACTTTCTTGTGTGAACACACAGCAAGAGGAAGACGACGCTGAAAAGGCTCCCTGCTGTGATAGTGTAGCCGCTGCAGGTGCAGGTGCCGAACGGCTCACCTGCAACACTGTAGCTACATGCAGAGGCTGACGCAGAGTCAGCCCTGCTGTATTATCTAGTTACTGTTACAGCATGTGCGTTGTATTAGGACTAGATAGATAGAGTTGTATAAATAGAATACCACGGCAACTCAGTCAATAGAGTTCAGATTTATCATCTCCCATACAGGGCTTTGGCCAATGCTGGTGTCTTGTACTGTGTGTGTATGCTCTGTTCTCCCTCTTCTTAAACCTCTAGCCATAGTGTGTGAAGACGGACAACGCTGGTTCATGGTCGGCTCAGTCAGTGAGTGCTCGGTAACACTAGTGGGTCCTCGGCAAGACTGGTGAGTAGTTCACTCATCTGAGCCGATGATCCTATGGGCTAACAGCAAGCTGCAACCTTTTTTTTTTTTGGAAAAGTAGCCTGATCGAGCTCCCTCCAGAAGAAGCCATCTACCGAGACTTGGAGAGAGATTCACTCCGGTCTACTGGATGAAGCTAAGCTAGCTGTAGCGGTCGAGGAGGGCGTGTCTGTCAGCATGTGAAGCACTGCTCCTTGTGTGAACACACGGTAAGGAAAGGCGGCGTCGAAAAGGCTCTCTATTGTGATACTGTAGCCGCTGCAGGTGCAGGCACCGAACGGCTCACCTGCAGTACTGTAGCCACATACAGAGGCCGGCATAGAGTCAGTCCTGCTGTATTATCTAGTTACTGTTGCAGCATGTGCGTTGTACTAGGACTAGATAGATAGAGTTGTATAAATAGACTACCACGGCAACTCAGTCAATAGAGTTCAGATTTGCCATCTCCCATACAGGGCTTCGGCCAACGTTGGTGTCTTGTACTGTGTGTGTATGCTCTGTTCTCCCTTTTCTTCAATCTCTAGCCATAGTGTGTGGGGACGGACAACGCTTGTTCGTGGTCGGCTCAGCTAGTGGGTGCTCGGTAACACTAGCGGGTGCTCGGTAAGACTGGTGAGTGGTTCACTCATCTGAGCCGGTGATCCTGTGGGCAAACAAGTGGCATTAGAGCCGTACAAGCGCCGTCGCCGGACTAACCGCTGACGATGACGGGCGGTTCGAAAATGGACGACAGCAGTGGCACTGCTGTGGCTGCCCAGCCACGACCGGAGGTCGTTGTTCGCACGGTACGGGAGGTCAGCGGCACTAGTTGGCCAACGCTGACTATCACCAACTATGGAGAGTGGTCAGTGACCATGAAAGTCAAGCTCAGAGCCCGATGGCTCTAGAATGATGTTGACAAGGGCACCGAAAATAAAGAAGATGACATGTCAGCTTTGGAGGCTATTCTCGCTACTGTACCGGCGGAGTATAGGGAGCCGTTGGGGGCGAAGAGCTCTACAAAGGAGGCATGGGAGGCTATTGCGTCGATGCGCATCGGTTCCGACAGCGCAAAGAAGGCGACGGCCCGGCTTCTGAAGCAGGAGTACGCCAACCTCAAGTTTGAGGATGGTGAAACGGTGGAGGACTTCTCCTCCGCTTGCAGATGCTCATCAGCAAGCTAAAGAGCCACGGCGTCACCATCGACGAAGAAGAGGCGGTCTCCAAGTACCTCCACTCCGTGCCGGCAAAATACGTCCAGATCGCTTTCTCCATAGAGACGATGCTGGACTTGTCCACCCTCATTATTGAGTATGTGACAGACTGTCTGTGGACGGTGGACGAGCGCCTAGAGCAGGCGACAGCAACGAAGGACAACGGCAAACTGCTACTAGCGGAAGAGGAGTGGACTGCTCGAAGGAACTTCGGGAAGGCAGCCTCCTCTAGCCGCGGTGGCGATGGCAAGCGTCACGGCAAGGCTTCTTTGGACAAGAAGAAGCAGGTCGACCCCAACGCCTATCGGCGCTGCGGGAAGATGGGCCATTGGGCACAGGAGTGCCCAAATCACAAGTAGGAGAAGAAAGCTCAGGTTCATCTGGCGCAAGCTGATGATGAGGATGAGGCCACTATCCTGATGACGATGTTCTGTGCACTGCACGATATCGAGGCCGAGGAGAGGGAAAAGGTGACGACGGTGGAAGGACCTGGGAAGGCCCTGAAGACTGTCAACCTCGACGAACTACGCACCCAAGTCCACCTCGGACGTGTGGGCGCCGACCAGGAGCAGCGGTGGTATCTGGACTCCGGTGCCAGCAACCACATGACGGGCTCTAAGGCATCCTTCTCCGTGCTCGACGATGATGTTACCGGTATGGTGAAGTTTGGTGATGGCTCAAGGGTGGCAATCTAAAGGCGCGGCACCATCATCTTCAGGTGCAGAACGGGGAGCACCGCGCGCTAACAGATGTATATTACATCCCGCAGCTGTGTTCCAGCATCATCAGCATTGGTCAGCTGGATGAGCGCGGTAGCGAGGTACTGATCAAGGACATAGTCCTTAGGATCAGGGACCGAGAGTAGCGACTTCTCGCCAAGGTGAAGAGGTCCCTAAACCAGTTGTACCTGCTCGACCTGAAGGTAGAGCAGCCGGTGTGCCTGGCGGCAAGGCACACCGAGGAACCATGGATGTGGCATGCCCAGTTCGGACATCTCAGCTTCGACACGCTTGGTCGGCTAGGGAAGATGGTCAGAGGGCTACCCCGCATCAAGTACGGAGGCGAGCTGTGTGACAGCTACCTGGCTAGGAAGCAGAGGAGGCTACCATTCCCAAAGACGGCCAAGTATCGCGCGAAGGACGCTCTCAAGCTCATCCACGGCGACCTCTATGGGTCGATCACGCCTGCTACAAACGGTGGTCGGTGGTACTTCCTCCTGCTCGTGGACAATTGCAGTCACCACATGTGGCTGCAACTCCTGACGAGCAAGGACGAAGCGGCAGCGGCGATCAAGAAGTTCAAGACGCGCGCGGGGGCCGAGAGCGGCAAGAAGCTCCGCGTGCTGAGGACTGATCGCGGTGGCGAATTCACTTCGGTAGAGTTCGCTGCGTACTGCGCGGATCAGGGTGTGGTGCAACACCACACCGCGCTGTATTCGCCACAACAGAATGGCGTAGTAGAGAGGTGAAACCAAATGGTGGTCGGCATGGCTCGATCCATGATGAAGGCCAAAGGCATGCCGATAAGGTTCTGGGGTGAGGCGGTGACCACAGCGATGTTCATCCTCAACCGCTTTCCGACCAAGGCCCTGACAGGCAAGATGCCGTTCGAAACTTGGTATTGATGCAAGCCCAGCGTGTCCTTTCTCCGGTCATTCGGATGTATCGGCCACGTCAGGAAGACGAAGCCAAACCTCACCAAACGGGAGGACAGGAGCACACCGATGGTGTTCCTAGGCTACGCGGAGGGTACCAAGGCGTACCGGCTCTACGACCCACGTGGACACAAGGTGCTTGTCTCGTGCGATGTCGTGTTCGATGAGAAGATGGCTTGGGACTGGACCAGTATGAGCACGGGGGAAGCAGACGGCTTCACCAGCACCTTCGTTGTCGAGCACCTGGTCATCCACGGTGGTGGAGACGCTGGGGAAGAGGTGCCAAGCACTCTAGGAGGAGTGCCGAGCACTCCAGTGGTAGAGCCAAGCACTCCTGGGGCAGTGCCTAGCACTTCGGGAGGGATGCCGAGCACTCTGGGAGGAGTGCAGAGTGGCGTTGGGAGGTTCTGCAGTGGTGGCGACCACTCCAGAACGGGTGTCGAGCACTCCCATGGCGGAGCCAAGACGTCTTGCAGTGGTGCCAACCACTCCAAGACTAAGGCTGAGCACTACTACAGTGGTGCCGAGCACTGCAGGAGTAGAGATGAGCTATCCAGGAGTAGTGTCGACACTGCATCCGGGGTGCCGAGCACTCCAGATGCTGTGCCGAGCACTCCGGTGGAACAGGGAACTCCATCGACGCCGATCGAGTTCGCCTCACCTCCAAGTGACATCACTGAGTTCGTGGATGCCCTCCATGAAGGTGAGGAGGTGCAGTTCCACAGGCTGGATGACATCGTCGGCGGCACAGGTCCCTCAGGCCTGGCGGGTAGGCTGCTCAATGACGCAGAGCTGTTGCTTGTCAGTGCAGAGGAACCACCCACGTTCGCGCTCGTCGAGCGGGACGGAAACTGGCGACGGGCGATGTTGGAGGAGATGAAGGCGATCGAGGAAAACAAGACATGGTAGCTCGTCGATCCACCTCCAAGATGCCGTCCGATCAGCCTGAAGTGGGTGTACAAGGTCAAACGGGACGAGCTCGGAGCCATTGTCAAACACAAGGCGCGCCTCATCGCCCAGGGCTTTATTCAGCGCGAGGGCAGAGACTTTGAGGATGTCTTTGCACCAGTAGCACGCATAGAGTCAGTCCATTTGCTACTAGCCTTGGCAGTAGCAAAGGACTGGCACGTCCATCACTTGGACGTTAAATCGGCCTTCCTCAACGGCGAGCTGGCGGAGACGGTCTTCGTCAGGCAACCTCCAGGTTTCGCCGTCAAGGGAGAGGAGCACAAGGTGCTCCGACTGCGCAAGGCGCTCTACGGGCTACGACAGGCCCCACGAGCATGGAACGCAAACTTGACGCCATGGTGGGCGAGCTTGGGTTTCAACGGTGCGCAACCGAGCACGCGCTCTACACGCGGCGATGGGGGAATGAGGAGCTCTTCGTCGGCGTGTATGTGGACGAGTTGATCGTCACCGGTGCGTGCACGGAGGACATCAACAGCTTCAAGCGCGAGATGGCGGCTCGTTTTCGAATGAGTGATCTCGGCGCACTCTCCTACTACCTCGGCATCGAGGTGAGACAGGGGAAGGAGGAACTCACGTTCGGTCAGAGCGCGTATGCCTCCAAGCTGTTGGAGAGGAGCGGCATGGCTGAGTGCAAGCCATGCGTGACTCCGATGGAGGAGCGGCTGAAGCTGACGAAGGCCAGCATCGCGGCGAAGGTAGATGCAACACTCTACCGGAGCATCGTCGGTGGTCTGCGCTACCTAGTCCACATGAGGCCGGACATTGCGTTCGCCGTGGGCTACGTTAGTCGCTTCATGGAGGATCCCAGAGAGGATTATTGGGCTGCGGTGAAGCAGCTACTGCGCTACGTCAAGGGGACGGTGGATCAAGAGATCATCTTTCCCAAGAACGACGGGAGTAGGCTGCAACTCACTGTGTTTAGTGATGCAGACATGGCGGGGGACATCGACGGACGACAGAACACCTCTAGCGTGCTCATCTTCCTCGGGTCGGCCCTAATTTCATGGTTGTCGTTGAAACAGAAGGTGGTGGCGCTATCTACGTGCGAGGCAGAGTACGTAGCGACGGCCACAGCGGCGTGCCAAGTTGTGTGGCTGCGCTGGCTGCTGGGCGAGCTGACCGGCGTGGAAGCTCACCCACCAGCACTGATGGTGGACAACCAACCCGTCATCGCCCTCGCGAAAAATCCGGTTCTGCACGACCGGAGCAAACACATCGACGTGAAGTTCCACTTCCTCAGGGACTGTGTTGATGGAGGGCAGATCGTCATCGAGTTCGTCGAAACTGGTCGGCAACTCGCGAATGTCCTCACCAAGCTGCTCGGACGTCTTCGACTCATGGAGCTGAAGGAGATGATCGGCATGGAGGGGGTACAAGGGATAGCCGTAGGTTTAGGGAAAGAATTGTTAAAATAAACTACTACTTTCTTGTGTGAACACACAGCAAGAGGAAGACGACGCTGAAAAGGCTCCCTGCTGTGATAGTGTAGCCGCTGCAGGTGCAGGTGCCGAACGGCTCACCTGCAACACTGTAGCTACATGCAGAGGCTGACGCAGAGTCAGCCCTGCTGTATTATCTAGTTACTGTTACAGCATGTGCGTTGTATTAGGACTAGATAGATAGAGTTGTATAAATAGAATACCACGGCAACTCAGTCAATAGAGTTCAGATTTATCATCTCCCATACAGGGCTTTGGCCAATGCTGGTGTCTTGTACTGTGTGTGTATGCTCTGTTCTCCCTCTTCTTAAACCTCTAGCCATAGTGTGTGAAGACGGACAACGCTGGTTCATGGTCGGCTCAGTCAGTGAGTGCTCGGTAACACTAGTGGGTCCTCGGCAAGACTGGTGAGTAGTTCACTCATCTGAGCCGATGATCCTATGGGCTAACAGCAAGCTGCAACCTTTTTTTTTTTTGGAAAAGTAGCCTGATCGAGCTCCCTCCAGAAGAAGCCATCTACCGAGACTTGGAGAGAGATTCACTCCGGTCTACTGGATGAAGCTAAGCTAGCTGTAGCGGTCGAGGAGGGCGTGTCTGTCAGCATGTGGCAGCAACCAGCAACCTTTTTTTTGGAAAACTAGCCAGCAATTATCTGCGAGCATTGCATTGCCCACCACGCGTGCCTGGACGCTCCGCCTGTATAAATACCGTACCGGTGCGGCGCACACACCGCCGCCCAGATCGTGCAATTTGAACTGCATTCTGAAGCTCAAGAAGCCACCCGGCCCATTCCACGCTAGTCCCACCATGTTGGAAAAGTGTGGCAACTACAACTGCAGTGACAAGAGCAAGTGTGTGTAAGTGATCTGATCGATCTGCCGTTAGTTGCCCACTTGCCCGTTGCTACCCCTCTCCCTCACTGAGTTTAGTTTGGCTCTACGTTTAACGGTGTACTTCAAAGTTTTGATTTAACATTGGATAAATAGCTGCAAGTTGTCTGATTATAACTGAAGGAATACCAGTACTCATCAGTTGAAGCTAGGATTATGTCTCTTTGTTCAAGTATCTATGATGTTCAGCGCATGCACGTCCATGTGTCTACAAGTACTAACTTTTGTGCTCCTTGAATTACTACCCTGCAGCAGGAAGAAAAGGAGCAGCTATGGCGTCGTCATATATGTAGACGCCGAGAAGAGGTACTGTCGATGTTTTACCACCGGCAACCCGTCACGGGAGTACCCGGACGGTGATTTGTTCGGAGGGGTATCGGCGTTTGTAGGAACTCGATGGTAAACGCAGGGAGACAACGATTTATACTGGTTCGGTACGCCGGAAAATCACGGCGCCCTACGTCCAGTCTGGTGTGGATAGTATATTGCGCCCTGCGCTATTTGTTGTGGTTGTGAGTTCTGTCGGTTATGTCTGTCGCCCATGTGTGTGTGTTAGCTAGGTCTGCCGATCTAGGGACCTCTGCCCTCCTTTATATAGTCCAGGAGAGGCGGGAGTCCTAGTCGGTTACAAAGTAGAGATCCTAGTAGGATTACGTGTACTAGTCCTAGTAGGATTACATGAGGAGAATCCTATTTGGACTAAGTCTTCTTCTCTCTTCACCGTGGGGAACCTTATGGGTCCCGCATCGACAAGCCCCCGAGCATTTCATGATTGAGCTTCAAGTTTCGGGTTGTTGTAGACTTGTTCTGGGTTCTTTCTTGAAGCGAGATCTTGAGATGGTCTTCTTTGTCTTTTCTTCGGCTGATGTGCACTTTTGCACAAAAGTGCACTCAGTGAGTGTAGCCCCCGAGCCTCTTGCTTGTTGGGACAAGAAGCCAGAGGGTCCCTTTAGTCTTCTTGGTTGCTCCGAGTTCTTTTTCGGTGGGTGCAATTTTTCGTAAAAATTGCACTCACTGAGTGTAGCCCCCGAGCCTCTTGCTTTTGCATGCAAAAGTTGGAGGGTCCAGATTCTTGTCTTAAAAAATTTTTGGGGTTATGTATCCCGCAGCCCCCGAGCCTTCTCCGAGTACTTTTCTTTAGAATAGAAATCGGATGAAGGGTCTTGATGTGTTGTCGTTGTTGTAGTCTTGAGTACTTGTATTCTTGGTCTTTCATCCTTGAATTCGAGCCCCCGGGCGTAGTTGAAGCGAATGCTGAGCCCCCGAGCTTAGTGTTTGACTAAGCCGTGATGCTCTTCCGAGTTGTTTTTTATTCCTCCAGGTCGTTTTCTAGACTTCTCTGGTTCTTGACGTACCTCTTCCAGGTTGTTTGCACTTCATCCAGGTTCTTTCTGAACTTGTATGTACCTCATCCAGGTTGTTTTCTGATCAATCCAAGTTCTTTTTTGTCTTGATTTCTATTCCCAACTTATCTGGGTTGTTTTTCTTCAATCCGGGTTCTCTCTGATCTTGTCTTGGTCCTTGCCGCACCTTGTAGGGGTTCTTTTTTGATCAATCCGGGTTCTTTCTGATCTTGTCTTGGTCCTTGCCGCACCTTGTCAGGGTTCTTTTTTTATCAATCCGGGTTCTTTCTGATCTTGTCTTGGTTCTTGCCGCATCTTGTCGGGGTTCTTTTTTGATCAATCCGGGTTCTTTCTAAAATTGTCTTGTTACTTGCAGCACCTCTTTAGGGTTGTTTTCTGATTGTTCCGGGTTCTTTCTGAAATTGTCTTGTTACTTGCAACACCTCTTTAGGGTTGTTTTCTGATTGTTCCGGGTTCTTTCTGAACTTGTATGTTCCTCATCCGGGTTGTTTTCTGATCAATCCGGGTTCTTTCTGAATTTGTCTTGGTACCTACAGCACCTCTTCGGGGTTGTTTGCGCTTCGTCCATGTTCTTTCTGAACTTGTATGTACCTCATCCGGGTTGTTTTCTGATCAATCCGGGTTCTTTCTGGACTAGCTCTCAGGAGCGTGTTTTCCTGATCTCATGGTACCGATGTAGCTCCCCTGCATGTTAAACATAAAAATATGTTGTAAATGACATTCCGGATATGAAGTGGGGAGCATGTCCCATATTTGAATAATCAATCAGGGGCAGGCCCCTGCATTATGAAATGCATATAAACTTTTTGCGTCTTGCTCTTGCTAGGCCATGCAAATTCCTCAGGTAGTGTCCTGTTACGTTTAAGCACTTGAATCTCTGGCATATGGTTCAGAGGTTCATGACGTGACCATGTGAGCCTGGCACTCGGTTCGTGACCGTCCATGTGAGTAGACAAGCTTCACGGATTAAGGCGTGTTCTACCTGAGGAATTCGGCGACCGTTAAGAGAAGACCTAGAGCACTATGTTTGCTCGCATGATGATTTTTTGTGTCTTCCCTTGCTAGGTCGGTTAATTTTCTGGGTAGTAGCCTGTTACGTTTAAGCACTTGAATCTCGCGTATGGTTCAGAGGTCCATTGACGTGACCACCCGTATGGTTCAGAGGTTCTTTGACGTGACCATCCGTATGGTTCAGAGGTTCATTGACGTGACCATCCATTCGAGAAAACAAGCTTCACGAATTAAGGCTTACTATCCGAGAAAATTAACAGCCGTTAAGGGAAGATAATATGGCCACAGAGGTATATGAATAATATCCGGAATATATAAAAAATGAGACGTGACTTAGCTTGGTTTATGGCCGAGTCGTTTGTTGATGGGGTAAACCAGTTGAGTGGCCGGTATGTCGAGTACTCGGAACAACTCGGAACCTGTCGTCGTGTTCTCTGAAGCCTTTGTCGTGGTCGTTGCCGACAGTGTGCGTACGGTGCATCCATCCAGCTTGACGTGTGTGATGGAGTTGTCGCGGGTGCCGGATGAAAGTTGATCTTTGTCTGTGTATGTGTACTAGTTCACATATCCATCTTGTAGTCTTGTATGTGTCCAGTAATCAATTTGGATGGCTTCTGGTCTTGCTTGTACGTATATATACACATACGCCTTCCTTGTATTTGTTTGTTGTTGTGGCGCCGTGGGATGTCTTGATGTAGTCAGATGTCTCCGGATATACAGAGTTGATTTCGGATGTCGCGTTCTTGGAGTTGAACTCGGATGTTCTCGGATAAATCCCAGTTGTCCTCCGATCCAGCTCCGTATCCGAGTTGATAACGCTGGGACGTACTCCTTGCCGAAGTTGATGCTAGCTGATCCAACATGTGGTGATGTCGGACTCTTCGTCGTGGCCGAGTAGTTGACTGACTCCTGACTTGTGCCTTGAGTCTTCTGCAAATTTGAACGTGCGGCTTCACTTGCTTGCTTGTTGAATCAGGACACCTTGGCCGTGCGCAGAGATCCGTAGCGAGTTGTTGATCGTGGTTGACGGGAATTGCAGCGTCTTGTTGACAAGGGCCGACGAGAACCGCGGCGAATTTTGATCTGAGGTCCACCGAGCTCTCGAACGCAAAGCGCCGAGAACCCCTACCTGGCGCGCCAGCTGTCGATGTTTTACCACCGGCAACCCGCCACGGGAGTACCCGGACGGTGATTTGTTCGGAGGGGTATCGGCGTTTGCAGGAACTCGATGGTAAACGCAGGGAGAACGATTTATACTGGTTCGGTACGCCGGAAAATCACGGCGCCCTACGTCCAGTCTGGTGTGGATAGTATATTGCGCCCTGCGCTATTTGTTGTGGTTGTGAGTTCTGTCGGTTATGTCTGTCGCCCATGTGTGTGTGTTAGCTAGGTCTGCCAATCTAGGGACCTCTGCCCTCCTTTATATAGTCCAGGAGAGGCGGGAGTCCTAGTCGGTTACAAAGTAGAGATCCTAGTAGGATTACGTGTACTAGTCCTAGTAGGATTACATGAGGAGAATCCTATTTGGACTAAGTCTTCTTCTCTCTTCACCGTGGGGAACCTTATGGGTCCCGCATCGACAGGTACTTGCCCGGCCGTTGCTCCTGCCACCTCTTGGAAAACCTCATCAGTATGCCTTTAGAGTTCACACAGGACTTACTGTTATTAATTGGAGACCCCAATAAAACATATCACATTAATACTCATGAGACACACTAAAAAAACATAAATCCTAAAAATTCTCTTAAAAATATAAACATCGCCGACATTTGACATTATGAAAAATAACATAAACCAATCTCTAAATCTGCTTCTAAATTACTGACCTATACCCAAAATTTCAGCCTGAAATGACCATCTATGCAATTGTAGTAAGTTAATTTTCATGAAGTTAAATTTTAGGTTTATTTTGGATTTGTTAAATTTTGTTTAACTAAAACCTTAATTTTATATTTTTTGGACATTACTAGAATGTTTTTAAGCTTTATTTTTATTAAAACTACATTTATTTTCAAATTTTAGAATATTTTAGTGAAGTTATAATTTTAAAATTAAATGTTTGCACTTATTTTAAATTTTCTAGTGATGGTAAAATCTTAAATTGGAGTTTTTACTTAATTTTGAAATGTTTAGAATTTAGTTGGTTCATCTAATTATCCAAAAATCTGATATGAGGCCCAAAAATACCCCTGGACATTATCCAATAAGATACTCGAATAAAAACCATCTCATATTTTCATGAGAAATTCAACTTTTAGTATCGTAATTTGGATCTGGCAACTGGCATCAGACATGGATGGCCTATTTTTCACCCTATTGAAAAGTCCATTCATAAAAGATAAATGTGTAGGATATTAATAGAAAGTAGTTGTGAAAGATATGTTTTGGGGCATGTCGTACGTTGTCCAAAATATCAATTGTTTGTAAACCGGAGGGGCTAAGCTTTGATGAGCAGATTCCACATGAATCAAATACTGAATTACAATGTTGTCACATGATCAATTTATTGAATATATGGATATATCATGGATGGATGCAGCCACTTGGAGAAGGCGGCGGCCGAGGTCTCGCCTACGAGCACGACGACGGCGAGCGCAAGTGGTTGACCACGCACGGCTGCAACCTGCGGCAAGTGGTCTGCGTGCCCCTTCAGGCTTGTCGTTTGTATATGCTTGCATGATTCTACTCCTCTCATTTCAAATTACAAGATGTTTTGGTTTTTCTGGACACAGTGCTTTTGCTATGTATTTAGTGCATAGTGAAAGCAGCATATCTAGAAAGGCTAAAATATCTTATAATTTGAAATGAACGTAGTAGCTTATTATTACCGCTACTTTATTGTTAGCTTAATTTGACGCTTTGCCACCATACGTGGATGCTGTAAATAAACGAATGTACTTCCATATGCTTGTAGCTCCTGGCTCATGAGTAGCACGTATGGTACTGTGGGCTGTGGCATAGACGCATGTACAGGCAGTATAGCTAATACAGATCGAGTCCAGCATCACAGCCCCAAAGTGAAAAGAGGATATAGGAAAGAATTATTAGGACGAAATTAAAGTGGAGCATATATATAGGAGTAGTAGCGAATAATATTGTACGTTAAAACAAGGCAAATTTTGCAGTGGGACACTGGAGAAACGTAATAAGCCAATTTACATGCCGCCAGATTGAAACTTTGTCCAGTACCATTATAAATTCATGGTTCTTAGCTAGTGGACACCATGCTGATTATTTTATTTATTTCTTAGTTTTGGAGAGAAAAAAAAGATAGAGAAAATATCCACACTACCCTTGTCTTCGACCTCCGGCCCTTCGCTGATTATTTGTCCTAACACACCGCCGCCGCTCGATTTGGTCGTTCGTCGGCCGGCGAGATCCTGATTTACCACCCGGGTCCGCCGCCTCCTCTGATCTACTACTCCGATGGTGTCTTCGGTCGCATCTTCCCCACGGGCAGCAAAGGGAAGAAAGGGAACAGAGAGGTGGCGCGCTGTCGACGGCCCTGATGCCGGCGACGCTCTGTTCCAGTGCGGAGCCAGCCGTAGGCCAACGTTCTAGCGAATCGGCCGACCTTGGCGGCTTCTTCCACGGCATACGCACTGTTCTTCTGAGCAGAGAAAAGGAGAGGAGCAGATCAAGGGCAGCGAACAGCAGCAGCTCTTGGCGGTGCTCGGCAATAGGCTCCGGCGTGGAGGTGGCCGGGGAAGCGGGGAGAGCAGCTAGCAGCCTTGTGTGGTTAGCGGCGGCCACGCTCTCTCTAGCGACTAGACCTGGCGGCGCCGACCTCCGCCTTCACCGTGGTCGTCTGGCAACGCGCCACTGCTCCTCGAGGCGAAGCTCGGCGAGCTCCCCTGCTGCCGCGCCTGGGCCTGCTCGGCCCGCGCCCTCTCCAGGCCCAGCCCTAGCTCGTCGGCAGCGGTCACTGCGCTTCCTAGCTCCTGCAGCTCCAGTCATGGTCACCGCCGGCCAGAGGTTCAAAACAAGGGCAAAGAAGACATTTCACCCATCTTCTCTCTCCCAAAACCTAAGAAACGTATAAAATAATCAGCGCGGTGTTCACCGGCAAAGAACCACAAATTTGTAACGGTACTAGAAAAATTCTTGATCTGGCGGTGTAAACTAGCCAATTATACGTTTCTCCGGTGTCTCGCAACAAAAATTGCCTTAAAACAAAATTAAAGGAGAAGCGTATGCACGAGCACAGTACCGTCAAACACACACCCGCATATATATATATATATATATATATATATATATATATATATATATATATATATATATAGTTAGTTAGTTAGTTAGTTATTATTAGTGACAGTTAGTCAGACGCTAATCAGACTCCTTTCTGGAACCCACTTATTTCAGTACAACCGGTCATAAGAACAAAATCCCAATATAATAAAACCCATCAGAAATCAAACCAATGGAACTACTACTACTTAAGGTACGTACGTAGACGATGATCATTCATCACAAGAAGAATAAATTAACACTTAAAGTCATGCATGCATGTCAATCCAAACAACACGGATATATATGTCCCCTGTGTTCCTCCGCCCCTTGGATAGATAATGGACCTGCACGTCAATGGATCGATCTGCATCTGCATCGCTGGATCTCTTCGATAGTCCGATGCATGCAAAAATATATATAATCCTCAGCTCATGTGGTCATGGCGTCAACCGTCATGGATGGGAATTACGTAGCTAGGAATATAGTAGGATGGATCAGTTGGTGTTGCGTGCGCAACGGGTGATGGCGGAGCATCCGCGGCGGTAGGGGTTGGCGGCCTGCTGCGACGCGCAGTTGCTGTAGTAGGAGCGGCCGCGCTGGTTGCACGGCACCTGGTCCGCGCGCAGCGCCGCGTAGCTGATGTACCGGTTCGTCGGCTTCCGCGCAGCCAGCGCCCGCCGCAGGAGCGCGTCGCCAGCGCCGCCGCCGCCCACCTCCTGCTCCTCGTCGCTCGCCACCGCGCACTGCCCCAGCGTCCCGTCGCACGGCACCGCCCCGAGGTCCGTCGTCGTCGGCTCGGCGCCGGCGGACGCCGTGCAGTAGAGGAGGCAGACCGCGAGGGCCACGAGCGTCGCGGTACCAAAGCGACCCATGAATCGTCGCACGAACGCAAGCAAGGCGATGTGTGTTTGATGTTCTTATGCTGCTGCGTTTCCAAGGAAGGATTGCTGGAGTGCGTGGCCGGATGGAATGGCACGCCACAGCCCTTGGTGGCCCTGGCTTTCTAAGTGCAGGAGGATGGGAGTGAGAGGCTGAGGCTTGCTGCACGGGAGAGAAACGAGGCCGTCCGCGCGTCGTATCTCGCAGATGCGGCGGTCCAGTCTTTTGGATCAGTTTCATGTTTGGCTCGGCCGAATCCTCAGCCATTGAACGTAGTTGGTCCGGCCCATCTGAACTGCTCATCGGTAAAATCTTCAATGATCCAAGGGGGCTATAGTATTCCTCCAGGGAAAATGCACTTGATCCATCAAGTCCGATTCACCTTCCATGCAAGATTGAAAAATCGGTTCGTCTTTTGAAACCTTCCGATTTTGCTCTTTGAGCAGTTTTTGCCTATGTTGTGGTGAGAGAGAGATAAATCAAATTATGTTGATAACTTAGGGGATGAAATGGACTTTGTGAAGAAAAAAAGGTTGCAAAAATAATATTTCAATAAATCAGCCAAAAAATAATTGAAACTTATATGCAAGTAAAAATCCAAAAATCCAATTTAATATTATAAAATTCATGTAAACTTATTTTAACTCAAAAAATATAACTAGTTTTAGATTTTTTTTCTAAATCATGCTTTTATCTTATGGTGCCATCTAGTTTAGAATTATTTAAATCTTATATGGTTGACCTTCTTTTAATTTATGGTTCTAATAGAAGTAGTCTACGTAGTTAACACATATTGCCTAGGAGTTCAAGGGACTTGAACAACAACACTAGTATTTGGTATCCACATCATACCTAATTCTATTTAGTATGGACAAACAAATGAGAGCTCAACACCAGAAGATGGGTATAGTTGTAGCTTTTCTTATTTGGATAGGAAATGGACAATCTAGCTACATGATTTTGGAGCTACCTCGGACAGGCTCCACCTGCTAGGTTGCCAAATCTAAAAAGGAACATCCTTTTATTACATGTAATGGTTTATGTTTCTTATATTTACAAATGTGCAACTAAATTGTATTTTGTAGGGTTTGAATTATCAGCATAAAGTTAACACATCAAACTAACGTGGAAATAAGTTAATAAAATATTATGAACCATAGAACTAGTTTAGTTTCTTGTGGTTGAACTGCTCACCTAGCATTCAGGTCCTTGTTTCAAGACGGGTCCTCACATTTTTCTAGACTTATTGTAAACACTACTTCTTAATCATAGACGGCATGCATATTGACATTGAGACTTTCTTAGCATGACTTCATCAATCAAAATATTTGTCCCATGACCCAAGAGGGAGGTGAACTGGGCTCTAAAGAAATTAATAAAACAATCTTAGTCTATGCAAACTCTAAGCCCCTTAGCATGTTGTTCTACTAAATTAAAGCAATCTAATGAGTCCTTAGGACCAACACACTAATCATGTCCATAGCAAGGGTCACACTATGAATAAAAGGTCTTAGATAAGCAAGTGTGAAACATAAACTAAGCACACTAATATGAACCCTAGGAGAATCCTATCTTTTAGTCATCCAACACTGCGGCTCAGCTTCAGGATTTTTTTTTATGCGTGACTTATTTTTATATGGTGAGAATTAAGGAGACATGCATGCATGCATTGTTGGCCTACAGTTAGCCTCCCGACCACCGAGATGATCTCCAGACCACTACAGATAGCCTCCAGACCACCGACCACAGCGTCCGACCACTACCTGATAGCCTCCAGACCACCGAGATAGCCTCCAGACCACTCCGTTGGTCTCACAGGATCACCGGCTCACGACAGTGAACCACTCCAGGTCGATCTTGTCGAACACCGCCAGTGGAGCACTTGTCGGTCTCGCGCCGAGCACGCGCTGTGTTGCCGAGACCCACTAGCCGTGCAGACCACGTACGCTATGTCCGTACCCACACACTCTGGATCGAGCTAGAAGAGGAAGGAGAACAGAGCAAGCACGCACAATACAAGGCAACATGTTGGCAAGCCCCGTCTATGGCAAATCTGAGCTCTCTTTACTTGAGTTGCCATACATGTCTATTTATACAACTCTAACTATCTAGTCCATGTGCGGCGCCCATGCTTTATATAGTAACTAGATAAACCGGCGAGCTCTCGCCGCCATCAGTTCTCTGATCTTTGCTTGCAGTCACATCAGATCCTGGCACAAAGTCGGCGCCGCCTTCCCTTGCTGTGTTCACACACGGCCACTAAGTCGGCGCCGCCTTCCTCTCTGTGTTCTCACAAGGTGGCGATGATTAGCTAACAATCTTCCCTAATCCTACCGCTAACCCTTGTAACCCCTCCATGCCGATCATCTCCTTCCGCTCCGTGAGTCAAGTCTTCCGAAAGCGGCTTGGTGAGGACGTCCACGAGTTGCCGATCAGGTTTCGACAAACTCGATGACGATCTGCCCTCCATCAACACAGTCCACGAGGAAGTGGAACTTCATGTCGATGTGTTTACTCGGTGAACCGGATTCTTCACGAGGAACCATCGATCTTTGTGGGTGAGCTTCCACGCCGTTAGCTCACCCAGCAGCGGCCAGCATGCAGCCAACTTGTGGGAGGTTTAGCGCACGTAGATAGCGCCACCACCTTCTCGCTTTGGGTTTGGGGCTGACCCGAGGAAGACGAAATGTGCTCCGTCGTCCGTCGATGTCCCCGCCATGTCTGCATCGGCTGAACACCGTGAGTCGCACCTCTTCCCCTAGTCTTTGGGAAGATGATTCCATGATTCACCGTCCCCTTGACGTAGCGTAGTAGCCGCTTTACCGCAGCCCAGATGATCCTCTCTCGGGATCCTCCATGAAGCGGGTGTCCACAAAACGCGCAATGTCCGGCCTTGTGTGGACTAGGTAGCGCAGATCGCCGACGATGCTCGCGGTAGAGTGTTGCATCTACTTTCGCCCAGTCTTTCCCTTTGTTAGCGCCTCTCCTCCATCCAGTCACGCATGGTTTGCACTCCACCATGCCGCTCCTCTCCAACAACTTGGAGGCATACGCGCTTTGCCCGAGCGTGAGTTCCTCCTTCCTGTCTCACCTCGTGCCGAGGTAGTAGGAGAGAGCGCCGAGATCGCTCATTCGAAAACGAGCTGCCATCTCTCGCTTGAAGCTGTTGATATCCTCCGTCCGCTGCGGCGATTTGTCATCCACATACCGCCGACCATGAGTTCTTCCTTCCCCGTCGTCGGCGTGTAGAGCGCGTGCTCGGTTGCCCACCTCTGAAACCCAAGCTCCCGGCGTGGTGTCAAGCTTGGCGTTCCATGCTCGAGGGGCTTGCCTCATCGTGAGCGCTTTCTGCAGCTTGGAGCACCCCATGCTCCTCTCCCTTGACAAAGAACCACGGAGATTGCCCGGCGAAGACCGTTTCCGCCATTTCACCATTGAGGAAGGCCGATTTAACGTCCATGTGATGGACGCGCCCCATCCCTGTTGCCGCCAAAGCAAGTAGCAAACGGACCGACTCCATGCGCGCTGCCATCGTGGTGCAAATACCTCCTCGAAGTCGATGCCCTCGCCACCAAAAGCCTCGGCGACGAGGCGCGCCTTAACTTGACAATGGCGCCGAGCTCAAATCCCTTTGACTTTGTACACCCACTTCAGCTGATCGGACGGCATCACGGGGGTGGATCGACGAGCTACCAAGTCTCGCTTTCTCGATCGCCTTCATCTCCTCCAAAGCATTGCCCGTCGCCAGCTTTCCATCGCTTTCGGCTAGCTAAGCGTGAACGTGGTGGTTCTTCTGCTGCACGACGAGTAGCAGCTCTGCGTCGTTGAGCAGCCTACCCGCCATACCTGAGGGACCTGTGCCACCGACGATGTTGTCCAGCCTGCGGAACCTCAACTCCTCACCTTCGTGGTAGGCGTCCACAAACTCAGTGATGTCACTTGGAGGTGAGGCGAACTCGATCGTCGGTGATGGAGTTCTTCTTCCGCCGAGTGCCTCGCATAGTACCTAAAGTGCTCGGCATTTATTCTTGTCATAACTCCTCCTGTAGTGTTCGCCACACCGTAGGAGTGTCCACCTCGATCTTAGAGTGGTCGGAACCACAGTAAGACGTCTTGGCTCTGCCACGGGAGTGCTCGGTACCCGTCCTGAAGTGGTCGCCACCACCGCAGAACCTCCTGGCTCCACTCCTGGCGTGCTCGGCATCCCTCTAGAAGTGCTTGACACTCCTCTCGGAGTGCTCGGCATCCCTCTGAAGTGCTTTCGCCTTTGCCCTAGAAGTGCTCGACTCTACACGCCGGAGTGCTCGGCGCTCCTCCCGGAGTCGTGGCACTGTTCATAAATGGATGACCAAGTGCTCGACGATGAAGGTGTTGGTGAAGCCTCCCGCTTTCCCGTGCTCGGAAAAGCTGCCTCCTCTCGTTGAACACAACGTCGCGCGAGATAGTCACCTTGTCTCCGCGTGGGTCATAGAGCGGTGCGCCGCCTTGGTACCCTCTGCGTAGCCAGAACACCATGGGTGTGCTCACATCCTCCAGCTTGGTGAGGTTCGCTTCCGTCTTCCCGACTTGGCCGATGCAACCGAATGTCCGGAGGAATGACACGTTCGGGCTTGCTCTCGTGCCAAGCTTGAACGGCGTCTTGCCCGTTCTTTGCAGGATGAACACCGCCATGGTCACCGCCTCTCCCGATGCTAATCATGGATCGGGCCATGCCGACCAAACCATGCCATTCTGTTGTGGTGAGTATGGCGTGGTGTGATGTTGCCCCACACCTTGATCCATGCAAGATGAGTAGCAAACTCCACCGAGTGAATTCGCCACCCCGATCAGTCCTCGATGCGCTGGAGCTTCTTGCCGCTCTCGGCCTCCGCTGCTTTGAACTTCTTGATCGCCACCGCCGCTTCGTCCTTGCTGTCGTCGAGTTGCGACCACATGTAGCGCATCGCAATCGTCCCACGTAGTACCGCCACCACCGCATGTAGCAAAGCGATCGGCCCGCAGAGGTCACCGTGAACTAGCTCGAGAGCTTCCTTCACAAGGCCGCTTTTGGGAAAGGTAGCCTCCTCTTCCTTCCCGGTCGAGCAACACATAGCTCGCCTCCGTGTTTGATGTGGGGTAGCCCTCGGACCATCTTCCCCACCGACCAAGCGCGTCGGGTCCGAACCGGGCATGCCACATCCACGGTTCCTCAGTGCCTTGCCACCAGTAAACCGGCGGGCCCTCTACCTTCGGTCGAAAGCGGTACAACCGGTTTAGGGACCTCTTCACCTTGGCAAGAAGTCGCCGCTCCCGGTCTCGATCCTTAGAACGCCGTCCTGATCGAACCTCGCTACATGCGCTCATCCAAATTTGTGAATGCTGATGATGCTAGAACGCAGCTGCGGGATGTAGTATAATGGTGGTGCTCCCCATTCTGGCATCTGAAGATAATGGTGACGCGCCCTTGGATAGCCACCCTTGAGCCGTCACCAAACTTCACCGTACCGGTAACATCGCCGTCGAGCTCGGAGAAGGAGTCCTTGGAGCCCGTCATGTGGTTACTGGCACCAGAGTCTAGATACCACCGCTGCTCCTGGTCGACGCCCACATGCCCAAGATGGACTTGGGCGCGTGGTTCGTCGAGGTTGACGGTCTTCAGGGCCTTGCTAGATCCTTCCACCGTCGTCGCCTCTTCCCTCTCCATGGCCTCGACGTCGTGCAGTGCACAGAACGTCGCCATAAGGATAGTAGCCTCATCCTCATCATCGGCTTTCGCTAGGTGAGCCTGAGCCTTCTTTTCCTTCTTGCGATTTGGGCACTCCCGTGCCCAATGGCCCATCTTCCCGTAACACCGACAGGCGTTGGAGTCGATCTGCTTCTTCACCGAAGAAGCCCTGCCGCAATGTTTGCCGTTGCCACCGTGACTGGAGGAGGCTGCCTTCCCGGAGTTTCGCCGAGCAGCCCACTCCTCTTCCGTCAGCAGGAGTTTCCCGCTGTCCTTCGTTGCTGTCGCCTGCTCCAGACGCTCGTCCACTGCCCGTAGACGGCCTGCCACATCCTCGATGGTGAGGGTGGACAAGTCCAGCATCGTCTCTATGGATAGAGCGATCTGGATGTACTTTGCCGGCACGGAGTGGAGGAACTTGGAGACCGCCTCCTCTTCGTCGATGGTGACGCCGTGGCTCTTCAGCTTGCTGATGAGCGTCTGCAGGCGGAGGGAGAAGTCCTCCACCGTTTCACCATCCTTGAACTTGAGGTTTGTGTACTCCTATTTCAGAAGCTGGGCCGTCGCCTTCTTTGCGCGGTCGGAACCGACGCGCATCGCCGCAATGGCCTCTCACGCCTCCTTAGCAGAGCTCTTCGTCCCCAACGGTTCCCTGTACTCCGCCGGTACAGCAGCGAGGATAGCCTCCATCACTGACATGTCGTCTTCTTCCACGTCGGTGCCCTTGTCAACAGCATTCTAGAGCCGACGGACTCTGAGCTTGACCTTCATAGTCACCGACCACTCTCCATAGTTAGTGCGAGTCAGCGTCGGCCAAGTGGTGCCGCTGACCTCTCGCACCGTGCGAACAACTACCTCCGGTAGTAGCTGGGCAGCCACGACAGTGCCACTGCCGTCGCCCAACTCCGAACCGCCTGTCATCGCCATCGGTTAGAATGACGACGACGCTTGTACGGCTCCGATACCACTTGTTGGCCCACAGTTAGCCTCCCGACCACCGAGATGATCTCCAGACCACTACAGATAGCCTCCAGACCACCGACCACAGCGTCCGACCACTACCTGATAGCCTCGAGACCACCGAGATAGCCTCCAGACCACTCCGTTGGTCTCACAGGATCACCGGCTCACGACGGTGAACCACTCCAGCCGATCTTGCCGAACACCGGCTCAGGCGAGCGGAGCACTTGTCGGTCTCGCCGAGCACGCGCTAGTGTTGCCGAGCACCCACTAGCCGTGCAAACCACGTACCGGCGTTGTCCGTACCCACACACTATGGATCGAGCTAGAAGAGGAAGGGGGAACAGAGCAAGCACGCACAATACAAGGCAACAGCGTTGGCCGAAGCCCTGTCTGTGTGATGGCAAATCTGAGCTCTCTTTACTGAGTTGCCATACATGTCTATTTATACAACTCTAACTATCTAGTCCATGTGCAGCGCCCATGCAGGCATAGTAACTAGATAAACTGACAGGGTTGACTCTGCGTCGGCCACTGCCTGTTCCTACAGTGCTGCAGGTGAGCCGTGCGGCGCCTGCACCTGCAGCGGCTACTGTATCACAGCAGGGGGCAAAGTCGGCGCCGCCTTCCCTTGCTGTGTTCACACACAGCAGGCAGCTAAGTCGGCGCCGCCTTCCTCTGCTGTGTTCTCACAAGGTGGTAGTAGATTAGCTAACATGCATCACAAATATCCTGGATTACAAATAAAGATTAATTATATATCACATAGTTGGTACCAAGCCTTAATAGTGGGATGAAATTGTGCATACTACGTGCGCGCATGCGCACACACATGAAGCAGTAGTACTAGTCTTTACATATAATTCCACAGTAATGTAGCTCCAGTTTCTCACTTGCAGTCACATGATCACGAACAACTCAAGCTCCAGAGGTCCATTATTTATCTTTCCCCTGAAGACATTAAAAGAGATCAGGATGGCAAAAACTGCTATGAGATGTACTTGGAGAGGAAATTTTATGTAGCCAAGTGGGAGGTTTAGTCCTATGGGTTCATGTTTTCTGACAACCAATTAATATGTCATTTAGAAGAATTTACATGATATTATGAAACATTTGAGGGGTGTCCATTTAAATACTTTTCAAATAAATGTGGCAGATAAAAATCTACCTAGGTTGAAGTCTTTCCGGTCCTCCTGCTGGGAGTAAAACTGAGGCTGCTGCATGATGTTGAACTGCAGGAAGCTCCTTATTGGGTCATAAGGAATAAAACCCTGCTGCTGAAACTCACTTGTCGATGGTGCCCCCATCATGTTCACTGTCTGTTGTGCCCTTTCATTCTCATCAACCTGTGCTTGTGAGACAGTTATTAGCTTGTTACAATATTTTTCTTTAAAGCTAAGATAACTTAACATTTCAGTAACTACAGTTCAAATTTTTTTCTTCTAAGAGTGATCCCACAGTCCATAGCAACTAACAGGTTACTTACCCTGTTCCTTAAGTACAAGTTGTCATTCTGCAACTCCATTTCCTGAAAAGATGAAATTCTTGTTTTATTTTGTTCAATGTCGAGTAAATCAATAAATTTGTGAGAGGAAAAATGTTCTCTTGTTGCTCTTTACCCTTCTCTGCATGTACTCGAGTTCAGAACACAGCACTTCGTTCTGCAGAGTTGGATGCTCATTAATCGCGTAAACAAAATATTTCTTTTTCCACACATAATGCAATAAATATGATTATTATATATATAGTGCATAGTACCTTTCTTGCTCTAATCTTTCCAAGGCCTTTGTCTAACCTAGTCTCCAGGTGCTTAAGGTCCTTGTGGCTCATGGTTGTGATAGAATCACCTATCAGGGCCCTGAAACATCGGGGGCTTATAAATTCATCAAATGACCTTTCTGTTTTGTTAACTGACCAGGACGCACATGATAATTTTGTATAAAAACTGAACCTGTTGGAGTTCTGCAAGTTAGTGATCTGCTGCCTCAGCCTAGCAGATTCCTGCTTGTAGTGCTGCAAGTTTGCAAAAGTTCGATTAGTAATATTGCATACTGCTGTTGATTTCTATTTCAAAATGTTAGTGGAAGTTCCTTCGACATTCATAACAAACAGGTCTGACTGCAAAATGTGAACTAAATGGTAAAATCATTTATCAATTGCAAGAAAAGCCAATGTACTCCAATTAATTTATTTCATACAAATCTATTTGTAGGAAAAAGAAAATATGTGCAATACGAAAACTCCATTTGATCACACTAACTGCCATATTTATAAAGTTGCACGCCTGCACAACATGAAGCATCTCTAAAGTATATGTAAACCTTTACAACAAATTCAGAGCCTTGTAGACTGATTTAGTACTAATTAGAGCTACTCTTTCAGAAAAGAAAATAAGGATCATGCAATCCAGACCTAAAAGCTATCAAAGGTATTTTTTCAGTTTTTTCTGTTTCTAACAACTGGTCTGATCCCACATCAGCTACATGCCTCCATAGCAATTCCCAGGCTAACAGATATATATACCACATGTCAAAAAAAAAATATCCTGAGTCTAAATATATATACACAATCTAATGTTCGTCAGTTGCAAAAAAAAATGTGTATGTAGTAGATTTAATCAGAGACAATATTATAAGCGTCATAGCTTACAAAAAACACATCAAGAGAAGAATTTTCCTACTAGTCTTCAGAGTTTTCATTTTTGTCCAAAATATGCATGCTATCCTCTACCATTTCAAGCATGGAATAATCAGAGCTATCCAGGCTTCCAGAGAGGACACTTATATATCTGCACAACTGCACATGAACTGCTGGTCCAAGCAGGTTCTCTTAATGCGTCACTGGAATTTCTGTGGTGTAATGCCCAGAACCTAAAGGGTGCATGTCCAGTCTGAAGATTTTGCTCAGAGAAATATTTTGGCTGTGTGTAGACCACAGTTTCAACTTTCAAGGAATGTTGCGTATTCCTACACACTAGGTTCATCAATAGACTACAGAGTCTGCAGGCATTTGACTGGTAACCAACACTACGGTCATTGGATCAGAAATGATGTGTTGACTGATGGACATGATGTTACCTGAATTGTGACCTCTGCAATCGTACCAGCTGCGCTGGAGTTGTCACTGTTTGCCTTCTTGTACCTCTCAATGGTGGCCTTCACGCTGCAGTCGTGTACACACAGTAGAATACTGGAGTTAGTACACATACATGAAACAGATGAAATCTTGAATGAACAAAATAATATTGTATGTGCTGGAAGGATGAAAGTTAACTCCGCCTATGGTGGGACACCTTTGGTGTCTCAGCATAGCAAGTCCCAAGCCCTGGTAAAAGATGATGGTTGTGTTAGGCGTGGCGAGCCAATGTAAAAACTTAGCCACTTTAATAGAGATGAAACCCAAAAGAATTACGTTGGGACGTAACCCTCTTAGCGACGCGCCGTGTCGGAACCCGGGTATGGTGTTAAATGAGTAAGGGTCAGGTTGTCACCCCCGTGACACGCCGTGTCTCGATCTGGACACGGTATCAAGTGAGCAAGGATCGGATCATTGCATCCTTAGTGGCGCGCCACATCGGCGCCGGGGTGTGGTGCAAAATGAGTAAGGGTCTTCACACCTACCTCGGCAGGTGCGAAAGGTAAGGAAGCTAGTTGAGCCAACTGGGATCCATTTAGATAACTGGAATGTAGGGTCCCTTGCAGGTAAGTTAAGAGAGTTAGTGGATACAGCGGTTAGGAGGCGTGTAAATATCTTATGCGTCCAAGAGACTAAATGGAAGGGGCACAAGGCGAAGGAGGTGGACAATACCGGCTTCAAGCTCTGGTACATAGGGACAACTTCAAATAAAAATAGAGTAGGAGTTTTGATCGATAAGAGCCTCAAGGATGGTGTGGTGGAGCTGAGAAGGCAAGGGGATAGGATTATCTTAGTTAAACTTATCATTAATGATATGGTCTTAAACGTAATTAGTGCGTATACCCTCCAAGTAGGCCATGATAAGAATGCTAAGCGGCTTTTCTAGGAAGACTTAGATTACTTGGTTAGAGCTGTCCCTAGTAGCGAGAAGCTCTTTATAGGAGGTGATCTTAATGGCCATGTAGGTACATCAAGTGCAGGTTTCGAGGCGGTTCATAGGGGTTTCAGATTTAGTAGTAGGAACCAGGAGGGAGAGGAAGTCTTAGACTTCGCCATAGCTTTTGATCTGATGATAGCTAACACTTTCTTCCGTAAGAGACAGTCTCATTTAGTGACCTTTAGTAACGGCCAGTACTCTAGTCAAATCGACTTTGTCCTTATAAGGAGGGATAAATGAACATACATGGAGTGTAAGGTGATACCTGGAGATTATGTGGTCGCTCAACACAAGCTAGTGGTGGCTGACTTTTGCTTTCTGGTGCAAGCTCGTGGGAACAAACAAGCTAGGGTTGCTAGAATGAAGTAGTGGAAATTAGAAGGGGAGGTATCAAAGGGCTTTAAGGAAAATGTCATTGAAGAGGTCCCTTGGAATGATGAAGGCGATGCAAACAGCATGTGGGAGAAGATGGTAACATGTGTTCAGAAGGTTGCTTCCGATGTGCTTGGAGTGATCAAAGAGAGCGGATGCGACTCGAAAGACACTTGATGGTGAAATGAAGATGTGCAAAAGGCTATTAAGAAAAAGGAGTGCTATAAGCGCTTGTATCATGACAGGTGTGCAAACAACATAGAGAAGTACAAGGTGGCAAACAAGACTGCAAAACAAGTGGTAAGTGAGGCAAAGGGGCGGGCCTATGAGGACCTTTACCGACGTTTGAGTACGAAGGAAGAAGAGAATGACATTTATAGGATGGCTATAGATCGTGATAGGAAAACAAGGGACATCAACCAAGTCAAGTGCATAAATGATGAGAGGGAGCATCTCTTGGTGAAGGAGAATGAGATCAGACATAGATGGCAAGAGTATTTTAATAAATTGTTAAATGGTGAGAACGAGAACACCACCGTTCAGCTGGACGACTCGTTTGATGACACTAACAGGCGCTTTGTGCGGAGGATTCAAGAATCGGAGGTCAGAGAAGCCTTGAAAAGGATGAAAGGGGGCAAAGCGATAGGCCCTGATGGTATCCCAATCAAGGTGTGGAGATGTCTCGGGGATATAGCTATAGTATGGCTAACCAAGATGTTCAACAATATCTTTCGATCGAACAAGATGCCTGAGGAGTGGAGAAGAAGCATATTGGTACCAATCTACAAGAACAAGGGAGATATCCAAAGTTGTACTAATTATTGGGGAATTAAGTTGATGAGCCACACTATAAAGTTATGGGAGAGAGTCATCGAGTAGCGCCTGCGAGGAACGACGCAGATATCAACAAACCAATTTGGTTTCATGCCCGAAAGGTCAACCACAGAAGTAATCTTCTTAATAAGACAAGTTGTGGAGCGGTTTAGAGAGCAGAAGAAGGACCTCCACTTGGTTTTCATTGACTTGGAGAAGGCTTATGACAAGATACCAAGAAATGTTATGTGATGGTCTTTGGACAAACATAAAGTCCCATCAAAGTACGTGACTCTCATCAAGGACATGGACAACAATGTTGTGACTAGTGTTCTAACAAACAATGGTAACACAGATTACTTCGCGATTAAAATTGGACTTCATCAAGGGTTAGCCTTAAGCCTGTATCTCTTTGCCTCGGTAATGGATGAGGTTACCAGGAACTTACAAGGGGATATCCCTTGGTGTATGTTGTTCGCTGATGATGTAGTGTTAGTGGACGAAAGCCAGGCGGGAGTAAATAGGAAACTAGAGTTATGGCGGTAGACCCTTGAGTCTAAAGGTTTTAGATTGAGCAGAACTAAAACCGAATACATGAGATGCGACCTTGGCGGAGTTGTATAGGAGGAGGGAGATGTGAGTTTGGAAGGTCAAGTAGTGCCGAAGAAGGATACCTTTCGGTATCTAGGATCGATGTTATAGAGGGATGGAGATATTGATGCGGACGTTAGCCATAGAATCAAAGTAGGGTGGATCAAGTGGCGACAAGCTTCTAGCATTCTCTGTGACAAGAGGGTACCACAAAAGCTAAAAGACAAATTCTATAGAACGACGATTAGACCGGCTATGTTGTATGGAGTAGAATGTTGGCCTACAAAGATTCGACATGTTCAACAACTGAGTGTTGCAGAAATGCATATGTTACGATAGATTTGCGGTCACACAAGAATGGACCGAGTTCAGAACGATGATATACGTGATCACCTAGAGGTAGCACCAATTGAAGAAAAGCTTGTCCAACATCGGTTGAGGTGGTTTGATCATGTCTAAAGGAGACCTCCAGAGGCACCAGTGCATTGTGGAGTCCTAAGTCAAGCTAATAATATGAGGAGAGGTAGAGGAAGACCGAAATTGACATGGGTGGAGGCAATAAAAAGATATTTGAAAGCTTAGGATATACCTAGAGATCTATGTTTGAATAGGAGTACTTGGAAAGCATCTATTGAAGTGCCTGAACCGTGACTTGGGGCTCTTGGTGGGTTTCAACTCTAGCCTACCCCCAACTTGTTTGGGACTGAAAGGCTATGTTGTTATTGTTGTTGTTGTTGTGGAAGGATGAAAGTTGAAATTTTTTTTGTTTTGTGGCAAAACTAGATATCTTTCTGTAAAAAGTACAAAAGATAATAGAACAATCACAACCAAAATAAATGAAAATAATAGTTTCATAGAAGAGCGTCCCTACATTCAAAATCATATGGTGTCTTGGCTCTTCTAGATACATTACTTTAATTATGTATAGAAAAGCCAAAACGTCTTATAATATAGGACAGAGAGAGTAGTTTCAGTAACTAAAATTTGACATCTTCTAGCCATGTTAATTGCTTGCCAAGTCTGTCACTTAAAATTCCACACTACTGAAAGTTAAAACGATCAACATAAATGAACCAATATTCCAATCTATCATCCCAAAATACTTCTACCTCCGTCCTAAAATAAAATAAACCCTAGAATCATTTAAAGACAAGCTATCTTAAATTTGACCAATTTTATATAAAGAGTAACATCGTCTATAACACCAAATAAGTATATTGTGAAAATATATTTCCTGATTTATTTAGTGATAATAATTTAGTGTCATAAATATTGATGTTTTTATAAATTTAATCAAACTTAAAATAGCTTGACTTTGGACAAGTCAAAAAAATGATTTACTTTGGGACATAATGAGTAACCTAATTATATCTAGTAGACACTGCATATACAAATGCAGGGCACTGCTGATGTAACTGTTCTCTATACTATGTTGCAGAACAAATGTGGAACCCCTCAAGTCCAGGTAAGATATACCCCAAAACCATTGGCAAGTGTGGGAACATCAATCGTCCTATCGGTCCAAGAGTTGTGCACATCTCCACAGCTTTTCCGGGATTGGGGTAGTGATTTTCCTCTTTACCGAGGACTTCATTTTTTTTCATGTCTGAATCAAATGTCTGGGGTAGTACTGTTCTGCCACAAGTCCATAAATTCTCCATGGGTTGGGTTGGGTGCCTTTTCATAGTTCTTCATGCTTATATTTTATGCTAGCTAGAATGTGGTAGGTACCTAGCTCTGTATTTTTCTGACCCTATGCCATCAGTTGTTAATATCTATCTGAGCTGTGACATACTATGCTGCTACTGATCCACATGCTTAGTGTACCTCAGAACCCAAAACCTTATTCAAACAAACGGCAGCTAGGTGAAAAACTTCAAATTGGGCAAGTAAATGCAATTTGATTAGGATTGAATGATCATAAAGATGACAAAACAATGTATATTAACTCACTAACTTATAGTCATTTGTGCTCACTTTATGACATCGACACATGGCCAATACTTTGTGAAAAAAGAAATTTCAAAGCAATAATTAGTGCTAAAAGATAAATGAGTGATATGCTAATGCCAAGTCAAGCTCCTAGATAACAAAATAAAAAACATATTCATAGTATTATATTTAATTTCATTCAACAAATTAGAAATTCTACACTCACTACTACAAAACCCACAATCCATGCCGACCCATCAATGCCAGGTGTCCTAGAGCCGCCAGTGACACTGTCAATTTGTAAGGGAAAACATCGTCATTGCACGTTTTATAAATGCACAAGCAGTGATAGCTCATTATCACTGTCGGTTGGAGTTGAAAAACAACAGTGATCACTGCTGGATTTTAACACTAGTTGGCAGTGATCTAGGTAACAGACCCAAAAATTTA
The DNA here is from genome assembly GCA_904845875.1 of Miscanthus lutarioriparius. Classification (NCBI taxonomy): domain Eukaryota; kingdom Viridiplantae; phylum Streptophyta; class Magnoliopsida; order Poales; family Poaceae; genus Miscanthus; species Miscanthus lutarioriparius. The sequence goes on along the minus strand of CAJGYO010000017.1, from coordinate 53,779,944 downwards.
TTCCAATCTCGTTAAATCTAGTGATAGCGTCTGAAAGTGATAGCTCTCTCTCTCTCTCTCCCCTCCCCCGCCCCCCTCCGGCAGTCTAGCGTCATTGCTTCTTCCTCTCTCTCTTCTCTCTCTCCCCCCTTTAGCGTCCCCTTAATTCTCCTGCTTGCTGCTCCACCCCCTCTCCCTCCACTCTCTCCTTAGATGCAGATGGCTGCTCGCAGGGTCGCTGTGACGAGCAGCGGCAACCCAAGGAGCGAGGAGCGGAGGTGGTGGTGCATAGGCCTCGTGGTGTTGGTGGGGGCTTGGAGCAACTGCACATGGAGAGAAGCGACAAAGAAGGCGCATGTCCTGCAGGTAATGTTTTTCTTTTTTTCGGCTGCATTCTCCATAGGTGAAGCAAAAAATCTTCATGGCCTAGAATTTGTATTTAACTTTCTGACCCGCCACTCTGTAACATGATTCATAATCCATTTTGATAAAACATAAAAAATTTTGTGTATTCTTCAATTTTAAGAATTTATATGTATATACAGGAGGATTATTTCCTACTATTAGTCAGAAATAGTTAGAGAGCACATGTCATATATTTATCAAGCCCACAATTCTAACAAAGGTTCAATAAAATTATACTTCCCAATTAAAAGAACATAACTCGGTCCACAACAATAAACCTCGAAAAAACATATCAAGCCCTGGAACTATTCTTTTTGAAAGACAAGACCTGGAACTATAATGAGTATGAGACATTTGATATTGAAGTATAAAAGCAGACTCCTTTTAGTTTTGTTATCAATAAGCATGAACATTATCAATGTTGAGACCAACCAGGGTTATATTATTACTAGCATGACTCATCCAACTAGGGTTCGATTCTCACCCTATTAAAAATGCTAGGGCGAGCGCCTCTGCTTCATCGATTTTATTATTATTAGTACTATTAGCATGGTGCAAATAGTGCCATTCTCTTGATCAAGTTAGGGCATCCTCAATAGTATGAGATAGCAGCTAGCTCATACATGCCATGTCATTGCCACACTTCATTATGTAAACCCACATGTAAATGATTTTTTATTCTATATCTTCTCTCCTCCCTCTGCCATTCTTTATGAGCAGGCCCACAAACTACCTGGTTTTCTGAGCGAGATAGGTGTTAAGATAAGAGATAGTCTTTTATTTTTTCCATCTTCTCTCTCTTCCGCATAAGAAAAGTGCTAACATGGATTTCTATGAGCTAGCTGCAGTGGCATTGTTGGGATGCAAAAATAAGCCCTTGGTTCATTTGTTTTTGGGTCTCTGGATTTGGCAAATAGTGTCTAAACATTGACTAATTAGGCTTAAAAAATTTCCCACCAAACTTCAATTAGTTTTCGAAAATAAAATGCTCCATGCTCGTAAAATAGCATCATTTGATTGGGTAGTAGTTTGACCTTCTCGACTTTAAGTAGTTGACCACTCTCTGGTAAATAAAAGAAGTTGACTGAACATAGCATTCAGTGTCGTGTGAAATTGAGAGTAGTCCTCATCAATGCTACCGATAACAACAAAACGTGCAAGCACATTCCAAAGTAGTAATATTATTGTTTAGTGCAATAATGATTTGTGACGTTTTAGCAGAACATACATGAACACAGGCATTGCTTACATTGTTAGTGAATTTATAACTGCTTCATTCTTCACTAATACTGTATACCATATTACCGTATATTGTGTTGCCAGCATAATTAAATATCAACTGCCATTGCATTATCATTCTATAAAATATTGATGCATCTTCATGGAACTTGAGTTCTTATTATGTGTGTTTCTAGTGCACATGGAGTTTGAACCTCATGTAATACCACATCTAATAACTACTACAGTTCTTAGAAAAATAAAATCAGAAGAACTCCGAATTAGTTGTGCTTTTCCAGTTCTAGTGAAACTAAAATGGACATTCTAGAACTGGATCTTTCTTATAATAAGCTACTAAGCATAGCAAAAATTTCATCCTCGCTTTTCCAAGAAAGTCAAACCCTAAAGGAACTGTTTGGAAAGGGGGATCGAGATGTAATAACATTAGAATTTAGAATTTAATTAAATTTTGAACTGAACCAAAAAAATCCTGGGGAAATTACCCTCTTCAAAACAAACCCTAAACATACATTTCTAATCCTTTAAGCATTGAGAAACTGATAAAATACAGATCTGTTGACAGAGTAATAAAAATATTTGTCGTTGATATATAATAACCAAAAGTGCAATAGTGATGGTGTGCGGTTTTAGTGGATCCGTGCATTCACAGTCAAGTTGAGCTAGCTCTCTTGTGTGTTGCTTAAGTGGCCATTTGTACTAAATCTGACATATAAACAAATATAAAGGAACTAGATTTTTTTTTTGTTAAGAAAGTTATGTTAGTGGTGCAAAGGAAGTGAAAGCAGAAAGACGATGGATCCCAGTGATTCTTCAAAAGAACAATTTTTTCCACTGCAAAAAATGAAACAATCTAATCTAAAAAAATGGTGCAATATTCACATTACATTAGTTTGCTAGTGAAAATCAGCAGTCTAAAACTGTGTCAGAAAAAGAGGCATATCCATGTAAATGTCATACGTTCAAAAACAAAATGTAAATATCACTTTATTCTTGCTAAAAGAAATATGAGACAAGAATCATGCATCTTTACTGAAATCTGAATCCTAGCTATCATTAGACGACATATTTTCTAAGCATGCCAATTTTGCAGTTGCCATACACAGATTAACAAGGAACTCATCACTATTTTTCAGGAACTCATCACATCCATCCCAAATTAAGGCCAAGCATTTTATTAGCGTGCTTCAAAGATTAATAAATATGGGGGAATGTAACACCCGCATAGTGCCAATGCCAACCACAATTTCCAAGACCAAGGGAATGAGAGGGAAATGAGAAAAAAGAAACTCTTTGACTCACAAAATATATAATACTATACCAATTTCAAAGGTACGGTTCTTTCTGTAGGTGAATCAAGCAAATACCTTAGCATCCTCGAGCATGCTTGGCAGTAGCCATGCGTTACCCGCAGCATGATTGGCTGCAAGCAGTGGACATCTACTACCCGTTGGTCACAAAGGAGTGCATAAGCCAGGGTCTCAGCTTTTACCCAGCAGGCCAAAGCCAACCCTAGTACCCTACCGTACGTAGAGTACCATTTACTATTCTGACCAGCACCAGCTTGCAAGTCCAGCTTTCTCCCCCCTTGTAGTCCCCCGATGCATCACTGGCAAGGAACTGGCCATGCCATTCCATTGGTTCCGATCTTGTTTCAAAAAAATGCCATTGGTTCCGATCCGTATATACAGAATTCGCATCACAAAAACACACAAATTTGGCATAGGTATTATTTCAGGGTCCTCCCATATGGTCACAAAGACCAAATATCTATGGTTTCGTCGAGCTTTGAGCAAACATTTCAGTTTTAGTCTGCATTTTCCTGCTAGGCTGCTAGCGCCTAGCAGAGGAAAATTGCACTCTTTTCCTTCTATAGTTAAAATTGGCACGAGATACTTTTATATCAAGTATGAAATTTAAATTGATACGATAATTTTAACTATATGGTCCTTTTGTATATGTACAAACATAATAGCAATACCATGTTGACTAATGCATCTAATAAGCTTCTTTTTTCCTTTAGATTTTACAATAATATAGATCAAATTTTGATCTTTCCCTGAAGTTGTTCAAGAAAAGTAATTTGGTTTCTTATAAAGTAGGGTTTTTTTTTCCTCTCAGGTTTATGGTTCAGTGAACACTATTTTTACTATTAACAGTAAGCATTCACTTCAAGATATCAGCACCCAATCATCATAATACTCAAATTTCTGTGAGGACATAACACATTGTTCTTTGAGTTTACAAGTCAAATGCATACAATCAGATGGAATGATTCCAATTTATCAAAGCTGTGATGAATCTACTCATTCGTTCATCGTTCATTCATGGCACTTATGAGTGCGTGCAACATAAGGATCGGATAGTGAAATTTAAAAAATAAGCACAAATGCCTAGGGAAATTTAATCTGCTATCACTGTTTTAAGGTTGCTTCTTTATTTTCAATTCTATGTTATCATTTCCTTCTGCATTACTTACCTCCTTTTATTTTCTGTGAGTCCTAATTAAAAACTGTACAGTACTGCTAGGTGGTGTCAGAGAGGCCGCAGAGCTCCCGTGATGGGCATATATCACTTTAGCATATGCAGCACAATGCACAGCGCACACATACATGGCCCTGACGAGACCAGAACCACCACACGCAGGGACAACAGTAACATGTACAGAAGACACACTGTATGACAGTATGAGAGAGAGAGAGACAGAGAGAGGATGGTGATGATGATGGAGGCACATGGGATGGAACCCTAACCCTAACATCATAGCACTGGCAGGAAATAGGCAACTAGATGCGTGATATCTTTTTACCTGATCTCAAATATTTACCTCTCTCGTTCACACTCACAATTTTGCATACAGTTACCGAGTTACTGCACGCGCGCACATCTAGTGACCCAAAGCTAAGAGAACGAAAAGAATTGCTAGATCTGCACCTGTATGACCAAAGCAACAAACAGGGAAGATGAGACCAGAGGGGAAAAAAGATGAGTTTTTTCTTCCTTCAAAAAAAGATGAGTTTTTTGTGTGTGTGTGAGAACATGCTTGCTATATATCATGAGGTATGAGAGATCTAAGCCTTCCCCCTCGATCTTTCTCCCTTCCTTTGTCTCTCTCTTTCTCAGGGACGATGGATCATAGAAGGGAAAGAAATAAATGGAGCTAGAAAAGAAGCGGACCACCAAGCCAAAGCAAAACGCAGGGCACCCATTGCACACACACAAGAAAAGCTCACCTCACAGGCACAGCATGTACATATGCTTCACAAAGCATACCCTGCGCTGAATCTATCTAGACATCTAGCTCACCTCACAGGAACACAAAAGAAACCGGAAAGGGAGCCACAAGCACACACAGCAGGATGACGGAACACACGCAAAGAAACCGTTGCAATTTCTTTCGCCCTTGCTACTGGATGGCCTCTCTCCGGTAGCATAAAAATAAGCAAGACAGTTAATGAACAGAAACATGTAGTAGCAAAGAAAATGCAGCTTCCCTCTTTGCAACAGGAAAGCTGGGAGCTAACTTGCTCCAATTCGGAAAACTTCATAAGAATAATTCAGGAATATGATACATCATGTGTCTAGACGGACAGGCTCGTCACTTATAGCCTCTCATTTCATGGATTATTATGATTTGTTAGGCGTATAATCTATCGTATGTGCATATATTCAGTGGAGTGCTACTACTGTGGTACTAGCAGCGCAGTACACAGAGATGGATGCACAGAACTGGAAAGAAGATGAGACCTGTTGTTGGAGTACTCATAGAGGCGGCCGCGGCTGGAGAAGACGATGAGCGCGACCTCGGCGTCGCAGAGCACGGAAAGCTCGTACGCCTTCTTGAGGAGGCCGTTGCGGCGCTTGCAGAAGGTGACCTGCCTGTTCGTCGTGTTCTCGATGCGCTTGATCTCAGTCTTGCCCTTGCCCCTGCCGTTGTTCCTCTCTGCAACCGACGCAGAGCCACCAGGGGACATCGGCTCCTTCAGCTTCAGCCCCGCCGAGGTCAGGGTCGACTGCACACAAACAAAAGCTACACACTCAAGAATTGCTAGGAGACGACACAAGGAGCTAGCGTGTGTAAGATGGATCGATGGATCTGCTGCAAATTCAGTAAGAGAATGAAGAAGAGCCGGAAAGAGCATGCATAGCAATCTTGAAAGAAATTAAAGAAGCCAATGCAAGAATAAGAAATCACCATGATGCCTGTCACTGTGGATGGCGTAGCCTGCTCCTCTCGGATGTACATGCTCTTTTTCTTATTAGCCGGCAGGAGACACGCAGATTTTGCTGTTTGAAGGAGGAAGGTTGGAGGAGGGGATGGGGATGAGAGGGGGTGGTGGTAGCTCTGGGCAGCTTCTGAGTTCTGAGTGTTTCTTGCTCCTGGACTCTTCCATTCCCCTCTACCTTCTTTATATCTTTGGTACCGGCATTTCCTTGCCTATCCTTTCGTATTAATTTAATTATACTTTTGCCATGACCTGCACATTTTAATTTTACGTAATTATTAATTTCGTCCGTCTGAAACGTGGGAATTGTACATGGTCTAGATGTAATAATTTTATTATTTATTTTCTGTTAAATTCTTTTTTTTAAGTCTTTGCTGTTAAATTCCTATGTGGATCTTCCACGGGGACTAACACTGAGGTTTTGCTTGGGAGCTACCTTTGGAAAAATATGGGAGTCGTATACTTTCCTCTTGCAGCTTGTCTAGGCTTTAGGGAAGTACAGATGCTAGAAAAGGAGGCTCTTGGTTACCTCAGTAACTCACTCATTTTTTTAGGAGTACGCTGCATTATTACCCTTATATTTGTTTCCTGGGAATTATAACAAAACTTGAGACAGCCACTATAAGCTTGTGACTTTGCATTCTAATTGTAATCTGGCTAAAATCTAGTAGGTTCGTCCTAAACGGCGGACCAATTCATGAAATTTTTTTCTTAGCGTGTATATTCCCTCTGGAGTCGCCTAGGGTTTTGTAGAGGTCAAATATTCTTAAGTTTGACTATATTTGTAGAAAAAATATTATCAACATTTATATCTTCAAACAAGTTTGTTAGAAAAACATATTAAACTATTAATCCTAATGGTACTTAGTATGAAGCTACCCTCCATTGTGACACTTAGATTTTTATCTCACTCCTAGAACTCTTTCTCCCGTTCGCCCCCACCGAGTGTCGACAAAATATCGTTGGCAGTCCACCGAGGGATATACCCACGATGGTAAATTATACGGAGAGGTGCGCGTGAACAGAAACTAGACGACAACATAGACACAAGATTAGACAGGTTCATGCCATCAGCTCGACGTAATACCCTAGTCCTGTGTTCTGTTGGTTTGTATTGGCTATCCGATATGATTGAATGTGTTTTGAGAGGGTCCCCTACCCGCCTTATATCCAGGAGGGTAGGGTTATAGGTAGGTTAGATCTTAGTCTAATCGGGTAAGAGATAATCTTTACAAGGAATCTAATATACAACATATCATAAGAGATCTTGCGCCATCTTCAGAATATCGCCTTGATGCCTTGCGGTGTGCGCCGAGCAGTGACGTGCTCCGCAAGTCATCATCTAGTGGGCTGGACCCATGTCTTGCGCCGTGGGTACTAGGGGTTGTACCCCCCACACCAATAGCCCCCCTCCACTGTCAATTTATCCGCTCTCTGGCCTTGCACCCTCAACTTCGTCCCCTCTAGCACCGCCCATGCCCAGACAAGGGGCGGCAAATTCGTAGGTGCGTTTGAATCTAGTGAGGGGGCACTGCAAGGATTACGTGAGCACCGTAGGGTTAACAACGGGGTCCACCTCTGGCCAGAGAGGAAGACGCCAAGGAGGGCACATATCTCACTCGTGGCCCATCCGTGTCGCTATCGAGTGCCCATATGGAGGACGACGATTTCGAGGCCGACTTCGAGGAGTTCACTATGGAATCCAAGAAGTCCAAGGCTCACGGTGGCGTGGATGGTGGTTGCGGTTACCCGCGCAGATCCCGACAATGCTCTGTATGCCATCACCATTGTATTCATTCCCATGTTGATCTCGGCAATGATCTTCAATCTCTCTTCCTCTTCGTCACTCTCTCTATTTCTCTCACTCTCTCTACCTATTCCTCACAAGTTGGAATGCAGGACGGATCCCGCGTGGTGGCACTAGATCTGGCGAGGGCTGGGTCTTAAGATGGCCTGAGCAGTGATCCAACATGGGAGGTATACATGGCGGCGATAGCCACAAATGAGATCCAGTGTGGATGGGCTCAGCGATGGCGGCAGGGGCAGTGTCGTGCTTGACCGCATGGCTATATTTTTGTTTTTATTTTTATAGATTATAGTAGAGGCGGGCATTGATGACCGTCTTCGTAGTTCTCCATCAACATTGACCCAATACCAAAGGCAGGCGTGGAGGCCACCACCTCTGGAAACATGTTTTGTCCAGTCTCTGAAAAGCTTGAACATAATACTATAGTAGTGTTTTATGTGTATATATCTACAGGCTTAGAATATAGGGGTATTTTTTTTATAATAACGACCGGATTGCTCATCATATGAATGTTGTTTGGAGCTAGTATGGATGATTGACAAATAAATGTGCAAACGTTTAATGAATTTACACTAGTATTATTAATTGTTTGAGTGGTGACTGACCGGTGATGATGACGTATACGCATCCATGAAATGAACAAGAAGCAAAGGCACATTCACGTATGGGCCTTGCCATGTGAGCCCTGCACAAGCCCTGTCTCGTCTTGGCTAGCTGGGCACACACCCGTACGCAGGCAGATGTCCACAGATGGATCATTGACGCGCGCCCAGCATCCAGACCAGCAGGCAGCAGCACGCGTACTGTAGGTATTTACCCTCTTCTCCTTTTGCGGCTGCCGTCGCTGGGCCCGTTGGGTCTCGCCGTCTCCGTGCTTGCTCTTCACCGCCGTGGGGCCAGCTACCTCCACCGCCCGGCACGCGCGCACTGCTGGTACACGCGTACGCCTGGCAAGCACATGTACGTACGCGCATGGATCGGATGGGGGAGGAAGAAAAACACCGGCGCGGCCGACGCATGAGCTCCGATCCGCACCGGCCGGCCGGTGAAACGGAGCAATCAGAGCTACAAGAGAGAAGATTCTCGTGGCTGGCTGGAAGATGGTCACGGTGTGGACGTGTGTGGTGGTGTCGTCTGTGTCACACACATACTCACATGCTCACACACACACACACATATATAGTTTGACGAAGGAGCTCATCTAGCTTGGAGGAGTTAGTGAGATAGGTACCTCCCGGCCCGTGCAAGGCTGCAACTAGCTACTAGTGCGGCCTAGCTAGGAGCAGTGTATACCAGCTCGCAAGTTTTGAATGGGAGATAAGTAGTCATGGTGGAAGTAATGCATGAGATCCTAATGCATGTATATATACATGACATGGTGCATGATTTGGTGAATTTTTTACCTGGTGTGCTGGGCGGTTGGGCAAAGGTTCAGAGAGGAGACGATTTCTCCTTTTAGAGAATTAATTAAGGGGCGGGAGATAGCATTGAACATATATACATACATGTATGTATCTTTATATATACCGGCCGGTTGACTCAACTGTTTTCAGAGACTGAACAGATTTCATTCTGCATACGTATATAGCATCTAAAAGAGCAGCTAGCATTATATTCTCTTGCATACCCCTGGTGATATAAAGTGCATGCTACTAGTGCTCGGAACCGAATAGCCTTTGTTTCCGAAGAGTAGCATTGCACACCCACATTGGATCCTGCATCCAAAAGATCTGCATACATCACACCTGCGCTTGCTCTCACCGTCTACCTTTATTTATAAAGATGGAGCAGCTAGAGATTGGATCATCATAAACTGATGGACGGATGGATAGATTGTTCCTCGTTGTGACTTGTGACAAGAAATAACCTGCTGCCTAGTAGATATAGGTAAGGCGTCCAATCAGGCTTGATGCGCTTGTCGATGAATTGAGATGACGGGACGCATGGCTGGGCTGTTACGTACGTTTCTCACGAGATTCGCAAATCGTAAAGCAAGAAGAAAGTTGCTTGGGATAATTAATGAAACCAGGCGTGTTCAATTCAGCTGGAGTATTCAATCAGTACTCGCGGATTGTTTCGTATGCATCTTCGCTTATTAGTTTCTAAGATAGAGATGTTTCCCATACAGGTTCATATATGTCCCCGAAACTAGAATTCCAAGATATCCCATGTTTTTCTCTTAGAATTCCTTATATATGTTCACTACTAGTTGGAACTCCTAGTGCCTAGCAAGACATGTTCGCGAGCAGTCATAACTTTTTTTTTTGAATCGTTGGCAGGATTTATGCTAGGAAAATATATTAATAGAGGAGACAAAATTATCGAAGTACAAACAAAAATAACGTAACTACAATAGAGGTCAAATTCCGGGATTAAAACAATTTTTTTTTTTTGCTATTTTTTGGTCTATTTTTGGGATTTTTGGAAATCCTAATCACCGCCGGTTGGTAAGACGAGCCGATGGTGATAACCTATTATCACCACTGGTTGCAAATCGACGAAACCGTCGATAATTTATAGCTCGAGGCCCAAAACTGGCTGTGATGGAGATTATGAACCGGCTGTTACAGGTCTACTTAGTAGTGTTAGAAAATTAGGAGCAGCTGCACGCCCCTCAATAGCTGAGATCATAAGACGCGCGTCTTTTTTCAGTCAAGGTGACTGGTGAAGCGTGTCACATATCGCTCGCATCACGTTGTTCTCAGCATGGTACGAACTCGATCAGAATATACTACTAGAGTACTACATCTGTCCCTAAAACAATACAATTCTAGCACAGTATATCAAGTTTTACTACCTTAAGTTTGACCAATTATAGATAAGAAAATATCCATGTTTACAGTACCAAATAAATACCATCAGATTAATTACGAAATGTATTTTCATAATAAATTAATTTAAAGCTATCACTACCAGATTCTGCGTAGCTCCCTAGTGTCATAAACACTCGGGAACAAGCAGAAAACACTCGGGATAGACTTTCCCGAGAGTAGGCACTCGGCGAAGGACACTCGATGGCGTCAAGTTGGGAAACTAAAGGTTTCGTCAAGTTGGGAAACTAAAGGTTTCCCGAGTGTCTTGACCGTAACACTCGGTGGATTAAAAGATTCCCGTGTGTTTTCACGGACACTCTGGGAGACATAGAGCACACGGGATTGAAACATGCTAACGGCTCCGTCCCACGACAATGGAGTAATTCCACAAATGCCTAACACTCGGCATCGTTTTTATCTATTACCAAGTGCTTGTAGATTGTAGACACTCGGGATAGATAAGGTTTCCCGAGTGCTTGTAGATTGTAGACACTCGGGAGAGATACGGTTTAGGCTGCTACCATACTGTTACACGTGGACTATTTTTTTTGTTATTAATTCCACTCAGTAACTGCCCCACTGGCTTCAACATGGTTTCGATCCATATGCACTCACATGCACTTCATAAATTAAAATATGGAAACATATAACATATCAGGCTACATTCACAATTTCCACATGCCATTGTTCAAAGCACACTCAATGATCACATGTGCTACAATTTGAGAAGTCACAAAATAGTCATCCACTCCCTAACGAGCAGTTCTACATGTTTAGATTCCCCAAAAGGGCTAACATGATCAGATCAACAAAAGTCACAAGTTCTAATGGTTTACAATAGGGCACGACAAGTTCACCTCAAGTTTGACAACGACACTAAGTTTACCATAGAAATGTAAGATCACAATAGATTGGCCTAATGGATCGGCATAGATTTGTCTATGAGATCCATTGTTAGCATGTTCCCCTTCTCCAGCCTCTCTAGCAGTACCAGTTCCTGCAGCACCTATGTTTGAGCCTCCAGTTTCTCTAGTACCCTTCATTTTTAAAAGCAAGTGAGATTTCTAAAGTTTAAAGTGGCAATCAAGTGATTCGAAATGTACTAACCTGATGAGATGATCCAGTTTGTGATGGAATTACCAGTGGAGGTACTGGAACATTCAGATGTGTTTGGATAATCTACACACAAAAAATTATAAATAAAGATATAAGATACACTAGCATATGAATTGTGAAAACTAACATATATTGAGTTGAACCTGCATTGTACTCAGTGTTCACTAATTTAAATATGATGATTTGTTGTAAAGTTTTTACCCCGTTTGTCTTAGTAACACTACTGGAAACAGAGACTTTGCCGAGTGTCAAAAATCGGGCACTCGGCAAAGACCTTCTATGCCGAGTGCTGCACTCGGCAAAGAATTGCACTCGGCAAAGATTTCTTTGCCGAGTGCCGGAAACTCGGCAAACACGGGCACTCGGCAAAGGACTTCTTCGCCGAGTGCCAGACCCTCGTCAAAATCTCTACACTCGGCATGGCTGCCCGTGAAACGGCGTCTGTCATCACGACCTTCTTTGCGGCGCTGCGATTAGGCACTCGGCAAAGATTTGTTTTTTTTGTTTTTAATTTCTTTGCGAGTGCCCCGGATCGCACTTTTCGGCAAAGATGTAATTTTTTAAAAAATTCTTGGCGTCTCGATCTGGCGCTCGGCAAAAATTTTTTTATTTTTAAAATACTTTGCCGAGTGCCCCAGACGGCACTCGGCAAAGATTTAATTTTTATTATTTCTTTGCGAGTGCTCCGTGTGGATGCACTTTCGGCAAAAAAAATTTAAAAAAATTAAAACATTCTTTGCCGAGTGTGCACGATGGTGGCATTCGTCAAAGAAAACACTCTTAAGTGCCATGCCCGGCGCTAAGCAAAGATTTTTTGTTTTTTTGCCTCCAATTTTTTTGTGCAGCCTTTTTTAAAGCACCAGAAACTCCTAGTTACAATTTGGGGATTTTTGTGGCTTTTTGTTATATTTAGTTACTTTATTTACGTTTACTTGAATTTTTTGAAAATTAGAAATTTGAACTGCATTAGTACGAATAATGGAGTTTAATGATTCGAAAATTGATAGTCATGTTAGTGAGTGTTGTGAGAGGCCGTATCCAGATAGGACCTGAAATTTGGACATCTTGTTCACGAAACATGTCCGAAATTACGCGATGTGAAGTGTTTATAAATTCTATAAAAAGCAAACGAAGTCCGAAAATCATAAAACTTGTTGAGATGTCGTGATATCATATGTGGAGGCTATGATAAAATTTCAGAAGATTTCGTGCAAGTTGTCACGTACGATGCTTACAAACCAGGACAGACACCATGCTTACAAGCGTATCTAATATCACATGTGGAGATGTCCTGCTTTGTAAGCATCGACGTGACAACGCAGCATGAAATCTTCCAAATTTTTATCATAGCCTCCACATATGATATCACACATCTCAACAAGTTTCATGATTTTCGACTTCGCTTGCTTTTTATAGAATTTATAAACACTTCACACGCAATTTCATGACATGTTTCGTGAACAAGATGTCCGAAATTTCGGTCCTATCCTCGATACGGCCTCTCACAACACTCACTAACATGACTATCAATTTTCAATCATTAAACTCCATTATTCGCATCACGGCGGCAGCTTCAAATTTCTAATTTCCTAAAAATTCAAGTAAACGAAATAAAGTAACTAAATATAACAAAAAGCCACAAAAATCCCAAATTGTAACTAGGGAGTTCCCGGTGCTTTAAAAGGGCTACAAAAAATTGGAGGCCAAAAACAAAAAAAATTCTTTGCCGGCATGGCACTGCCAGGTGGGCCTTTTGCCGAAAGTGCCAGCCACCATCGTGCACTCAAAAGATGTTTTTAATTTTTTTAATTTCTTTTACCGAAAGTGCATCCATCCACAGAGCACTCGACAAAGAAATAATAAAAAAATTAATTTTGCCGAAAGCCCGCCGTCTGGGGCACTCTGCAAAGTATTTTAAAATAAAAAATTTTCTTGCCGAGCGCCAGATCCGAGACGCCGCCTTTTTTTCTTTGTCGAGTGCCGAGATCCGGGGCACTCGCAAAGAAATTAAAAACAAAAACAAATCTTGCCGAGTGCCTCGCCGCATAGACTTCACCATGCTTGTTTTGACCACAGTTAGCGGCGTTTTGACAGCGCCCACACAGCCACGCCCGCGCACGCCCCTGCCCCACTGGCCTACCCCCTGTCACCAGCAGCCCCACACGCCACACACCCGCCAAGCCCACCCAGCCCCTCACACCTGCCCCACCCTTCCCCTGATGTACCTGCCATGCCCCACCCCCCGGCCAGCCCTTAATGTGCCGTGCCCTTCCCCAGCCCTTCCACAATTGCCACGCCACACACACCCACCACCCCCTTGGGCCCTTCCCACCACCTTCCCTTCCCCCAGGCCCTGCTGGGCTAGCTCTTCTTCCCTTGCCGCCCTTTTTTTCCTTGCCTTTTTTTGCCTTTCCTGCCTTGACGCCTGTGGACCACCCGCCGACGCCATCCGTGTTCGACCCTGTCCCCGACTTCGCCTCGATCCTGTCACCCCCCCTACCCCTGCCGCCTCGTCGTATGTCTTCTCACTTATTATTGTCGAGGTAGTGGTAGTTGTAGTAGTATTAGTTGTACTAGTGGTAGTATTAGTACAACTAGTGGTAGTATTAGTAGTAGAATTAGTGGTAGTAGTAGTAGAAGTAGTGGTAGTAGTAGTACAACTAATGGTAGTAGTTGTAGCAATAGTGGTAGTAGTAGAAGAACCAATGGTAGTAGTAGTAGCAATAGTGAAAGTAGTAGTACAAGTTGTGGTACTACTTGGATATATTCTTCTGCATGGATTGATATCCAAACTACATGACTTCTGTTGAGCCATATGTGCTTGTCGGCCATCGTGCCGTTGTTTTTTGCAGGTTTTGGAAACCTCACCGTGCAGGGGAGGTTCTGCCGATTTTTTTTGTAAATGACAGTATTTTGTTCCATTTTAATAGAGAAGAGCCCGTCAGAGTTGAGTCGGACTTCTCGCCACCGTGTCGGTCTGCCTGCACCGTGTCGTCTCGCCACTGCACCGACCCGCCATGGCCCCGCTAGCCTGACTCCGTCGCCACCCTAGGTCTAACCCCTCTTTTCATATCATTGTCATAGATCGCGTAACCCAGTTAGGCGTCTCCCGTTCGAAAGAGATACGGTTGGAGGTATGCAGATCTTTGCATATCTATGACCGTATCTATTTCGGATTGTCCACGCTTTTTGGACAGCCCGCGGATGCGTAGATGGGTTAGTTTCCATGTTCTGCTCTAGTTCGAGAGCGAGTTTGGGCATCACCTCCTGTTGTTCTCCTGATACACACTCTTCTTTGACAGGGCGTGTATCCGGAGAAAGCGGGAGGTGTCAAAAATGCATCTCGGATAGGAGTAGAGCATGGAAACTAACCTCATCTACGCATCTGCGGGTGGGATTAGGACCTATCCTCACCTATTAGACAGTAGGAACACCATGTAGATGCAATTGATGGTTACATTACTCGTCGATACATATGTTAGAGGATGGATGACCGTCAGTGGGTGTACACGGGCTGAAGAAGTCAGAGTGATTACACCACGGAATGGATGAACAAGACCGATGCTTTCTTGAACAGTGCATTTGGCAACGCTGCTAAAGGACATTGTCTAGTTTTGTGTCCCTACAGCAAATGTGGAAATAGGAGAAGGGTAAACAAGGTGGAAATGGGTAAACATCTTGTGAAGAATGGATTTACGCCGGACTACACCCGATGGGTCCACCATGGTGAAGCCCATCGTATGAGAGAGGAGGTGGTGAGACCACGGGTGGAGGCTTTTGATGCTGATGCCGGGGTAGCAGACATGTTAGATGACTTTCACCAAGGACAGTTCGATGAGGGACGTGAGAAGGAGGAGATGGAAGCAGCCGCACAGGCGTTCTACGATATGATGGACTCGGCATAGAAACCCCTTCACGATCGGTCAACGGTGTCTCAACTGGATGCCATTGGACGCTTAATGGGGTTGAAGTCCGAGTTAAACTTAAGTTGACCTGGCTTCGATAAGATGTTGGCCGTGATTGGCACCTTGCTTCCGGAGGGCCACATTCTGCCGAAGAGCATGTACGAGTCACAGAAACTCCTTCGAGCACTTAAGATGCCGTATGAGCAGATACATGCTTGTCCGAAAGGGTGCCTCCTATTTAGGAAAGAACACGAGCATGCAAAGTTCTGTCCAAAGTGTAAATCCTCTAGGTACATGGAGGTAGACTCTGATGATGGCCAGAAGAGGCAACTTACGATCCCCATGAAAATCCTACGGTACCTTCCGTTCCTACCGAGGATCCAACGGCTATACATGACCGAGGAATCCGCGAAACAGATGACATGGCACAAAAATGGCAAACGGTACAATCCTGACAAGATGGTACATCCATCCGATGGTGAAGCTTGGATCCGCTTTAATGACAAACATCGTGACAAAGCAGATGAGGCTCGTAATGTACGTGTCGCGTTGGCAACAGATGGGTTCAATCCTTATGGAATGATGGCTGCCCCATACACATGTTGGCCCATCTTTGTTATCCCCCTTAATCTCCCCCCCGGTGTCTCCTTTCAACGACATAATGTATTTTTGTCGTTGATAATTCCTGGACACCCAGGGAGTAATATGGGTGTGTTCATGGAGCCCGTGTTTGATGAATTGGTCCGTGCTTGGGACGAAGGGGTATGGACATACGATCGAGCTACAAAGACAACCTTCAAAATGCACGTTTGGTACCACTACTCCCTATGACTTCCTGGCGTATGGGATATTCTGCGCCTGGTGTGTTCACGGGAAGTTCCCATGTCCAATATGCAAGGAAGGTGTGAGGTTTATTTGGTTGCGCGTAGAAGGTGGCAAGTATTCGTCGTTTGATAGACATCGTCAATTCCTACCTCTTGACCATCCATTCGACAAGACATCAAGAACTTTACTGAAAAGGCGTCAAAGTGACAAACCCTGCACATGCGGATGATGAATGGTGCCGAGATTCATGCTCGATAGGTGCTCTCATGCCCAATGAAGAAGGTGGTTTTGTGGGATATGGTGAGCAACATATGTGGACTCATATCTCGGGCATGACGAGGCTCCCTATTTCGATGACCTTCTTCTACCACATAACATTGATGTAATGCACATCGAAAAGAATGTCGCCGAGGCACTTTGGGCAACACTCATGGACACTAAAAAGTCTAAGGACAACCCAAAGGCTAGAGTTGACCAGCAACGTTGTGCGATAGACCAAATCAAGAGATGCAACCTCCTAGTCGTGGCAAGACCGGAGAAGGCCTAAGGCTGATTTTGTCTTGAAAAAGGACCAAAGGAGGAAGTACTTGAATGGATCAAGAAGCTAATGTTCCCGATGGATATGCGTGAATCTAAAGAGGGAGTTAACTTAGGCACTCTGCGAGTCAACGGGATGAAGAGTCATGACTACCACATATGGATTGAGTGGCTTCTTCCGGCGATGGTTTGAGGCTATGTCCCGGAGCAT
Organism: Miscanthus lutarioriparius; assembly: GCA_904845875.1. NCBI lineage: Eukaryota > Viridiplantae > Streptophyta > Magnoliopsida > Poales > Poaceae > Miscanthus > Miscanthus lutarioriparius. Next base: position 53,762,884 of record CAJGYO010000017.1, on the reverse strand, counting down.
GTCTGGCAAGTGCTGGCAGAGTTGAGCTACTTCTTCCGCCAGCTTTGTGCCAAGGAGCTCTCTTGGACCGTCATTGATGACTTGGAAAAAGCGGCACCCGTGTTGCTCTGTAAGTTAGAGAAGATCTTTCCACCCGCCTGCTTCTTGTCGATGTAGCATTTGATTGTGCACCTCCCGTATGAGGCACGAATGGGGGGCCCATGCAGAACCGTTGGTGCTATCCAATCGAGAGATGTCTGAAGACTCTTCCCAAAAATGTAGAAATAAAGCCAGAATTGAGGCTTCCATTGCAGAGGCATACATTCTAGAGGAGGTGTCGAACTTCACAGAGAAATACTACACTGAGAAACTTCCTAACGTTCATAATCCACCCCCTCGTTACAATGCTGGCGAAAATGAATCGAACCTCAGCCTTTTCCAAGGGCAACTTGGAAGCGCAAGTGCATCGACCACTAAGCAATTGAAAAATGAAGAGTGGCGCAGTATCATGCTATATGTGTTGACCAACCTTGTCGAGGTGCAACCGTTCATTCGGTAAGTTCTAAACGAACTTGTTTCATTTCGCCGTATGTCCTTGTTTCGTCGTCCAACCCCCTTGTTTCTCGTTGGTACAGGGAATTTCTTCGTCAATCCTGGCATGGATCAAGGCAACCTACCCCGCAAGAAAATGATACCCTTCTTTCACGGGGTGCGGGACCAGGGAGCCCCGATTTCATTTGTTGGTTCAAACAGAAAGCCCAAACTGATGCGCCTATAAGTGATGAGTTAAGACAGGTTGCAAATGGCTGTGCCGTTAGGGTCTAGTCATTTACCGGTTATGACGTGAATGGATATCGTTTTCACACAGCAAGCTACGAGCATAGTCGGCCCAATCGACAAACCACAAACAGCGGAGTTGTTACGCCCGGCACTGATGGACTCGACTATTATGGAAGAATTGAAGAAATCTACGAACTATCATTTTATGGTTTCAAACCTCTTACTCCTGTCATATTCAAATGCCACTGGTTTCATCCTGGTGTAACAAGACGGACCCCTAAGCTTGGGCTAGTCGAGATTCGACAGGATTCCGTCTATCCAGGAAAAGATGTCTACATTGTGTCTCAACAGCCCGTCCAGGTTTATTATACGTCATACGCGTGCAAATACGCCGAGCATCTTAAGGGTTGGTCTATTGTGCATAAGGTATCGCCACACGGTAAACTACCTGTCCCAAACGATGAAGATTACAACTTCAACCCAAACACATATGATGGAGAGTTCTATCAAGAAGAGGGGCTACAAGGGAGGTTTGACATAGACTTAACCGAAGAGATAGGAATGGAAGTAGATAATGAAAGGGATGATGACGAGGATGCTGGAGACGAGGTGCGAAATCTGAAGGACATACAAATGCTTGAGCGATTACATTTCGGCAATGACAATGAAGACAACATTCCTCCTTCGGATAGTGTTGATGAGTTGGACAATGTTGATAGTGATGACGAGACCTATGATCCAGCTAATTTCAATCATGAAGATTATTTCTAATACATGTAATATTATATTTTTTGTAATTATGTTTTGTTCATTTTTGCATATATTTCTAATACATGTAATACTATGTTTTTTGTAATTATGTTTTGTTTATTTTTGCACATATTTCTAATTATGTCTTGTTTTTCTTTTTTTATTGCGGTGATTGAACAAAGATGGCGGGCGACCGTCATCATAGGTGTGTAACTCGATTTACCAAAGACCACGCCCGCAGGAGGGGGAGGGGGGTGGCGAGAGGGATCGAATAGGAGGAGGAGGACCGCTAGCCACGGGGGGGGGCATCTCCTCCCACGCCACGTGAGGAGGACCGCCAGCCGCAGGAGGAGGTGACACCCGTGGATGAGTCAGACGAGGAGTTGGTTTGGCAGACGGAGGAGGAGGAGGAGGAGGTGGAGGAGGAGGAGGAGGAGGTGGGGGCTGGGTTCCGCTTCCTCCAACTCCTCTTCGAGTGTCTACTTACGAGGTCCCGCGAGCCTCCCACAGGTTCCGCTTCCTCACCAACGCCCAGTGATTCGCCCAAGAAGGACAAAAAGTAAGTAATCAGATATGTTATCACCACTACTTCATATGATACGATGAAAAAACTAATAATTTTTCTTAATTTCTTGTGTAGGAACTAGGTGGTTGTGTCGGGTGGTAGCGCATGGCTAGTCAACGGCATCCTGAGTCTTTTGTGCAGGTAGCACTTCCCCGGCATTGTCACGTACGCATCGAAGACGGAGCCGGCCTACTCGTTTGACCACTACGTCATCGCCTCCGATGCGGAGTACCCCAATAAGGTGGCGCGGGTGAAGGCAGAGTTTTTGGTAAGTCTCCCTTGCACAACATTGCTCAATACGTCGCATTCATTGGACTTTTCTTGAAATAATGAATCGATACATCGCTTTTATATGCGCACTTATTACAGATCGAGGAGGGATTTGAGGCCGTATGGAGCAAAGCGACTACCAAAGCTGTAAAAACTCGTCACCGACATGCATCACGAGGCGCGCATCCGAGCCATCGTAACCTACTACGGGTCGAAGCTTGGAGAGAGGAAAACCAAGAAAGACGCAAGAGAGATGCAATGACCGGGAGCAGTACCTTGAGGTAAATGAAGAACATCAATATTGATTCGATTTGAGATTAAGTTGGTTTAATTTGATCTTCTTATATGTCCAATACTTGATGACGTGTAGGTGATTCCCCGGTGGTGCCAAGCTTATCCCGAGTGTTGGGCGATGATGGTGGGCCAGTGGTTCACGGAGGAGTACCTCAAGATGCACAGGGGATGCCCGGACCGTCGTTCTTGATGCAAGGTCCAGCACACCATCAAGGCAGCCGCAACCTCGCCGGATACAAACAAGCATGGATGTACGCGAATTGATTTATCTATTGTCACGCTTCGATTACATCGATTTCTAATCATCGTGCTGTCTTTCTCGCAGTCGGTGTCACATAGTGGCCAGGCTTGCTCGGACTTCCAGGCATGGTGTATGGCCCACAAGGGTAAGGCGACGTCCAACGTCTCCTTCAACCTGGAGGACCCGCCCGAGGCATACACGAACCCGAGCGTCCACTCCCACATCAGTGAGTACACTGAGGTGGCGAGATCGCTCCATGGGGCAGACCATGATCCGAGCACCCAGGACTTCGATGGAGAGGCCGTCATGAGGGCGAGGCAAGGCAAGAAGCATGGGTGGTTCTGGCTTGGCGACGGCGTCATCGACACAGCCTCTACTCCCTCTCTCTCCCAGATCCGAGCACGGAGCACGAGCGAGAGCCCGGCCATTCGCACACGGCCGACCGCTGCACAACACCGGGTCGACGCACTCGAGGTTATTCCTGTTTTACTCGTTATACATTGATCTTTACACACCTTAATTAGCTTTGCATTACTGAAACATTGGAGTGAAATATTACAGGCCCGGCTGGAACAAGAAATGAAGGAACGTCAGGAGCTGGGGGCCTAGTTGGAGGCCAAGCGGGCCGAGCGGCAGGCCCAGGCGCAGAGGCTGATGGACATTACAGATTTCCTACAAGGGCTTGGGCAACGTATGGGCTTGTCTCTGCCACCTGGGCTGTTGGTTCCACCTCCGCCTCCGCGTCCTGCAGCTGCAGCTACTCCTGTGAGTATCAAAGTTTTTTACTTTCGCTTGTGCTTTGCTTGTATGGCCTCTATCGTCCTAGATTAGATATCAAAATAATCTTGTCTCACATGCAATCTTTTCTCCTTTGTGCAGTCTCCATCTGACGGTGGTTCGAATAATCCACCTCATGCACCTACGAATGATGCATCTGGGCCTTTACCACAGTCGCAGTGGCCGAGATGAGTGCATGTTGTATTTTTTACATTTGTTGTTCACTTGGTGATGGACTTGTGATATACTTGTGATGCACTTGTGGACTTTGATGGACTTGTAAACTTATTTGGATGAACTTGAGCACTTATTATTATATATTGTGATGGATGTGATATGGACGGATGGATGAGATATATATGTGATGGATGAGATATATATGCGATGGATGAGATATATATGTGATGGATGAGATATATATGTGATATATGTTTGTATGAATGTATTTGTTATGATGGAATGCAAAAAAAAATTTGCCGTTTTTGGTCACTTTACCGAGTGTTGCACTCGACAAAGGACGCCTTTGCCGAGCGTAATGGTCACAACACTTTCGCAAAGTCGGCAAAATGGGCGACCAGAAACCAGATTTTCCAGCTTTGCCGAGTGCTGTGACTATAACACTCGGCAAAGAAATTAAATTTTTTTTTAACTTTGCCGAGTGCCGGCCGTGTTGACACTCGGCAAAGAGTTTTTAAAAAAAATAAAAAATCTTTGCCGAGTGCTTAGAGGGGTGGCACTCGGCAAAGAAATTTTTCAAAAAAAAAATAAAAGCTCTTTGCCGAAAGTGCCTTCGGGTTGGCGCTTTCGCAAAAGAATTTTTAAAAAAAAAAAAAATCTTTGCCGAGTGCTTGGAGGGTTGGCACTCGGCAAAGAAAATTTTAAAAATAAATAAAAGCTCTTTGCCGAGTGCCTGCCGGGTTGGCGCTCGGCAAAGAATATTTTTTAAAAAAATAAAAAATCTTTGCCGAGTGGCCGGAGGGTTGGCACTCGGCAAAGAAAATTTTCAAAAAAAATAAAAGCCCTTTGCCGAGTGCCTCACGGGTTGGCACTCGGCAAAGAAATTTTTAAAAAAAAATTAAAAAAATCTTTGCCGAGTGCCTGCACGGTTGACACTCGGTAAAGTGACCATCAACGGGACCGGCGCCGTGACGGTCGCTTTTCTTTGCTGAGTGTCCGATAAAATATACTCGGCAAAGAGTGCTTTGCCGATCAATTTTTTGCCATGTGTGCTTTGCCGAGTGCCGCACTCGGCAAAGTCTTTGCCGAGTGCAATATAGCCTTTGCCGAGTGCCTCGGGCACTCGGCAAAGAACCTGAATCCAGTAGTGTAAATTACAGAACTGCACAAAAGCATATTGTAATGGAACAAATCTTGGTATTGGAGTAAGAGGAAAATTACCAAGGCCAAAACAGAGTAACCTTCTTTCAAACATTTTGTTATCTCAACTTGGTTATCAAACTTCTCTTCTAGAATCTTTCTTGCCTCAACTTCCTGCTCATATAATCTATCACGAGCACATGTTTGTTGACTTCTCTGAGGGCGTACCTCATTTTCTGACCCACTAACTAATGCTCGGACCTCTGAAATTGTTGAGGGAGTATCAATGAAACCGTCACCAATCAAATAACGCCCATGTTTCTTTCCACGCCCAGCCCTATACACAGCAACTTTATCAAGGGGCGCATTCATCACATCAAAATCAGGACCATGCAACGCCTTGCCAGCCTCAGTATATGCATCCTGATGGAAATGGCAATTAGAACAACATAATGGCAGCATCATTCAGAAGAACAAAATGCTTTAAGCAAATGGGTAGCAAATATATAGCATGACAAAAAAATAGATGCGTCAAATCTTACAATATTTGCTGCTGCTTTTGGATTGCAGAAGGTTCCTTCTTGATGACCCATCCTCCCAACCGCGTAAGCTTCAATATCGGAGACAGGTCTCTTCTTCACCTTCTCCTGTTCCAGAAAAAGAATAACATGTTTCCTCACAAAACATGAACGCAAACTCAATTCGCAGCTCTATAACAATTCAACATGTGCTAGTTTCGTGCTTATTTAATTCTAGCTAAAAAATAAGCAATATTCAACATGATCAACAGACATATTCGACACACAAAGGCAGCAGAGAAGATGTATCAGAAACTTGCAAAGTGGAAGGATAATTACAACTACGATTTACCTTCTCAAAGCAAGTTCAAGTGCGCAGTGATGGTGTATTAATAAGTGTTAGCCCACAAGATCACCGGCTCAGATGAGTCGACCACTCACCAGTCTTGCCGACCACGGCCGAGCACGACAGACGTTGTGATAGGACGTGAGGTCCTACCGGAGTTGCTGCGGAGGTTGTAGGGATGGAAGAGGGGAGGGCAAGGTCTGATCTCTCGGAGACGGCGTGGTGCCGTGGCGGCGTGAGGAAGAGGCGGCGGTTGCTTGCTGCTGCTGCCCTAGGGCTGTGCGTGAGAGGAGGCAGGGAGGCAAGGAAGTCACGTATGCAGCCCTTGGCCCTTGAGGCCAGGCAAATAAGATAGGATGTGAGGTCCTACCGGAGTTGCTGTGGAGGTTGTAGGGATGGAAGAGGGGAGGGCAAGGTTTGATCTCTCGGCGACGGCATGGTGCCGTGGTGGCGAGAGGAAGAGGCGATGGTTGCTCGCTGCTGCTGCCCTAGGGCTGTGCGTGAGAGGAGGCAGGGAGGCAAGGAAGTCACGTATGTAGCCCTTGGCCCTTGAGGCCAGGCAAATAATGTTTGCCTTGCTTAATTCCAATCATCCTAGATTACAGGTATTTATCCTTCCCTATAGATGCTATAATTAAAGAACTATATTTATCTTTAAGAAAATACTAAATAAGCGATAAATTGGGTCTCTAAGCCCCTTAACAGAGCCGACCCCCTAGCCACTATTGGGCCTGCGCCTGGCATAGGGGATGCCGGTCATAACATCTCTCCCCGCCTGCGCAAACAGCTCGTCCTCGAGCTACAAGTCGTGGTAGACGTCGCGAAGATGATGGAGAGGCTCCCATGTTGCGTCCTCCACTGGCAGGCCGCGCCATTTGACAAGCACGTGCCACACATCTCGCTGAAGTTGCGCACGAAGGGCGCACTCCGGAGTTGGCAACAGTCGGCCATCCGATGTCGGCGGCAGAGGAGCAGGAGCCGCTGGGGGATCACCTTTGTGGGGCTTCAGCAGGCCCACATGGAAGACATCATGCAGACGAGTGCCCTCCGAAAGCTGGAGGCGGTACGCCACCTGGCCGATGCGCTCCAGCACTTGGAACGGACTGGCGTAGCGAGGGCCAAGCTTCCCTTTGGCGCGGGGCTCAAGGGACTGGGCAGCGCGGTGGAGCAGGCGCAACCATACCCAATCCCCGACGGCAAACTCCCGGTCGCGGTGGGACGCGTCGTAGTATTTCTTGGACAGCTATTGTGCTTGGAGAAGCCTTTCCCGAATCTCCGCGAGCACCTCGTCGCGCTCCCGAAGAAGGTCGTCCACCGTGTCTGTTCTGGCCGACCCGGCCGTGTAGGACAAGATGGCCGGGGGTGGCCAGCCGTAGACCACCTCAAAAGGTGTGGCGTGCAGTGCTGTGTGGAAGGAGGTATTGTAGCAATACTCCGCCCAGGGCGGCCAGTCCACCCACGCTCGTGGCCGGTCACCTGTGACACACCAAAGATATAATGCGATGACCTTATTGACCACCTCAGACTGACCGTCTGTCTGCGGGTGGACAGCCGTGCTCACGCGGAGCGTGATGCCGGCCATCTTGAAGAGGTCACGCCACACATGACCAGTGAAAACTGGGTCCCTATGGCTGACGATGGAAGAAGGGAACCCATGCAAACGAACAATGCCGTCGAAGAATGCACGTGCAACCGAGGCGGCGGAGTAGGGATGGCCGAGGGCAATGAAGTGCGTGTACTTGGAGAATCTGTCGACCACTGTGAGAAGGACGCATGTACCGCCGACCTTGGGCAGGCCCTCGATAAAATCCATTGAAATGTCCGCCCAAACCTGGGATGGAACGTCGAGGGGCTGCAATAGTCCGGCGGGCTACAGGGACTCCGTCTTGTTCCGCTGACACACGGTGCATGCCCGCACGAAGTCTTTGACAAGAGCATGGTCGCCAGGGATGTAGAAGTCCCAGCGCAGGCGATGGAGCGTCTTCTGGACTCCCTCGTGGCCCATCGAGTGAGCCAGGAGGAGCACCTGATGGCGCAGGTCATCATAAGCTGGCACGAATATGCGAGCACCGTGGAGCAGGAGACCATCGTTGATGCGCTAGGGTGCGGCCAGCGCGCCTTCCTGGAGGCGCTTTAGGAGAAGCTGAGCATCCCCAGCTGCTGCTGTAGCCGCGCGGATGTCGTCGAGGAGGGCGAATGTCGGCGTGGACAGCAAGTGTGCAGCCGCCCCTGAAACAGCATCATCCTCGACGTCGTGGCGGGACAGAGCATCCGCCACAGTGTTAAGCCGTCCGGGTGATATTCCACGGCGAAGTCAAACCCAAACTGCTTACTGATCCATTGGTGCTGCGGCACGGTGGAGAGGCGTTGGTCTAGCAAGAACTTGAGGCTGTAATGATCCGTGCGGACCAAAAAGTGACGCCCCCATAGGTATGGCTGCCAGTGGCGGACGCCCTGGACGAGCCCGATCAGCTCACGTTCATAAGCCGCGAGCTTGAGATGACGTGCAGCGAACGGCCGGCTGAAGAAGGCGAGTGGTCCGTTGTCCTAGTGGAGAACTGTGCCGAACCCGACGCCAGACGCATCACAGTCCATGGTGAACTGCTCTGCGAAGTTAGGCATCTAGAGTACGGGGCATGTAGATAGAGCTCGCTTGAGCACCTGGAACGCCGTGTCCGCCACATCAGACCAAGCGAACGCATCCGAGGCCCAGGAAGCCGCGTAGGCCATGGGCGGACCATGGGGTCAGGCACGACGCCACAGCGGCCACCTTGTCGGCGTCCATGGTGACACCGCCCACTGAAATCACATGGCCGAGGTGCGCCACCGAGGAGGCCCCAAATGAGCATTTGGAGCGCTTGAGGTGGAGCCTATGCGCCCGTAACACGTTGAGGATGATGCTGATGTGCTGCAAGTGCTCTGCCCATGAAGAGCTAAAAATGAGGATGTCGTCGAAGAACACCAACATGAACCTACGGAGGAAGGGCCGAGCACGTCGTTCATCAGGGCCTAGAACGTTGCTGGAGCGTTGGAGAGGCCGAACGGCATCACCAGAAACTCGAAGTGCACGTGGTGTGTGCGGAACGCTGTTTTGGCGACATCGTCAAGATGCATCCGCACCTGATGGTAGCCCGAGCACAAGTCGAGCTTGGTGAAAAACCTGGCGCCATGCATTTTGTCGAGGAGCTTATCAACCACCGGGATCGGGAACTTGTCTTTAGATGTCTTGGTGTTGAGAGCGCGGTAGTTGATGCAGAAACGCCAGGAGTTATCCGCCTTGCGCACGAACAACACGGGGTGGAGAACGGGGACGTGCTCGGTCTGATGATGCCTTGGGCGAGCATGGCTGCACACTGTCGTTCCAGCTCGTCCTTCTGTAGCTATGGGTAGCAGTAGGGACGAACCGCGACCGGTGCTATGCCCGGAAGCATGTGGATGTGGTGATCATATGGCTGCACCGGTGGTAGGCCCTATGGCTCATCGAAAACCGGCCTGAACTAGTGGAGGAAGCGGTCCAGCAGGGGCTATGATGGAGCAGCCGTGATCGCCCTCGTGGCTGGCTTCCGAATGTCGTCGTGGGGAGAGCCAATGCCCTTCCACAAAATATGCCGGCCACCGCAGGTGAATGCCATGCACAGATCCTCGAAGTCCTAGAGAATAGGACCCAAGGTATGAAGGTACTCGACACCGAGGATGAGATCGAACCCCTCAAGATTGATGCCGAAGCAGCTGATGGTAAACTCCTCCCCACCAATGGCGAGCGCAGAGCGGCGTCATGGGTGACCCCTTCGTAAGCTCACGGTCCCACCAACCAAAGACCCGCATGGAAGGATGTGGTGCGGTGGAGGCGTAAACGGCGCATGAGGTCGGCGCGATGATGAAGTTGTGCGTTGAGCTGAGAGTCGAGTAGCGCCACGAGGGATGGTCATGAACATGGACCGGGAGGAGCATGGCATTCTCGGATTCGGATGCCGCGATGGCATATAGGGAGACGGTGGGTTGGGGCTCATGGGCTCTGGGCGGTGCGAGAACAACCTCAAGCGGCATCCTCCTAGAAGGCTCCGTAGCCACCTCCATGGGAACCTCAAATCGTCGAGAAAATCCATGGACTCTAGATAAAAGAGTCATGGACACATGGCCGCGGGGGAGGCTCAGCATGCATACCCAGAGACCACAGCAGATGCGCTCCAATTGCTCGGCTAGAGACAGACAGTGGAAAAGGTTGGTGGGCTGCGCCCTGTTGTTGCCTTTGAACAACGGCGCAGCCAGAACTACTGGAGGGGGCGCCAGGGTCGAGGGCACTAGAAGATCCTCATTGGTGTGGCGGGCGCCCTGCCGTCCTATGGCCAGCATAGTGGCGTTAGTTGATGCTTGAACGCCTGGCCGAGATGCATGGTCGTCTGAAGGTCCTAGGGTTCCCGGCTCCACGTCGACTTTGATATGCTCGTGGCCGCCCACAAATAGCTCAGATAAAGATTGTGGGCATGGAAGAGCAAGGCATTGAAGCGAGCCGAGTAGTCCCACGGAAGGCGGGCGAGTTCGACGATCGGGTGTTATGAACCACCGCCCGAACTGCAGATTGCAGCTCCTTGAAAGCGGTCCTGTGGGCATGCCCTCATCCCGCTCCAAAGCGTAATACCATGTAGTGCAGCACCAGTCGGATGATAGGGCGCGCAAGCCATGTGCGATCTCGAGGGAGGGTATGCTGCCCTCGAAAAATTGCTTGCTCACGATGATTGAGCCAATTCGAGGGGTCCTCGAGCCGCCGAGGTCGTGGGTAACTAAACTCGAGCTTGAAACGCGGAGGGTGAGCACCCTCGGGGGCCCCATCGCAGCGCCTCGGACGGAAGGGCTCAAACACCGCTGTGAGGGGGAGGCACGCACCCTAGGTGCCCAGGTCCATAGAAGAGGGGGCCGTCGGAACCCCCATAGAAAAATCCATCGGCCTGGGGTCCCCCATGGAAGACCACAGCGGTGGTAGTGGGCGGTGGCACTACTAATGTCGCAGCCGGAGAGGTCACCATGGTGTACACCGGGCTGGTCGTCGAGGCTAAAGCCCACGATGGAATCGGCGAAGGGGAAGGCGGCATCCGGAGGAGATGGATGGGAACGCCCGTTGTGCTGGAGTGGGGCATCCCATACGGTAGCAACGCTGGCAGGGTGGTCACAAACCCGTTCTTGGCGGTCCTAGCACCGGGCTCTAGTTTGGTTTTGGTTAATTGATGAAACCCTAAGTGCTAACCTAGTTTATCAAGATGTTTATGAGATAGGTAGCACTACTCCAAGTGATGAAGCAATGACGAAGATCATGACAATGGTGATAGCATGGTGATGATCAAATGCTTGAACTTGGAAAAGAAAGAGAAAACAAAAGGCTCAAGGCAAAGGTATAAAATGTAGGAGCCACGTTTTAGTGATCAAGACACTTAGTGAGTGTGATCACATTTAGGATAGATAGCCGTACTATTAAGAAGAGGAGTGTAACTTCGTGATCGAAATGCGGTTATCAAAGTGCCACTAGATGCTCTAACTCATTGCATATGCATTTAGGATCTAGTGGAGTGCTAACACCCTTGAAAATATTTGTGAAAATATGCTAACACATGTGCACAAGGTGTTTGCGGGGTTGAGATGGATTCCCTGAAATGTCTATTTTCTATTGCTCAAAATTTCTTGGTTGTTGGCACATTTGAGCAAGGGTGAAGAAGTTAGAGTTGAAATGGAGTTGGTCGAAATGATGTCAAGGCGTCGGTCTCTCGACCGGATGAATGACCGGACGCTAAAAAAGCTGCGTCCGTCGAGTCGGTACGTCGACGATCCGAGTTGAGCACCGGACGCCGGTCTCATATCCGTCGAAAAAACATGCCTCGAGCTTCTTCGAAACGCAACGCTGGGCTTGCTCGCCGATTTATCGATTCAGTCACCTTCGTAGCCGTTGAAATCGATCGGTGACGCGGGCGTCCCTCGGAGCCGAGACGGCCGAGCCAGCGTCGATCGGTATGACCGAACTCCGGTCGAGCGTGTTTTGCCCAGTGAAGGGGTACAACGGCTCTATTTGATGGGGGCTCTATTTATAGCCCCATGGCCGGCTCAAGGGAGCTCTCTTGCACATTTTCATTGACATAGCAACCTTGTGAGCTTAGCCAAAGCCCTCCCACTCATCTCCATCATTGATCCATCATCATTGTGAGATTGGGAGAGAATCCAAGTGCATTGCTTGAGTGATTGCATCTAGTGGCACTTGGTATTCGTGTTCTTGTTCATGATTTCGCTTGTTTCTCTTGGTGGTTGCCACCACCTAGACGGTTGGAGCAGCGGTGAAGGATCGGCACGAGTTGGTGATTGTTCGTGGCCGCCTTCGGTGATTGTGAGGGGAGTTGTACCTTCGGTGAGTGCCGAAAGGTAACTCTAGTAAATTGCTCGTGTCATTGAGTTACCTCACTTGTGGGTCGGTTCTTGCGGTGTCCTATCGTGTGGACGAGGTTTGTGAAACACCTCTTAGCAGCCGAACCACCAAGTGTTGGTCGACACATTAACGGGACTAGCGTGTTGGCAAACACGTGAACCTCGGGAGAAAAATCGGTTGTCTCTTGTCATTTGCATTCTCCGGTGATTGGCTATATATTCATCGTGTAATTGGTTCACTCCACGACCCGGCGGTATAATCGTCTCACTTACTCATTTACATTTCCATAAACTAGATATAGCAAGCTCTTTAGTGTAATTAGAATTGAGAGCTTGCCTTGTGCTTTAAACATATCTAGTGGAGCTCTTTAGTGTAGCTTTTGTGAGAGCTCTTAGTGAGTAGTGGTCAAGTAGATTGTGTGCAAATAGATCATTGCAACTAGAATTGTTGGATAGGTGGCTTGTAACCCTTGTAGAGCTAGAGCAAGTTTGCATTTCGCTATTTGTCTTACTAATCAAATTGCTCTAGTTGATTTGTAGTTTTTAAATAGGCTATTCACCCCCCCTCTAGCCATATTAGGACCTTTCAACCGGCCAGGTAGGACTGGATGGCAGTCACCGAGCGAGTCAGCTCCCCGATGGCGGCAGCCACCTGATCCGGCGTCATCTGTGCAGCAGGCTTCATTTGGGCAGTAGGTGTGGAGGTAGGTGGAAGCGGTGAGGTGGTGACCACCGTGGCAGCGGAGGTGATCGGCGGGGCAGTGGCCAAAGAGTGTTGGTGGGATTAGGGCATGACATCTCCTGATACCATGTTGATAGGATGTGAGGTCCTACTGGAGTTGCTGCGGAGGTTGTAGGGATGGAAGAGGGGAGGGCGAGGTTTGATCTCTCGGCGACGACGTGGTGCCGTGGCGGCGAGAGGAAGAGGCGACGATTGCTTGCTGTTGCTACCCTAGGGCTATGCGTGAGAGGAGGCAGGGAGGCAAGGAAGTCACATATGCAGCCCGTGGCCCTTGAGGCCAGGCAAATAATGTTTGCCTTACTTAATTCCAATCATCCTAGATTACAAGTATTTATCATTCCCTATAGATGCTATAATTAAGGAACTATATTTATCACTTAGAAAATACCAAATAAGCGATAAATTGGGCCTCTAAGCCCCTTAACAGAGCCGGCCCCCTAGCCACTATTGGGCCTACCCCTGGCATAGGCGATGCCGGTCATAACACATTGTCCGACCACACACTATGGCTAGAGGTAGAAGAAGAGAGGGAGAACAGAACACACATAGTATAAGCACCAGCGTTAACTGGAGCTCTGTATAGGAGATGGCAAATCTAAACTCTCTTTGCTGAGTTACAGTGGCAAACTAGATATACAACTCTATCCATCTAGTCCTAGTACAACAAACATGCTGCAATAGTTACTAGATGTGACAACAGGGCTGACTTTGGCGCCTGCCCCTGCTGTGGCTACAGTACGGTAGGTGAGCCGTTCGACGCCTGCCTCTGCAGCTGCTATAGTGCAATAGCAGGGAGCCCTTTTCACCGTCGCCTTCACCTGCTGTGCATTCACACAAGAGATGTAGAAGATTATCTAACAATTATTTCCTTAATCCTTCTGCTACCCTTGAACCCCCTCCATGCTGATCATCTTCTTCAGCTCCGTGAGTCGAAGATGGCCGAGCGGCTTGGTGAGGACATCCACGAGTTGCTGACCAGTTTCGATGAACTCGATGACGATCTGCCCTCCATCGACACAGTCCCTAAGGAAGTGGAACTTCACATCGATGTGTTTGCTCCGGTCATGGAGAACCGAATTCTTCGCGAGGGAGATGGCGGGCTGGTTGTCCACCATCAGTGTTGGTGGGTAAGCTTCCGCACCGGTCAGCTCGCCTAGCAGCCGGCGTAGCCACACAACTTGGCACGCTGCTGTAGCCGCCGCTACATACTCTGCCTCGCACGTAGACAGTGCCACCACCTTCTGTTTCAGCGACAGCCATGAAATTGGAGCCGACCTGAGGAAGACGAGCACGTCAGAGGTGCTCCGTCGTCCGTCGATGTCCCCCGTCATGTCTGCATCGCTGAACATAGTGAGCTGCAGCATGCTTCCGCCTATCTTGGGGAAGACGATCCCTTGATCCATTGTCCCTTTGACGTAGAGCAACAGTCGCTTCACCGCAGCCCAGTGATCCTCTCGAGGATCCTCCATGAAGCGACTGATGTAGCCAACGGCGAACGCAATGTCCGGCCTCGTGTGGACTAGGTAGCGCAGACCGCCGACGATGCTCTGGTAGTGTTGCATCCACCTTCACCGCGGTGCTGGCCTTCGTCAGCTTCAGCCGCTCCTCCATCGGAGTCACGCATGACTTGCACTCAGCCATGCCGCTCCGCTCCAACAGCTTAGAGGCGTACGCACTCTGACCGAGCGTGAGTGCCTCCTTCCCCTGTCTCACCTCGATGCCAAGGTAGTAGGAGAGTGCGTCGAGATCGCTCATTCAAAAACGAGCCACCATCTCGCGTTTGAAGCTGTCGATGTCCTCCGCACGCGTACCGGTGATGATCAAGTCATTCACATACACGTCGACGATGAGCTCCTACTTCCCCGTCGCCGTGTGTAGAGCGCGTGTTCGGTTGCGCACCGCTGGAACCCAAATTTCCCAGCGTGACGTCAAGCTTGACGTTCCATGCCTATGGGGCCTGCCATAGCCCGTAGAGCGCCTTGTGCAGTCGGAGCACCCTGTGCTCCGCTCCCTTGACAGTGAAACCTAGAGGTTGCCTGACGAAGACCGTCTTCGCCAGCTCGCCGTTGAGGAAGGCCGATTTAACATCCAAGTGATAGACGTGCCAGTCCTTTGCTGTTGCCAAAGCCAGAAGCAGTCAGACAGACTCCATGCGCGCTACCGGCACAAAGACTTCCTCGAAGTCGATGCCCTCACGCTGAACAAAGCATCGGGCCATGAGGCGCGCCTTGTGCTTGACAATGGCGCCGAGCTCGTCCCGCTTGACCTTGTACACCCACTTCAGGCTGATCAGACAGCATCCTTGAGGTGGATCGACGAGCTCTCATATCTCATTTTCCTCGATCGCCTTCATCTCCTCCAGCATCGCCCGTCGCCAGTTTCCATCGTGCTCGGCCAGCGCGAACGTGAGTGGTTCCTATGCACTAACGAGCAGCAGCTCTTGGTCATTGAGCAGCCGACCAGCCAGGCCTGAGGACCCTGTGCCGTCGACGATGTCATCTAGCTTGTGGAACCACACCTCCTCACCTTCGTGGAAGGCATCTACGAACTCAGTGATATCACTTGTAGGTGAGGCGAACTCGATCGGTGTCGATGGAGTTCCCTGTTCCGCCGGAGTGCTCGGCACAGCACCTGGAGTGCTCGGCACCCCGGTTGCAGTGCTTGACACTACTCCTGGACAACTCGTCACCACTCCTGGAGTGGTCTGCACCCCTCCCGGAGTGCTTGGCACCCGTCTTGCAGTGGTCGGCACCAATGCAAGACCCCTCGGTTCCGCTACGGGAGTGCTCGGCACCCGTCCTGGAGTGGTCGCCACCACTACAGGACCTCCCGGCTCCACTCCTAGAATGATCGGCACCCCTCTCGGAGTGCTCGACACCTCCCCAGGAGTGCTCGGCTCTGTTGCTGGAGTGCTCGGCACCCCTCCCGGAGTGCTCGACACTGTCGCTGGAGTGCTCAGCACCCCTTCCCCAGCGTCTCCACCACCGTGGATGACCAAGTACTCGACGACGAAGGTGCTGGTGAAGCCGTCAGCTTCCCCCGTGCTCGAACTGTTCTAGTCCCAAGCCTTCTCGTCGAACACGACGTCGCGCGAGACAAACACCTTGTCTCCGCGTGGGTCATAGAGCCGGTACGCCTTGGTACCTTCCGCGTAGCCCAGGAACATCATCGGTGTGCTCCTGTCCTCCAGCTTGGTGAGGGTCGACTTCGTCTTTCTAATGTGGTCGATGCAGCCGAATGTCCGGAGAAAGGACACGCTCGCCTTGCATAAGACGCTCGGGAGTGTCCTGATGCCGTTTACGTTTGCCGCAACTATCAAAATTTTTTCGGTCTAAAATAAAAATATCCCGAGGGCAAATGAAAACACATGGAAAAAGTGAAATATTCCAAGTGCTTTAACATATCCCGAGCATGTTTTGGTACACTCGGAGATAATCCCGAGTGTTTTTATAAAATACTCGGAAAATTTCTTGGCACTCGGGAATTACGTAGAATCTGGTAGTGTATAAATGTGAATATTATTTATTAAAAAGTTGATTAAACAAAAATTATTTTTCGTGGCACGCAATCCAATCCATAGTTGATACTTGATTACAGACAAGACGGAAAAAAAACGATCCCCACGGTCGGTCAGTGGCGTTTGTGTTGTGCCATCAACCTGTGGGATAATAGTGTGCCCGTTTGCCGTCAAATCAAGAGTTACAGGCTCATCGATCAGGCTGTACTTTTTGACCCCCATCGCCATGGGATTTCATCTGAGCTGTTTCGTGTCTGCAGGGTTTCTCAGGATAGAGATATTTCCCAGGTTCATATATGTCCCCGAAATTCCAAGATATCCATGTTTTTTTTCCTAAGAATTGCTTATGTCCACTACCATTTGGAACTCCTAGTGTGTAGCATGACATGTTCGTGAGCAGTCATAAACTTTTTATTCGAGAAAATATATTAATAAAGGAGATAAAATTATCGAAGTACAAACAAAAAAACGTTACTACAATAGAGGTCCAAATAAAAATTTTAGCCTTTCAAAGCAAAAGAGGCAAACAGCCTAAGCCATAGGCAAAAATTCTCTCAGGTCTGTTCTCTACTAGCACGCACTACATCATAGTCTATCCTCTTTGTTGATCTTTGCAATCAGCATTGTTGAAGATTTAATTTGATGCTTAAAAATTTGTGCGTTCCTCTGTCTCCAGAGCTCCCAAGTGACAAGGAGTATCAGCAATCTTACTGCTTTATATGGAACACCTATGGGCATCCCCATCGTACACCATGACTATAACACCAAGTCTATGTTGTGCCAGTCTTTGGAGCTTGGACAATTTCCATTAGTCCATGAATATATTGCACATATCCATTTTGAAAATTCGTAGTGAGCAAAAAGGTTGATAGATTCTGCAAAGGAAACAATATTGTTGATTGGGCCAACCACGAGCTGCCGGTCGATCAGCTAGCCGTCTAAAGTCATTTTGTATAGCTAGCTATATGCAAAGAACTTACATGTTGGTGGTGTACAAGTTTTTCAAATTAACTTTGTCAAAATCTGTGTTTATGGCACTTATAAATTGAGCTAAGTATGCCGAGCAAGTTGTGTGCTCCCCAAATGCAGTGAGGTAATTTGGTCCTGAGTTGTATACTCCCCAAATACAGCGAGTTGTGTACTCCCCAAATGCAGTGAGATAATTTCACCTCTTGTTGTCCTTGTCAAAGCCGACTAAACTAAGTGAAGTGATGTACAGTATCAAATGCCAAGAGATTAATGTTTCTCACCTAATTATTTTCGGATAAAACATGTTTCACGGTTCTATTTTTTTTTCTATTACTGATTTCAAAATCAAGGGTGCCATATTCTTTGGGCATTCGACATTCAACCAGGCAAGTGTCAAAAGATGCTTTTGCTCGTAAAGAAGAAAACTTAATGCATGTATTGGATCAAGATTTTTTACGTAATAACATAGTACTACTCTCTCGCACACTCTGCGTGATGACATGAATTGAATGGAGCTTTGCACTTTGCATTGGATATAGTAATTGGAGTATCGAAAATGTTTCTCAAACCCAGGTCCACTGCAGCCCATAACATATCAAGGCCTTGAGCCCAACTCAACCTACAAGACTAGTAGGTGAGGGTTGCCCCGCCTTAAGCCTTATTTGGATGGCCATGTATCCACCACAATCCATGTGTATTAGAGTGGCTTACAAACCCTTACCTGTTGTGCTCCCTCAACATTAATTTTCAACTTAGGGCTATAAACCTAACAGCAATTGCAATTCAATGAGTATCCATTATTTAGAGAACAACAACTCTATCTTCATCCTCCGGTGCTCTTCTCCCTCCTCTACCTTGGGCCCTTGATATACTTTTAGAACCTTCTAGAGATACTCCTGTGTTCTTCGTCCTCCATTCTCCTGCTCTGCTTCCTGTTACGTTCCCAACTCTCTCTTTTCTCTCATATTGTATCAGCTACCAATATGTGTTGTTCTAATGGAGTTGGTGTGATTAGTTGCTAACACCGATCGACAATGCAAGTTATTATAGCAATGTGCAAAGTTGATGCAAGGTGTGATCGGTTGCTAACACCGATCTTTATTTGAAGTTGGAGAAGAAGAAATAACTCTGTGGATGTCACAGCATAATGCATGCAAGGAAAAACAGACGAGCAAAAAAAATCGTGCTCTAATTATTAAGAGGATCATGCATACTAGGAGTAATATTTTGTCACAATTAAAATTTCCTATCTCAACCTTCATCTGGACCAAACTTTTCAACTTGTAGTACGATATATCCTCGAAGCCAAACCAAGAATTCAAGTAACATTGTGTAATCGATTTTCAGTTTGGGAGCTGCGAATGGTTTTCTTTTTGGGTTGGTGAAGCTGAACACCGAAGATGCTGTAAACGGGTGTGGATAAGAAGAGACTGCGGTTCTACTATCTACCCTATCATTCGGAAAACGGACTTGCTAACATCCGGATGGCGCCGCACAGCTGCGAGCGATCGCCCTAGCGCATCAGGCTCGCAAGGCAGCGCTGCAGTAGAGGGCCCGCGCCTCCCCGGATGTCGCCCATGCTGCCCCGAACGTCGCCCGCGCAGCCGTGCCACCAGCCGCTCCCCACATGCATCTCATGTGCAACACCCGATCTACTTTTGAAATATCTAGATGTAACAGTTGTAACATAAAAAAAAGACAGATGAAAATACTTGCAAAAATGCCTGAAAACATTTGAAATCCATTGCAAACATATATAACATCCAGATAAAACACTGTCAAACATACATATGAAACACCTAAAATACTTTAATGCTTGCAACATGCATGTATATGCATCATCCTCATCTACTTTTACAACATGTAGATAAAACACTCGCAACATGTGAAACAGATGAAACATTTGGAACATACACTTAAAACATAAGTTTATAGCAATTACAACATGTGCAATATCTCGATCTACTTTTGCAACATATCGATACAACATTTGCAACATACCTCTGAAACACTTGAAACATACTCTTGCAATATACACTTTCAGTGCAACATCTACTTGCTGCTTGGACGAATGGAGGCTCGTCGACGCGGAACTCGATGCCGCAGGGGTGGCCAGTGCGGTGGTCATCGGTGGCGTAGATCTCGGCAGCGCAGAGCTCCCCGGCAACAAGCGGCTAGTTGGAGCTCAGCGACGATGTGTGGATGTCGGCGGCACGAAGCATGCCGGCGCTGCGGAGCTCGCCGACAACACGGGGCTCTCCGGCTACAGCGCATGCGGAGCTTGCTGGCAGCATGCAGAGAGCGGATGGGTATGGTCGTGACACGCGCTGGGCGGGTGGCTGTGCGAGTTCTAGACGTGAAAGAGATGCACAGGCTCCACGACATCCTTCCTCTCCCTGTTGCTTTGAATGAAGTGATGGAGGAGAGAGAGAGAGACGAGATGGAACCAGAGAGATAAGTCTAAGTGGCCAGATATTTGTGTGGTGGAAAAAAACGTGGACCACGTGAGACCACGTAGCGTCCGGCCTCCAGGCTCGGGACAGACTCCCGCGGTGGAGCGTTTCCATTCGGAAAAAAAAGATTGGTGAAAAAGATAATTCTTTAATTTTGATAGCCACATACACATGTAAAGATTGTTGTAAAATATACGGACTCTATCCTAGAGTAAAAGGAGAAGGGGCAATCATAATACTAGTCTGTTTGTATGTGGGCTCTTACTAAATTCTTAGGCCTTGACAGGACTATATATATGTGGGGGCTCTATATTGTAATCACTAATATTCAGAGAAATAAAAAATAGTCTCTCTATCTTATGTCTCTTTGTTCTTTTACTTTTATCTACTATGTTGATCATGAGAGACGGAGAGAAAAATATCCAAATCACAGGCAACATGTTTTATAACACGTTATCAGCACAAAAAGCTCTACGTCGACATCATCGTTGAAGCCGTCGTTGATCTTCGACACCGATGCTCATGCCGACGTCCCTGCCGCGGCTACTTCAACGACGTCGACATCCCGACGTTGTTAGCGGAACGGATCTACCACCTATACCTGCAACTAATCTGCACTGCATCGACATGCACCGTCGTCGTCAAGCGGATAGGTCTACGACAATGCCAAAGGCCGTACGCGATATGTATCTACTTACCATTGCCCTACGCAACACGTGAGGTACATCAAATTGGCATCCGTATCAGGTACGAAGGAATCGCATCTCCTAGGTTGCAATGTTCCGGTAATCAAGTTGGACTAATGATTGGATCTAATTAATTCTACGTCTAGTAGATAGAAGTACAAATACGTACGCAAACAGTATGTATACGCGGGCACAGGTATGACGTCTTGCACGAGTCTACGAACTTTGTCGCCGGCAGGAAGTTAGCGACTAAACTGTCCCACATGTACTAGCCATAGCAAACATGCGTGTAACATGAAGTTACTGTGAGTTGGTTTTGTTGACCAATAATCATGCATGGATTAAATATGCATATTAAACTCTCTACACGAAGTAGACAGTCACATGTACAAGTAGTACAAGTATGTAGAAGCACCGTACTCAAGCATGAAGCCAGTATGTAGAAGCACCGTACTCAGGCATGAAGCCAGCAGTAACGCATCCCGGCAGCGTACGAACACATATATAGAAGGTGTTGTTTCCAGTATTGACCCGTAGTCGAATTGGAAGGAGCTGCTTCGCTGACCGAATTTCCGGGCAAACTCATCACGCAAAATTATATATCGCCGACTAGAAGTCACGCACTAGCACTACAGCCTGCTCGCTGCCTCTGTCAGCCTGAAGTTGCAGAGTTTGTGAACAACAACATCATCATTGCAAGCTCCCACTCCACATCCATGAGTCCATGCTGACTGCTGTTTGTAAGAGGTCGCTGCATGACCCGTAGTATTTATTTCTTATTGATTGATTGATATATAATATATATGTCATGTGATATTCTTTATGCTATTTCTAATGCATTTATTATCACATATTAATATTATGAATTGTATACCATTTAATTGAAACACATTAGAAACATGGTATAAGATATATGAGCTCTCTGAATCCTGCAGACATTAGACTTATCATCTTTGAGAGACTCATATTTATTTTTCCTGGCATAATGATTTTTTTTTGGTACTTGGTATTAATTCTGAAAATTGCATATATCATAATCCTCAAAAATGCTAGGATGCTTCTAAGAGTATTTTGCATAACCACCCATTATCTTTTTGCACTTTACCACTTGTTTACAAGTAGTAAACTCATACGCTTATGATGATTCCGGTAATAATAATATATGCATACCTTCCTGAAGAAGAAATTCTGGACTTGTCCTGAATGACAGAATTATATAGCATGGTCATTTATTAAATCATAGTAGAATATTCTACTGTCACTGAAGTGGAGTGGACCTTAAGCATTATAGTTCTTGACATTACTCTCAAAGAATGAGTACGTGATCAAGCTAAATCCCGAAGGTCTCATGAGACTCACTGAATGAGAAATTCTAGAGGATACCATATATTATGATCGCATAAAGCCAGAAATATTGAAAATTAAATTTTCAAGCTATATGGGATATAATGCTACTCTATAAATAAATACAATTAGCTTGAAGCTTTGTGTTAAAAGTTATAGAAGACAATATGATAAAGACAAATTTATCTAATTTTAGAATAAATGTTTCTTTAAATAGAATATCAAGAGCGTTGAAGTACTTGAAGTATCCAATATCATCCAGAATTACTCAATATTAAGTAGAAATTGAGTCAGAATTTTTAGATAGATTTATGAATCAGGATATGTGACTTACATATATTATACTCATAGAAGGATTGAGCAAGCATGAAGCTGCTAAATATCGAGCATTGAAGCTAAGACATGTAAGAATGGATAGAAATTATAATATTTAAAGTTTCTCTCTCGAAGAACTTAAATCATGTGCTTATAGTTTTGTTGCTTTTGAAATTCATATCCTGAAGTATTGATAGTAGCGGTGGTGGTGCATTAAGTTTTAATTCCCGTTGAATTAAGTGATTAATGATTAATTTATTAGCTTGAAGACTAATATGAAATATTTAATATTCTTAGTTGCAATTCTTACTTTAAGTAATATATGTTAACTTCTCATGGAATAAATTAGATTTATATGTTTCACATATAAATAATTACCTATTTTTGTCTATCTAAATAAGTTTTGCATTAATTTTATCCACAAAGCCGTGTTGTTCTTTATGCATCACTACCATGTAGGTAGAAGGGAAACCAAATTTCCTAGAAGCATGTGAATAATTGAACTATACTGTCATATTAACCAATCTTAGAAGGATCAATTTAGTCAAGAAATAGTATAATTGTATTTAATACTTTAGCCCGAGAACTATAAGTTTATGTCCTACCCTAAATATGTTGTTGTACACTGAACAGTACACTAGATATGTGAATTTCATGCCAACACCAATGAATACTAGAAATATGATTGGATTCTATGGAACATTAGAAATGATTATTCATAGATTATGCATGAAGTGTATGACTACTTGAAGTAATTATGGCATGAAAAGAGGAGGAAATTTGGGTAAAGGCTAAGAAAATGTAGGTAATATATATTTAATAGGCATAGTCTTCTTAAATCTTTCTTTAAGTGTATATATGACTTGAAGTCTTAGCCGTGTCGTCCCTTCTGGAAGAGTTAACTTTCTCTGCATTGCACTAATTGCAAGCAAGCTTGTAGTTTTGTATTTTGTTGTTATCTATTACGTTAGACTGAATATCAACATTCGACATTACATATGAATGTGTATCACTATGTTGCGCTCTCGTTGAGCTGCAACTATCTCCACTCCTGCATGAATATTAGCATAAGAAGCTATATTTGTAGCTTGTAGCTACTACCTTTTCCCCTTATAATTAAATTGGCTAGCTAGCATGCAATGTTTATATAGTTCTCGTTGAACTAAGAAATATTTTGCTGTCAATGCGTTGCATGCATAAGCAATATATTGGTCTATGGCCAAGTAGCTAAGATCGGAGGGAGTTGATTAATTTGAAATTAGCTAAATGGAGAGGTGACTCAACTGATGGGATGAATAATTGTGGAATTAAGATGGTGTGTAACACACTTAGATGATTTGGGATTTATGAAAAAGGCATTTCAGGAATATTGCATTAATGACAATTAGAAAATTCTAGAAGAAATCCCATGTGAGTTTGAATATTGCGTATTTTATATATTTAAAGTGTATGGTCCATTTTTTAATGTATGAGTACTTGGATCAAAATTTTGGGCTAAACAATAAAGAAGCTAGACAATAAAATAGATTTTGTAAACTATGATATGTGCCAATCAGGGAAAGAACATCTCTGAGTTTATAGGAATGCTGAACATTCTTAAGTGCACTTTATGTATTCTAGCTCGCTGCATTTAATGAATACTAACCCCCGTGTTTAAATATGTGCGTGAATATTTTTCATAAAACTTCATCATAGCATATATGGATGGGCATCCACTTGTAGTTGAAGATACATGAATTTTAACTATTTTAAGCCCATGATAGGGGGATATTTTTTGAAGTATACTATTAAAGATCTAATATTGGCATTAGAGGGAAAGAAAGCCTATTTTGAATGCCAAATATTATTTACATAGAAGAAAAATGATATTAAGAGAAAAATATTCCTTGAAGCTTGAAGCGAGAATATTATCACGCACTAAATCAAACAATAGTTTAATTAATGCTCTTATGAAGCATGAAGCGGAGCATATGTCAGATATTTTAGAAAAATGAGAGGAGTAACTTGAAGTTGCAAATCAGAAGTTGTGTTTACTAGTAGTAAATTAAATATTGTATACTATCAACCTAAAATCTATAGGGACGCCTGCGGATTCTAGTTTAGTATATATTTGTCAAATAAAAGAAGAACAAACTCCTCTATTCTCTTCAAGAGAACACCTCATAAAGAAGGTTAAGCACCTCATGAAGAGGATCATCACGACGAAAAAATCCAACACACTAAGCGCGCACATCATTAGTGTTGTGTATGCAGAACAAATCATCTCTTGTTTGGGAAATAACAAAGAGACACAATAATATCATATTATGAGAATATTGGGAAAAATAATAGTTGTCGACAATGCTACCTCTATAATTGCAAATGGTTCTCTTATAAGAACCCGGATCCGGAAAATACAAAGTCCATGGCAAAGTTGCTTGAAGCGATTATATCGGGTCAATGAAGAAAGCAATTGAGGATGAATCTCCTACTAAGAAGAAATAAATGTTCTGCTATATCTCTGGCAAATGAAATGAATAAATATTGAATATGCAGTTAATAAATGGATTATGAAGATCCATATAGTTCCTGAAGAATATAAATCGCAACATATAAAAATTAAATCTCATACCAAGTATTAAGAAATCTATGGTATAATATGTTCCTTAATGAATATTGAAGTCTCAAGAAGAGCGTGTCCTAGAAGGAATATTGTCATCCAATGACTTTGTATTGAATAACACTAGCTCATTGTGTATATCACATAATAATCTCTCATGTAGTAGAGAATATATCTCATAGAGGAGAAATGAGAATATCCTTGAAGGAGTTAATCCAGGAAAGATTTACCAGTGATTCTTGAATAAACACCATTAATCCCTGAAGTGAATATAGATCCGAGAGAAAGAAAGTCAGGAATCTTAAACACCATGAAGGAGTCATATGAACACTTAGAAAGTGTATATTGAAAATCTAGCATTGAAGTGTTAATATTCTCTAAATACCATGGAAGGTATAAGAATAATGATGACTTTGACGATTGGATTATCCCCTAAATGTCAAATGTAAGACTGGATTTATTATTTAGTGGTATAATCAAAATCCCGAAGATTTGTAGAACATATAATGTGAAAATCCACTAAGGAAGAATTATAAGTTTGATACACTATCTAGAAAATATTGAATATTGTAAGTTATTTACCCCCATAATCCACTAAAAGGATTTATTACCCTGAAAGATAATTTTTATTTGTTTTGCACAACTAATGAGTGGTCATTTATGCATGAAATATATCGCTCTTATTTACGTATATTATAATTCATAGAAGAATTCCGAGCCAACATTTTGAAGGATATAGTAATATGGTACTACATTCCATTATTAAGCACATATTTATGAGAAGTGTGGCTTGAACAATGAAGTTCAAAGGATGGATGTATGAGGGGGAGGAATTTGATTGAATTTACCTTGAAAGTAATTAAAACCACTAAAATTACAAAGATCAAGTAGATCATATATGCTAAAACATTAAAGTTTATGCATAGATCATGAAGATTAATATCTATTCATGAAGGATATAATATCATGAAGAATACATGACCAAGAAGGTTAAATGTTATACTCTTTTTTTCTATGTGAGTTTTTACTTGAAGGTTTCTCGTACAAGGTTTTTAATGAGACAACATGTGTAATGCAATTAACGAATGCGATGTACTCTTTTCTCTGAGAACCATTTTTCCCCACTAGGTTTTTGATGGAGTTTTTAACGAGGCATATGCATATCGTGGTAATCGTCCAAGTGGGAGTGTTGTAAAACATACGGACTCTATCCTATAAGGAAAGAAGAAGGAGCAATCCTAATCCTAGTACATTTGTATGTGGGTTCTTACCAAACTCTTAGGCCTTGGTAGGACTATATATATGTGGAGGCTCTATGTTGTAATCACTAATATTCAGATAAATAAAGAATAGTCTATCTTGTGTCTCTTTATTCTTTGTTGATCATAAGAGACGAGAGAAAAATATCCGAATCACGGGCAACATGTTTTATAACAAAGATCAGTCGGGAGACAAGTATTGTGCATGGGATCGGTCCACTTGTTACTTGCAATGGTGCATGGCTGGTCATCGAGTGACAGAAATAGACCAACAGAGCTGAAGTACTGTCGCATAAATGTGAAAGACTAGAAAGGAAAATGGCGTGCAGGAGCCGTTCCATGATGTGAAACTGCATGTGGAGAATAGTAATTAACCTGTAATATGGTACTCCGTAGCCGTAGGTGAGAATGACAATCACCATGTAGGAAATTAAATTGTTCAGAACATTTGCTGAGCAGCAATAACGGAACAAAAAAAAAACAAGACAGATATTTGTTTGACTATATATATGACAGTACATCAAATTTCTATGGCATTGGATATTTAACTTTAAGGACATAAGACTACAACTGTATCATGAAAGTGAGATAGAATAGAGTTGTATATGTACAAATGTATCCTGGACAACCGAGGTGATGAGGCCGTGAATGTACTTCAGAGAGCTGCAATCTCTTGCACCTGGATTCATCAAGTTTGTCAGAAAGGCCATATTCGCTGTCCCCGTTACAAATACGCAACATTTCGTTTAGCTTGTGCTGCCCCATTTAATTATTCTGGACCTCTACACTGTAGCAATTGGCCCACGGCCCGCCCAGTACACGGAATTGGGTAGCGATCCCTCTTGAGAAGTCTATGCATTACTTTGGGTAAAATATTGTTATTGTTCACCCAATTTGTGCACCAACTTGCATTTGGGCTCAAAACAGATCCAATCACTGGTCCAATTATTCGAAAGGCCAAAAGCAGCCCATACAGAGTTTTTCTGTCACAGGACTTCGAGAATTGAACAGTAAGAGTGTGTTTGGTTGGTCTAACTAGGCAAGGATAGACTAAGGCTATCTTGGACAATGACCTTGCACTGGATTAGAGGTGGAGTTACCGCGTTGCGATGCACCTCTCACTGGGGTTCGTAACCTAAGCTACTCATGCTCGCTAAGCTTGGTGGTGAGCTAGTGGCAGATGTGAAGGTAGGGCTTAGGCGCTTGGCAGGGTCGATGACCTAGGGCCGGCCCTGAGGGGGTGCGGCATGTGCGACCGTCGAGGGCCCAGCCCAAGTAGGGGCCCAAACCTAGGTATGTAAACCTCCATAGCCCATATTCCATTTGCCAGCAATAAGAGCCCAAGTCGGAAGGCAAATCAACATTTGTTTCAGTTTCTTTGGAAGAAACAATTATTCTTCGCAACTCTCTGTTTGACTACGGACCGCCTCACATTGTCTGTCACCTATTCCTTGACGCGACACTGGTGCCTACCCATTGCTGCCGATAGGATCATTGTCATGCACTCATGCTAGGTTATGGGGGTTTATTTTTTTCTTCATTTAAGGTAACCATCTTAGTTCAAGAACTATAAGCTTATTTTGTCTTAGCCTTAACATTGTTCATCGATCACTATTAAACATGTTAACTTGAGACAATATTGTTTGATTTATTTGCGCTTTGCAAGTATAATTAGACACGGATATATATGGCCTCATGAGCCCATGACAATGAGTTCGCCGTAGGGCCCTTGAAAACATAGGGTCGGCCCTGGGTGACCCACACCTGGACAAATTGCTCCCGGTCTTATCGACGAGATGGGCGAGGTTGTGTAACAATCTGTATTTTACGTGCGTGCTTTAGCAATGGTGCCAATGCACGTGCCAGTTCGTGAAAGCCCTTGAGTAAGGGGAGGGAGGCGCAGCGGACGAGGCAGTCGGCGACAGTGCGGATGGGCTTAGGGTTATGGTTTGACCGCTGGAGAAAATTTCCAATGTCCTTTGGCCTTAGAGGGATGGCCGGGGGCAGTGGCTAGCCTGACGGTGGCGGTTCCAGGGCGACGAGACGCGGTGGCAACGCTAGATGAGTGGTGGAAAGGCTGGTGGGCTGGGGTTGGCAGCGTGGGTGACCAAGCACAGCGTTAGTGAAGGGCAGGGTTGCGGCGGTGGGGGCAGGAGGTGGATGGTGAGGTCGCCGGTGGCCTGGGAGGTAGGAGAGGCTGGGCGGGGAAGAGGCAGATGGGGGAGATGAACATGAGAGAAAGAAGCTGCAAGGAAGACTAAGACGTGCCGGTACTTGAACCGACGCGCACGCATCTAATAGAGGGGTCGAGGTTGTGTATGTGTCGTAGCCCATCATCCCCATCTCAACTATTACCTTACCTCACCTTTGCCACCATCTCCATCGTCACCGCAAGGCCGCTGGAACTAGGGGGCTAGGGGCCATGGTTGGATTGCAGTGATGACAGGTAGTAGCAGTAGCTATAAGCTATGTCGCCAATCAAATCGAATCAAGTTCAATCTAATTGAAGCTCAATTTAATTTGACGCTGATATTTGATTGAGCTGGTGTCAGATGTAGGTATACCACATCATGCTGCTCTTGATGGTTAGCAGCAATCTGCATTTGTTTCTACCGAGAAACAACATTGATCATGCAACCATGACCCATCATCTGATTGACTTGGTTGGTTGCAACTTGCAAATGACGATAGGCCTCCATATGTGTGGAAAATTTTTTGCTTAGCCAATCTGAACAACAAACGAAAGCAGAACAACCTGTCCATCTAACCCATCATGGGGTTGCTATCTACGACACTAATTTCTAGGAGCATCGAGGAGCAAAAGAGAACGGAGGTACTCTACCAACTTCCTCCCGGCATGGCACGGAAACGGTGACAAGACTGGAGAGCGAGAGAGGCTCCATGGTGAGCCAGAGAGACTCCGTGTGAGTGAGAGCCCCACTGGCACCTAGCCGCCGGCCCCTCACTATGGGATACTGTGTATTTACAGAGTGTGAGTAACACTCGACAAACTCTTTATCGAGTGCCACACTCGGTAAAGTGGACTCAGCAAATAACGACTCGGTGAAGTTATTTTACCGAGTGTCTAATATCGGCGCACTCGGAGCAGAGCGTTACCGAGTGCTACAACGACACTCGGTAAACAATTATGACTTGACGGTCGTCAGCCTCTAAACTGACCGTTAATGGCGACGTTTACCGAGTGTCACTAGTAGCACTTGGTAAATAAATTAGCATTTCGTGATTAAAACAATTCCGCAAATAAATTTTTTGAATAATGTTTACCGAGTGTAGCTCCTAACACTCGGTAAAAGAATAACCATTTTCGTGATTAAAACAATTCCGCAAATAAACTTCAGAATAATGTTTATTGAGTGTTCTCACTTTCGGTAAAAAGTAGTCAAATATTTCCGAGTGGGGACGCGCACTTTTCGGTAAAAAATGGCACACTCGGCAAAATTCACGAGAATCGAGAACCAATTTGGTTACGTTTCACTGCTTTACCGAAGTGCTACACTTGGTAAAACGACAGAATCTCTCTTTTTACCGAGTGCTACACTCGGTAAAATATGTCCACATAATTTTTTTGTTTGTTTCAGTGCATATCCATTCACAATAAGCAACAAAATCACAGAAATTATAATAACATGACAGATAGGCAAATATATCACATATATGTCCACAAATGTCACATCCACTCACAATAACCAACATATATCGACAAGCACCATGCAAAGTCCATAAACACCATCAACATATGTCCAAAGTCCACAAAGTTCAACCAAGTCCACAGTTCAACATACAAACCTATCAAACAAGGTCGGATGGCTCATCACATGGTCGGAGGCTCATGGAGAAAGCAGAGTCAAGTCCAGTCTTGATCACCCCATATATCGTTGTTCGATCCAGTTGTAGAAGGTCCCTAGAATGAGATTGCACATGTGAGTTATCTAGATCAAAGCAAATTCTAAGGTCTAAGCTATGGTAGGTCAAACTAAGGTATAAGTCGAAGGTAGCTCTATATGACACGAAAGTGAAGAGTGCATCTAAGTGACTCACAGAGTGCTGTCAGCATGGAGGTGGAGGCACCACCAACGTATCATCGGCGGTGGCGGAGGCGGTGGAGGCTGGCCCATGCTCACGAGAAAAAGCGGGCCATGTACTCATACCAGTCCTTGTGCGCTTCTTTGAAGGCCTCAAGCTGGGCTGCACTCGCGCCCTCTCTCTGTGCCAACTCGGCTGGTCACGGCAGCTCGAGGGCACAAGCTAGCTCTGTGAGGCTCTTTGTGACTCCTGCATGGCTTCAATCTAGGCCTACAATTATTTATCACATAGTTAGAATGCAAATAAAGAACGAGTAGAAAATGAATGGACAACGAATGCAATGAACTAACTCAGAGTGCTACCACAGGGCCGTGAGTGTGGGCGTATGGCGGACTCAAACTCGTGCTCGGGGCTCTAATCTGGGCGAGTGTCCGAGTGTTGGCCGTGTCTATGGTGCTGTTGCCCATATAGTACCGCCTGTGTGGCTTACACAGTCCCAACCTCATGACGATGTCACCCTCAAGGTCAGCGGTGGTCGGATCAAATTCGACCCATGGATCTCTCTCGCCATCGCGTGTACTCACTGAGGCGGCTTTGTGCCTTCGGGTTGTTGTATGCCTCGAGCGGGTCCTCCGGGTTGTAGACGAGGTCGGAGTCCTTTGCCTTGCCCTTGTGTGCCAAGGCATATGCCTTGAACGAGGCGCACTCCTGGCCGGGGTGGAACCGCGTCTGCAGGAAGAAGCACAACAATAAGATATTATGCATTCAGAAGTTAGCATAGCAACAACGAAATGAAATCCGCGTACATATCTGGCTGCATATTCCTTGAGGGTAGTGGGGCTTTGTTTGTGCGAGGAACCCTGCATCATCACAAGGCAACGTGAGCGTACGGCGTGATATTGCTCGTACTCCTCACTCAACCACTTGTCCACAATAGCCTCCCCGCAGTTGTCCATCCCCGCACACCAAGCAGGGGGCACCTACACGTACATGAGCACATGACAAATCATAAATCAATTTTAGTGCAATTAATCAAAATAAAACTCTTTTTAATTTACTGCAATCCTAACTATACGTTGTTCTCACATTCGTCATTTACTAATAATTTCAACAAGCTCACTACCAAAATAAAACTCTTTTTAATTAAAGCAAAAAGGCATAAAGTTTGAATCAAGGAAAACAACAATATATATGGCCATTGTTTTGTTAGAAATTTCAGTATGAGAGACTACTTTATTTTCTTATCTTGACTTAGATGTGATATTGTAAAATTAAAACATAAGTATAACATATAACATAAAGAAATTGTGCTTGCTAAAATTTCCAAACTCTCCGACACTAGCAGTGGCTAGTGGAAGAATTAGCACCAACTTAAGAAGCTTGTAAACAACATGATAATTGTTCATGTTTTTTTGTGTCAACAAGCATAACTGAAAGCTCACATAGGTTCTTCAAACCTTTCATCCCTACACACATGAGAAATCTTCAATTCTTACTCTAAAGAATGGATCTAACTGTCAAGATCAGGCTCACCTTGCTTCAACCGGAGCTCGAGCTGGGGCTGGGAGTGGGAGGGCCGTGGGGGCCGATGGGATGTCTGAGTCCGGACCACCTGGGGCGCCGGCGGGTGGCCGTCAGTGGTCGCCCGCGTGTGGCGGCGCGCTTGCCCTGCTAGGCCTAGGGCGCGCAGGGTCGAGAGGCAAGGTGGAGGAGGACCGAGCACCGGGAGGCTGCCTTCACTTGCCATGCCGCTGCGCCACGCCCGGCCGTCGAGGCCCCCGCCGCTTCCGTCCACTATTCCCTGCACCGCTCCAAGGTGCGCGAGCCACGAGCAAGTCAGCGAGAGACGGAGAGAGTGCCGTGGCGGCGGTGGTGGAGGGGAGGAGGCGGCCGCGGTGGTGGTGGGAGGCGCCGGCGAGATAGCGAGGCGCCATGCGCGGCGTGGAGGGGAGGAGGCGGCCGCGGCGGTGGGAAGGCACCGACGACGGCGGGGAGGCACCAGCGACGGCGTGGAGCGCCTTGAGCGCGCGCGAGGCGGCGGCGCGCGGCGGGGACGCGCGAGGGCGCGGCGGCGAGGGGACGGCGGATGGTCTGCGGAGGCGCGGGATGCGCGTGTCGCGTGTGTGTGTGTGTGTGCATACTATTTGAGGGAGAAGCGGCTAAGTGTTGAATGCTTCACATTCTGAGTGCCTAGATGTACGGCACTCGGTAAACTCAACACCGCAGACCCAATGACATGTGGGCTCAGTACATGTTTACCGAGTGCCCAGATCTATGGCACTCGGTAAATGTAAGCCCATGAGCCCAATGACATGTGGGCTGGTACATGTTTATCGAGTGTCCAGATCTACGGCACTCGATGTAAATGCTTACCAGTAGCCCAATGACATGTGGGCTCAGTACATGTTTACCGAAAGTGCCTAGATCTACAACACTTTCGGTAAATAGAAGCATGGCAGCCTTTGGTGGTAGGCAGTGTGGGTCGTGACTAACCTTTACCGAGTGTTTGAGGTCACACTTGGTAAAAGTATCCATTATTTCATGCAAAACAAAAAAGAAAAAATACCAATTTAATCCTAAAATTAACCAAACTTTCACATGAACTATTTCATGTCATCTATTTACTATCTACAAAATTCCAAGTTCAAATCATAATGTTGAATTTCACTCTTAATAGAAATCCTACTCGTCATTGTGAATGTTTAGGGTCTCTTTGGGAGATGTACCGGTTTAGGCAAATGACGAATGTAAAAATACTTCCAAACGTTATGAAAATTTTTCTATAACATAGATGTATGCTTCAATGTTAATTCTTCTAATCTCGTGATTTATCGAGTTCGATTTTAATAATTACAATTAAATTTACATATATATGTACCTAATTTTCACAAAGAATGAAAATTTTGTGAAATATAGTAAATAAATCGAAATAAACACCATATTTTGGAATGAGTACTAAATATCATATGTGGATAGAGGAAAAAGAATGAAGGGAAAAACAAGAAATTTGGTTGAATTTTACCGAGTGTTCCGCCAATACACTCGGTAAAAGATAGTGTTTACCGAGTGTTGTGCACTTACACTCGGTAAAACTTTATTATTACCGAGTGCAAATACTTCTACCGAGTATGACACTTTCGGTAAATATTTTCGGTTTTTTTTATTTGCTATGAGCTCTTGATGGGCGGAGCTGTTGTTACCGTGATTTTTGCCGAGTGTATGCTCATAACACTCGGTAAACATGTCATGCCGTGACGCCGTTTGGCACACGGTTGCTATCGTAGGTGATGTGGCACCTCAATACCGAGTGGTTGTTTTTACCGAGTGCACCCATTCGGTAAACTTATAGTTTTACCGAGTGTCAGAAGTTACCGAGTGTGCTGACTCGGTAAAGCGGTCGACTATCGGGTGTTTATGTTTTCCAAGTGTTGGCACTCGGTAAGTACTATTTTTCGAGTGCCCCGACTTTTGACACTCGGTAATTGTCGGGGCACTCGTAACTACACAGTCTCCGGTAGTGCCTGCTCTTCTTCTCCGGCGACCTCGCCGGCGATGAGGGTAAGTGGGCCGGTTCCCCCTCCCCCCTCTTCTCCTCTAGTAGTCTTTCCCTAGTGGAATAAGGTGGCCCGGATGGGTGCTTTGAGGACCTCGGTCCTTCTCACTCTCGTGATCTCGTCGTCTTGGGGATGGGCGGGCTTCTCGCGGCCATGGTGGTCGTTGGGAGTCTCCTCCAAATCGACGCGGTGAGTATTTCAATAAAGCCCTCTACCTTGTCCATGCTTCTACCTTGCCTGCTCCATGGCTGTGTGGGCTGCATGGTGCCGCTCCCACCCAAATCGAGCCAAGGCAGCAGCATGGTACGCAACAGCGACATCAGCACCACCGCCAAGGTCACCTACATCGACAAGGCAAACGTTAACAACAGGCGCCAGGCCGAGATCTACGCCATCGCTGGCAACATTCCGCTCGCCATGGAGAGGGAGTTCTCGGGCGACCTCCCCGCGTTGGTGCCTCTGCACCGCTGCATCGGCATCCGCCGCGGCCTCGTGGTCTGCCACGACGGCAACGGTGTGGGGCCGTCTGTCCCTCGCGTCCTCGACTTCGCGATGGCGACCGCCGTCCCACCGGGGCCCTCGCTGGACGTGCGGCGCGAACTCCCCAGCCCGACACTACGCCACCGCCGCCGGCTGGCTCCTCAGCAGCGCGCGCCCGCTTCCGCTCATCTCGGCCACGGCGGCAAGGCACCGCGGCGCCGGCCCCTTCACCCTCGTGCGCTCGTGCAGCGGCTCTACTGCATCGTCGGCGATGCGCGGTTCGTAGCGGGCATGGGAGCGGCGGTCGGGGGCGTTCGTTCGGATTCACTGGTGTGGTAGGGGCCTCCTGCCATGCTGTGGGGCCCTGCACCTGCACTATGGGACCCTCAGCTGCTACGTGCACCGCATGCAGGATTACACGGTGACTTTTGCGGTTCTCTCTGGGTGACACAATGTGCAACGCATGCAGGCACCCTCGGTGGCTCTCGCGGATCCATCCGGTTGACACATGCCTTCCACGACGATGGCTTAATGACCCACGTTTCTTTCCATGATGCCTGCCGTGTTGCCCGTACAGAGCAAGCCTTCATTTCTTCATCAAACTGCTTTTCTGTTCCTCTGCCGACATGAAAGTGGCAACGCAGCTATTAGTGTTCGGGTTGACCTTCAACATTCGTTGATGCAGATCCTCAGATTTAACATTAATAGTCGTGTAACCATTTTCTTGTCCGGTGAAGCCTACATCCTATCTACGGCTCAAAACTACTTATCCTTCAAGACATAGACCGATCAGACAGTCGAGAGGAGCGCTGGCTGTGCTATTGGAGTACGAGAACAAGGACCCTAGATGCTTCTATTGTGGCCACTTCTCGTGGGCCAAGTGGCCCCGACGGGCCCCTCGCCCCCGACGGAAAGCATCACCTATGTACTCAGAAGCATATGAGCAGCAACTTTTACTTGATGGTGCTATGTAATATGGGAAGTCTTTTCCCACAAAGTGTACTGTGCTTTAACGTTATATATTAAAGTTGTAAAAAAACCTCATCCTGGCATGCGTGTCTCCGCCCACTACGCACATGGACCTCACAGTTACAGCTTTACAGGAGATCGTCCTGTGGGAGTGACCGCAGCAGATCTCGAGGGCCGCCGCTATCATAGATAACCGACTGTTGACATCTGTGGAGGCACACAGAGACAAAATCCGCAAGCGCACGGGTATCAAAGTAGTTTTCACCCGGAGTATTATCGAGTATCGTATTCACAGGAAAACATGTGTATGTCATCTAAACACTAGTTTGTCCACGGATAGCAATCAAGGTTTAAGATATAAGTAGAGAGGATTCCTATGGTTATGACCCTATGCAAAGCAAGGCTTATGATTCTAATGTTCACTTCGGGATGCCGATTAGACGGTAAAGAACCACTAATAGATAACTCTACCGACGCGACTACGGTCCTACTAATTTAAGAACCTACTCAATTCGGCGTGAACTACAAAGGATAGATGTGGCTGTCACCTCCCACTGCTACCACACAACCAAGAAGCAGGGAGGAAACACAGGTAGCCGATAGCCTAAGCACCACGCTTATGCTAATGATTACTACTCTAATCCAGAGGCCTAACAAGGACTAGAGCACTCAAAAGAATTGTGAACTGTGAACAAAAGAGCTCAAAACTTACTTTAAACAGAAATCAATTACTAAAAGTATCTCAGATGTATACTTGAAGAAGCCTAGATCCGCCAAAGTATAAGCCATAGAGGTAGCACCGACAGGCCGGTTCTTCCTCCAAACTCTTCCCTCACTCTCTAATTCAATATTTTTATTTATAAGACTAGATCCTATAGAGGACTAATCTTCTCTTAATGCCCTGATCCTGAGATGAGGATATGAATTAGGGTTTCTCATTGATACTAAATTTTCCACCATATCTTATTAAAATGCACATGGCCTTTATAGACCAAATTCTGAATTGGACCCAATTAATCCCACAGCTAATGATGTGGAGTATTTCTTTTATTTGCCAAATTTATATCTTTTCATTCCGAGCTCCAAATATAGCAAATAATATATCCGTTTCGATCAGCTCAACGAGCTCTTCGCAATGGTGCACTCCAATTGACCATTTGAGATAATTTTATTCTATGAAAAATTTAATATCCTACAAGACAAGTGAGAGCATCAAAACTCGTGGAACTTGTTAGAATCAAACCCTATAACTATGTTTAATGATAGAACTAAGTATATATGCAGGTTATGTTAACGGTTTATAATTGGTGTTAACGACCGTCAACACCCACGGGTATCTTTTCACCCATAACACACATGCCTTTTTTTTGGATGTAGTCAATTCTCATAAATCCATATGTGTCAGGGTGGATTGGAGTAGAACTTGAACTAAATTTCACTCTAATCCACCCTGACACATGTGCATTGAGGGAAATCCGATAACATCCAAATGAGGCCTAAGAGCTCTGAGGCTACTGTCATAGATGCGACCCACAAGAATCGTCACGAGGGACAATCTTGACCTAGCTACAATGTAGGCCGAGTCTAGAGTAACATGGGGTCATTATCTACTTGATGTACAAGTTACTTGAAATTTATTTACAAGATGACATTCTATTATATCCGACTACAGAACTAGTCTATAACCCGCGGCTTATAGGAAGACTTTATAACTCTACCTTAGACTATATAAGACAGGTAGTAGCCTAGTAGGGAGCTCCCTGGTTGGTATATCTCAACGTATCTCAGCAACTATCAACATACAAGGCATGAAACAATACAATTCATGAACACAAGACGACATAGGGTGTGACCTCCTCACATGTAATTATCGTCTAAGCAGCCATGAATCAAAAAAATTATTGGTAGTCATTTTCATTCTCTCTAAGGGAGATGCCATGGAGGCGAGGGATGGCGATGTTTGTGATGAACAACAGGGCGAAGCAAATGCTTGATGAGCATGTATGATGAGAGTCTAACATAGGGTATGTCAAGTCCCTAAGAAGGAGATAGCAAATCAACATAACCCCTGACCGATTATATAAATCGCTTAGGGGCTCAAGGGCTATACCATTTAGGTATGCTCACGCGTACCCTCTGTAGGAGCTAGGACGAGCCTGAGTAGGCCCACATCCATCGCTCAGGGCTCAAGGGCCCGGTCATAGCCCTAGGCTCTCAAACGACGGGAGCCTAGACCTAACCTCCGCCCTAGCAACCACCTAGGCCTTCACCCAAGCAAGAACCGGTGTCCCGAGCCATGAACAGAAGCCGGCTTAGGAATCTGTCAGGCGCCTAGATCCTGACAGACGCAAAGGCGTTACACTATCAGCCCATTCCACAGCCACAAGGCATTGTCGGTCGTACCCTTGGCAGGGCATGCAACGGGTGTGACGCATCAAGACAAGAAACTCCCTAAGCTTGAAGGGCATAGGGCTCTGGGCCCCCTCGTTAACCCCTTTGGACAGGGAAGGCACCTTGCATGCCAGGGAAGCCTCGAGAAGGCTCACCTAGGGGAGGCTGCACAATGGTATGCATCCCCTGACGATCAAACATCAGACTGTGGCAACAGCATCAGGGGGTGATTGTGACATTGTTAGCCCCCTCCTAGACGACAAAGAAGTACCAGATGACGCTAAGACGAAGGAACATGGAGCACATGGGCAAGAAGCCCTAGACTAGAATCGAAACCGACTTGTACACCATGCCCTCCTTAGAATATAAGGGAAGCCATGGGCTCTCATAGAAGGGGGATTGAAAGACCGATCAATAAGAACCCTAGAGAACCAAAGGGCTAAGAGATCGGCCCCGAGGAAGAAACCAAGAACCCTAGGATAGTACCGTGCAATCCCCTACTAAACTCTCTTAATTCCTCTATTGTAAACTCTCGATCAGGCATTCTTGACATGAAGAACACCATACTATTAGACGTATGGCTTAGAAGTTCGAACATGATAAATCAATCATGTCCCTTGCATGTTTTGAGTGTTCGAGCCACCAGAAACCCATACATCAACCTCTAACGAAAAAACCCACTGCTTGCCACGGTTTCGAACCCGCATCATTGTACTTGGTGGTGGATCGACGATACATGTGGACGAGTAGTGTAGTGGCACAAGTGCCCAAACACATGCTTGGAGGTGGAACATGACATTGTAGGTGATAGCACAAGGCGAATAGCCGAATAGGTGATGGGAAATGCAATGGATACACATAGTCACAGAGCCATAGCCTAGCTTGCCATAAATGCTCGCCCCGTTGTTTCTAGCCCAGACCCCTTTTTGTAGATCTAGATTATTGGGAGATAGAGCAGGCAATAGAGATTTTGTTTTTCGACATTCTGGGTGTGAGTTAGATCAGGCATTGATGTGGAGGTGAACGTTGGCATCGCTGCCGCCTAGGAGGTGACTGTTGGTTACTATTTTTATATATGAGAATACTAGGAGTTAAAGCATGGAATGAAGATTCTATTTTAGAGGTTCTTAGAGCATCTCCAAGAGTTCCCAATAATTTCTTACCAAAATCATGTTATTTTCTAACTCGCCAAAAAGTATTGGGAAGAATAAATAAGACCATCTCCAATAGTTTCCAACAATTCACTCCTAAAATATCAAAATTTTGGTCCCATAGGCATTTTTGTTCACGACATTTTTCCCCAAGTGCAAGATGAAAGCCAAAGCTAGGAAGAAGAACAAGAAGGCAGCTTCCTTGCCATCAAAGGACTACTTGAGTCACCTCCTTGGCCTTGGGCTCCAAAATCTTGACAACGATCTCCTTCACAATAGAGGGGCAGCTCCTTGCAAGGTGCTCGAGGTCATCGGTCTCTGTGACCGCCCTCATGTTCGCCCCAAACACGATGAACTCAAGGCACTTGTTCTTGAGCGACTTGACATCTTGTTAGTATTTCTTAATGCATACAAAGATAATCCGCTAGCGCACGGAAGTACCATTGTATCACTTCACCCAAAAGAATTCATGGTATCATATTTTTTCCATAGGGAACAGAGATACTCTTCTAGCTAGTTTGTCCAAGGACAACACAAGGGTAGAGTAGGTAGAGGTTGAGATGGATTCCTAAGGTTCTAGGGTCTAAGGATAGATAAATTCTACTATTACTCGCTTACTTTGGGCACCAGATCACACCTGGTCTACTAGGCGAGGCTGGCCTACAACTCTAATCTAAACCCAAACGTGGGGGGTTACAAAGGACGGATAGGGCTATCACCACCTGCCGCCTACCCCTCAACCGTAGGGAACAAGGCAAATGAAGGTAACTTCTAGCTCAGACACCATGTCTACACTATTGGTTACTACTCTATCGTTGGCTAGGAATATCTGTCTTTATCAGGAGTCCTCTACTAGAGCATCCACCATAGGGACAGACCACAAACCCGCAAACAAGTAAGAGTAAGTTTAACTAATCAAAGACTTTATTACCAAATGAACCACGAACACTCACTTTAGCAGGACAACCCATTGAAGTAAAGATGCACATTGAGGTACAAGTTGGAGAGACACCAACAAGTTCAATGCTTCCCCGAGCTCTCCCTCACATCTCTACCTTACAACTCTAGCTAGCTACTAGGACCTAATCCCTTTGGATTTTTGCTCTAACTCAAGTGAGGTGTGCTATTCTTCCTTATGGTGTTTCCAAATGAGGAGGGGTGGCCTCCTTTTATAGGTGGAGAGGAGGAATGGAGGCCACTCAATGTGCCATGTCAGTGATCCGTGTGCTTCTTGACCATGGCCCTTGGATCAAACTGTCATAAGATCAATGGTGGATGTGGAGTGGAGCTGTGCTTCTTTGCAAGCCTCCATGCATTGAGGCGGTGGAGCAAGGGGAGGTTGGTTTGCCTATCTATTTTTTGGTAACCCCCGCTGCAACCGACCTTAGAGAGGCGATAAGAAGCACCTTGTAACACCCCGGGTGTTAGTCATGAGTTAAGCAGCAAAATTGGACTTAAGTAGGATATGTCAAGCAATGATTATGATCTCTAGTTCATAATTTTGAAGTGATGATGAAGGTGTTATGGTCCAATCTATGAAAATGAGCCCTAACTTGGACTCGGACAATACACTTTGCTTACATGTGAACCTTGGTTAAGATTAGGCATGAATAATTTTAAAAATGCTTATTTCATAAACATTACATCAACATGCATCCATCTTGACCAGTGGAAAAGTTTCATGAAGTTTGGAGCCAAGAAGTCACGTGAAATGATAAGTTATAACCTTGATTGAATTACTTTATTAAGTAAATGGGAATATGAGATGTCGACCAAACCTTGATACCTTGCCCAAATGACTCTAATTGAACTCTACAAGAAAAGTCATGAAGGGTTCGTGTTGAGCAAATGTCAAGAAAATGTCTCAATTGGTCAAAAACCCTAATTCCAGGGTTTAACGAGGTGCTGCTTTGACTAAGATTAAGCAATGGTTTTTGTACCAGATATGAAGTTTGACCTTTAATAAAATTCAAAGTTTGAGTGGAGTAAAACAAACTTTATTTTTGTACCAAGACCTGATTCAACTTCTAAGTGTCTCATATAGTGGTCTCAAATTTGAATTCAGTGCTATTTTGACCCCTCTAAAATTTTTCCAAGTCCTCGATCAGTAGCAGCGTGATGGCAAGTTTATGACATTTTATCTTCCAAATTTATATGGCATCTCAAGTGGGTTCCTCACTATGTGTTGAAGTACACTTTGTGTAGGAAACAACTAAATAAGTCTCATCACTTTTGGAACTCGTTTGGATGTTCAAATTGAATTTCAAAAATAGAACCTCGCCCTGTTTTGTCCCTGTTTGGACTGAATGTCTGAACCCTGAATTTTAGTTTTAGGTACTCCACTTTGGATCCTTGTATCCCTCTAACCAGGCTGAATCTGACTTGGACAGTTTAAGAAAAGTTGGAGATCTCGCATAGC
This sequence comes from Miscanthus lutarioriparius, assembly GCA_904845875.1. Classification (NCBI taxonomy): domain Eukaryota; kingdom Viridiplantae; phylum Streptophyta; class Magnoliopsida; order Poales; family Poaceae; genus Miscanthus; species Miscanthus lutarioriparius. The sequence continues at coordinate 53,721,750 of CAJGYO010000017.1, read as the reverse complement.
TCTACAACTTTGGTTACTACAGCTTGTGCCAAAACCAAACGGATTAGGAATTACGAAGGGAGGAAGATTGATGTTTTAGTTGTATTTTTGCGATGGTTTTAGTTAGTTCCTTTAGAGTTTGACACAGAGCGTGCCATCGTCCGACCACGCGCAGGCGCCGTAGGCCACGTGGCTCCCTCGTGCCCTCGCATGCTCGCGTCCCTCTCTCCTTACTACTCTCCTGTCCTTCCTCTCGCTCTCTCTGCTCACCATGCCCGATTAGTGGAGCTCCATGGCCACCGCCATTCCCTAGCATCTGAGCTCCCTCGCATCCCACCGCGTGCACCACCGCCTTCGCCTTAGCGTGCTCCATCTCGCGCGTACGCTCGCCCAAGCCAAACATCACCGGAGCGCTCTGTCGTCGTGCCGCCATGCCTAAGGCCATAGGCATGCATGGCTGGGCCGCCTTAGGCCATCTCTGGCCGAGTTGGGTAGCCCCGCGGGTGTGCTCAGACCCCTGGGTGCTCCCCACCGCTGCCGGCCCCTACTGGCCAAGGCCGGCCGACCCTGAGCCCATCCTCACCGGCCGTCATCCCATCACCACCTAGGGCTACCTTGAGCCAAGCCAAGCTATCCCATGGATGCGCGTGGACCCCTGGTGCTCCCCCGCTGTTTCCCCGACACCGGCGACGACCTTACCGGCCGGAAATCGGCTGGCCGGCGATCCTCCTCCGCCTCCTCTGTTTTGATCCGCGAGAGGGACCTCACACAATAATTGGAACAAATGCAGGGGGCTAACTGCAGGTCTATGACTTAGTTGAATAGTGCCTAGAAGGACTGTTTTGCTAGAATTTCATTTCATGGAAGTTCGGGGTCCTCGGTGCAAATTTATTTTTCTTTTATGGCCAAAACTTTGGAAAATCATAATAAATCATAGAAAAAATCGTAAAATAGAAAATGAAGACTTTTTGGAATCCTTGAGAGCAAATCTATGCAATAGAGTCATAATATGATATGTGTTATTAGAAAGTTTTTGCTGTTTTTATTTATTCTTGTAAAGTGCTTTTCAAAATGCTTTTAAGTTGGACAGATGCATATCTTGAGTTATAGAAGTCCAAAAATGGTAATTCTAGTTGTGTTAATCTTGTGATGACATGATCTAGCTAATAAAAATATTAAACATGCTAGTTGTGTACTATTTTTATAATGTTTTGATTTAATCTTGATAAATAGGTAATGTTAACTTATTTTGCTTGTTATTCTCATATCTCAAGTTGTGGTGCTCCAATTGCTATGAAATGTTTATGGTAGGCTACTGATGCTATGTGTGTGCTGTGGTAAAAATTTCATGGTCATTGGATGTAGTATGATAGAGTTATTGATTTAACTGTTTTAATGCTTGATAAATGGTTTTAAATGGCTTATAAATAATTTATATGTGCAAAAATATGAAATGTGGTTCCTTTGCCCTTACATGGTGATAATGTGGCCTAAGAAACTCTAATATGGCTATATATTTATAGAAAATAATGATCTTTAGATTTATCTTGTTCTCACATGTTTATTAATAATTAAGATTTATCTTTTTCATAGCAATTAAATTCTAAAACCTGAGCATGTAAGATTTGTACAGTAATTTTGTTTTGTCATCATCTATCTCACATAAAAATTTGAGACCCAAATGAGATGACCTATAATTAATATATAGGTTTTTATATATAGAAAAGCTAATGAAAGTTTGTTAGTAGATGCTTGTGTTTATGCCATGTAATACTTCTAATAATTGATGCTAGGTAATGTTATTGCTTGGTTATAGTTAGGAGTTGCATGGAGCTGCATATATAGCAATAAAATGTTAGTTGTTAACAACATAAATGGTAAATGCATATAGTTGTATCTTTGCTGTTATGGCTTCATGTATAATTTTTGTGGTGGTGATATTTTTGTGATGCAAATGATGTTTTCTGTAATATGTTGAATACAAAAGTTGTAGATAATTTATTTATCTTGCTTTTCCTAAAATTTTATAATTTTAGGCCTGCTGGTTTAGGAGTTATTGATTTTATAAGTTTGCCATCAACTTTTGTATGTGCTCTAAACAAATTTGAATGATTGCTTTGGTTGACTTATTTAAACATAGAATCTTGTATTGGTGATAATATGAGAGTTGTAGTGCTTTTCCTAAGATTTCTAAAATGTCTAAGATCACTATTTTTGGTGGTCTAGAACTCCAGTTATAGCTGTTCAAAGTGGAATGATAGATTTATGTCTAAATCTAGACAGAGATGCCTTCTTGGTGTTGTTTGACCTTGTTAGCTATAGAATCATCTTAAAATGATAATGATAAAGTTATAGATAACTTAATAAGATTTTTATAAAGTTAACAATCATATTTGCTGAATGTCTAGAACTCTAGTTATGCATTTCTGAAGTCAATATCAGTTTTCTGTCCTTAGTTGTATAAGCTCTGCTTCATGATGTATTTTGACTTTGTTATTTGTTGAATAAGCTTTTGGTGTTAATAACAAAGTTTTAGATAATTTCATTATCTTTCTAGAAAGTCTTGAATCACACTTTTTTCATGCCTAGAACTCTGGGTATGATTAAAACAAGTGATTGTGGTGCTGCTGTTCCGAATCTGTGTTTGTACATAAAATTGTTTGCTTCACCTTGCTTTGCTTTGTGTGTTGCTAAGTGTGGCTCATGTCTTTGATGGTGTTAAGTTAATATACCTAAAACCTTCTGAAACTTATGTCATGCTTGGTGCTACATTCCTTGCTATCCTAGCATGATAGGTTGTGGGATGTTTAATTAAGTAACGTGGAGTGCTTATATATATTCGGTGTAACCTTATACTCATCTTGAATACTTTTATGTGAGGCATCTCATATTGCCATTCTTCGCATTCATGCACTTGCATTGTTGCATCTCATCTAGGTACGCTAGATGCACCACGTGGAGGACATGATGTTGGAGCCAAACCTGAAGATGGAGTTTGGTGAATCCATCCAGAAGACGGAAGGACTAAGCAAGTGCCGAGATGAGAGATGCTCACCAAGCGAGTGTCGTCTAACAAATACTAACCTAGTGTTGGATTCTAGATAAGCCCTAGAGCATTCTAAGCCTCCTATATTTTTACAAATATCACTTGAGTCCTTTATGTTTGATGCATTAGGTTATAAGAGTTGATTGGAACCACTTGATGCATAGAACTACCTTGTCCAAAAATATACCTTGAACCCTATGTAGGTCTAGGATCGAATGTATGCTTAGCAATATTTAGACCGGTAGAAGTTAGGTGATTTCTTGTCATCTGTGAGATATAGGTGGATACCAAAGCACGGTTGGCTATATTTGCTATCGTGGAAATAACCATGTGTTGATAAATAAAAGGAGACTGGGTAGGATTATGATAGAGAAGCAACAAGGCATGGAGGTATTGGTGCCTATTTATCCCCATATGTGTTAGTTAAGGACCGATTCGCTGTACGTCCTCATGTCATGTTGAACGCATGCTTAGCACTTAGTTGGCCGGATAAGTCATTCCGACCGTGAAACCGAGTAGCTCAACTCAGGCCGGGACCCGGTAAGTGAAAGTGCGCACACTGGAGGAAGTAAGGATATCTGGGGAGCTAGTGGCGTGAGTCCAAGGGAAGGCTGGGCCTGAACTTCCTGGCAGACTGGTAGTATCCCTGAGGGTGCGGCGCTGTTTGGACCCGCCACTGTACCTGAGTTGTACCAAAGGTGACCTAAGACTACCTTGGCGTAGGTATGTCTGGGTTTGTGTTAGGAATAACTCCCCAGCTGGTTCGAATCGATTCGAGTCGCCGTCTCTCCCAGATAGTGAGAACTTGACTGAGCAGCGGCAACGTAGCATTCATTGATGGAATTTGATGGTTATGATGAATATGGAAATATTACACCGACTATGGTTACTATTGCATGTTATATTCCACATGTTTGGCACAGGTTAGTTGCTAATCTAGAGATGAATAGTTATAATTAACTTGGTTACTGAATTATAAAATGTATAGCTCAACTAGTGGCTTTTATGCAAAATTTTGTCAAGCTAGCTCCACCTATAAAGTCTTGCATATTCCTTGGTGTCACTTAATTTCTGGTTTATGACGGGTAAGTCTAGCTGAGTACATTCGAGTACTCAGGGTTTATCCCACCATGTTGCAGGTGAAGTTCTTGGCCTACTGAAGATGGTGGCTAACCGCTAGTGGGCTCGGTGACTCTATATTTATTTCTCATCTATATGCTTTTATCAGAGGATGTTACTTATGCTAGCAATGTATTTGGAACTTATATTAATGTAATCATTTGAAAGCTATGTTGTTTCCCTACTCTGTTTTAAAACCCATACTTGTACTATTATTTGTGAACCTATTTGTAATATTATTTCCGCTACAACTATGTGTATGTAATGTGTATTTGCTTAATCATGCGATCATGGTTATGATGTTGATTTACCGAGGTCCTTTGTGACACTCGGTGGACTACTAGGTTTATATAGATGAAAGTATGCGCGTGTCAATGTGTTTAACAGGGGACAGCCGTACTTGATCTTGTATAAATTGGGTGGTTCTGTCATACACCTGGTCAAGGTTGGGCCCGAGGGAGACTAGCATGGGTGCGCCCGCACCATGGGTGCACCCGCACCCTAACTAGCCCACCTTGGGTCTAGTTTCAATGAGAGATATTCTTCGGTATTCTAGAGTGGCCCTGTGGAGGTTTCTCGCCAATTGGAGATGGTTTGATCTAGATTTGGTCTTGTTCTCCACCTTGTTAGGCCTTGGTTTGGCCTGGTAGTGAGTCTTCTCCCCTTGGGCTCATGTCGGATGTCTGTAATGTTGTGTTGCTTGTAAACTTTGGGCATGTTTTCTATGTTATTTTGACATGTCCACCTACAAATAGTAAATCACCAAAACTTGTGGAATTGATTAGTTATAAGCCCTAATTCTAAGTTTGGTGTCAATATTGGTTCATTTTATGTGATAGTTGGCAGTTAATAAAAGGAGTTAAGGACCGCCAACAAACTCCCCCCCACTTAGCCCTTTGCTTGTCCTCGAGTAAAGTTAAGAGACAAAAGTAATCATGAGCATAACATCCTAATATATATGGCTTACATGAAAGTTATTCCAACGCATTCTTTATACAAGTGGGATTTGTGGCATTAGCTAACATGTTTTCTTGGGTTGTTGAAAAGCGGAACAGTTCTCAAAACAATGTTATCTTCCCAATTTCACATCTTAGCAACTTGCAGTTTTGGAGGTTTTTCTCAAGGAAAAGCATAGTTCACTTTATACTCCTCAAATGGCACTCTCAAATCACTCAATGGTTTTTAAATCCTTACCAAGGCAGATTTTCATCATAAAAGTGGATATTTCTAGTAGTGAAGAATCCAAATTGCTTTGGAAGAATGTTTCACTTTCATTAGACATTCCTTCGATGGTTCAACCTTGGGGGAAGCTTCCTCATGAGGATTGTGCCAGAAGTGTTTCAAGGTATTGCCATAATCCTCAAATTCAATAGGGAACTCCAAAGGATGGATTAATGTTTCCTTCGATGTTCATGGTTCAGATGAGGGCTCATAAATTGAATCTAAGGATGCCATGGGTTCGGATTCGACTGATGAGGACTCCTCAACGCTCAACATGACTTTCGCCTGGAGGGTTCTATTTCTCATGATGGGGAAGTGTAGCTTTTTAGGAAGTTTTCAAGGAATTTCACTTGTTCCGTCATGGGTTTGTGTGTAAACTAGTGTGGGGGGTATGACCCCAGATACCCATGGCAGACCACATGGGCTGTGCCTCCAGGGGTGGCCCAGCCCACAAGACGACACCTTACGAGGCACGACTCTGCTCGGCGGCTCCCGCAAGACATCTGGAGGATATCCTGATGATACTATGAGATCTGTTAGGATATGTATGATCTCAAGATTCCTGTAATTAGTTATTACTTTCCGGTTATCTCTTAGATCTAACCGACTTGTAACCCTACTCACCGGACTATATAAGGCGGGCAGGGACTCCCTCCAAACTCACGCAATATCATATGATAGCTAATACAAACCAACAGACCACAGGAGTAGGGTATTACGTCATACTGACAGCCTAAACCTGTCTAACTCGTGTGTCTATGTTGCCTTCTTGTTCTTGATCTCACGCTCCTCTGCAGATCAATCTACCTTCGTGGGATACCCCTCGGAGGACTGCCGACGATATTCTGTCGACAGTTGGCGCGCTAGGTAGGGGTTTGCGTGTTGTTTCCTTGTCGAACAAGATGTCTTTTTCTGCAGGCTCTTCGTCCCTCCCGTAGCCCAGCCAGATCTTCACGGTCGTATCGATCTCGTGGATCATCAACGCTGATGGAGTCAGAGAGCTCCTTGAGCTGGTGCAGATCGATTCTGCTCCGACCATCCCCGCACCTACGGCTGCAGATCCAATCTCAGAACCACTTTCGAGGTCTCCTTCATCAACAACTTGACGCCTGCTTCCTCGCTGTTAGAGGAGGCAGATCAACAACGACGATCTGATCGAGTCCATCGATCGGGTCGGTCTGAGGCTTGTCGATTGCCTCTCCATCGCCGAATCGGCTCTAGACACCTTGGTCCAGTGCTGACCACCCTCTGATCCGGATCTATCGGGGGCTGCTCGGAAAACTTCAGGAGTCGCAGCACTGCCTCTCGGGCTCACCAACGACGCCGCTATTTACCAAAATGTTCTGAGGAAAAAATTCATCGACCAGGTGGGAGACACCCACCCACTCGCTGACCAGCTCACCGTCGAGGCTCCGCCAGCCGTCAACATGCTACATATAGGCCAGTGCCCCGGAGCATCCCTCCAGACCATCCCGGAGGAAAATCCGGGCTCTGAGTCTCAGGGCTCTACGAAGACCCTCGCCGAAACCCTCTCCGAGCAACTCCTTCTCCCACCTTTCTAGGGTGGTGCGATCTTCAACGTTAGCATCGATAGCCCTCCTCAGAACGGCGAAACCGAGGAGGAGCGCGTTGCTCGGGAGAACCGGAACGTCAACCGTGCGCAGCGCTGAGAAAACGAGGTGGCCATTGCGAGGGCCGAGGATGCTTGGAATAATCGGCTCGATTCACAAGGAAGGCCACTTCCACTCCACCACGACCTCGACGAAGAGTTTCTCTGTGTCGACGGCCATGACGTCTTCAAGACTCCAAGCGCCAATCTAGCAGTGGATGCTAATGAGCTTGCCCGCCTCCCACAAACGCCCGAGCTCACCAAGGTTGCCGCCATGCTTAAAGCGGCACACTATCAGGTTAATGAGATTCGAGAAGATTAGAGACCTTCGTGCTCCACGAGCATGATTCGCCGATCAGCTACGCCGAGATCCAATCGCCACCCCAATCAAAGCCATTTTGCCGACCAGTCACTGTCCCCCATGGGGGAGCCGGGGCCATCGCCCTAAACACCATCGCCAACACGACCAGGAGGTCGAATAGGACGCTCGAGTGCACCTCAGCAACCTCCGGGATGCACGCGGCGTGTATCGAGCAATGCCGCTTCGGTCACCATGAAGATGAAGTATGTCACCGCCAGGAGTATGAGTAGGAGTACGGCAACCCGGACTCAGGCCTTGAGCTGATCGCTAACGGCAACGCTGCAGACGACGGCGCCGACAACCCTGAGAGGCCCCCAGCTTTCACAAGGGCGCTCTGAACACTTCGGTGGCCCTGTGGTTTCAAGATCACTGGGGTTGAGCCCTACGAAGGAAGGATGAACCCGACACAGTGGCTGCAAGCTTACGCCACTGCTGTCCACGCCGCTGGAGGAGACACCAATGTCATGGCGAATTATCTCCCCGTCATGCTCACGCAACCCACCATAAGCTGGTTTACCAGCCTTGCCCCGATTCCATTAGATCCTGGGAAGAGCTGAAGAAAGTCTTCACCGACAACTATATGGCCACGTGTACACAGCCAGGCACCAAGCATGATCTCAACCGCATTAACCAGAAGCCATCCGAGCTCCTCCATAGCTACATTCGGTGCTTTTCCGAGATGAGGAACTCTATTCCCAACATCACGGAAGCTGAGGTCATCACCGCCTTCATCCGAGGACTCCACCATCGCGAACTTCGCTCCAAATTCAACCGCAAGCTGCCCACTGGCATCGGCGAGATGATCACTACTGCCAACTAGTACGCCGACGCTGAGGAAGCCAAGGTGTGGTTCAACGAGGATGCAGGCACTCATCACCCATCTCGCCGCTACGACGACCGCCCCGACGACTGATGCCACAACGACCACCGTCCCGATGACCCAAACTACCATCGCGACAGCGGCCGTGATCGAACAGAAGGACCCAGGCCTGGCCAAAATCGCTGCCGCCGGCCAGACCACCTCGTCGCCATAGTCAATCAACCTCGTGCTAAGCGCAACTACGACGAGCAGTACCAGAAAATCCTTGACGGCCCATGCCCTCTTCACAAGAATGCCAAGCACAAGATGAAGAACTGCCTCGGCCTGGCTACGGAGTTCCAGGACAAGAGGCTGGACGACGATGCCAACGATGGAGGTGGAGATCGCCGACCACCTGGGGGCAACAACAATGCCTTTCAGGACCACGACAAGGTGGTCGCCACCATCTTCGGGGGCCTCGCCTCCACTGAAAGCAGAAGAGAACGGAAGCTCGCCGCACGGTGGGTGCTCTCCGTCACTACGGAAGATGCCACCGCCAACCCTAGCTATCACCCATGGTCCGAGGTCCCCATCACCTTCAGCAGGGCCGACCAGTGGGTGGATATTCCCTACACAGGGTGTTCCCCCCTCGTCCTTGATGTGACCGTCCAGAAGGTGCTCTTCAGAAAAGTGCTCGTCGACGGTGGGAGCGCTCTAAACCTCCTCTTTGCCGGAGCCCGAAAGGAGCTGGGCCTTGGTTTGTCAGATCTCACACCCTCCGACTCCTCCTTCTAGGGTGTGGTACCTGGCAAGGCCTCCAAACCGCTTGGAGAGATCACCCTACCAGTACAGTTCAGCTCGGCAAGCAACTACCATGTCGAACACATCAACTTCTATGTTGCCAACTTCAACACCACCTACCACGCCATACTTGGTCGGCCAGCTCTGGCCAAGTTCATGGTTGTACTGCACTACGCGTATCTGGTGTTGAAGATGCCGTTGCCTATAGGAGTTCTAGCTCTGGGCCAACCTCTCCATCACCTACGCCTACGAGATAGAGAGTCTCACCCTCGCCGAAGCCACCGACCTCTCCATCTAGATGGCCAGCGTGGTCATCGACGCTAAGACGGTGTCCGCTGATGACATGGAGATCCCAGAGCTGGAACCTCCTCGCACCTCCACCAAGTCCAAAGAAGTCAAGGAGGTCGGCCTCGGCCTCGATGACCCCTCCAAGACCATGAAGATTGGGGCTCACCTTGACCCCAAATAGGAAAACACGCTCGTCTCCTTCCTACGTGCCAATGCCGACGTGTTTGCTTGAAAACCTGCAGACATGCCGGGGGTACCACGGGAGAAGATCGAGCACTCCTTAAATGTCTCGCCAACCGCCAAACCGATCAAGCAAAAACTCCGCCGATTCGCGCCAGACAAGAAGGAGGCTATTAGAGTAGAAATAAAATGGCTGTTAGCTGCCGGATTTATAAAAGAGGTGTATCATCCTGAGTGGTTAGCAAACCCTGTTCTCGTTCGAAAAAAGAATAAAGAATGGAGAATGTGCGTTGATTACACTTATCTCAACAAACATTGCCCTAAGGACCCCTTTGGTTTGCCTCGGATAGACGAGGTTGTAGACTCCACCACCGACTGCGAACTGCTCTCCTTCCTTGACTGTTACTCCGGCTATCATCAGATCTCCCTCAAGGAAGAAGACCAGATCAAGACGTCTTTCATCACGCCCTTCGGGGCATACTACTACACCACCATGTCCTTCAGACTAAAGAACGTCGGGGCGACATATCAAAGGGCTATCCAGATGTGCCTCGATTAATAGATCGGCCGCAACGTCGAAGCTTACATCGATGATGTGGTCGTCAAATCCAAGACCTCCGATGAGCTTATCGCCGACCTCGAAGAAACTTTCGCCAACCTAAAAAGTACCGATGGAAGTTGAACCCTTCAAAGTGCATCTTTGGAGTTCCATCCGGTATACTACTAGGCTACATCGTCAGCGCTCGTGGCATCGAACCCAACCCTAACAAGGTCTCTACCATCACCAACATGAAATGGCCAACGTGCATCAAGGATATATAGAAACTTATAGGCTGCATGGCTGCTTTAAGCCACTTCATATCGCGCCTCGGTGAAAAAGGGCTTCCATTCTTCAAACTCCTCAAGGCCTCCGAGCGCTTTTCCTGGTCGGAGGAGGCAGATACAGCTTTCGACCAGCTCAAGTTGTTCCTAACAAAGCCTCCGATCATGACGGCGCCAAGGCCAGACGAAACTCTCCTGATCTACATCGCTGCTACCTCCTGTGTCGTCAGCACAGCCATCGTGGTTGAACACAAGGAGGCCGGGCACGCCTATAAGGTGTAATGTTCGGTATACTTCATCAGTGAGGTCCTCAACGAGCCCAAAACTCATTATCCTCAGGTCCAAAAGCTGCTATATGCCATTCTGATTACATCGTGTAAGCTCCGGCATTACTTCGAGTATTACAAGATCACCGTGGTCACCAAATTCCCTCTAGGGGACATCCTCTGCAACAAAGAGGCCAACGGCCGTATCATCAAGTGGGCTATCGAGCTCGGCACTTACTCCATCGAATTCAGAAGCAGGCCTACGCTCAAGTCTTAGGCGCTCGTCGATTTCGTTGCTGAGTGGACCGAGATCCAAGAGCCCATCGCCGCCACTGGCCCCGAGCACTGGGTGATGTACTTCGATGGCGCTCTTAACATCAATGGTGCTGGCGCGAGCATTCTGTTTATCACGTTGACCAAGGATAAGCTCCGATACATTCTCCGGATACACTTTTCGGCCTCCAACAACGCCGCCGAGTATGAAGCTTGTCTCCACGGACTTCGTATAGCTGTTGAGCTCGGCGTCAAATGCCTCATGGTATACGGGGACTCCACGCTAGTCATCAACCAGCTTAACAAAGACTGGTCTTGCTCCAGCGAGAAGATGGATGCATATTGCACCGAAATCAGGAAGCTTGAAGGAAAATTCTACGCCTTCGAGTACCACCATGTGGTACGCGACCAAAATCAGCTCGCCGATCATTTATCCAAGTTGGGCTCTTCTCACGCCGTGATCCCGCCAGGGGTCTTCGTTCAAGATCTCCTAGCGCCATCCATCAAATAAGATAATGAGGTTCAGGAAGTTCCCCCCGCCGATTGGAGCGAGCAATTCATCAAGTACCTCACCAGCGCTGAGGTACCCGCTGGCAAGACTGAAACTGAATGCCTAATTCGTCGAAGCAAGCATTACGTGCTGGTGGACGGCAACTTGATGAGGAAAAGTGCCAATGAAGGGATACTGCAGAAATGCATCACCCAAAAGGAGGGAGTAAAGCTACTTCTCGAAATTCACTCTGGTTCCCGCGGCAACCATGCGGCCTTAAGAACATTGGTCGGCAAGGCTTTCCGAGCTGGTTTCTATTGGCCCACAGCCATCTCTAATGCAGAGGATCTCATCCGATGTTGTGAAGGATGCCAATTTTTCGCCAAGCAAATACACGTGCCGGCACAAGAATTGCAAACCATCCCAGCATCCTGGCCCTTCGCATGTTGGGGACTAGATATGATTGGGCCTTTCAAGCCAGCGCCAGGTGGTTTCCGGTACATGTATGTCGCCATTGACAATTTCTCCAAGTGGATTGAGTATAAACCGCTCATCTCAGCTACTGCAAAGAAAGCAGTCGAGCTCTTCAAAGACATCATCCATAGATTTGGTCTCCCGAACAGCATCATCACCGACCTCGGAACTACATTTACTGGCCATCACTTCTGGGACTTCTGTGAAGACTGTTGCATCTCTGTCAAATATGTCTCTGTTGCCCATCCTAGAGCCAACGATCAGGTCGAACGGGCGAATGGCATGATCCTTGATGCCCTGAAAAAGCAACTATATCAGAAAGAAGAAAAGCACCCGAGCAGATGGCTCAAGGAGCCTCCAGCTGTAGTCTGGGGACTACGTACTCAAGCTAGTTGCAGCACTGGTGTGACTCCATACTTCTTGGTCTATGGCTCAGAAGCCATACTACCAGCGGACATTGCCCTCCAAGCACCTAGGGTGGAAAACTATGATGAAGAGCAGGCCACAACTGTTCGGACAGATGTCGACAGGGCCGAGGAAGAATGCCTAATCACTTGTGTTCACACAGCCAAATATCTAGAAGGCTTGCAGAGGTACTACAATCGAAACGTCAAAGGTCATTCATTTGCTGTCGGCGATCTCGTTCTCCATAGAAAACAAAAAACTGAAGGGATGCACAAACTCTCCTCCCCTTGGGAAGGGCCTTACGTCGTCAAAGAGGTCACCCGACCAGGGTCTTATCGCCTATGTGACTTAGAAAGAATCGATGTTCCCAACTCGTGGCACATCGAGCACCTTATACGTTTCTATCCTTGAAACGCTCCAGATATGTACTCTCCACTTTTATGTTGAATAAAATTTTGGTCTCCATAACTTGTCTCCATTATGGTTTAACACCCATTTACGGTCGCCGAACACTATGCTGCCTCGAAGCGAACTCCAATACGAAATCACCATAACCGCGCCGACCGCGTTTCTCCAAAACTCCAACATTGTCGCCGAACCGTTTTCTCCAAAATCGCCGAACGATTTCTCCAAAACGCCGACGCATTATCGCCAAAAATCGCCAAATAAGTTTTCACCAAAATCGCCGAACATGTTTTCTCCAAATCACCGAACACGTTTTCTCCAAAGCGCCGAATACGTTTTCTCCAACTCGCCAACGCATTTCGCCACACGTTTTCTCCAAAAATGTCGAACACTTTACTCCAAATTTACAAAAGAGATTTCACGGACCGACGAGCAGCATACTTTCTTTCCTGTTCTCTTCGGAGAAGACCCAGTCTTCGATCCCTCCCTACACGTGCCATGGGCTCCAAGCTCTGCGTTATGGGTGGTCGGTTGTGGTTCCTTGGTCACGCATGTTCATCCTACATGTCTATGGGCTCCATGCTTGACGTTATGGACTGCGGGCTAGCCAAGGCCGAGAGCTTAGCACAGAATTAGCTGCTCGGACACCGCTTATACTGCCTACATCTCCAAGTTATTTCAATAACCGCTGAGCAGAACACGTTCCGCTCTGTCTCTCTTTGGAGAAGACCCAGTCTCTGATCTCTCCCTACACATGCTACGGGCTCTGCGCTCTGTGTTATGGGTGGTCGGCTGTGGTTCCTTGGTGACGCCCGTTCCTCCTACACGTGCACGGGCTCTGCGCTCGATGTTATGGACTATGGGCTAGCTGAGGCCATAGGGGTTAGTGGCGAACTAACTACTCGGACTCTACTTATACTCCCTATAAGTACGCCATGGTCAAAACTACGAAGATTTTCTCGCCGAAATACAAGCAAACTGAATAAACATGCATCTTATAACATTTATCATATACATAAGTGTTTTTACGCTTTCACGTGTTCTAACTATACTGTCCAGAAATTACAGATGATATCCGCCAAGCAGATCATTGTGCTCCGCCATCGCCATTCAACCAGAATAGGCGTCTCGAATAGGTTGAAGTGTGGCAGAACCCCCAGAAACGCCTCACAGAAATGAATAAAGATCGAGATGTGCAATATGGTGTTGGGGTGGAGATTGCATAGACTAATCGACTAGAATTCCAATAGATCTCACAGGAAAGGATGAATAGGGAACCCCAACCCATGCCAGAAATAATCCTCAAAGACTACAACTTCATCGGTGTTAGGCATTGGGAAGGGCTCACCACTGGCTGGCCGCCATCCGGCGGTGACGCGGTCAGGAAGCACGCCCGCCATCACCAATCTGTCAAGCTCTGCTTTCCCCATGCGCGACGGCACCCACTCTTCGTCTCGACTGGCTCCAACACCTGCCTTCTTTGGGCTCGCCTTCTTCGGGTTCATAGCCCTCTTTTTTGGTGCCATCTCTCAAATTTGGATGGGGATGGGTGCCGACAGCGTTCGTAGATGCGAATCTGGAAGAGTGATGGCTAAGGATGAAGATGAAATGGTGAAGTGGCAAAGGTGGGAGCGCGGGGGGCGGCGGCGCTGTTATAGAGAACTTTTCCCACCCTTTCGCATTCAAGGGTTTTTTGGGGAACCGTTCCCGCGACTTGCGCTCCTCCGAATTCTCCGGCACGGTTTAATGGGATGTAGCCTGGGTTTTCACGCAACCACAGCCCACGTCGCTTATTTATCGCCGCCGTCAGTTGTTAATCGCCCGATACTCGCCGACTTCCCCGCCATTTATTGAGGCTCAGTAACTGTTACTGTACAGTCATCCCTCCGGTTTTTTCTCCACGTTTGGACTCCTCCGATATCTCCGCTGACGGCTCGAGGATTGGCTGCTTGCTCGGCTAGTGTTTTCACTATTTCTTTGTTTCTGACCTTGGCACCACATGACTTCATCACCTACTGTCAGGCTCGGGGACTAAGTGGGCACACTTCACCTTGCGGTGAATGTGCTTTTCTGGTCTACCCCCGGGGACTGGCTTCCTGCTCGGCTGGTTTTTCAATTCTTCTGCTTTGGACCCTAGCATCACGTGACCTCGTCACCTACTGTCAGGCTCGAGGACTAAGTGGGCATACTTCACCTCGCGGTGAATGTGCTTACTTTTTTCTGGAAGACTACGTGCTCCTTGAGGCTAAAGAAGATTGTTTCTTGCTCTCGTGGTTGGACTCTAAGTGGGCACACTTGGTCCACTGTGAGGAATTTTTTGATTTTGAACTTGAGCTCCTTACACCCTTATGGCAAGTCATGTTTGGATCATACTGCTCGGCTGTGGTCCGCGCTGCTCGACAACTGCTCGCAACTGCTCGACAACTCATCAAGGTGGTCGGATCATGAGTTTTACTGCTCGGCTTTGTTCGCACCTTCTCGGACAAGCGCAAAACGGTGTTGCACAACGGGTACAAGGTGCTTGGGGACTAGCTGTGGGGGGTACGACCCCGGATACCCATGGCAGACCACATGGGCTACGCCTCCAGGGGTGGCCCACCTACAAGACGACGCCTTGCGGGGCACGAGTCTACTCGGTGGCTCCCACAAGACATCTAGAGGATATCCTAAAGATACTACGAGATCTGTTAGGATATGTATGATCTCAAGATTCCTATAATCAGTTATTACTTTCCGGTTATCTCTTAGATCTAACCGACTTGTAACCCTGCTCCCCGACTATATAAGGCGGGCAGGGACCCCCTCCAAACTCACGCAATATCATACGATAGATAATACAAACCAATAGACCACAGGAGTAGGGTATTATGTCATACTAACGGCCTGAACCTGTCTAACTCATGTGTCTCTATTGCCTTCTTGTTCTTGATCTCACGCTTCTCTGCCGATCAATCTACCTTCGTGGGATACCCCTCGGAGGACTGTCGATGATATTCTGTCGACAACCAGCCTTTGGCATTCACATCTAGGCATAGGTCAGCATTTATGTCAATACCTAAACAAAAGAGACGTAACAATACTCTATCGGATAAAGATAGGTCTAGGCCGACATTTATTAACATTAAAACCTAGCCCAGGCTGCACCTATAGACTCCTTCTCGTATTGCTCAAAGTCGAGGATCGCCCTTAGTAGAGAATCGATATGGGACATAGGAAAGAATGCAAGGTAAAACTTGTCTTTAAGTTCATCCCAGTCCCCATTCATACTTTCTACGGCAAGTGTGTACCATTGCTTTGCCTTCTCTATGAGAGAAATGAGAAACAATTTCCACTTTAGAGTTTCTTGTGTCATGCCTAAGACATTCAGACACGAACACATCTCCTCAAACTCGTTCAGGTGATGATAGGGGTTTTCATTTTTTTAGCCTAGAGAAGGGTTGTACCCGAACCATGGCTATTAAGCCAGGGCGGAGTCCATAGCCAGAAGAAAAGTTTGGTTTTGGCTCAAGGAACTCGCCCTTCGAAGCAGACCGGTATTGGATAGGAGTGGTTTTTATGGTGAAAATATTTTGTTATATATATAAGAAAAGATATAGAAACGAGGACGAACTAGGTTAGAAGGAAATACGACAACCGTTCCCCGGCAACGGCGCCAAAAATGATTGTTGGTATTTCTTAACGCATACAGAAATAATCTGCAAGCGCACGGAAGTACCGTTGTAGCACTTCACCTGGAAGTATTAAAGGTATCGTATTTTCCAGAGGGAACGGAGGTACTCTTCTAGCTAGTTCGTCCAAGGACAACACAAGGGTAAAGTAGGTAGAGGTTGAGATGGATTCCTAAGATTCTATGGTCTAAGGATAGATAAATTCTACTATTACTCGCTTACTTCGGGCACCGTATCACACCTGGTCTGCCAGGAGAGGTCGACCTATAGCTCTACGCCGAACCAGAACGTGGGGGATTTCAAAGGGCGGACAGGGCAGTCACCACCTGCCGCCTACCCCTCAACCATGGGGAACGAGGCAAACGAAGGTAACTTCTAGCTCAGACACCACGTCTACGCTATTGGTTACTACTCTAGCGTTGGCCAGGAACATCCATCTTTATTAGGAGTCCTCTACTAGAGCATCCACCATAGGGACGGACAACGAACCCACAAACAAGTAAGAGTAAGTTTAACTAATCAAACACTTTATAACCAAAAGAACCACGAACACTCACTTTAGCGGGAGAACCCGTTGAAGTAAAGATGCTCGTCGAGGTACAAGTTGAAGAGACATCGACAAGTCTGGTGCCTCCCCGAGCTCTCCCTTACAACTCTTGCTAGCTACTAGGGCCTAAGCCCTTTGAAGTGTTGCTCTAACTCAAATGAGGTTTGCTCTTCTTCCTTGTGGTGTTGTCCAAATGAGGAGGGGTGGCCTCCTTTTATAGGTGGGGAGGAGGAATGGAGGCCACTCAATGTGCCATGTCAGCGATCTGTGTGCTTCTTGGTCATGGACCTTGGATCAAACCATCATAAGATCAATGGTGGAGATGGAGTGGAGTTGTGCTTCTTTGCATGCCTCCATGCATTGAGGCGGTGGAGCAAGGGGAGGTCGGTTTGCCTATCTATTTTAGGTAACCCCCGCCGCAACCAACCTTAGAGAGGCGGTAAGAAGCACCTGGTCAAAGTTGGGCCCGAGGGAGACTAGCACCCTGATTGGCCCACCTTGAGTCCAGTTTCAACGAGGGATATTCTTCGATCTTCTAGAGTGGCCCTATGGAGGTTTCACGCCAATTGGAGCTGGTTTGATCTAGATTTGGTCTTGTTCTCCACCTTGTTAGGCCTTGGTTTGGCCCGGTAGTGAGTCTTCTCCCCTTGGGCTCATGTCAGATGTCTGTAATGTTGTATTTCTTGTATACTTTGGGCATGTTTTCTATGTTATTCCGACATGTCCACCTACAAATAGTAAATCACCAAAACTTGTGGAATTGATTAATTATAAGCCCTAATTCTAAGTTTGGTGTCAATATTGGTTCATTTTACGTGATAGTTGGCAGTTAATAAAAGGAGTTAAGGACCGCCAACACATCTCGGAGGCCATATCGGTCCACGACCACGAGCAAGCTGAGCAAGTCCTAGGCCACCACGACCGCCGCCGCCGCTCTTCTTCCTGTGCGCCCCTGCCACTACTGGTCACTGGCAGCGAGCCTGTGTACACGTAGTGCAGCAGGGCCTCGAACACGTCTGGGTGCATGTCGCAGATGCGCACATAGCCCGTGGCCTTCTCCTTGGCCACGCCAAAGAAGTCAGCCTGCAAGACCATCAACCCGGCAGCGAGCAGCAGCTTGTGTGCGGCGAATACCTTGTCACCCACCTCGAACACCATGTATGTGCCGTCCTTCGTCTCCGGGAGGTGGGCGTGTTGCTCGATCGATTAGAGCGCGTCTGCCTACGGTGGCCATGAACGGGGAAACGCGCGATGCGGGGGGATATGTGCGACTGGAGGGGCATGGATTTATCAGCGCGTACGGGTGATTTTTTCCAAGTGCCAAAAGATTGGGAGGTGGAATATTGGAAATTGTTAGAGATAGCTTTCTCTAATCTTGTCAAAAATCCTAGATTGGGACACTTTATTGGGAACTCTTGGAGATGCTCTTAATGTGAGTTAGGTGAGGGAGGGGGCAGGGTGCGCAGGTGTGGGGCGGCTGGCGGCAGCAATAGTGGCGATGTCACCATGGCACAGGCAGCAACCAAATAGGGGCAAAGCCAACTCTAAATTCATGGCGGTGCACTACTAAGGAGACATACATTAATCTGGTAGCAATACATGGTGAAAATTCATGTAGTTAGTGGCAATTTTTTTTACCATGGTGCATGGGCACAGGGCAAGATCAACGTGGCTTCGCCCCTGCAACCAAAAATTGTCAAGTGGGTTTGCTTTTTATTTTGTATGTGTAAATTATTGGAAACTATCAGTGAAAGGGTTGTTTTTCTTTTTAATACTTATTAAAAATGTTGCAAAACCAAAATTTTGGAATTAATGTTTTCATACACAGTTGGAGATGCTCTTAGGCACGGTGTGGCCACGGGGGAGGTACCAAAAATATCTGCTTTGCAAGTAATCACATACGTGAGTATCTCGATAGAAATATCTCTCAAAGGACCATGAAGTCAAAATTTTATATATATGCATGCATGAGGAGCTCTAGTATGACCTAAGGAGTAGACACAGTAGCTTTCAATCTCGCCGGGTGGCAACTATGCCAGTTTTTTTCTTCTTTTTTTTTTGAAAACATGAACTATAGGACCGGCAAAGCCGGGAATATACTGCTTTTGTGGTGTGTGGCGTCCTCAAGTGACATGGTCCCCTGTTCTAGTTCTGACCTAGAACCACTAGCCTATATATATCCGTGCGTCATTTTCGGTGCCCATATGATGGTTGGATATGGTTTGGATACGCTCCCAGCAGCCCCACTGATACGATCAAATTCAGGACCATACCGGCACCGGCCGGATCGAATTTATTACAACGATAAGAAGCAGTACGCCCGCTCCTTTCGTACTCCGTTTCCATCCATCGTTTCTGCGTTCCTGTGCCGCACCACTTGGCACCGGATAAAGCTTGCCACGGTGTATGCAAAAACATGTTCCTGTACCGTACCCTTTACTAAATTCTCTGTAAAACGAAGTTGCTTAATGAATCTCGTAGTTCAATACTATGTCATGACCATTAGAAATATGATTAGTTAGAGTTCGCAGTCAAAATTGATAGTTGGCCACGAATACACGCATCAAATGGTCTGGTGTGCGTGTTGTGTGTGTATGGATTCACATTGGGTCGATTTTTCTTGATGTATTTTGACTCTACCTCTGGGATAGACTTTCCACCCTATAAATATGAAGGGCTATGACCGACTAACGGTATCCAATCAATCCAATCTACTATGCATTTACCTTTTTTTAGTTATATAAACCCTAATCTCTCTTTCAAACCTCTATTGTTGTTCATCTACATAGCTCCATGGCTATAGATGGCGTCCTAGGCTTGTTAGCCGACCTAGGGCACACACTGGCAACATCCACACCCTAACGAGGTCCCTCTAGATTAGAGCTTTAGCGGCCTTTGCTAGTTTGATTGTAAACTAGTCGTTCTTCGTCACGTGAGCACGATATTTACTCTTAAAACAACCCTAAGTGCACTAGCCTCAACCGGCATTTTTGCCGAGGGTTCACCGGTTTGCGATCTATGCATTCCAGCGCTGCGGTGGTTTGTCCGGTGTGCTCAAATCCGCCACCACCAGACTGTCTGGTGTGCACATTTTTGCCGAGGGCTCACCGGTCTGTGATTCGAACGTTCTAATGTCGTGGTGTGTGTCTGCCAATGACTCTCAATCCTTATATGGTGCACAACATGCTACTAGAGCGGAGGTTGCACCTACAAATTTAGCACCAAATGTAAATTTTAGCACTCATGATTCAGTTTCATATACTACTCGCTTTAGCCAGATTAATAAAAAGTCAGCAAGGTATGCAAATACTAATACCTCATGATTCGACTTTATATGTTATATCATTTGGCTAGTGCATTACTGTGTCCCATGAAAAGCATCTATCTTTGTTTTTAAGTAAAACTATCTCAAATTTAATTAAGTTCATATAAAACTTACCAAAATTTATGATATCATTTAAGTGTCATTAGATATATCATAAAATATTATACCTACTCATATTTAGTGTCATAAATAATGATACTTTTCTTTATTATAATTATAATTTAGTTAAACTTAAGATATGTTGACTTAAAAGTTAAAACAAAGGTGACACTGTGGCTAAAGTTGATAGATACTGATGACCCTATCTCACGCGAGTCAATATTCAGGAACACCTTTCCGGTTCTTGCAAATATTATAGATCATAATATTTGCAAGAACACGTACAGAGTTGTTGTTGGCTGTTAAGCAGCAGTACGTTAACTGTCTACAGAAGAGATGGCCAATTGGCCACTAACGATCCGGCGCGTGTTTAAACGCCAAGAGGGACACGCTTTCGCTGGTCTGCCCTCTCGTGCTTCCGGTGCGGTGGATCCTTTCCGTGGCCGCAGCTCAAGTGACCCCACTGTTCCACTCACTCTGTTTTTTCTAACCATATTACAAGGATCTGCATATGGATCCACTATACTGACATAGTGACATCATTATTAAAGTGAACCCTAGATGTTTAGTGCAGTATAGCAATTCCACTGACCATCACATGGTATACAGATTTAAATTGAATCAATCCCTTCGTCAATCTGTCATTTTCACTGAATTTTTTTCAGTATATATCAGCTGAAAATGTCCGATTCCATCCTTTTTATTGCAGACATGTTTAAGTTGACGATTACTCCCTCTATTCTAAGTTATAAGACGTTTTAGCTTTTCTAGAAACATAGTTTTTGCTATGCACTCAGATTATATGTCTAAGATACATAGTATAACTAACATAACTATAAAAAATCAAAATGTCTTGCTTAGAACCCAAGAAGTATTATATTATATTGATGTAAACCATCAAGAAAATCAGTAATTCTGATTCCCAAAAAGTTCATAGTGCACCACCGACTCCCCCAAAAAAACAACACACACCCTCCCTCTGGTGCAGGACTGGGCATCAGTCCCGGTTGGAGTTTCCCAACCCGGATTGCGAATCCGAGACTAAAGGCTCCCCTTTAGTCCCAGTTCTGACAACCAGAACTGAAAGTGGACCTTTCCCCATAGGCATTGCACCGGGGCTGGCATCTGTAGTCCCGGTTGGTGTTCCCAACCAGTACTAAAGGTTCCTTTTTGTCTATTTCATTCCTTTTCATTTTAAGGTTTCTTTTCAATTCAATTCTTTGTGGTTTCGATTAGATTTTCGTATACGAATTGTTCGCTGCTAATATACGTCCACGTATAAGGTTCCGTTCGAGCATTATACATAAATAACACACTAAAATGTGTGAAACTACATATATACAAATATTTCAAGAGTTTGTACATGCATGGAATATATACATAATAAAGTTATAAAAACCTTGTACTCATGTCCTTGGGATTTCATTCAACCCTAATCTTCAGTCGTATGGCTACTAGGTATTAATTCTTTAGGGTCATAGTGGTACGCGCCTTTGGGATCTATGACCTCATCTATAAGAAATCCTGCCAATGCCTCTTGAATTGCTTTGATCTGATCAAATCGCTAACCTTTTGATTCCTCCATTCAATATTCAATTCCAATAAAAGAAAAAGTATGAATATATATATGATTATATATATATCAACACAATAGTAATAAATAAATTATGTATATTTTTACGTACTTCGAGGATCTCTTCACTTGTTCTCCTTGAGTACTCCATGAAGAACTCGCAGATATAGTATCCACATAAGTTGTTTCCCGATCCCTGCTGCAGACACCACTTTACGAGAAAAAGATTCATCATCAACCAATGAAGCATGGTAATAATGAATTAAACTAAATAAAGATGCGGTGACCTAGCTAGTATGATGAGGACATGACACCCATGCATATAACCATGTTTGGCGCATGGTATGGAGGGGTAGGAGGCCAGCAAGGGTATCTAAGTTAAGCAAGGGTGTCTAAGTTAAGAAGGAGGCCCGAGGCTAATTCGGTTCGAGTCCCCGAGGTGGAGGCCCAAAGCAACTCAAGTTCGAGTCTGCCTCGGTCTCCAGGACCAGTCTGCCTTAAACTGGTCACCAAGGATGCATCTGGACTCTGTTTTCGACGATCCACATATGGATGGAAAGCTAATTTGATAAGGAAGCCAATCCAAGTGGTCTCACATCAAAACATGTTCGAAATCAACGGGAATCGTGGTCGCAATTTAGCGTCCAGAATCTACTAGGGTGCTGCGACACCGTCTTTTCATCCGTTGGACCATGTATCGTGTTTGGGCCCATTAGGGGCGCGTCCGGGGGTCTTGCATGACCCTAGAGTCTTCATAAACAGCCGCCACCCCTCCATTAGGGTTTGGGTTTTGCTTAGAATATTCTGTCAAGAACAGTTTCACCGTTCATCGGTTTGTGAGATCCCAACTTCATGAGATTACTTATTCATCTGCAATTTGGTTGTGTTCTTTCTTGTTCTTGCTTGTGTTCTTTGTTGCGCAGGCAGGGATTAGCCTTCTTGGCGAGGTCAACCTGTTCCATGACTCGGTTGATAACCAGAGGAGCTGTGGTGCTAAGATTGTAGGGTTCGATCTTTCGATCTAAAGCTGGATCGGTGTGTCATTCTCCACCACAACGATAGTTACCTCTACCTGATGAAAGATTGGGATCCCCGATCTTCCGTTAGGTAGAGGTAACTATCGTTGTGGCGGATAGCAAGAGCAACAAAAACAAGGAACCAAACAGCACACGCTAACATAGCTCACTTTGGCCTTCTCTATGTGCTCCTCTAGATATTGTTCCTCTTTTGCCCCTCTCCTTTTTCTATTTTTTGTTGGGTTGTCGTTGTTTTTTGGAAAATTTTGATTTTTTTTTTTTTTTTTTTTTTTGATATTTTTCTTCACTTAGGAGCACAAAATAAGTAACCACAGAAAATATGAGCTTAAACAAGTGAAAGACGTGGCCTGTGGAATTTTCAGAATACGTGCTCAAAATCGACAAAAACCTTGTGACCACGAAAAGAGGATCTTGTGACCACTTTTAGACCAAAATAAAAATTTCTGACCCCGAAAGTACGAGGGATGGACGGATCTGAAAATTTTTTCTGATCGATTTTGATATATGGAATGTCGAAATCGGAGTTCGTATGCGAAAACTAGACCAGTTTTAAGAATTGACTTCGAATTAGAGGACAAAACGGGAATAATGTGCGCAAAAGTGGTCACGGCAGCAAGAATTTGATGGAAACGATGGAGAAAAACACACAAATGTGAAACACTCAAAACTAGGAAATAAATGTGAACCTAACGGTATACCTTAGCTTCGATACCACTTAATGGCGACGGGGATCCCGATCTTCCATCATGTAGAGGTAACTATCGTTGTGGCGGAGAATGACACACCGATCCGGCTTCAGATCGAAAGATCGAACCCTGCAATCTTAGCACCACAGCTCCTCTGGTTATCAACCGAGTCATGGACTAGGTTGACCTCGCCAAGAAGGCTAATCCCTGCCTGCGCAACAAAGAACACAAGCAAGAACAAGAAAGAACACAACCAAATTGCAGATGAATAAGTAATCTCACGAAGTTGGGATCTCACAAACCGATGAACGGTGAAACTGTTCTTGACAGAATATTCTAAGCAAAACCCAAACCCTAATGGAGGGGTGGCGGCTGTTTATGAAGACTCTAGGGTCATGCAAGACCCCCGGACGCGCCCCTAATGGGCCCAAACACGATACATGGTCCAACGGACGAAAAGACGGTGTCGCAGCACCCTAGTAGATTCTGGACGCTAAATTGCGACCACGATTCCCGTTGATTTCGAACAGGTTTTGATGTGAGACCACTTGGATTGGCTTTCTTATCAAATTAGCTTTCCATCCATATGTGGATCGTCGAAAACAGAGTCCAGATGCATCCTTGGTGACCAGTTTAAGGCAGACTGGTCCTGGAGACCGAGGCAGACTCGAACTTGAGTTGCTTTGGGCCTCCACCTCGGGGACTCGAACCGAATTAGCCTCGGGCCTCCTTCTTGACTTGGACACCCTTGCTGGCCTCCTACCCCTTCATACCATGCACCAAACATGGTCATATGCATGGGTGTCATGTCCTCATCATAGTACTTACTGTGTATTGGACTACATTCAAAGGCACTTTCTATTAACCATAATCGCGTTTCTCGGCGAACCTTTTCCAAGCACTGCCCAACAAAATAAATAAATGGAGTTATATTAATAAAATAGCATAAGAGAGTATACAGTGTGCGAGACCGAAATTACCACTGGAGAATATCTATCATTTCTTGGTAATCTTTTCAGGGTTTTATCGCTGAGTCAAAGATCTTTACAGTACTCCTAGGCATATCGATGACCAGCAGTATCCAGTGATAGCTACATGTTTATACACAGGCATAACTCATTAACTAAAGTCAACATGGAGTAAGCAAAATAAAATGGGCACAAGACATTACCACTCACTTGAAGTTGAAAGGGAAGAGTATTAGTGTCTTGTTATGTTGGTTATCTAAGAACTTAAATAGATTATTCTCCACTTGAGGTCGCCATCTATCATATGGAGTAACAGTGTCCTTGAATGTGCGATTTGGATCCATAAAACCAACATCAGTTAACCCTTTTCTCTTTAGTTTCAACATCTCATATCTGCATTTATATAGTACAAAAGTATATATATAGTGTGAGGATAACTATATATAGGCAATGAACTAACATGCAAGTTACTTCAATTGTAGAAAGAATCACTTACAGACACCAGTAGCTGAGGAGAGATTTGTCAAGAGCGTCCTGATTTAATAGTTGGTGTAATTCATTGAACTCAATATGTAAAACATCATAGCCACTGGAGTAATGCTCTAGTCTAATTCTGACAACAAGCCATGCCTCTTCGTTGTCACACGCTCTTAAGTACCACTTGTTTAACAAGAACATTTGCGTACCCAGTGGTGAGAAGGACTTAGGGTTGACAAGACTCCTGCCATACTGATAGGTCTGGTAAATATCAAAGTTGGCGTTGGTATGGACCTCCCCCAATGAGTTGTTCAGGTATGAGACCTATTGTTGCCATAAAGTCTTAGAGTGTCTCCCTATCGATTGAACTGCCTTGTGCGTTTGTACAATCATCCTAAACAATTAGCGGGTTGATAGATTGCTTAGATTGATGCCCGAGTTGTGCAACATCTTTCCCTACTCTCTTCGCTTTCAGCAATGCCTTATATGACTTGTCGAGAGAGCGTTCATAGTCCGATAATAGCGAGGGCTTACGTGCATCATGCTGATTTTTCTCGCGCTCATTGATTTTTTCCTTAGTTCTCGTTGAGCTATGTAGTGCGGCTTTGGTGGGTTTTTCTGAAGTTCCAACCTCCTTGCTCTTGATTCTACTAAACTTTGCTTTTAGTTATCCAAATCTTTTTGTGTTGTCGCTTTTGATTCCTCTTTAGACTTCTCGTAAGGCAACTTCTCCAGAGGTGGCTTTGTTTTATGACGGCTGGCTTCCTTCTTCATCAGGAACATCACCCGGGCCGGGGGCCTCTTCTGGCTCTGCGACGCGGGAGGTGGAGGAGGGGGTACCGCCTTGTAGGAGATGGAGATGGAGATGCAGCCGTGCCATGGAACACATCATGATCGTCCATAGCACTTTGATGATCATCATGGGATGGAAGAACTGGACTTATTTTGGGAGACGTATGAGTACAAAAATGATTATTACGCAAGAAGCCAATAATTGAGAATGATTATTGAAAAACTGTTTCGTTCACTTTCATCCTCACCTATCATGAGGTAGTTGAGGAGGAGGCGACGGTACCCTAGCCGCTGCACCGAGAATAATGATGTAGCGCTTGTGCCATAAAATGAATTAATGCTCTGCTTGTCCTAGGGTCTTCTCCCCATCACCTCTAGGAAAGTCAAGAGGCACTTCCCTATAGTCTTTGATAAATCTATCCACTGAGACGTTATAATAGCCTGGTGGAATTGGATTCCCATGGCTTTTTGGTGTCTTCCTAGGGACCACAGGAGAAACAATACCGTGCGCCACTAAGACTATGGCACCGGTATTCCCCAAGGAAATGTGCAGCTCACATGGCGTCAAAAGCACGATGATGTCATCCACGAGGAAATGCTGCAATGATTCATCTTGATTTGGGAGATCAGTGGAAGCGCAACTACTTCTTAGCTAAGGGGGCTAACGTTGACTGCATGCTCTGATGTTGATGACTGTCTCTGGCTACTCAATTGTAGTGCCACTTGTCGTTTGATTTCTTCTTGCATTCTTGTGTCCATGTTTAGTTCTCGCTCCCACGATTGAAGCACCGCCTCCTCTAACCTATGGATCTGCTTTGCCTCCTCATCCTTCCTTTGCTGGTGACTTCTGTAAGTAGCGGCGTCCTCAGGGAAGCCATTCTGCCACAAAATCAACCCTTTGACTCGCGTTCGCCTAGGGTGTTCAGGAGTCTGGAGGGCTACGTCAGCTCATCCTTCTCTCGGTTGGGCACAAAGGCACCACTAGAAGAAGCATCTACAATATTGATAAGTATTTGTGCTACTAGTCTGATTTCTCCACCAATAACTGGCTCCCCGGTCTATGGGTCCAGTGATCCCCCATGCGCGAAAAACCAATTCTTGGAGCGTTTGGGCCAGTCGAGTGAAAATTGATGGATCCCTTTGGCAAGCAGGTCTCCTTCCATTCTTTGCCACTTTGGAATGGCACTCCTATAGCCACCTGATCCCATTTTATGATGGTATACCTTATGTCGTGCATTCTGTTCATTCCTTCTCACCCGTTCCTCACCCTCTTTCGAGGTGTTGTACCTCACAAATTCAGGCCAGTCGTCTCTCAACTTTTTGTATGGGCTATTTTGACTTAAATCTAGAGTTAGATTCTTCTTGATAAATTCATTGTACAGGTTCTTCTTCTAGGTCTGAAATTGTGTGGCCATCTTCTTGAGAGCCCAACTTTTAACTAGTTTCCGTAAATCTTCACATGCTGGTAGATTGAAATGTGCAGTGACTGAATCCCAAAGAAGGCCCTTCTCTCGCTCAGAGACAAAACTGATCAGAGGATCATCATTCTTTTGTTTCCATTCATGGACACTGATCGGGACCCTGTCCCTAACAAGAACCCCATAGTGGTTTACGAACTTCTTTGCATTGTCTTTTGGATGGAGCGGTTCGCCGGTATTAGGATCGACTTCTGTGATTATGTAGTGGCCCTCCAATGGTTTTGTCGGGCCTCATACACTTTTACTACTTTACGTCGACGTCGTCGATCCAGAGGGCTACATACGTAGAAACACAAAGATTCAGTAATACACATATATATGAATTATTGGAACTATGTTTAATTTCATATATATAAGAGATGTAAGATTATTAACAAATATACCTCGCCGGCATTTTCTTGCACAAGAAGTTCTTGCTCATCTTCAAAATTTAGTAAGTACTGAGAGCCGTCATCGAACTCTGGGTCGGCCTCGTTCAGGTTGGGGCGATATTGAGTGCCGGCATTGACAATGTTCATCATGGCCTCATTCTGGTCGTAGTTGTCTTATGGCTCGGCCATCTTAAGTACCACAACTAAATATAAATGAAAACCATACACTAGTCATACATATGCAAATGTAACGAGTTAATGGCTTAAACTTAAATAACTATATATAGACTTCAGGGGTTATTATTTACGCCGAGCTCGATCTGGTTAGGGTTTGCGCCTAGGTTAGGATTTGGAGCAGATTCATGTCACACTAATTATGAAGAATCAAATTCAAATATATATAACTATATAGAATTCAGGGTTATTATTTACGCCTTTGTTAGGGTTTGGAGCGGAGCTCAGTGGGTTAGGGTTTGGAGCGGAGCTCGGCCGGGTTAGGGTTTGGAGCGGAGCTCAGGATATTAGGATATATATATCAACATTAGCGTATATAAATGTCGATGTTTTACCACCGGCAACCCGTCACGGGGTACCCGGGACGGTGATTTGTTCGGAGGGGTATCGGCGTTTGCAGGAACTCGATGGTAAACGCAGGGAGACAATGATTTATACTGGTTCGGCACGCCGGAAAGTCACGGCGCCCTACGTCCAGTCTGGTGTGGATAGTATATTGCGCCTTGCGCTATTTGTTGTGTTGCGAGGTATGTTGTGGTTGTGAGTTCTGTCGGTTATGTATGTGTCATGTGTAGGTCGGTCTACCGATCTAGGGACCCCTGCCCTCCTTTATATAGTCCAGGAGAGGCGGGAGTCCTAGTCGGTTACAAAGTAGAGATCCTAGTAGGATTACGTGTACTAGTCCCAGTAGGATTACATGAGGAGAATCCTATTTGGACTAAGTATTCTTCTCTCTTCACCGTGGGGAACCTTATGGGTCCCGCATCGACAAGCCCCCGAGCATTTCATGACTGAGCTTCAAGGGTCGGGTTGTTGTAGACTTGTTCCGGGTTCTTTCTTGAAGCGAGGTCTTGAGATGGTCTTCTTTGTCTTTTCTTCGGCTGATGTGCACTTTTGCACAAAAGTGCACTCAGTGAGTGTAGCCCCCGAGCCTCTTGCTTGTTGGGACAAGAAGCCAGAGGGTCCCTTTAGTCTTTTTGGTTGCTCCGAGTTCTTTTTCGGTGGGTGCAATTTTTCGTAAAAATTGCACTCACTGAGTGTAGCCCCCGAGCCTCTTGCTTTTGCTTGCAAAAGTTGGAGGGTCCAGATTCTTGTCTTCAAAGAAAATTTTTGGGGTTATGTATCCCGCAGCCTCCGAGCCTTCTCCGAGTACTTTTCTTTAGAATAGAAATCGGATGAAGGGTCTTGATGTGTTGTCGTTGTTGTAGTCTTGAGTACTTGTATTCTTGGTCTTTCATCCTTGAATTCGAGCCCCCGGGCGTAGTTGAAGCGAATGCTGAGCCCCCGAGCTTAGTGTTTGACTAAGCCGTGATGCTCTTCCGAGTTGTTTTTTATTCCTCCAAGTCGTTTTCTAGACTTCTCTGGTTCTTGACGTACCTCTTCCAGGTTGTTTGCACTTCGTCCAGGTTCTTTCTAAACTTGTATGTACCTCATCCGGGTTGTTTTTTATTCATCCAGGTCATTTCTAGACTTCTCTGGTTCTTGATGTACCTCTTCCAGGTTGTTTGCACTTTGTCCAGGTTCTTTCTGGACTTGTATGTACCTCATCCGGGTTGTTTTCTGATCAATCCAAGTTCTTTTTTGTCTTGATTTCTGTTCCCAACTTATCTGGGTTGTTTTTCTTCAATCCGGGTTCTCTCTGATCTTGTCTTGGTCCTTGCCGCACCTTGTCGGGGTTCTTTTTTTATCAATCCGGGTTCTTTCTGATCTTTTCTTGGTTCTTGCCGCACCTTGTCGGGGTTCTTTTTTTATCAATCCGGGTTCTTTCTGATCTTATCTTGGTTCTTGCCGCACCTTGTTGGGGTTCTTTTTTTATCAATCCGGATTCTTTTGTCGGGGTTCTTTTTTGATCAATCCGGGTTCTTTCTGAGCTTGTCTTGGTTCTTGTCGTACCTTGTTGGGGGTTTTTTATCAAACTAGGTTGTTTCTGGACTAGCTCTCAGGAGCGTGTTTTTCCTGATCTCATGGTACGGATGTAGCTCCCCTGCATGTTAAACATAAAAATATGTTGTAAATGACATTCCGGATATGAAGTCGGGAGCATGTCCCATATTTGGATAATCAATCAGGGGTGGGCCCCGGCATCATAAAATGCATATAAACTCTCTCTCTCTTTTTGCGTCTTGCTCTGGTTAGGCCATGCAAATTTCTCAGGTAGTGTCCTGTTACGTTTAAGCACTTGAATCTCTGGCGTATGGTTCAGAGGTTCATGACGTGACCATGTGAGCCTGGCACTCGGTTCGTGACCGTCCATGTGAGTAGACAAGCTTCACGGATTAAGGCGTGTTCTACCTGAGGAATTCAGCGACCGTTAAGAGAAGACCTAGAGCACTATGTTTGCTTGTATGATGATTTTTTGTGTCTTCCCTTGCTAGGTCGGTTAATTTCCTAGGTAGTAGCCTGTTACGTTTAAGCACTTGAATCTCGCGTATGGTTCAGAGGTCCATTGACGTGACCACCCATATGGTTCAGAGGTTCTTTGACATGACCATCCGTATGGTTCAGAGGTTCATTGACGTGACCACCCATTCGAGAAAGCAAGTTTCACGAATTAAGGCTTACTATCCGAGAAAATTAACAGCCGTTAAGGGAAGATGATATGGCCACAGAGGCATACGAATAATATCCGGAATATATAAAAAATGAGACGTGACTTAGCTTGGTTCGTGGCCGCGTTGTTGATGAAGCTGTGGCGGTCGTTGATGAAGCCGGACGGTTGTTGATTCCGACTAGTTGTCGACGGTGTGAGGCCCGCTCCCGACTAGTTTTCTAGTCGAGATGAGTAGTCGGAGTAGTCGTCGGCAGACGTCGCGGCATGGTCGAAGTAGCCGTCGGTGAGTTGTCCGTCGAAGTAGTCGAGACGAGTAGTCGAAGTAGACGTCCGCGGGTTGCTGAGCGCTCTTCGCAAAGTTGAAGTAGTTGTCGGCGAGTCTTATGCGGCCGTCAATCAAGTGCGCAGCAGAGTAGTTGGACACCGCAGCTTCTAGGTTGTTGCTGTATATCTTGCGATGCGGCTGGACGTTCGGGTAGTAATGCTTGCGTTCCGGAGTTATATATATCTTGAGTCTCGTAGGAGTATAGGACTCCTTCACCGTACGTGCAGGGTAGCTGTGCCGTCGAGGCTTGGAACCGGCAGCACGCATCGAATAGCATGAGGCCGAGACAGATGCGACTTAGCCTATCCGAGTTGATCGAAACGGCCACCGGAGCCGAGACAGATGCGACTTAGCTTGTCCGAGTCAATCGAAACGGCCACCTGTGTACGTGTGTACCGTATTGATGGTAACGTGCAGTCGTGCACTGGTATGTCCCTCCATAATTTGCTTGCTTGCATCTTGTAGCACGTGGCTAACTGGCTATCTGGTCGCTCGTTGGTGTTGATCTTGAGTTGATGTCAACTCAATGTAGTCGACGAGTTGGTCATGTATGACGACGGGGATCGGCATGGAGAGGCCAAGCTGCCACGGGATAGCGCTGAAGTTGCATCTCAGATAGGGCCGATGAGGGCCGCAGCGAGTTGTCGATGAGGGCCAACAAGAGCCACAACAAGTCTTTGATCTTGAGGTCCACCGAGCTCTTAAACGCAAAGCGCCGAGAACCCCTACCTAGCGCGCCAGCTGTCGATGTTTTACCACCGGCAACCCGTCACGGGGTACCCGGGACGGTGATTTGTTCGGAGGGGCATCGGCGTTTGCAGGAACTCGATGGTAAACGCAGGGAGACAATGATTTATACTGGTTCGGCACGCCGGAAAGTCACGGCGCCCTACGTCCAGTCTGGTGTGGATAGTATATTGCGCCTTGCGCTATTTGTTGTGTTGCGAGGTATGTTGTGGTTGTGAGTTCTGTCGGTTATGTATGTGTCATGTGTAGGTCGGTCTGCCGATCTAGGGACCCCTGCCCTCCTTTATATAGTCCAGGAGAGGCGGGAGTCCTAGTCGGTTACAAAGTAGAGATCCTAGTAGGATTACGTGTACTAGTCCCAGTAGGATTACATGAGGAGAATCCTATTTGGACTAAGTTTTCTTCTCTCTTCACCGTGGGGAACCTTATGGGTCCCGCATCGACAATAAATATATGAAAATTCATGTCACACTAATAACGTCAATATATCAAAATTCAAATATATACCAAAAAATTCATAGCACTAATAAAAACAATCTTTTCAATTGTGACGAAGATTCAAATATATTTCTACAACTATATATTATAGTACACTACTACATTTTTTCTACAATTCACAGCACTCAACATTTTTTCTATATATATATACTAAAGTAAACTACTACATTTTTCTATTTTGTCTACAAATAAAATCTATTGATTTTTTCTATATTTTTTCTATGCCAAAAAAATAATATGCACACACACACTCATACACACACAACATATGCACACACTATTGCTCACATGTGTGCAAATGGAGTTCTTATGGCGTACGGTGAGGGAAGACAAGGACGGCGAGCACGAGCAAAAGAGCACGACAAGCACAAGCACGGCAAGGCCGAGGCGTGCGCGACGCGCCGATAGACGGCCAGAGACGAGGACGATGAGCGCGTGCGCGTAGAGCTAGCCGGAGACAAAGTTCACACGTGGACCACGTGCTCCGGCGGTGAGGACGAGTGAGGGCGCCGGCGGGGTGACGAGGACGATGCGCATGGAGCTAGGGATGAAGCGTGCACGTGATGAGAGGCGGTGCTGGAGGCAGGCGCGTGGAGCCAGCGATGATGAGGACGACGATCGACGACGGCGGTGGATCCAAATTAGATCTGGGCGAGGGCAAGGATGACGGTGGTGGATCTAGATCTAGGCGCCGCGCACGGATGGGAGAGGCGCGAGCTTGGCTGCCAACGGAGACAGCGAGAGAGGTGCGCGCGCGTGGAGAAGGTGATGACCGAGCGGCGGCGGCGTGGTGGCTCTCGGGAGAAGATGAGATGATGAAGGGGAGAAGATAGGAGGCGATATATAGGAGGTTCCTTTAGTCCTGGGTGATGGTTAGAACTGGGACTAAAGGTATGACCTTTAGTCCCAGGTGTAGCCACGGCCCTGAAGTAAAGGCGATTTTTGGCGAACCGCGAATACGCAACCCATCTTTAGGCCCGGGTGGTTGATCCACCAGAGGGTAAAGGTGAGCTGTAGTTTGGCTTCCTGCGATTCCAGTAGTTTTTCCTTATTTCTTTTATATAAATATCTAGAGAGTTGTTAATTGCCTAGTAAATAAAATATTAGTCAAAAAAATACAAAAAAAATCATGGACCTGGTTTTGCGTTATTGTACACAAGAAAAATCTTTAACCTAAACTCTTTTGTTTTACTGTATAAATATTTAACATAGTGTAAATAATAATCACAATTTCTACCATGCAAAAATGTACTTCTTAATTAAAATCATTAAAACTATTGCTTTTTTATTGGAAATTTGTTTTCACATCTTATTAACGTTGATCATTTGATTTTTCATCTGACATTCTCCATAGAAAATCCACCGTCAAGCAGAAAATTCATTTAAACTGTAGAAATACATAATAGGTCTAATACATCACCATATCAAGCATGAACAACAACGAACTTCTTCCTGACGTATCTCCCTTGGTTATGATCGTGCCATAACCATAGAGTGTCCTCATCATTTAGCAGGATGCTTGGGTTGCTGTTCACTATGAAGGGCGAAATTCTATCATTCTTTTCATAATCTTCTGACATGTCAGACCTGTCCTTGATTCCCATGATATTTCTTTTCCCTGAAAGAACTATGTGGCGCTTTGGCTCATTGTCTGAAACGTTGTTGTTTTTCCCTTTCTTCTGTTTGGTGGACATGTCCTTCACATAGAACACCTGATTCACATCCATGGCTAAGATGAATGATTCGTCATTGTACCCAAGATTGTTGAGGTCCACTATTATCATTCCGTATTGATGGTCAACTGTTACCCCACCTCTGGTCACCCTCACCCATTGGCACCGAAACGAAGGGACCTTAAAATAAGGTCCATAGCCTAGTTCCCATATCTCCTATATGTGTCCATAATATGTTTCCTTATTCCCATTTGGGTCCGTGGCATCTATGCGGACACCACTATTTTGGTTGGTGCTCCTTTTATCTTGGGCTATCATGTAAAATGTATTGCCATTTATCTCATCACCTTTGAATATTAGGATATGCCAAGCTGGTTCCCTAAACAACAAGTACAGTTGCTCATCCAGACTCTCATCACCCTGACATCATTTTTGTAACCAACCACCGAAAGTTTCCATGTGTCGACGCATAATCCAGGCTTCAGTTCTCCTTGAGAATTTGCCACGCACAATGTCCTTGTGTACCTCGATATACGGATCCATCAAGGAGGAGTTTTGCAAAACTATGTAGTATGCTTTATGGAAATAATCGTCCTCCTTCCAATATATGCTTTCTTCCCTAGTGTTCTCTTTCCACTTAGTCTCCCTGTCGATGGTAGTTAACATTCATCACAAACCATCAATGTACCTTGCATAAATGACTAAAATGGATCACCACTGTAGACTTAGGGGTTTAAACTGATAAATTCCATGAGTTTTGGTGAATCTGTGTTGTCAGCGGGATTTAATCAGAAAAACCGCCAAGGAGGATCTATTCGTCAAAGGAAATCATGGAATTCCACCGCGTAAACAGCGTGGTAAGACTCTAGAAGACTCCAGAAGGCAAATTACTAAAGTGGAGCCCAAGCCACTGACAAGTGGGGCCGACCGGCCTATGGGGTCCACCTAGCAGCCCCTCATTCAAGTCAGTTTGATCTGATGGCTCAGGACTGATGCTTTGGCCTATTTATACCTGCCTACACCCCCTCCCCCTCTAGGAAATAGATTGGCATTTGATCCTAAGAGCCTGAGGGCTAGAAACCCTAATCCATACCTCCACCAGGATCATAGTTAGCAATCAAGAGAAGATTAGTCTTCCATAAGATCTAGTCTTGTATTATAGATAGAGAGATAGAGTGAGAGGGAAGAGTTTGGAAAAGTCCTAGCTTGTCAGTGCTCTCTCTACGGCTTGTACCCTGGCGGAATCAAGTTCTATTTGAGCTTGCTTCTAAGATTTCTCTGGTAATCAACTTCTAATTCAAGTAAGCATCTTGTTCATATTGTTCTTCAGGTTTGCGACTCTCTTTGAGTACTTTAATCCTTGTAGCTCCTGGGTTAAAGTAGTATTCGTAGTGTAAGTGTGGAGCTTAGACTCGGTTACTCATGGATGTACCCTACTTTCCGGATCGATGGTAGCTTACGAGGGTGACTCTTATAGACTCGTTGAATCCTTTGTAGTCCACCTCCTTTTAGTAGGCCCAACGGGACCTTGTTACTCTAGGAAACATACTTTGCATGCGTTTTCTCTAGTACTATCCCCAGAATTGAGTAATAGAAGACAAAGCTTACCGAAGTTAGAACTAGAAGACCTTAGCAGTCTTCTCTACGCTCATATTATCTAGCCTTGATTGTGAACTTGGGATAAGTTAGATTTGGTTATTCTCACACACGTTTCCTCGAGTTTGATATAAAATTGGGTACTCCCGGTGAAGTGCTACATTGGTATAATATCCGTGCGCTTGTCAATTATTCTGTGTGCATTAATTTATACCAACAAGCATTTTTGGCGCTGTTGCCAGGGAAACGGTTGCTGAGGTAACTTCAAACCTAGCTTATCCTTGTATCATTATCTTTTTATCTTTTTGTTCTTTTCTTTTTACCAAAGATCTAGAATCCACCCCTATCTACCAATATGGTGCACCTACGAGCGTACACCTACAGCCACAAGAGTCTTCAAAGCCTATCCTAACACCTGGCTATGAGTTGCGCCCACATTTAATAAACATGGTTCAGGATCAAACCTTTTTGGGAGAAGATGATGAAAACCCCTATTCCCACCTAAATGAGTTTGAGCAAACTTGTGTGTGCCACGCATAGCAGGCATGTTAGACAAAACATTATGATGGAAACTTTTCCTTTCTCTTTGACGAGAAAAGCTAAATATTGGTATAATCTCACCATAGGGAGTAGATAAGGAGATTGGGAAGCCTTGTGCTCTAGCTTTTGCTTGCAATTCTTTCCCATCTCTAGGGTAGTCAGCCTTCATTTAGAGATTCTATCTTTTAAATAAAAAGAAAAAAGAATCTCTAGGCATGGCTTGAGAACACTTTAATACTCTCATTAATACTGGCCCTGACCTTGCCATTCAAGATCCCATTCTTCTTCAGCACTTTTATATGGGTCTTGATAGGAAAACCTCGAAGCGTCTTGATACTGCCTTAGGAGGTTTGTTCTTGCATGTCTCCGCCAATTCGGAGAGAAGCATTCTAACTAAAATCTTAGAGAATACCCCTGATGAAGTAGAAAAGGAGCCGCTAGAGGAGGAATCCTAGATAGCTGAACCTGAATCCTTACCTGACCCATCACTAGCTTCAGTTATCCCAGATCCTAAACCACCGAAAAAGGAGAAAACTCCAATTTTGGACTTTATGCTTCGAGGATGAACTTTTTGATGAATATGGAAACACCTCAAATTACCAGACCATGAGGAGACCCCAGAACTCGAGGAAATCATCATTGCATGAAGAACCGTTAGATCCTTCTGAGGAAGCTTTCCATAAAAAGACTACGAAAGGGCTAGTATCTATTATAAGCAATGAATGGTTAGAAGAATCAGAGCTTTCCTCGTATGCGATTCACTTAGATTCACCTTCTATATCCATTCATTGCCAAATTAACAAAGCTCATTTTGATGCTCTTTATAATCCAGTTGTGGGTGTTAATATCATGTCTGCATCTTTTGCTCATGATTTATTAAAACACGTGCCATTAACCCCAACAACAAAGTTATTGAAAGGTCTTTCAGGACACATTCTCTCAAGTTTATCGATACTTTATGTCCTCCCTGTACAGGTAAAAGGAACCAAAGTTGATTTGAGCTTCTATATCTTTGATATTATGGAGTTCGACCTGTTGATAGGACAACTGTCGATGCGGGACCCACAGGATACCTCGCAAGAGAGAGAGAAGATCTAGTTCAACTAGGATTCTCCCCATGTAATCTTAGTAGTAGAACTATTAAGTAATCCTACTAGGAAATCTCATTGTAAACCGACTAGGACTCTGGCCTCCTGACTATATAAAGGAGGGCAGGGCTCCTGAAAGAAAAGGACAATGGTACAACATAACACTTCATAATCAATCCAACGCAAAGGCCAACGCCGACTGGACGTAGGGTCGTTACTCGATCTACGATCGAGGGCCTGAACCAGGATAAATCGACTATCTCTTGCGTTTACCATCGAGTTCAGCATACGTCGAAGCCCGAACAATACTGCCCCGGGTACCCCCGTGGTAGGCTATCGGTGGTGAAACATCGACAGCTGGCGCGCCAGGTAGGGGCTTTCGGCGACTTTGCATCCGAGAGCTCAATGGACCTCGATAACATGATCTTCCCGACGGGATCGATTTTCATCTTCGGCTCATGGATCTGCGAGGCGGACAACTACGGCAAGCTTCAAAGCCATCTCCTCAAAGATCCGGATCATCATGAAGAATTTCCTATTTCGACAACTACGACGGATCAGCTCACCAGAAGATTCGCGCAGCCCATAATACCCGATTCGAATAAGATTTCACGGCTACACGCATCCAACTCAAATTCAAGCTCTGTGTCCGAGATGAAGTCTTATTCGAGTGCTTTCAAGAAACCGAGTTCTTTTTTGGCAAGATTCCAGAGCACAACCCAAAACAACTCGGATTATCCTCAGAGTTCTTTCAAAAGGCCGAGTTCTTTTCCATTTGGGCTCGACAACACGACAAAATCCTATCAGGGACAGTTCGAAAGGTCTTTCAATCCAACGCTTGGGATACCACTGACAGGAGCTCAGGAGGGTCTCGTGCTAACGATAACATCGCAAGACTGTATCATCCACTGGCCAGGTTCCGTTCCTGAGGATAGCGGAACTCAACTAGTTGGCACAACAACAACAGCTATTCTACCTTACCAAGAAGGAGACTCGATCTATGATGTTGAGGCACCTACTGAAGTCATCAGCAACTCCGACAGTATGAAAACTAACACCAATAACGGAACGGCTCACGCACAGGAAGTTATCATGGTTCGACGTCCTCGGTCACCATTAAATCCCCCAGAAGCACCCGATGTCAGGTCATCAGATGAATCAGAGTCCAACATATCACCCTTTGCCTAGGGCTACGATGGAGAAACCGAGAGTCAGAGACAGGCTAGAGAAAGGAAAAACAAGTTGAAGCAAGGACGCCAACACCGTGCTAGGCAAAACGAGAGAAGCTCGGACCAGATCGAGTCGAAGTTAGTTGAATACGACAAAAGAAAATCACAACAAGAAGCCAAGAAAGACGCATGCGGTGAATACGCCTTATGATAAGATTCGAGAAGCATTAGAAGAACTCAGGGCAACTTCACATCATGGAGAGAAGTACGAATAGCTCCAGGACTTGCTCCGGTCGATGATCCCAAGAATGCATGAAGAGAGAGCCCGATCAAGACTACCCGCCAGATCAACAACCCACAGGTAAGAAGATCAAAATCAAAGGAAGTCTGCTTTTGAAAGACTTGGGCCAGGCGGAAGTCATAACGGAGAAAGTAGGAGGGAACAAAGTCAGGGCCACCAATTTGAACAACCAAGGAAGACCAGAGTAGAGTGCCTACCTGCAGACAACCTCCTCAGACTTATTCCCATCAAAACAACACTTGGCCGAAGAAGGAGCCGAATCCGAATTCAAGGAAGCCGGACGCATGATGATTCCCTGTTTTGCAAACAAAGTTGGCATCGATCTGATTACCTCACAAATTCAAACCGTCTAACCACTCCAAGTATGATGGCAAAACCGAACCAAGACAATGGCTCTTAATATATTCACAATCAATTGAACTAGCCGGAGGAGACGATGATATCAAAACCTTATTCTTTCCCATGGCAATGGAAGCGATGCCCTCCAATGGTTCGATAAATTGAACCCGGGATCGATCGAAACTTGGGAAGACTTGCAAAAAGCTTTACGTGAAAATTTCGCAGTATCATCACACACCCGATCACTCATGCGTAACCGAAAGGACTCAAGCAAAAGGGGGCGAAAGTCTCGAAATTACTATCGATGATTCGCTAACTACGGGCTCAAGTGCATGACATCACCGAACGAGAAGTAATTGAAGCTTTCTCTCACGGAATCATGGCTAGGTGGCAATTTCAAGACTTCGCGCAAAGAAAATCCGAGAAATAATGAAGAGTTCGAGACGAGCACAAAGAAAAAAATGATTACTGCGCAGAAAAAAACATGAGAAAGGTTCCCGGATAGAAGCAACCAAGACAACCCGGATAGGCAAAATCATCGAAATAGCGTACATCAAGAAAAAAAAGCGTGAGACCGGACAATACCGTGACAATGGCCGACAAATCAAAGAAGTTTTCCAAACCCAGAAGATATGATGACATTGAAAACATACGTTGCCCATTACACCCTAACGGGAGACACACCATCGGAAACTGCTACACTTTCAATGATCGATACACAAGAAAAGATAGTAAGGAGAACACCAAAGAGGACAATCAGAAGAAAGATGAAGACAACCATGAGGACAAAGGATTTCAAAAACCTAGGGGAACGGTAGCAGTGATCTTCTCAGGGCCCCCAGATTGCAGAAGCAAACATCAAGAAAAACTAGCACTACGGACTATCATGACGGCAGAACCGGCTACACCAAGATATCTCAATTGGTCACAATATCCAATCCAATTTTCAAGAGAAGACCAATGGACTAGCGTGAGGAACGCAGCCATTACCCACTAGTTTTAGACCCAACTATTGCGGTATGATCGTCACCAAAGTACTAATCGACGAGGGAGCCTGGACTCAACATCATCTTTTCGTAAACACTAAGGAAGATGGGACTACAACTCGCCGGGATGATTACACCAACAAGCACTCCTTTTTACGGAATAGTACCCGGCAAAGCAGCCATGCCACTCGGACAAGTTACTTTACCCGTCACTTTTGGAACTCCTTCGAACTATCGAACAGAGTTTATCAAATTTGTGGTCGCAGACTTCGATTCGTCATATCATGCGATCCTCGGACGCCCAGCACTGGCAAAATTCATGGCAATACCACATTATCCGTACTTATTGCTTAAGATGCCAGGACCCAACGGTATCCTTTCTCTTCGAAGCGATTTGAAGCGTGCTTTTGATCAAGGATGTTCAGTAATCCAAATTATGCCCCAAGCACAAGCCGACAATGGAAGAAAAGAAATAGCCACAATTGCTGCGAGAGATGAGCCAAGAAGAATTAGAAATACCGGCTAAAAAGCCCAAAGATCATCACACCACCAAAAGAAGCCGACGTCAAGCAAATCGATTTGGGCACCGGCGATACCTCCAAGACAAAGAACCATCGGTGCTCACCTCTCGGCAAAATAGAACTCGCGCCACCAACTTTCTTCGGGACAACAAAGATATCTTCGCTTGGAAGCCGGCCGACATGCCAGGTGTCCCAAGAGAGTTGGCTGAGCACAGAATTGATGTTAATGAAAACTCCAAGCCTATAAAGCAACGGCTACGACGATTCTCACCCGACAAAAAGGCAACGATTAAAAAAGAAATCACAAAACTGATGGCAGCCGGATTCATCAGAGAAATCCTTCATCCGGACTGGCTAGCAAACCCGGTCCTTGTGCAGAAGAAGAACACAGACGAGTGGCGTATGTGCGTTGACTACACGGATCTCAACAAACATTGCCCAAAAGATCCGTTCGGGCTACCACGCATTGACCAGATAGTCGACTCAACAGCGGGGTCTGCACTATTATCCTTTCTCGATTGCTATTCAGGGTATCACCAGATCGCATTAAAAGAACAAGACCAGAGCAAGACATCTTTTATTACTCCATTCGGTGCTTACTGTTACAAGACCATGTCGTTTGGACTAAAGAACGCCGGTGCCACATACCAAAGAGCTATCCAAACTTGCCTTGGGGATCAAATCGGTGAAAATGTGGAGGCATACGTGGATGATGTAGTGGTGAAAACAAAGAGCCCAGACACTATGATTGAAGATTTAGAGCAAACATTTGAAAACTTGAAGAGATGGAGATGGAAATTGAACCCAAATAAATGTGTATTCGGAGTTCCTTCAGGGCAACTACTCGGATTTTTGGTCAGTCAGCGCGGGATTGAAGCCAGCACCAAGCAAATTTGAGCTATAATAGAAATGGGGCAACCTAGAAGTATCAAAGATGTACAGAAACTAACAGGATGCATGGCGGCCCTCAACCGTTTCATATCAAGACTCGGCGAAAAGGGGTTACCCTTCTTTAAACTACTAAAGAAGACAGACAAGTTTGAATGGACAAAGGAGGCCGATGAAGCTTTCAAGAAACTTAAGGCATATCTCACATCCTCACCAATTCTCACACCCCCAAGGAAAGACGAAGATATGATGCTATACATTGCGGCGACTACTGCTGTAGTCAGCATGACAATAGTCGTAGAAAGAGAAGAAGAAGGACGCATGTATAAAGTACAACGACTCGTGTACTACATCAGTGAAGTATTATCTGAATCAAAAATCCGGTACCCGCATGTACAAAAACTACTCTACGCCCTACTTATCACCTCACGCAAGCTTCGCCACTATTTCGAAAGCCACAAGATTGCCGTGGTGACAGACTTCCCGCTCGGAGACATCTTACACAACAGAGATGCGACGGGACGCATATCAAAGTGGGCAGTTGAACTTGGAGCTCTTAACATCGACTTCACCCCACGGAAAGCAATCAAATCTCAAGCCCTTGCCGATTTTGTGGCCGAGTGGATAGAGATTCAAAGACCTTTATCGATACAATCCTTGACCAATTTGGAAGATGTACTTTGATGGGTCACTCAAACTAGGCGGAGCCGGTGCAAGCGCGTTCTCCTCAT
Source organism: Miscanthus lutarioriparius (assembly GCA_904845875.1). Classification (NCBI taxonomy): domain Eukaryota; kingdom Viridiplantae; phylum Streptophyta; class Magnoliopsida; order Poales; family Poaceae; genus Miscanthus; species Miscanthus lutarioriparius. Next base: position 53,680,004 of record CAJGYO010000017.1, on the reverse strand, counting down.
TTCTCCGTAAGAAAACAACTCAAGTACGTCCTTCAGATATTATGGCAAGCTACAAATAACGAAGCGAATATGAAGCCCTCATCCACGGGCTCACGAGTGGCAATTACCCTCGTAATAAAGAGATTACTCAGATATGGTGATTCAAAGCAGAGTCATCAACCAAGTAAACAAAGATTGGGATTGCACAAAAGAAAACATGGGTGCTTATCAGTCTTTGAAATACGGAAACTTGAAAAACATTTCCAAGGATTAGAAATTTTACACGCCCTGTGCGATTCCAACATTGCAGCGAGATGTCCTTGCCAAACTCGGATCGACAGAGCAAAGGTTCCACCCGCGTATTTATAGAAGAGCTATCGAGTTCCTCTATCAAACAACCCGGTGAGACAACCCATGAAATTCAGGCTAAAGGCGTTCGGATCTTGGTAATCAACACCTCATGGAGCCAAGTTTTCATCGACTATATCAAAGAAAATAAATTACCAAAGCAGATAAAGCGAAGCCACCCAAGTTGTTCATTGAAGCAAAAACTACGTTTTAGTAGGAGATAGACTTTACTGAAGAGCAAAGATCATCATGGGTACTCCTAAATGTGTCTCATTTGAAGAAGGAAAAGAGATCCTAGACGAGATACACTCAAAGTTGTCTTGCGGAAATCATGCCGCTTCAAGGACACCGGTTGGAAAAGCATTTCAAGACGGATTCTCTCGCCAACCGCTTTGAAAGACGCAGAAGAACTTGTCGAAAAAATGCAAAGGTTGCCAAATGTTTGCAAGACAAGCCCATGTGCCACTCACAATCTTATCTCGCATCCCACCCGCTTGGCCTTTTTCTGTTGGGGGTTGGATCAAGTGGGACCCTCAAGAAAGCAAAAGGCGGCTTCAGTACATCTTTGTAGCAATCGACAAGTTCACCAAGTGGATTGAATACAAACCACTCATGATCTGGTACACAACCCAAAGCAATCAAATTCATCCAAGAAATTACGCACCGCTTTGGCATGCCCAATCGAATCATCACAGATCTAGGCTCCCCTTCACACTCTGAGAATTCGAAGTCGGGCACAAGACTGTGGTTTCAAGATAGACTATGCGTCATTGCACATCCGAAGCCAACGAACAAGTAGAAAGGGCCAATGGACTCATACTAGCCGGATTAAAACCAAGGTTATACAAAGAACTAGTGGACTATGGGTCCAAATGGATTGAAGAATTACCAAAAGTAGTATGGGGCTACGAACTCAAATAAGCAGAGAGCAATAGGCCACTCACCCTTCTTCCTAGTTTACGGGTCGAGGCCGCATCTTTTGCTGTCAACTTGATCTAGACATCACCAAAGATAGAACAATACGATGAAGGAGAAGCGAACACACAAAGAAGATTAGAACTCGACACTCGTAAGAAGTCGAGTAAACGCTACCCTCCAATCACCAGATACCTACAAGGTTTAAGACGGCACTACAACAAGAGTACCCATCCTCGATCACTACAAGTTGGAGACTTAGTGCTAAGAAGGATACAAAAGACCCACGACGACATAAGCTTCTCGGTCCATGGAAGGTCCGTTCATTGTCACAAAAGTCACCGGACCAGTACATACAAGTTAATAACCAAGATGGAAAAGAAGTCAACAATACATGGCACATCAGCCAGCTAAGAAGATTCTACGCGTAAAAACAACTCAAGATAAAACAGATATGCAAGCCACAAGGGACCAACATTCACAATCGACGAAAGACGATATTCTTCGACAACATATGTATTAGTTCATATTCATGATCAATAAAGATGATATTCATCCACAGCATGTCCCAAAACTAGTCAACCGAAATTGAACTTCAAAAGACCCTCCAGCTCTTCGTTCCGAAAAGCAAGAGGCTCGGGGGCTACATCCAGATAGGAATACTTTTTCCTCAGAAAAAGTACAAGCGCCACTCAAAAGGCGACATTCTATGCCGAGTCGTTTTTACATAGCGCGGTGTCAACACAAAGATTTACATCTAACAAGTCACAGCGTGGACAAAGCACTCAACGGATCACAAAAGAGGAAGAAAAGAAAAGTACTCGACAAATCTAGGTGTCTCGTCAGGATAACACACAGAGTTGTTTTGTGGAGCAGAAACGAAAATGGGACAAAGTACTCAGCAAGTCAAGTAACTTCGACCACACCCAGGCAAAGAATACATCAACGAAAACAAAGAATCTTCATTTAAAGAGGAGTGTAATATTACAAGAAGCTGGTCAATCGGATCAGGCATTGTCATCAGGAAGGGAAATGTCAATATTTAGACTGCCTACAACCCTCATCAAGCTAAATCTTCGACCTCGTGCTCCATCCTCTCAACGGCGTCAAGGTATTCTTGGCTTTCACTTCCTCTGCTATCTTGGACAGAGGCGCCTGGAGCAAGGACCCGACCAGGCTAGCACATTCTTGGTACATACTTGGGCACACTTCTTCGCGAACTCTTGAAACGAAGTCGAATCCGGGGAATGAACTGCGCCCAAGATTGCCCGTCATCCGCTGGAGTCCGGAGAACATCGGCTACTGAACGAAAAGATTTCCACAAAACGTTCCAATTTTCAGTAGCCGTCGCCAGCTTCCCGGACAAGCCTTCAATAGTTTTTTGGGCCTGCACAAGATCTCTGTCAGCTCCGCGCCTAATTAGCTTAGCAAGGGCGAGTTCTTCCTCAAAGATGAGTAATTACCTCCTCACCTTATTATGACTAGAGCGGACAAGAGCCTTCATTTCATCGATACTCTCCGAGAGCTTCGCTTCTCACTCGGAGAACTAGACAAGACACCCAAGAACAAGTCAAAAAAAAAGAAGTCAAAATACAAGAAAAAAGCAGTGTAACTCATGCACCTTTGCATTCATTCTTCGCAGACTCCACCGCGGCATCTCTCTCTGCTTCTCCGTCTCCACTACCCGGCACGAAGGGTCTTCTCCTCCTTTTGGTGCATTTGACGCTCCGTCTCCAACTCAAATTTTGAGAAGGTCGAGATCGGCTTTCTTTGAGCGTCCACCTCAGAAGACAACTTTCTCTCATTTTTAGATGAGAAAAAGAAGCCGAGAATGATCACGAGAGAAAGACCGAGCAAAAAGAGGCAAAGAGAAACAAGGCGTAAGGACGTAAGAAAACGAGCATGCAAAAGAGGGGGCGGTAAAACCTACACCGGAGCTTTTCACCAAAAGAAGTCGCGAGGGTCGACAAGCTCCCCAGTGCATGGTCGGCTCCGACAATCGATGGGTGGCATCGAACTGTTGCACCACGTCATCGGAAAAAGAAGGACCGCCAAAAGCAAGAGAAGGAGAATGAGAGGCCGGATGGGGCGAAGAAGGAACGACCAAAGCAACCTCCAAGGAAGCCGGAGTCAAACCCTCAGAAGGACCCGGCGCGACGGCCACAGTCACCTCCGGAGCGGCCAAGACCGCAACTTCGCCAGGTAGCTCTGAAGCCCCCGCAGCAACTTCATCAACAGAATGATGTGAGTCCTGAGGCTCGGAACTCATTAGCACACGGGGGAGGCGAGAGAGAAGTCGATGAAGGAATGAGAGAAGATGAAACACTGAAAAGTGATAAAAGGAAGTACCGATAAGAACCAGAGGAAGGAAAATAGAAGCCAAAAAGATAAAGCTAGAATCTACTCACCCAACCACTTTCTTCTTCGCGAAGCCAAGAGAAGGCCTCGCAGGAGGAACCACGATGGTGAAAACGTCCCCGCCACCCGGCGACGAGAGCGGAATAGCCGACAATGGAGCCGCGGAAGGAGCCGGGGCTGGAGACGTGGAAGAACTCCGTACTGGAGGAGCGGTAGAGCTCGGTACCGGGGCTACCAAAGAACTCGACACCAGAGCTTCAGAAGAAGTCGGCACGGGAGCCTCGGAAGAACTCACACCCGGCCTCCGATTACTTCAAAAAGTTCAAGACTAAAAGTCAAGACAAAGAAGAGAAATTCAATGCAACAGAATATGAAAAGCAACTCACCGCCAAGATGATGAGGGGTACTTCATCATCTTCTTCCTCCTCACCAAGGAAACCAGAGCACCTGCTGAAAAGAAGATAAAAAAGTACTTGGATCAAGAGAGAAACAGGAAAATAAAAGAACAAAGAGTATTAAATGTGCTCACCTAAGAGCATGCTAGCAACAACCAAGTACCCGAGGGAGTACTTGGTTTGCGAGGCTTCTTGGAGACAGCAGCGGCGAGATGAAGACCCATCCGTTCGCCCCTCTTCGGACACCATGAGGACCGCGAGGGACTAGACGAGAACATATTCTTCATATACATCAACAAATCCGGAAGAAACCCCTGGGAAGGGTGGTAGAGGTTTGGGACTTACTAATTGCAGAAGTTCCAGCAAGTCTATCCCCAGTCTCCGCCACGGCGGGGAGAACGTCAGGAGAGACCGGGTCGACAAAGTTCCGCCCAAGCTCCTGCGAAAAAGGATAAAACACCGAGACAAAGAAAAGATAAGCAAGAACGGATGCGGCTAGAGCGCATAAAGTACTCAAACAAAAAGATAGACAACTCACACCAAGGCGGGTTGTTGGTGAGAACTCGATGACAATGAGGAGGAATGACGCTCACTCCTTTCAGCATCTTCTGGAGATGCTCGAGTACCTCCTCACCGGTCAGCTCAAGAGCTGGGACCATGCGTGAAGGATCCTCGGCCCCAGAATACTCAAAGCCAAGATGCTCCCGCTCTTTCAAAGGCTGAACCCGACGACGAAGAAAGCTCGAAACAATACCAAAGCCGGTCAAACCCTGCTGTTTCAGCATGCTAATCCTATCAAGGAGTGGCTGGATCACTTGAATCTCAACAGGCGATTCAAGCTTCTTGTCCCATCGGTCATTCACCACAGGACCAGATTCAGGATGGACGGCAAGGGAAGGGATCAAATTAGCAGCGTAAAACCACTCGGCACGCCAATCTTTTACAGAATCGACCAGGTCATAGTCAAAAACTTAATTTTGAGACCACACGAAATCGAATCCCATAACCGCCAAGAACGCTGGTTTCTTCATCAAGGGGTTGAGGTTTCGAACGAAAAGAAAAAGCGAAAAAGAGACAGAGAAGGAGGATTCCAAGGAAAGCTTCGCAAAGATGAACGAAAAACAGAAAAGATGGAGAATGGCATTGCGGGTTAGGTGGTTCGGACTAATCCCGAAGAACCAAGAAACTGATGAAGGAAAGCGGAAGCAGGAAGGCAAAGTCCGGCGCGGACAAAGGAAACGAAGAGGACAATCTCACCAGGACCCGGAGCTGGAACCCGATGCTCGCCCGGAACTCTCCATTCAGCGATAACTTTGCTTTGGATCAAGCCATCGCTAACGAGCTCAGCATGCATGGTCTTCGCTTGTTGTTGGAGCCGGTCAAACCTTCCGAGCAGCCCTCATAGCCACGAAACTCCTGGTTTTCAATCAAAGAAAGGATGACTCCTCGTCTCTGAAGGTCGCTTTGAGACTTGCTTGCGGTTTTCTTATTTCCCATGAACCGGCGGAAGCAAAAAAAGGCACTAAGGAAGATGAAGCTAGGATGATGGTGCTTTCGGTGATGGCGACGATGACGGGCGGCGGATTTCTAAAAGCTAGGGTTTAAAGGCAAGAGCTGGGCGAGCAAGGGTCTTTAAATAGATTTCTCGATGATACAAACGGCCCACAAGGCCCGATAAAACACAATATGTGGGAACGCGACGGTCCATTTACCGACGCAATTAAAAACGACGGAGGGCATAAATCCACACAACAAAGACAAACCAACTGGACAGATTTCAGACTTATCCGTCCGGCCACCACGGCAGGGTTATCAGATCGCTACAAGAACAACTCGTCAAAACAAGAAGAAAGAAAGAAGAAAGAAAGGGCTACCTCACAAGGAACAAAAGAACCCGGTTATTTAAGAAAGAACTCGGTAATCTCATGAACAACAGGATCACAACAGAAAAAGTAAAAGACAACTCGAAAGACAAGATTTGTTACATTACAAGCGACTTCAAAATAGAAGATTACAAATCTTAAAGACAAGATTCGTTACATTACAAGCGACTTCAAAAATAGAAGATTACAAATCTTACAAGACCCAACGAACTTGGCACCACGAAAAAAGCAAGGTAGCAAAGAGGAACGCGACACGGCTAGGCTCTAGAACGACTACGTGTCCCAAATTGCTACTCGGAAGGCCAAACCGCCATCACCACACTGCTTTCTTCAAAGGACGGACGCAGCAGCACCCAAGGCGGAAATCGGCAAACATGGCAAGACAACATGGAGCGAGAGAAGGCGGCGGGCATCTGTCTACCCAAGACCGATGTGATGCTACATATGGTGTTGATCTGCACCGGACAGTCTCAAGACAGGCGACGAGGATCAACCCAGAACTGCCAGATGAAGAAACGAAGACCACATCACAAGACTTCCTCCAACTACCACCACGTACATCCTGGCACAATGCTGTCGCGGGATTAGCCTACCTCTAATCCCTATCACAAGACTTCCTCCAGCTACGACAAGACACACAGGAACTACAAAATATGCCCGGGGGCTGCTCTACTTCACAAACTACCATGTTCATGATCACGAAGGTTTCAACGGAATATCCAATAGATGAAAACAAGCACTCCGGGACAGTATTTATAGACCAAAGGAGCGGCGCACATGGACTAGGAGTACCAACGAACTAAGCCTAACAAAGGACATAGTGAAAGCACAGGACTCAATAATGGATGACTCAGGCGAGAGGAAACAGTACTCGAAGACGGGCATATTCGGAAGAATATACCATCATAGTACAACCCGTGAACAAAAGGCATTTACACTCAACCACCACCATACAACTACATCTGACAGCAGCAGACTATCAAAGAATATGCCAAGACCTCGCATCCGAGTTCTTCCTGAACAAAACAACATGGATATACGCTCGGGGGCTTGGCCAGCATCATAGCTTAATCAACACTAAGCTAGGGAGTTCGGCCTTCATTTCAACTACTCTCGGGGGCTCGGAACCAAAGACAAAAGACAAAGCTTCATCCGACTTCTTTTCTAAAGAGAAGAACTCGGAGAAAGCACAAGGCTGCGGGATACATAGCCCCAGAATTTTTTGAAGACAAGAATCTGGACCCTCCAACTTTTGCAATCAAAAGCAAGAGGCTCGGGGGCTACACTCAGTGAGTGCAATTTTTAGGCTCAAAGGCTGCATGCCGCGAAACTACTCGGATGATGGTTTAATCCAAGACTAAAGGGCCGCTTCAGAAAGATGCCACAAAAACTACTCGGATGATGACATAATTCAAGTCTCGGGGACTACTTCAGAACACAAATTTTCAAACAACATAAAGGATCAAGACCCTCCAACTTTTTGTTCCAAATAGCAAGAGGCTCGGGGGCTACACTCAGTGAGTGCACTTTTTCTTCGAAAAAGCACACGTCACCAAAAGACTTCCTCAACGCAGACCAATTCAAGACATTGCGACAAAAAGAACCCGGAATGAGCCATATTCGAGTTCTTTTTGACAAAACTTTAACGAACAATCAGAGCAACTTCAAGAGAAGATCCTCCAGCTCCTTATTCCAAATAGCAAGAGGCTCGGGGGCTACAACTAGATGGATGTACTTTTTCTTCACAAAACACTCACCACTCGAAGGTCCCAAGAAGCGCTACAAGGTTTCACTCCAGAAAGCACTCGGATAACATTTTGTTCCTACCTAACAAGACTTGAAGGAGCAAAGCGAGACTTTCAGAGCTCAACCATGAAGTGCTCGGGGGCTTGTCGATGCAGGACCCACAGGATACCCCACAAGAGAGAGAGAAGATCTAGTTCAACTAGGATTCTCCCCATGTAATCTTAGTAGTAGAACTATTAAGTAATCCTACTAGGAAATCTCATTGTAAACCGACTAGGACTCTGGCCTCCTGACTATATAAAGGAGGGCAGGGCTCCTAAAAGAAAAGGACAATGGTACAACATAACACTTCATAATCAATCCAACGCAAAGGCCAACGCCGACTGGACGTAGGGTCGTTACTCGATCTACGATCGAGGGCCTGAACCAGGATAAATCGACTGTCTCTTGCGTTTACCATCGAGTTCAGCATACGCCGAAGCCCGAACAATACTGCCCCGGGTACCCCCGTGGTAGGCTATCGGTGGTGAAACATCGACAACAACCAATCGAAAGACTTATCCAAGAAGGACAAATGGGGAAGTTGAATATAAGACTTGGGAAAAACTTTAAGCTTTCTATACCCATTACTCATTCTCTAAATGCTAAGGCTAAGCCAATTCCCAAGGAAGACCCAATGGAAGAGGTTAAGGTTGCATCTCTTGATGACTTGATCGAACCCAACCTTGAAGATGATGCCCAGTTCTTCATCGAGGAGGAAGAAGAAAATCCTATAGAGTCTAAACCCTTGGATGATTTGCTGGAACCACCTAAACCCACCATTGAGCTTAAACCCCTGCCTTTTGGTCTTAGATATGCTTTTCATAATAATGATCAGGACTCTTCTGTGATCATAAGTGATAAACTTTCTCAGAAAGAATCCCTATGTTTGATAACTGTCTTAGAAAAGCATCGTTCTGCTTATGGCTACTCGCTCCAAGACCTTAAGGGAATCAGCCCTGCTCTTTGCACCCATCGCATCCCTATAGATCCTAATTCTATACCTTCTAGGGATGCCCAACGTAGGCTTAACAATACGATTGGAGAGGTTGTTAAGAAAGAAGTTTTGAAACTCTTGAACACCAAGATCATCTATCCTATGCAGCATAGTGAGTGCATAAGCCCTGTTTAGGTTATGCCTAAAAAGGGAGGCATGACTGTTGTTAAAAATGAAAAGAATGCATTAATCCCCCAAAGAACCATCACTGGATGACGGATGTACATTGATTACCAAAAACTTAACAAGGAAACAAAGAAAGATCACTCTTTCTTCTATTTCCTTGATGGGTATTTAGGTTATCACTAGATTCTGATTCATCTAGATGACCAAAGCAAAACCACCTTTATATGTCCATATGGAACCTATGGTTACCGTAGAATGTCTTTTGGACTATGTAATGCTCCAGCTTCTTTTCAAAGATGCATGATGTCTATATTTTCTGATATGATTGAAGAAATCATATAAGTTTTCATGGATGACTTTTCTGTTTATGGAAAAACTTTTGATGAATATCTTGAAAATTTAGAAAAAGTTTTGCAAAGATGTGAGGAAAAGCACTTACTCCTTAATTGGGAAAAATATCATTTCATGGTTAGAGAAGGAATAGTGCTTGGACACTTGGTGTCCGAAAGAGGAATTGAGGTAGATAGAGCTAAAATTGAAGTAATTGAACAGTTACCTCCTCCCGTGAATATTAGAGGGATCCGCAGTTTTCTTGGTCATGCGGGGTTTTACCGCCGCTTCATAAAAGATTTTTCAAGCATTGCTAGACCACTTACAAATCTTTTGGCTAAGGATGTTCCCTTTGAATTTGATGATGCATGCTTGAAATATTTTAACATTCTTAAAAAGCACTCATCTTTGCACCAATCATTCAACCCCCTGATTGGTCGCTACCTTTTAAAATCATGTGTGATGTGATTATGCTGTGGGGGCAGTTTTGGGACAAACAAAAGATAAGAAGCATCATGCAATTGCTTATGCAAGCAAAACTTTGACAGGACCTCAACTTAATTAAGCAACAAGTGAAAAAGAACTCCTGGCTATTGTTTTTGCTATTTATAAGTTCAGATCTTACTTAGTAGGAGCAAAGGTGATTGTTTATACTGATCATGCTACTTTGAAATACCTGCTCACTAAAAAACATGCTAAACCTCGATTGATAAGATGGATTTTGTTACTCCAAGAATTTGACTTAGAAATAAAAGATAAAAAGGGAGTAGAAAATTCTGTTGCTGATCACTTATCTAGAATACAGTTTGACAATTTGCAGAAACTGCCCATCAATGATTCGCTGCGGGACGACATGCTCTTCAAAGTCAAGAAATCCAACCCCTGGTACGCAAATATTGTTAATTTTATGGTTGCAGGTTATGTACCGCCAGGGGAGAACAAAAGGAAGCTCATCTACGAAAGTCATCTCCACATATGGGATGAGTCATACCTCTTTAGAGTTTGTTCTAATGGCCTACTCAGAAGATGTGTACCGATAGAAGAAGGCATCAAGATCATCGAGCAATGCCACTCATCACCATATGGAGGAAATTATGGTGCATTTCACACTCATTCGAAGATCTAGCAAAGTGGATTGTTTTGACCAACCATGTATGAAGATATGAAGAACTTCATTCAGAGGTGTGGAGCATATTAGAGGCACAGGAATATCAATTTAAGAGATGCCATACCACTCACTAACAACCTTCAAATCGAGCTCTTCGATATCTGGGGAATCGACTACATGGGACCATTCCCAAAGTTGAAGAACTATGAGTACATCTTGGTGGCAGTTGACTATGTCTCCAAGTGGGTTGAAGCCATGCCATGCAAAGCTACTAATGCTAAGAACTCTAAGAAGATGTTTGAAGAGACAATATTTCCAAGATTCACAGCTCCAAGGATGGTGATTAGTGATGGAGGCACTAACTTCACTGACAAGAATTTTCACAACTACTTGTTAAAACATGGGATCTGTCACAATGGTGCGACTCCATATCACCCTCAGACAAGTGGCCAAGCAGAAACATCGAACAAACAAATCAAGAACATTCTGCAAAAGATGGTCAACGAGATAGGGACTGCATGGAAGGATAGACTACCTGATGCGCTATGGGCTTATAGAACGGCCTATAAAACACCACTTGGGATGTCACCATATCAACTCATCTACGAGAAGACTTGTCATCTACCTGTTGAGCTAGAATTCAAGGCTCACTGGGCCATCAAGCGATGGAACATGGACTTTGAAGCCATAGGAACCAAGAGGAAGATGCAACTCTCTGAGCTTGATGAATGGCATGAAAAAGCATATCACACCGCCAAGATTTACAAGGAGAGATGAAAAGATGGCATGACAAGAGGATCAAGAAGAAGGAGTTCACCCTAGGAGATAAGGTATTACTTTTTAATTCCAGGGTGAAATTATTTGGGCATGGAAAACTTCAGAGCAAATGGGAAGGACCATTCAAGGTGATAAGCACCTCATCGCATGGAGCAGTAACCCTTCAAAATGATGAAGGTACATTATTCAAGGTAAATGGCCATCGTCTCAAGATCTTTCTAGAACCTGAAAAACCACCTGAGGATTTGGATAAGGTAGATTTTCTGATTTTACCATAGATTTACACCTCTGCCATCCTCTTTACGTCTCGTAACGCATAAATATACTTTTTTGGGATTAGATAGGGATTAGAAACCGCCATGAGAAAAACTCGCACGAGAAGATGATGTGTGGGGCTGACCAGCCCCACCTATAGGCCGGCCGACCCACCTGTCAGCCTCCTTGTGTCCTGTCAATTCTCTCGTGTCTTCTAGATCCTTCCTCTCCATAATCCCGTAGTTTTTCGACGCATTCGATTTTTCCTCATTACGAGACCTCTAATAGATAGATCTTGACCCCCGCTACAAGTTGTTCCCCTATATAAACAAGCCTCTGCCTACTTTCATAGCCATCCCATCAAAGTCTTCTCTCTCCAACAGCAGCAAAGCTCTCCTCCTCTCTAGTCCCCATGGCCAACAAGCAAATCGTCCCCTACGGTTTTGATCTAAATAAGAAGCCTGACGCACTTACGCTGAGCGTCGTTCCTCCAGAGATCACCCTCATTCGCTCAAGCCAGTCTTACTTCGCCCAAGCCATCCATCATCCGGTCCTCGCTCTGTCGCCGCCATGCCCACTTCTTGATGGCAAGCCACGCCAACAAGAGCCTCGTCTAGACATCCAGAAGCTGATCAAGGTAACAAAGGAGATCAACCTCCTTCCTCCGAAGGGACATGAGGTGCTAACCGGGGTGAAGATCAACAAATTTGGAGACATCACATGTGCGAAGTACAAGTCGGTCACCCCTCGTTTGAGCATAGATGGTGTTCGCGCTATGCCGGATCAGATCAAAGTTGTTCCCCCAAAGGAGAGGAGGAAGGCGCCATCAACTCTTCTAGAAAATAAGGAGAAACACCCTTGGATGACCATTGCCCTTTTAGAGAAGAAGATTAAATATCTAAGCGATGTTGTCTATACCTTAGAACAGAGGATCGACGAAGAACACGTTTATCACAAGAGCCTACAACAAGATTTAAACGCTTTGAATCATTTTGTTGCTAAGATGAGGAAGTGAGGAAGTGAGAATTATGTAGTTAATGATAAGGCATGAGTGTTAGGTCAAGTGTTTAAAGATAGTATGTTTAGGTTACTCGCTTAGCTCAGATTGTTAGAGTGATTGAAGCTTGTGTTAAGGTTGATTTGTGTAATAAAGTGCCTTATGATATTAATGGAGTCTCGTTATTATTACCTGCTCTCTATTTCTTTCTGGGTATGTGTTTGTCTCCACATGTTGTACATAAAGGTAAATAGGAAACAAGTGTGGGGAAGCACACCGCGACAGCAAAACGGAATTCAATCACGGAAATCATGAAGCTCATAAAATAATGAGCTAAGGACCATGTCCAATGAAGCAGGCCTAGAGCAGCCCCTAAAGCAGGCTACCTGGCCTCCTCTGGCTAGGCCATCATGGTGTTGTCTCACCTTGAGCTTTGTCCTCGGTCAGGTTTGAGCCCAATACACTCTATTTTCATATGTTATGCTTTTCGGTTTGAACCAAATTGAAAATCCTTTGATAAAAACAACTTTAAAACCTAAGGAAAGATTATTTCAGTCATAACTAAAGGATAGACTCACATAACTCTTTTCTTGGAAGTCTTGCTACTGTTGGGAACTTATTATTAGGGACCCCATGTTACTTAAGTTGTTGTGGAATGAGATATAGTAGAATAATGAGAACTTAATTCTTGATGTCTCGTTAATTGGAGAATTTTATTTCAAAAAGTAAAAAAATAGCTACACCTCTCCTTTGTGGTAAGTAATATCCCACCAGAGCCAAACATGATATGATAGACTAAGGAGACCTTCTACATATGCTACTTGTCATTGTATTGAGTTTGATCGAACCTTGTGACCCATGTTGAGAAACTTATCATGCTCTCAAGATCAAGATCACGTACACTCCACATATATCTACTGCTCCTACACTGGGAGTATGCAACAACATGTTTTTCCATCCACCCAAAATTGTTCTACTCCTATATTGGGGATAGACACAAAAATATGATTCTCAGGATAAATGCTCCAAATTCTTGTAAATGTCTCTCTTGAAAAGTTTCAATTGCAGAACAAGAGGCATGGGGTATGCAAAAGTTATTTATAAAAGAAAAAAGAAGAAAGAAAAGTATTGAAAAAATGGACAAGTGTCCGAGATATCTAAAACAATGGGTACTTAGATGCTCGCCTAAAAAAGAGAGAGATGAATAAGATAGCCCATGTTTTCTTGCAAAGTATTTTCAAGTTTCAAAAAAGAGAGATATGTTTCAATGAGAATAGTAGAATTAGGATAGGCACCATATACATATCCACACATATGCACATCTTGATCTAAGAGTATGACATTTTTCTCCTTGGATCCTTGTTTTGACTTTACAATATATGCAATGCAAGTATGTTTTCATATTCATCCCTACCTGAACTCTACATAAGCTTTTTAGAAGTAGGTAAAAAGAAGGCAAAATCATTAATGCCTTGGTGAGGATCCAAAAATACTACATATATTGAGTGATTTGAGAGTACCACAAAAGAAGAAGGAAAGCTATGTTTTGTTTTCAAAAAATCTTAAACGTTTCTCCAATTGACTTGACTGAAGGAACATGGTGATCTATTTCAAGCTGTTCCATTCTTCAACCGCCCAAAGTTTCATGGTAGACACTTTGAATCCCATAGTGCATGCATGACTGGGAATGGTTTTATATTGATGTCTTGTCCCAAGGTTATGTCCTGAGTAATCCATCCTTTTATCGAGGACGAGTAAAAGCCTAAGTGTGGTGGAGTTTGTTGACGGTAGTTAACATTCATCACAAACCATCAATGTACCCTGCATAATGACTAAAATGGATCACCACTGTAGACTTAGGGGTTTAAACTAATAAATTTTATGAGTTTTGGTGAATCTGTATTGTTAGCAGGATTTAATCAGAAAATCGCCAAGGAGGATCTATTCGTCAAAGGAAATCACAGAATTCCGCCGCGTAAACAGTGTGGGAAGACTCTAGAAGACTCCAAATGGTGAATTTCCAAAGCGGAGCCCGAGCCACTGACAAGTGGGGCTGGCCTGTGGGGTCCACCTAGCAGCCCCTCGTTGTTATGTCGGTTCTCCACCACCTTAAGGATTGCATCTCCGCCGTTTATTCAAGTCGGTTTGAACTGATGGCTCAGGATTGATGCTTTGGCCTATATACACCTGCCTGCACCCCCCCCCCTTCCATGAAATAGATTGGCATTTGATCCTGAGAGCCTGAGGGCTAGAAACCCTAATCCATATCTCCACCAGGATCATAGCTAGCAATTAAGAGAAGATTAGTCCTTCATAAGATCTAGTCTTGTATTAGAGATAGAGAGATAGTGAGAGGGAAGAGTTTGGAGGAGTCCTAGCTTATCGGTGCTCTCTCTATGGCTTGTACCCTGGTGGAATCAAGTTCTCTTTGAGCTTGCTTCTAAGATTTCTCTAGTAATCGACTTCTAATTCAAGTAAGCATCTTGTTCATATTGTTCCTCAGGTTTGCGACTCTCTTTGAGTACTTTAATCCTTGTATCTCCTTGGTTAAAGTAGTATTCATAGTGTTAGCATGGTGCTTAGACTCGGTTACTCATGGATGTACCCTACTTTCTGGATTGGTGGTAGCTCGCGAGGGTGACTTATAGCCTCGCTAAATCCTTTGTAGTCCACCTCCTGTTAGTAGGCCTAGTAGGACCTTGTTACTATAGGAAACATACTCTGCATGTGGTTTTTCTAGTAATATCCCTAGAATTGAATAATAGAAGACAAAGCTTACCGAAGTTAGAACTAGAAGACCTTAGCAGTCTCCTCTACGCTCCTATTATCTAGCCTTGATTGTGAAGACGGTGCTTCTGGGTGGATGGCTCGGCGCTGGCCTTCCCTCATGGGGAAAGGTTGGAACTCACCTCGATCGGGTCAGCCCCTTCTAGGGAGCCAAGCGCCTAGATGGAGGGGCCAGCCGAGCCACCGCTGCCGCCAGGAGCCTTGCCCACCTCGTCGATGCTTGGTCGACCAAGCACTACTGTTGTCTTAGTCGCTTCCTCCACCGGCACCCTTCCTGTGTCATGGCCAAAGCCATCAGGATCACAGGGGGCGATGAGCGCAGCCGCTTGGGCGACACAATCCTGCTCGTAGTAGTAGGCTTGCTCGAAGCTGCCCTCGACGGTGATGGCCCCCTTTGGGCCGAGCATCTTGAGCTTCAGGTAGGTGTAGTTGGGGACGGCCATGAACTTGGTGAAGCATGGTTGACCCAGGAGGGCGTGGTTGATGCCGGAGAAGTCAACCACCTTGAAGGTGAGTGGTTCCTTACGGAAGTTGTCTGGCTAGCCGAAGGTGACATTGAGCCAGATGCGCCCGAGGGGCGCGGCTTCCTTCCCCGACATGATCCTGTAGAACAGTGCCTTGCTAGGACATGGGTTGCTACGGAGGATGCCTGTCTTGTCGAGGGTGCTGGCCTAGAGTATGTTGAGGCCGCTGCCCCCGTCCTCAGCACCTTGGTGGGGCGTGTGGTGCCCACTATCGGGCTGACCATGAGCGGGTAGTGCCCTAGATGAGGGACACTGTCGAGGTGGTCTTTTCGATCGAAGGTGATGGCCATCTAGGACCATTGGAGTCATGTCGGAGCGGTGAGGGTGTGAATGGCGTTCACCTCCTCTTCGGTGATGCGGCGCTGCCGGTGAGATTCATAGGCGTGGGAGCCCCCAAAGATCATAAGGCAGCGATCGGCCTCTGGGAACTCATTGTCTTCCTCCTGGGCACCTCCTGCCAGGTCGCCAGCCTTCAGGGCGGGCTTCTAGGCCTTGCCCTATTGGCCGAGGGTGCCACGGATGTAGCCCTTCATGGTGGCACAGTCCTTGAGGAGGTGCTTTGACTGCCCCCCTTGGAATGGGCAAGGGGCCTTGAGTGCCTTCTTGAAGTGCTCCGGACATGTGCCTTATCCATGGGGCTAAGGTCTAGCGGCACGGTTGGCTGCGGCCACCATCTCCTCCCCGCGGCACTTTCAGTCTCCATTCCTCCTATCGCGACATCGCTAGGACGAGGTGGGGTCATCGCCACCATCGCCTCCGCTGAGGTGATCGGTGGCCTTGGTCTTGCCACTGAAGTTGCCCTAGACCACCTCCTGGAGGTGGCATATTGGGTGGCGATGTCCAGGAGCTCCTGTGTCGTGTGCGGGTTCTCATGGCCAAGCGCGTGAACGAGTGCCTCGCAAGTGTGCCATAGATGAAGGCGTTGATGATGTTGGCATCGGTGATGTTGGGGAGCTCGTTGCGCTTCTTGGAGAAACACTGGATGTATTCCTTGAGGGTCTCATCAGGCCTCTGCCTGCAGTTACGGAGATTCCATGAGTTCCCGGGCCCAGTGTATGTACCTTGGAAGTGGCCGATGAAGACCGAACAGAAATCGCCCCAGCAGCGGATGCTACCAGGCTCGAGCTGCTCGAGCCAAGCTCTGGTCAAACTTGACAGAAGCAGAGGAAGATACTTAGCGGCAAAGTCAACATCCGACCCCCAGCCTTCATGGCGAGGCGGTAATCCTCTAGCCAGTGATCCAGGTTGGTCTCGCCGTCGTACTAGGAGATGTGCATCTGTGGCCGAAAATGCCTAGGGTAGGGAGCCGCCCGGATCGCTGCCCCGAACATCGGGGCATCGAAGTGATCTGGGGCGACGCCCCCGCCCCGCTGCTCTAGGGTACAAGGCTGCACCTGAGCATGGCGCTTGGTCTCGATGGTGTTGTGGATGTCGTAGTCATTGCCAATCTGGTGGCGCGTGGGGGGACGCCGAGGAGAAAGGTCACGCCTTCGCTCCTATCGGGCTTGGCGCCTCAAGTCCATGGCCGGTCGGAGCTGTTGCCAGAGGTGTCGCCACTGCTTCCCACCACCTATGGGGTGTGAGCGTTGGAGCGGTCCCCATTGGGAGTAGCCATCATTAGGGATGGCCGAGAGAGCGCGGCGCGGTGCTGGGATGCCGAGCTCTTGGCCTGTAGCTCAAGGGCGATGTGAAGGAGTCGCTTCACCTCGTTCAGTCGCTCATTGGTCTTTGGGTCCGGCGTGTCGAGATGTCTTCCAGGTGGCAGGCGATGGCCACCAGGTTGTACGCCGCATGGGGGAAGCAAAGGCTGCTAGGAGCCCCCGTGTGGGCATCGTTGCCATCGCTGAGAGGGTGTGCGGCTTGTTGCCACGCAAAGTCCAACCTTTGGCGCTCGAGCTCTGCCTCGGCGGCCTCTAAGTCCACCTGCTGAGCTCGCAAGCGGTTTGCCTTCTCCTGAAGGTAGACCGCGCAGTTGCGGGGACTCTGGTCCAACGGCATGAGCCCAGGTGCCTCCTTAGGCAAAACCTCGCCGTCAATGTGGTAGCACATGTGCAGAGGGGCATTGTAGTCAATGTCATCGGAGTTGTACTCCAAGTCGTTCCCTGAGAGGACCTCGAGGAAGGTGCGCAACGATGGGACATCAGTCCCTGCCATGTCAAAGACGATGGTGCTTCGCAGCGCCTCACGACTGATGAGGTGCTACAGCTCCATCTGGAAGAACACCATCGTGTTCTGGATCCTAAAAGGTAGGCCTGGGAGGTAGTACTAGAAGCCGTTAGGCGGTGGGAGCACTTCACCCATGGTGACCTGGTGGTGGACGTTGACCAGTATGTAAAACATCTGGCGATGGTCCGACAAGGTGGGGTTCGGGCCCAAACCATGCTGAATCTGTCAGGCCAGGACCTCGAGATCTGCTCCCAGGAGTCCTAGCGGAGGGGGCAATGCCGAGGGCTCGTTGCCCACCGGCACACCCCTATGGAGTGGATGAAGCTTGCTGTAGCAGTCGGCGACGTAGGCCAAGCTCCCAAAGTTGAGGACCTGGCCCCGAGCGAAGGCGCCGACAGTGACGAAAAACTCACCGGGGAAGTGGGCACCATCGTATAGGGCGGTGCCGATTGCTCCGGTGATGAGGTGGGTGGCTCCAGCCACCGTAGAGCTAGAATCACACTTGACGATGTCCCCTACCTGGTGCGCCAGCTGTCGTAGGGTTAGAACTACGGCAAGCATTGTTGTTCGAGTCGGTGTCAGAGTACAGGTCTCTGGTGGCTCGGGTGGACTCAAGAACACAAGAATCACAGAGAGGATGCAATGGTTTATCCTGGTTTGGGCCAATCGATGCCCTACGTCTAGCAGCTGATGATCCTTATACACCCAAAATTGGGGGGTTACAACAGGGTTGTAGAGAGATTTGGTAGGGGGTTAGCTCGGTGCTAATCCTAAGGTTGTCTCACCGCTGGTGGTGCCTTCCCCTTGTCGGAGAGGAGGAAGACGACGGGATGCAGTGGTGAGGCTCTCGGTGCCCCTCTATGGTTGCCTTGCTATCGGTGCTGAGCAGAGGCCAAAGGATGGAATGGAGTCGGATGATCTGAGTTCTCCTTCTCCTTCCCTCCTAGGTCCGACCTTATCCCTTATATAACAAGACATGTCGGGTACATGATGGTTTGGGGAGGTGAGTCTACGGTCTACATGCCCTGGAGTCCAGGAGGGTCTTGCAGCGACACGCTGTGGACCATGGCGGTGTCATGGAGCCGAAGAAGCCTTGGGCGTCGTCCGGCTACTCTGTTCTGACACTCTGCGTGTCCGGTTGTGTCAGCTTGGACCGGCCTCCCCCAGATGGACCTTCTGGAGTCCTCTTGGTGGCGAAGGAAGCCCCCAAGCCCCTAGATGGACCTTGCTGATGTGCGGACCCGGAAGCCCCCAAGCCCCTAGAGGCCGCGGAGAAGGTTTGTCTTCTTGTGTCATGCCCTGTGCGTGACCTTGTCGGGAAAGTGGCCGGCAATGTCGTGCCCATGGGGTAGCGCCGGGGGAGCCCCTGAGCCTCGGTAGCTCAGGGCTTGTCGTCTTATGCCCGGGCCTTGGCTGGCGTCGTTGGCAGGGCAGGGGCCAAGGCCCGGGCCGGAGTGTCATCATAGATCAGGAGCCTCAGGGCTCGGGCAACCCCCTGAGCCCCAAGCGGAGGTCGCGACGGAGTTAGGCTCGGACGGGTTTCTTCTCAGAGGGTGCGCACGAGTGTACCCGATGGGTATAACCCCCGAGCCCTCGGGCGATCCTAGAGGGGTCGCTCGGGGGGTCTTCGTCGTTCGAGAACCACTGGACCCGAGGCTTGACATACCCATATGTTATGATCGATGATGCTGATTATGGTTACAGAAACAATTCGAATGTTAAGTGGACAATGAAAGGATTTATCAATGTTGGGAGGTGAAAAATTAAGTCATGTGTCACGCGGAGGTGCTATATCATGGTTTAAAGGAGAGACAATCACCATGGTCGCTTATGCTGAAATTTGGCTTATGATGAAATGTTGTGAGAGAAAAATATTGTTCCGTGACTGAAAAGTAACTCAAGCGAAAGTAGTATGTCCTGGCAGTGGCATGTTCGGTTAATTTGGCAACTATACTGCCAATTTTGGTTAATTTGGTCAGGAATGAAGCAACTCTTTAGCTCCTTTTCAATCCATCCCCACTGTGAGTTTGATATATGTCTTGGATCTTTATAACCACACTATGAGTTACTGATGAAAAATTGAATCATATGTCATTTAGAGATGCTATATTGGCCCCGTTCGCTTCGCTGAAAAAACAAGCCAAAACATTGTTCCGGCTGATTTGTTGTGAGGGAAAAATACTGTTCCGGTTGAAAAAATAAGCTGAAAAAGACGGATTACAAGAGAAGCGAACAGGGCCATTATGGTTTAAAGGAGGGAAATTCATATCTTGCATTGGCACAAATTATAATTGTAATAAGGGAGTAAATATTATTGTGTTCTGACCGTAGCATAACTGAATGATATGCAAGACTGAAATTAGGTTGAAATTGTGATTTTTCTAATTTGTGTTGTGTCTCACCCTGCTAGAAATTCGAGCAATGGAAACAACACGATAAGTTGGGTGACCACACAGGATAGGTTAGGAATGTAAAAGTATGATGTACTAATACTATTCTGGGGCTTTTAAATGTAGATATTCTTTTGGTCCGCAAGATATATTTTGAGTTCAGTGCTTAGGAAGGTATAGGTGGCTAAGGCAACTTCCTTCTCAGTTAATTAAAAGTAAGTTTGGATCCAATAGCACTAGCTAATTTTTAGAAGTGAGGTGTTTAGATCTACCTGATAATAGATGGTTGAATAGTTAGTTAAAAGTAAATATAAACTATTAGCATCTATTAGTAATTCCAAATCAGCTGCTAATAGAATTAATAGTTAGCAGCATCGAGCTAATGATTAGTAGGTTTATTTACATCCATCAGTACTAAATTTTAGTGTTAATGGACTGAAACAGGGCCTAACTTGCACCGATCCATCGCACACGAGGTTGCCTTTGCTACTTCATCGGTCATGTACAGCGAAGAGAATTACGTCTCACTTTTGATAGTCTTGAGCATATCATAGACCATTTTGTTTAATGTATTGTCATCATTTTTTTTTTTGTTTTGATATATATGGTATCATACTTTATTGTACTGTTTTTTAAATGTTTTACTCCCAATGCAACACACGAGCATAAACCTCTTATATGTTCCTTATTTGTGAAGACTGAAAACTTATGTAATATTGGCTACGTGAACATCACGCTTAAATTATTGTTTTTAATACTAAACATACATTTAAACTTGAATTATCGTTGTATTGTTGTTTTTCTCTATACCGACATGATACTACCAAATTTACAGTAGTAGTACAATAATTATTCTTAAAGCATTTTGTTAAACAATACCATCCGCTGTTAAATTGGAACGCAGGGAGTATATTTTAGCACATATTCACCGGTCGAAAATGATGATCCGACGGCATACTAGCTTGTACAACTTGTACCGATGCAGTGGCGTGAATCTATTTCCTTGTTATTATTGGTACACTCGTCAGTCGTCACTAGTTGGTAAGCACGATGGAATCAAAGTGGCGATTTTGACGGCGGTTGCATTTGTGCGGCCACGAGGCCTCGACGCCTCGTCGAACAGGAGCCGGCGACGTCGCCCGCTTCGTCCCCTCCACCGCGCCCACGCCACGAATCCATTCCATTCCCATTCCTCCCCACGCCGCGCGCCTCCATAATACCCACACCGCCACCCCCCATGCCGCTCGCCCACCACCACAACCCCCCGGCCCTCACTCACGCGCCATTGGAATTGGCATTCGATTCCCTTCCCGGCGCAGTTCTCGCGCTCCTTTCCCTCCTCCCCGCCTTGTTGCCGCGCGCGTTAGACCGCGAGAGAGGACCAGCTAACCTCCGGCGGCGGCGGCGGTGGCGGCAAAGGAGGCGAGGTTCATGAAGGTGCTGTGCAGCGCCTGCGAGGCGGCGGAGGCGAGCGTCCTCTGCTGCGCCGACGACGCCGCACTCTGCGCGCGCTGCGACCGAGAGGTCCACGCCGCCAACCGATTGGCAGGCAAACACCAGCGCCTGCCCCTCCTCGCCCCCGGCGGCCAAAGCGCCGCCGCCGTGTCGCCGCCTAAGTGCGACATATGCCAGGTGCGGGCGGGCGTGCGTGCTCATTCTTGTTTATCTTCTACTCGTACATAGCTTTGGACTTGGCTTCACTGACTGACTGGTCATCCTCGCCGCCACCGCGGTTCAGGAATGCGACGCCTACTTCTTCTGCCTGGAGGACCGCGCGCTGCTCTGCCGTAGCTGCGACGTCGCCGTGCACACCGCCAACGCCTTCGTTTCGGCGCACCGTCGCTTCCTGTTAACCGGCGTCCAGGTCGGCCAGGAACTCGAGCTGGACGAGCTCTCCCGGGAGCAGCCAGAGGCGTCGCCTCCCCCGCAGTCGAAGATCGAGCCGGCGCCGCCGCACTACAGCGAGAGCGACTTCGGCTGGGCGGCCGGCGCTACCGGGAGCCTCGCTGACTGGTCGGCCGTGGAGGAGGAGTTCGGGTCCCCTGCCCCCCGCCTCTCGGAGGCCGCGAGCAGGGCCACGCCGAAGCGCAGCCCGCGGGCGCCGCCGGCTTTCGGTGCCGGACAGGGCCGCGTCGCTGGCGGGGTCATGGATTGGCCCCTGGGCGAGTTCTTCCGCGGCGTTAGCGACTTCAACGGCGGCTTCGGCTTCGGCTTCGGCTTCGGCGAGAGCGGCACCTCCAAGGTCAGCAGCGCAAAGCTCTGTTTTTGGATCGCCGATTGTAGTGATTATCTATGGATTATTATTAGTTGTGTTTGCTGCCATTAATCTGACATTCTGATGTGGTGTTTCCACTCTGTCATCTCGTCTCGGCAGGCCGACAGCGGGAAGCTCGGGGGCAGCGCGGCTGGCTCCCCGTACTACCGCTCGTCGGAGGAGGACCGGGACGCCAACGAGCTGTTCGGCCAGGTGCCGGAGATCCAGTGGTCGGTGCCGGCGCTGCCCTCCCCGCCGACGGCCTCCGGCCTCCACTGGCAGCACGGCGGGCCCGACAGCAACGCCTTCGTGCCGGACATCTGCTCCCCGGACGGCGGCGCCGTCCGCTGCTTCCCGACCGCCGATGGCGCCGCCAAGCGCCAGAGGAACCGCTAGCTCCGCCGCGAGGACACATGAGGCTCATACTGCCGGTCGCTATGTTCCAGATCGTTCTTGCAGGCAACATTGTAGTGATGTGATTCAATCAATCTAGCTAGCAACAGACAAGACACCGACTAGTGAGGACCGAGGAATGCGCTGTTGCACGCATCCATGGTGACGGACCGGAGAGAGAAACGGGAATTCAGTTTGTGCGCGTGTTGGGCTGTTGGCGGGTGCATCAAGTCTGGACGATGCTAGAAACTGCTGGTGCTAGTCCTACCTAGCCTTTGACTTCCAATGGAGCTCTCTCTGAAAGACTGAAACTGATGCGCTAACCGATAGCTTAAACACTGGACAGTACGATGCTGATAGTGATGCCTTCGTTTTCTTGTCCGTTCAAACTCAAAAGCTTGGTCAGTGGCATGATAAGGCTCAATCAATGTAACAAAGATGTTGATGATGCTGCTCTGCTTCCAGATTACAAGGGTGCTTAACTAATCAGTTTGCCTCACTCGCTGAGTTGCCAAGTCTTTTATTTCTTTTTTTTATAAAAAAAAGTTATAAAATGGCTTAATTTCAGGTAAATGATGGCCACTGACTAAACGTTGAAGCTATTTCGATGGTTAAATAAAAGAATTCACACACCTTTGGAATTCAAAATCTTTCCACGTCCCTTGAACCTGGTCGACTGTGGAACGGAACGGATAGAGATGCCACGAACGTTTTTACATTTTCCTACTGCTCCAAGATTGTATTCAAAATTATTATTCGACAGATTTACATGTTCGAGATTTTTGAAGAGCGGATTAACTTTTGTCTATAGGAAAACATCGTGCTTTCAGCTTTCATCTTAACGGCTTGTTTGAGGATTGTTCCCCTAGCTATAAATGCATTTTTATTTTCCTTCCTAATCCTATTTCTTATGCACTCGTCCCAAATTTCTAGGCATATGACTTTTGTTACACATCTAAATACGGAGTATACATTATGTCTATACATAATAGAAGATACTCCCTCTGTTCCTAAAAAATGTAATTATGGAAAACGTGTCGGTCAAACTTATCTAACTTTGACTAAGTTTATAGTAAATAGTATTAATATTTATGTTTTCAAATAAATTTACTATGAAAATATATTCTATAACTAATCTAACGGTACTTATATTATATCGTGAATGTTAGTATTTTTTTATATAAATTCAGTCAAAGTTCAAATGTTTGACTTCTCGAAAAGCGAGAATTGCATTCTTTTGTGGACGGAGTGAGTACTCCCTCCGTGTCCCAAAATAAGTACATCTCTCGCTTATCGAGGAGTCAAACTTCTTTTAAGTTTAACTAAGTATATAGAAAATAATATCAATATTTATATCTCCAAATAAGTTTAGTGTAAAAGTATATTGCACAATCTATTGACACTTATTACACAACATAAGTATTAATATTTTTTGTTTATATTTGGTCAAACTTAGAAAAGTTTGACTCCTCGATGAACCAAATGTGCATTTATTTTGGGATAAAAAGAATATATACCTAGAAAAGTTAGACTGACTTATAATTTGGAATGTAGGGAGACGGAACCACTTATATAAGTCTCCCAGGTTGGGATTTGAACTTGACCTGATACCAACGAAGGAGTAAATTACCACTCTCTCCGTTCTAAATTATAAGTCATTCCAATTTTTTTTGAAAATCAAATCATCTCAAGTTTGACCAAAATTATTATAAAGAGAATTACAAATATTTATGACATCAAATGGGTATTAGTATGAAAATATAATTAATGAAGAATCTAATAATATTTATTCGGTATGATAAATATTATTATTTTATTATATAAATTTGGTCAAACTTGAGATGCTTTGATTCTCCAATAAAGTTGGAATGACTTATAATTTTGGATGGATGGAGTATTAAAAAATAAACAACGATATTTTCCACTCGATAGATATTTAACTACATTCTAAGAATAATATGGAAACTTATAAAAAAAGAATGAGCAATGTTTTCCTCTCTGCATATGTTTAACGGCATTTTAAGAAGAGTATGGAGGGTTATAAGAAGAATGTGAATGGATATGACGAGTGGCCTGATCTCGAGGAGGTATTGCAATTTGTTAGACAGCAAGTAGATGAACAAGAGGAATCTGTGGGACAACAGGAAGGGGAAGGAGAGACGCTACCCACCCAGCACCCCATGTCAATCCTTAGAGCCCACACGAAGGGGCATGAATATATGGTGCAGAGTTTAAATATTTAGAGACCCAAATACAATTAAACAATTTATGGACATATACGACACAACCATACAAGTTAGTTAGCTGCTTGCATATTTAACTATTAGCTTTATATAAGCTAAACTGTTTATTTAAAATAACTTGGTAAAATTAACAAAAAAATATATGGGTACTATAATAGCCATTAGAAGTTGTCATTCCTAGCTATTCAAATGTTACGCATAATTATAATTTTCATGAAATTAGCTTATAAAATTGTTAACCGTATCTTTGGCTTATGGCTGTTTTGGTTGGAGTCTTTGACAGTCTGCATTGCAAAAATTATTGTCCCAAAGTCACCTAGAAAGTTGATTGTCTTTATCTAGTCAAGTAATTATAGAGAAATCCTATTTGGTTGATGCCTATACCTAAGAACAATAATGTTAATTAAAAAATATTAACTATAGGACCCTTAAAATTCGTTGAGTAACACTTGGCATCCCATTTCGACGCTGTCTTCTCGTTCCCTCTCTACGTGATTTCTCTCTCCCCGACGCTTCTTCTTACTCTTCTTCAGTGCCATTCTTCCTTCTCCTCCGGGTGGCGGGTGAGCTCGCGTATAGGGTCGAGATGGCGGACTAGAGGGGGTGAATAGTCATTTCTAAAACTAATTGCGCTGATAAACCGAAGCAAATGCTGAATTAAAACTATTGGTCTAACCAAGACTACACCCCTCTAGCTAAGTACTCAAACACCTTATAAAGATCCTTATTAGGCAACAAAGGTGCCGGGCTAGCTCAAGCTCACCGAATCAATTCTAGTAGTAAGGTCACACAAACATATGCAACTAGTACTCAAACAACCGAAGAGCTCCTACACATGCTAGTAAGCAAAAGCACAGAGCCACCTAAGCTCACTAGCAATGTTCAATAACAAGGCTACACAAGCCAAATTAGAGAGCTCAAATCACTTAGCTACACAAACTATGCAATGTGGCTAACAAGGTTACTCAAACCAAATTAGTCACACAAGGGAACTATTTCTATGCTACATAAATAAGAAGGTAACTAGCAAACTATATAAGTCAACTAATTACAAGAGCAACTACACAAGCACAATGTATATGAAAGTAATTGCCAGCTTGAGTAAAGGAGATGCAAACCAACGGGAAGACAAGGATGACACGGTGATTTTATCCCGAGGTTCACGTGTTTGCCAACATGCTAGTCCCCGTTGTGTCGACCACTCACTTGGTGGTTTGGCAGCTAATTGGCATCACCCGCCAAGCCCATAGTTGGGCACCGCAAGAACCTACCCAAAAGTGAGGGTAGCTCAATGACACACTCTACTAGAGTTGCTCTTCACGATCCCCGTGGGGTGAGCACAATCCCCCTTACAAATCCTCTTCCGGAGCACCGCACAATCTTCTCGCGTGCTTCAATGGAGTCACGAGCCACCAAACCGTCTAGGAGGTGGCAACCTTCAAGAGTAACAAACACCACCGCCTTGCAACTCGATCACCTAGTGTCACTCGATGCAACCTCACGATGCAATCGCGCTAGAATCACACTCACACTCAATCGAATGATCACTATCAAGCGTATGTGAGTTAGAGGGCTCCCAAGCAAACCTACACAAAGCCACCAAGGCTTAAGGGTGCTCATCGACTAGCCCATGGTCGAGCTCCACCTCTATTTATAGCCCCCAAGCCAAATAGAGCCGTTGGAGCAAACTTGTTGGTTTCTGCGAGGGCTTCGGACACGGCGGTGCCTGGCACCGAACACGGCGGTGCCCACCCAATGGTTGAATTCCAACGGCTATTTCAACTAGCCATTGGTCACTGGACAGGGTGACGGTGACCACCCAGCAAGGCACCCGAAATCCCTCCTCTCTAGAATAAAGTGGCGGTGCACTGCCATCACCATGGCGGTGACCAACCCACTTTGGCAAACCTCAGGTAAAAAGGGGCGGTGCACCCGATGGTGCACCGGACAACCCCTGGCGGTGCCACCGCCCTCCCAATGGCGGTGCACACCGGACACGATGGTGACACCCTCTTCACTATGCTCCTCAGCTAAGGCTAGGTGAGGACCGCCCTAGGGTGGTGGTGCCCTCCAGGCAGCACCCCGAGCCCGGTTTCGCCTCCTCTTCTTCACCTTTTCCAACACCCTTGCAAATGTGCTAACACCACCAAGTGTTCACTATCTTGTGCACATGTGTTAGCTTTTCACAAACATTTCACAAAGGATTAGCCACTCAATTCACCACACCACTCGATCCTAGCAACGATACAAAGTTAGATCACTCGAGTGGCACTAGATGATCGACGCCAAGTCTTGTCAAGCTTCACTGCCACACGGTCCATCGCTCTAAAGCCTCCAACTTGCCCTTCACGCCTGCAACCGGTCTATCAAGCCAAGTCTTGTCTTGATCTTCTCCACCTTAGTCACACGACTCCATGTCATGTCCCATATCAAATGAGCTCCTTCATCACATGTGTGAGCTTTGCAACATCTCCAAGCCATTTTCACCTATATGGCATATGTTGCTCACACACATGTACCTGTGGACTAATTACTTGTGTATCTCACATTAAACACAATTAGTCCACCTAGGTTGTCACTCAATTACCAAAACCAAATAAGGACCTTTCAATCTCTCTCTTTTTGGTAATTGATGACAACTCTACAAAGATATGGAAATTAAGCACTTTTGGATTCATGTTGCTTGTCTAAGCAATTTTATCATGTGTAAATGATTTTGGACAAGTACTACAAACCCGAATTGGTAGTATTACCTCCCCCTACATATGTGCTTTAGAGTTTGGTTCTAAGCTTGCACATATGCATGAATATGAATTGTGGTGAGTAATTACTTCCAAATGATGTTAAGGTGTAAAGAATAAACCTTTGAAGCGTGATACCAATCGGAGTTGCACTTTTAACACCATCCTTTGCACCATGAGTAGCTAGACAACAAAAATACTAGAAACCCCGTGAGATCAACATTATAAGCAAGGTTCTAGTACCACGTGTAGAAATACAAGTCTAGCTACCATCCTATGCATGCTAGTTTTCAGATCATCATTCAACTTCTATCACTAGCATACACCACACAAGCATACATTTCAAATTTAAAGACTTATGCAAATGCAAGCAAGCACATAAATATGCACATCTCAAATGCAATCAATCAAAGTTCATGAGCTTGCTTCCTCTACTTGTGTGCTTCTTTTGTTCAAGAATTTTGATCCTCATACTTTCCTCAATGTCGCTCCCTCTTTGTCCATGTCCATGTCCAATCAACTACTTCTCCCCACAGCTTTCATATCTTTGTACCACTCTCTTCCCCTTTGTCATCAATTTCCATAAAAGTTATATCTCTTTTGATACAAAGGGTTGCACTTAGGGGTAGATGGTTGACACTTGAATCTTGTATTTTTTATGGACTCAGCTTCATATGTTGGAATGACACCACTTGAAGCCCTTAAGATACCTCATGTAGGATCTTTGACCTTGATACCAATTGGTGGGGCACCTCCTCCTATGTCATAGCATGGGTCATCCACTTGATAAACTTGAGCTCTTGTATGTGAGGGAAACTTCTTCACTTGATAATCACTTAAAGTTGAGGATCGCTTGTGGAACTACCTTTGATGTGCTAGATACCACTTTGTATGAATACTACTTGTAACAAAGTGATAATAATCTAGATGTACCATGTGTAAGAACAATCATGGAACCACTTGTAGGATTTATCAATTATAACCATTTCTTGAACATTTGCTATCTTCATGAGTATCACTTGTAGGATATCTCTTGTATGTTGATCTAGACACCACTTTGTGAATACCACTTGATAAATCAATTGAGTCTAGATACCACTTGAAACAACCAAACTAGATAACCATTTGCATTGTTGTCTTGTGCTTGTACTCTTGTCACTTATCATGAGCTTCTAAGTTGACTTGAACTAAATTGATTTGCCTAAGCTTTCAAGTCCGGTTTAGACCCTCTCTAAGCTTCTTCACACTTATTTGGAGGTTATCTTATCGAGGTTGTACTTGTCACTTATTGGCAATACAAATTAAATCAAGTACTTGGGTTCACTAGCTCATGAACAAAACTCATACACTACCACTAGATCAATCAACCAATCAAGTAATAGTGGTAGGCTATGAATTTAAAATTTCATTTGTCATGCATGATCCTATAAGCATGTACTATATGTAATAACCGCACACTAGTAAGGGATGAAAATGATCATGCATATTACAATGATACCTTTGCTATCTTGGAGTAGAGGATAGTCATTAGATTCTAATTAAACTCCGCAATAGCAATGTGAAGTCCAATTTATAGCTTGATGAAGACCAATCTTTAGTAATAAAATCCATTCTTCACCCATATGATTTGAGAACCACTAATGATCAAGTGCACTTCTTGTTGTGGTTGGCTTGCTTCATCATTTGTCATTGCTTGCTTGAGAGCACCAAATGTGAGAAACCACTTGAATTCCAATGATTTGCTCTCTTTTGGGTGTTGCTTGCTTTCTTGATCAATCCTTTTGATATCTTCAACTAAGCATCTCAAATGTCCCTTAGATTACCACTTCCATGTTAGCCTTTCAAGTACCACACTTGGTTTACCTACAAAAGGCGGCAAGCCCCTACACATAGGGAGAAGTGACCTTTCTCCAAAGAACCGTTCTTGATATTTACTTCAAATAACTTGATTGATTAATCCAAGTGAAGGACTTAATTTGACGAGTAATCATGAATCTCTATTTAAATCCTTTTCTTTTTACTTGTTTAAGTCCTTTTCTTTCTACCAAAGAATATTCAATATGCCACTAGAACTTAAACTTCATCTTCATTTTGAATTTGATCTTGATCTTGATCTCCAACTTGAGTACCAAATATGTGCCAAATACACTCCACACTCAAATAGCCTTGTACTCTTTGTTTGTCATGCTTCTAGATCAATCTAAAACCAAACTTAGGTACCTCAACCACTTATAATCATGTTTCCAACTTGAGGACCTTTCAATCAAAGTGACTTTTTATCAATCCAATATTTGTTACTTTTCTAGCAGATTATGTACTCTTCAAAGAAAAATCTATATCTCCCAATGTACAGATCCAATTACCATGAAATTTGGTGGAGATGTACTTCACTAAGTAATATAGCATCTTTAAAAATTTGAGCTTCATTTGACTTCTAGATTGCTATCAGATTTTATTTTTTCTACCATTGCTATATGCTGAAAACTGCTGCACTATAGCTGACAAGATCCACTCCAAAACCGAAACAATTCTTATCCAATTCTCATGAAATTCATACAACAACTAATACTATAAGTCTAGAGCATATATACCAAATTTCAAGCCAATCCAAATAGATTTGATCACCCAAACTTAGACTTAATCTCAGCTAGCTCAGGGTTTCAATAATAGACAGATTTCAATACTTGAGCTATTCTTCATCAAATGTGAATCAAACTTGAAACTAACTTGTTTGAATACTTTTACAAGACATAATCATTTCAATCCACTTACTAAAAGTCATCTTATGAATTTATCCAACTCAAATTAATCCAAATTTGATTACTAAGCAATTTATCCATTGAAACATCTCATAGCAAGCAACATATGCATATTTGTTCAATTCAAACAACTCATATGCACCCAAATGGATAAGATCAACTAGAGATATATCTTGGTTAGATCATGATCATCCATAGCAAGCTTCAACTCAAATATGCAAGTCATCAAATATATCCAATAAATCACCACAACTTGATAAATGACATTTGTATGTTGTAGCACATTTGGATTTCACTAACTTGTCATGGCATTGGGATAATGATCATCACTTTATGCTTGGCTCAATCATATGATCAACAAGATGAATACCACTTGAACCAACCCTCCAATGCCGATGGTATCTACAAACAATCATCCACCTTTTGATGGTACCCAAACTAGTTTGGGTCCTCTCAAGTTATGAGCAACATACTTAGGCATAGCCTTAGTATGAGTAGCAGGATGTTTTGCAATAACGACCATAGAGGTACCATCACTATCCTTTCTAAGCACAAGATTGTCATCAATTGAAATGGGCTTAGAAGTATTACCTAGGGGACATGAATTAGCCATGTGTCCCCTTTCTCGGCATGAGTAGCAATTTCTCTTGGTTAGAGCCTTTTCTTCCTTGCTCATGTATTGCTTCTCATTGCCTTGCTTCTTGAGAATTGCTTAAGCCTTCTTCTCAAGCTTGGTAGGACACCTTGAGGCAAAGTGTCCGAAATCTCCACACTTGAAGTACTTGATGTGAGCATGGACTTTCTTCTCTTCTTTATTCTTGCTCATCATCTTGGCATCTTGATCAAGCATTGGATGTTTTGCTCTTCCACCGCTTCTTATTTTCTTCTTCTTCATCATCAAGTCGCCACCATCTTCATGGTTGATCTTGATTTGCTCTTGGGGTATCTTTTCTTGTTCATCTTGTGGCTTTGATTGAGACTCAACTTGTTGCTCCACCACTTGCTTGGTTGGGCACATAGAGGTGAGGTGACCCCATGTGCGGCACTTGAAGCACTTGACATGCTTGAGCCTTTCTTCTTCTTTCTTCAACTTGAGCTTCTCTATGTTTGGGCATTGATCATGAAGATGACCCACATCATGGCATCGGTAGCACATGAAATGAGAGAGCTTCTCTCATGCTTCATTCTTCATCTTCTTTTCTCTTTTTCTTTCGCCCTTTTGTCATCCTCTTGTTGAAGCCAAGACCACTCTTGTCACCGAAGTTTCTTTGGGTCTTCAACATATGCTCAAAGATGACTTTTGAGTTATAGCACCTCTCTAACTTGTTGCTCAATTTCTTCACTTCTCTTTTGAGCTCATTGTTCTCTTTCAAAAGGTTAGTCTCATAAGACATAGAAGTAGAACAAGCATCTATATGTGACAAACATGGCATATCTAATAAATCATCACAAGAGGTGGATACATGCTTCTTCCCTACATCATAAGAGTTAGTCACATGTTGCAATTGATCACTTAACTCATGTGATGAGCTCTCATTATTTTTAAATTTCTTTGAAAGCACTTTAATGAGAGAAGTATGTTATTCTAATAATTCTTCATGAGACACTAGAACCTTCTCATGAGTCAATTTTAGCTCATCATGTGAAGATTTAAGAACATCAAGTAAGTGCTTATGATCTTCACATGAATTCTTTAGAAAAGAGTTTTCATTTTCCAATTTCAATGTTTTGGCTTTCTCATTTTCTAAAGACATAGTTATGCTAGCAAGTCTACTAACAAGCTCATCATATGAATCAACATGATCAACCACATTAGCATTAGATACCTTGGTGTCACCTTGTGACATGAAGCAATATGGTGAAGTGGATGGGCTTGTAGTAACATCACAATCATGGCCCGAGCATGAACCATCATTATCATCATCATCACCAAGTGTGCTTGAGGTAGATTCATCATTTGCATCACTTGGGGCATCACCATCCATCTTGTCAAGTGAACTTGTGGTAGATCGATCGTCATCATCATCATCATCACTTGACCATGAGGTGGAGCAATTTTCCATAATCACCAAATTGTGGTCATACTCGACACACTCATATGCCTCCTCCTTGGGTTCATCATCATCATCGTCGTCGTCGTCGGAGACCCTCCCATATATCAAATTGAGGTACACCAAAAAATCATGGGCGGTCTTCTTGTACATGATCTCCCCAAATATCTTATCACTCAAAGATTGATAAAATATGTTAGTAGCCTGGCAATCGAGATGTAGGTATTTCTTTTCCGCTTGAGTTGTATTCTTTTCATCCAACGTATGAGAAACGCCCACATCTACGATTCACCACATTTTAGAGAAAATAAACTTAAAATTGCATGTCATCCAATTTTTTTCACCGTGCAAAGTGTGTGCCATCAAAAGTGTATGGACACTCAACATCTAGCCCATAAGCCGCCATCCTCTCGGGTCAGTGAAGACCACAAATGAGAGACCTAGCTCATTAGTGAGGGTAGCTCAATGACACGCTCTACTAGCGTTGCTCTTCGTGATCCCCGCGGGGTGAGCACAATCCCCCTTACAAATCCTCCTCTAGAGCACCGCACAATCTTCTCGCGTGCTTCAACGGAGTCACAAGCCACCAAGCCGTCTAGGAGGTGGCAACCTCCAAGAGTAACAAGCACCACCGGTTTGTAACTCGATCACCTAGTGCTACTCAATGCAATCTCATGATGCAATCGTGCTAGAATCACACTCACACTCAATCGGATCATCACTATCAAGCGTATGTGAGTTAGAGGGCTCCCAAACAAACCTACACAAGCCACTAAGGCTTAAGGGTGCTCAGCGACCAGCCCATGGCCGAGCTCCACCTCTATTTATAGCCTCCAAGCCAAATAGAGCCGTTGGAGCAAAGTTGTTGGTTTCTGCGAGGGCACCGGACACGGCGGTGCCCGCCCAACGGTCGAATTCCAACGGCTATTTCAACTAGCCATTGGTCACCAGACAGGGTGGCGATGGCACCGCCCTAGGGGTGGCGGTGACCACCCAGCCAGCCACCCAAAATCCCTCCTCTTTGGAATAAAGTGGCGGTGCACCGCCATCACCATGGCGGTGACCAACCCATTTTGGCAACCCTCAGGTTAAAAGGGGCAGTGCCCCCGATGGTGCATCGGACAACCCCTGGCGGTGCCACCGCCCTCCCAACGGTGGTGCACACCGGACACGGCGGTGACACCCTCTTCACTATGCTCCTCAGCTGAGGCCAGTTGGACACCGCCCTAGGGGTGGCGGTGCCACCGGATAAGGGGTGGCAGTGCCCTACAGGCAGCACCCCGAGCCCATTTTTTTTGCCTCCTCTTCTTCACCTTTTTCCAACACCCTTGCAAATGTGCTAACATCACCAAGTGTTTACCACTTTGTGCACGTGTGTTAGCTTTTCATAAACATTTCTCAAAGGATTAGTCACTCAGTTCACCATGCCACTCGATCCTAGCAACGATGTAAAGTTAGATCACTAGAGTGGCAGTAGATGATCAATATGCAAACAAGTTTGCTCCTCTTGATAGTACGATCATCTATCCTAAATCCGGTCATAAACTTCTCTATACACCTATGACCGGTGAAATGAAATGCTTTACAAATATACCTTTGCCTTGCGCATTTCATTTCATCTCTTTCAATGTTGATGCAATACATGCACCAGCCAATCACAAATGATATGATCCACTTCATATCATCACGTGTCCTTGTTGGTTCATCGATCTTGACATCACTTGTTCTTCACCGTTGCCTTTGTCCATCGGCGGCAAGTCTTGCTCAAGCTTCATCGCCATGCGGTCCATCGCTCCAAAGCCTCCAACTTGCCCTTCATGCCTGCAACCGGTCCATCAAGCCAAGTCTTGTCTTGATCTTTTCTACCTTAGTCACATGACACCATATCATGTCCCATATGCAATGAGCTCCTTCATCATATGTGTGAGCTTTGCAACATCTCTAAGCCGTTTTCACCTCTATGGCATATGTTGCTCACACATATGTACCTGTGAACTAATAATCTGTGTATCTCACATTAAACATAATTAGTCCACCTAGGTTGTCACTCAATTACCAAAACCAAACGATGACCTTTCATCGTGGCCTCGCGCTCCATCCTCCCCCAGTGAGATCTATCACATGTGAGCTCCGGCTAAGCGAACTCTCACGCGGGTGACCGAGTAGCGACAATGGCGGCCGTAGCAGTGGTGGGCGGAGCTCGCGGGTCTAGCTCCTGGCGTGGGGTGCGGTGCCCAAGCTCTTGCGTGGCCCACAACGGCGATGAGCGGGCGAGCTCGCGTACCGCCGGCGTGGGGCAGGGTGGTGAGCCCCTACGCGGCCTGAGATAGTGGTGGAGCGACCCGCGACGGCGATGCCAGGGCACAGGAGTTGACCCGCGGCGGCGCTCAGGCATGTGTGGTGCTGTGTGGTGGACTACTAGATAACGTGGAGAGAGAATAGAGAGAAGGGAAGAAAAAATAAAAGGAAAAAAGTAAGCAAAGGGTTTGGACGACGAGCTAGCTGCATGCATGTAGAAGAAAGAGGTTGACAAGTGGGTCCCACCAAACAGTAGCAAACAACGTCTAATCCACTATCCATCCTATTTCTATTTATTCCTCCAAACAAAAAAATAGAGTCATCCCGTCCCCGTCCCGTCCTAGAAATCAAAGACGGGATCATCCCACTGCACCTTGACTTCGAACCAGACGCTACCTAATTGAGAGTCGAGATAACGAGTTATTGGAGAGTATGGTGGTGTTTAAATCCAGAGAGTAAAGTTTATGGATGTCACATTGGGTGTCACATAAGGATATCGCATGGGGTGTTTGGATACTAATAAAAAAATAAATTACAGAATCCGTCAGTAATCCGCGAGACGAATTTATTAAGCCTAATTAATCCGTCATTAG
Source organism: Miscanthus lutarioriparius (assembly GCA_904845875.1). NCBI lineage: Eukaryota > Viridiplantae > Streptophyta > Magnoliopsida > Poales > Poaceae > Miscanthus > Miscanthus lutarioriparius. Next base: position 53,644,552 of record CAJGYO010000017.1, on the reverse strand, counting down.
CACATGTTTATTGTACCACCACATTATCAAATCATGGACTAATTAGACTTATAAAATTCGTCTCGCAAATTAGTCATAATCTATGCAATTAGTTATTTTTAGTCTATATTTAACACTCTATACATATGTTTAAACATCTGATATGATAGAGAGTAAATTTTAGGACGAAGAACTAAAAATGCCTGTATATAAGTTTTTTCAATCGTGCTAGAAAATCAGAGGAAAAGCTCAGGCCGGCCCTGTACCGCACCCGCACCCGCACCCGCACCCGCACCCGCGCTACCTGTAGGCTGTACCTGAACGCTGCAAGCAAAACCCTACCTTGCCTTTTGCTTTCTTCCATCTCACCCCCAGCGTGGCAGCGTGCGCTCAACACCCCACCTTCGACGACTGCGCCGGCCGTCGCTGCCGCTCTACTTCGGCCCCTTCGCCGGCGACGAGCACCACCAGGTACGCCCTCCTCGTGGTCTTCCCTTCCTGCTGTCCGAAGCCGTGCACCCAAACCCTAACTTCCTATTGGTAGGCACGCCGCCCCTTGGTCTTCCCTTGCTGCTGTGCGAAGCCGTGCGCCCAAACCCTAACATACTATTCGTATTCAGATCTGAATCTAATTACAAGTGTATACGCATGTATTATGCCTGCTAACTTCGATTGCTTTGCAAAAATTATCCGGTATACACGTGTACGCCCATGTCCTTTAACTGGGTCAGTCCCTGTCTTGTGCTAAGATATCCCTTTCTGCTGTGCGAACCATGCTGCTGCAAAAGATACTTGAAACCTGCGATTTGTGCTTTCAATGGATGTGCTGTTCAACAGTGACGCCCCTAGGACTGTCATTATGTTTAATTGCGTTATAGTTTCTTGCTGGGGTCATTTGGTAGAACTAAAGTGATCAGCACCTAGCAAAATATTTTTTAGAAGGTACTCCCTTTGTTCCACAGTTTTATAGAGGCATACTTGTTTTCCTTTTGTCTTTAATGTTATGTTATCACAAAACATATCATTTGTAACTAGGAAACTGATATAATTTGGAAGCATTTTGAAATATGAATCTAGCTGTATAATTTCTTTGCACTGAACATACTTATAATTTATACTCCCCTGTCCACAAATGTACGCATTTGTAAGAATTTTAAGACAGATTAAGGAGAAAGGGAGATGACTATGATGCCCCTCAACCAATCACCGACATTACAAAGATGCAATCAATGCCTTTCTTTTCTATTGATACTATAAATGACATGCACTAATTAAATTTTTAGACACCAAGTTAGAGCATCTCCAGCAATCTCTCTATGGCGTGTTTGGTTGGTGTATAGAGGTTGCATTGCATATCCTGGTTGAGTGGATGCAGGCCGAGTGGAACCGTATTTCATAAAAAGAAGGTGTTTGATGAGGTTGCATGAGCGGATGCCAAAAAACCGAGATGCTGTTTGGTTGCTTGCATGAGCGGATGCAGTCTACCAAACCTGAGAGGCTGACACGTGGGACCGCATTAAATACACTGCATCTACCCAACTAGGATGTCCAGTGAAGCTCATTTTGAGCGTATCCACCGGGCCAGGATGGGGGTGTATTTTTGCATCCGCTCATGCAGGCTGCATCCACTCAGCAGGCAACCAAACAAGCTTCTTTTTCATATTATACGGATCCACACAGCCAAGGCGAAGGAGATGCAGGCAACCAAACACACCCCTAATACCCACCCTTTAAGGGCACGTACATCGCAGGGCTCTTAGCAGACACCTAAGGACAGTTATTAAAATCTCATGCCATGTGTAAGCTACCTCGAAGCATCATGGGTGCTTGCATGCTGAATCGGCGCTCGCATAGGGCGCCCGGTGCTTCAATCTTTTACAGGAGCCCGACGCTTGTCTCCAAGTAAAGAAATAACTACATTATGATGTAAATGCGTTGGGCGGCCAAGTGCTTAAACAAGCTCCTAAATTTACTAATTTAAGCATGTGTGAAATAATTGTTTCCATTGTAGAATAACTCTTGTGGAAAAGCTTACTGATGTGGCATTTGGTCTCTCTCTTTAAGTGTCTATATAAGCATCTTTGCGTTCTTCACACCCTAAATCCTCATTTGGAGAGCTGTTCCAAAAAAATCCAGTCTAGTCACATAAAACAGGGTTGAAAGCATTGACACCTGATCCAGGAATGTCGTCCCCAACCTGGTTACACGGGGCCATTTTTGACCCCACCATATAACCTGTCGCAAGTAACGTACCACGTTCCACGACCCAATCGACCCAGGAACTTTGTGACTATGCTCTCTATTGGGCTAGAATGTACCTTTGCACCTAGGCTGGAGTGGCCCAGACATATATGCACCTAAAATATAATTTCGTTTCTCTTTCCTCTCCAATCAGAATGTTCCGTTCTGGCCACAGAAGCCATTGCCTTGCCGTCTAAATGTAAAAATGCATGCCATGCTGTCATACCACATCAGCAACAAATGACCATGTGGCTAATATGGACCTGTGGTGCACGATATAACAAGAATAGGGACCCAGAAATGCATTTTCAGAGTTCGTAGACCTAAGTGACACCTCTTGACAAGTTCAGGGGCCGCTCATGCATTTAACTCATTTTTTTATGTCTTGATTCTATCTGATTGTTGTGACATGAGATTAGGTTTGGGCATATAATGTGTTCATAAATGGGGAGGATATTGGGCTGGGGCTTGGGTCCTTCCCAAAAAGCCCAACTTTAGTGTTTAGGTTCTGGGGTGAAAAAGAGGAAGCAAAGTTTCAGGGTCGAGTAAGAGCATGCAAAATGGTTTCTGTAGAAAAGAGAAACCTTTAATGAGAAGGTATCTGGTGGACCCGATGTCAAAATCATATCCTTGGAGTTTTGGGTGATACTGAGAGATGGGGCTTGTGATGTGGACCAGTACCTGGAGTGACTGGGTAAGGGTTGTGATGGTATTGCTCTAGGAGATGGATGGTTCTGTTAGGACTGCACAGCGATTTTTTTTTTTTTTTTTTTTTTTTTTTTTTTGTGATTCACTGCCCATCGAGGTTTGTGCTGCAGAATTTTGCAAGGTTGGCTTCATGCTCCTTTACTACTGGTTTATCATGACACGACTACTGACTGCTACTGGTTTATCATGATACGACTACTGACTACCCTCCTGTATTCTGCACTCTAAGAGAATAATTAAGTAGGAAGCTGAGCTAGCTGTCGGTCAAGGGTGTGGATGTATGCCCAGACCACACAAGTTCAAGTCCTCGCCGAGGTGAATTCGTGTGCCTATTTTCTTCTTAATAAAATGACACCAAGTTCTCCTAGGTTGGTCTATTTTTTTAAAGTGAATAATTAGCAGTGATAGTTCTACTTTCCATCTCTAGAAACATTGTGATCTCATTAAGTTGTTAATTTCCACTTTTAGTATGTGTGTGTTATAGTGTGGGCCTGGGTGCATTAGAATTCGGGGGTGCATATTTTCAAATGCTGGCTTTGTGCGATGTTCTACTGTCATGAAACTATGGATCGTAAGTTTCTAGAAAAGGTGCTAAAGCATTTATCTTTCAGTTATGCTTGTGTGTGATACTCTTGTACTTCCTTTGTTCTTTCACAAACTTATTTACTTTTTGCACATGCAGTTTGTGGATAAAGGGTCTTTAAGTCTTCATATGAAATTATCCTTTTGGTAGGCAGCTGAAGGATAATAACTATCATGGATGCTACTGCAAATTCAGATGTGCAAAGGGCTGAGGAATTTAAACTTAAGGCGAATGATGCCTTCAAGGGTATGCTAGGATTTGACCTGATTCTTCATTGTAGCTGAGCACTAACTTTTTTCCCCTAACACTCCATGTAGGTGTGTTTTCACTATGTAAAAATTACTTCTGAGTACCTTATTGTAGTGGGCAAAAGATAAATTCAATTATGATAATATGACCTACTATTTTTCTGTGAATTGTAATGGTGGCTAAAAAGAAGATAGGGACATACTAGGGTTTGTATGCTAAATCTTGCACTAAATTTGAAAGTCGTATGTCTCAATCAATGAAAATTAAGTGTGACTTATACTTGATCCACTCACTAAACCATCTAGAGCATTATTTGGCATTTTGGCTACTGATGTTCCTTTACATTAAAATTTTAAATATATCCGGCTGTAATCTGGGATCTTCTTTAATGTTCTCTTTGAACTGTGGCACTTACTACTTACATCTATTTTTTCCAGCAAACAAGTTCTCGCAGGCTATAGAGCTTTACAGTCAAGCCATTGAGCTGAATAGTTCAAATGCAGTTTACTTTGCAAACCGTGCATTTGCGCACACAAAATTAGAGGAATACGGAAGTGCTGTGCAGGATGCTACAAAAGCCATCGAAATTGATCCTAGATATTCAAAAGTAAGTGATGATGCCAGTGCCACCTCTTGCTGACATGGTCTCTTTATTTTTTAGTTTCTGCATTATTGAAGTTATCTTTTTTTGTAGGGTTATTATAGACGTGGCGCAGCATATCTTGCCATGGGAAAGTTCAAGGAAGCCCTGAAGGATTTTCAGCAGGTTAGCAAACTGCTCTACTTGTGTACAAATCTCCTAGTGACCTAGACTATTGACTGCCAATATATATTGGGTAGTAAATTTTGTTACTTCTGGTTTTCTGTTTTAAATTAGAAAAACAATCTTTTCCCAGGTTAAAAAAATATGTCCGAATGATCCAGACGCTACAAGAAAGTTGAAAGAGTGTGAGAAAGCTGTCCAAAAAATCCGTTTTGAAGAAGCAATTTCTGTTGGAGATGCTGAGAGGCGCTCCGTGGTGGACTCTATCGACTACCATATCATAGGTATCTGGTTTTTGAATTCTGCTGGGGATTTGCTCACTAGTTGCTCCATGTTCTAATGTTTTTCGAAAGAAAATTGGCGGTAGCTCTGCCTTGCATTAAAGGGGAGAAGTAATGAATAATTTTTTGCTCCTAAGGGCCACAAAGCTCCCCAGAAGGATGGGCACAACCAAGATTAGCACATACTAATACTGTCAAAGGACTAAGACTCTCATTACACCTCCAAAAAGCATGCTGCCATTGTTCTACGTCTTCCTTCATTCGCCAAAACTAGGGATGTGGATCCTTCATTTTGGAAAATCCGTCGGTTTCTTTCTTTCGATAGATGGACATGCTGTAAATGCTTGCAGCATTAAAGGCACATTTCTTGTCTTTTGACACCGTTTTAATTGCCGCTTCCCACCAATCCTTAATGGAGTTGGAAATTAGAATTAGGAGCCCGGATATGAGGGAAGAAGCACCTGCTTCCAGACTTCACTCTGAAAGGGCATAGCAGACACAGATTCAGCCTAGTTTCCTTCTGTCCATGATAGAGTGCACATGAAGTCTGATGTGGCCATCCTCTCCTTGCTAGACTGTTGGATGTTAGAGTTTGTTTTGAACTAGGGTCCATGCGAAAAGCTTGCATTTATTTTCTGTCTCTGCTTTCCAAAACAAGCGGTAGAGTCTTACCGTCTATGACCGGAAGGTCCCGGGTTCGAGTCGCGGTCTCCTCGCATTGCACAGGTGAGGGCAAGGCTTGCCACTGACACCCTTCCCCAGACCCCGCACAGAGCGGGAGCTCTCTACACTGGGTACGCCCTCTGCTTTCCAAAACAAGTTGTTGCGAATTACTATACTTCTCATTGCCATTGCCTTCTCCTTTATTTCTGATCCATATTTACTCTTACCATAGTACCTAAATTAACCAACTAAATTAGGTAATTAACCAATGAAACAAACAAACTTATAAATTGGTCGTGCTCACCACTTGGCTGCTCGGAGTCTAGAGTCTTGGACCCTGCCACCGTGTTCTGTTCTGTGTGCATGCCCTACAAGTAGGCGTCCTTGCCACCCCTGCAATCTTTTACCAACCTTTCAATCAACGGTTCCACATGGACTCTTGGAAGCGCATGTGTGTGGAGCTGAAGTCCTAGGTATTTGGGAGGAATAGCTTTCCTCTCCCCTTGGAATGGTTGCAGTGTGGAATTCGATAACTTAGTATGACCGATTTTACTATTGTCTTTATACAGTAATGTTGGTTAGAATCATGTGATAGTGGGCATGCATTAGCTTTTGTTGAATCATATGCCTTAGAGTTGTGTGTTCATTATGCTTTTGTAAAAATGTGCTTTAGGTTTATTAGTTACTGTATAACCCTAAATAGTTCAGAAAAGGTGTTGAGGTGCAGGTGCGGTTTGAGGCATATGCATTTATATGATTTTGGTTGCTCATAATTCTTGTATTAAACATTACCGAAGTAGGCATCACATTTTCCAATAATGTTGCTCCATTTGGATTGGAATGGAGAATGCTGAATGAATAAGTAGAAGTAAACTTGAGGATGCTTAAGGCCTGTTTGGATTCTCAGGTCTAAAGTTTAGTGGCTAAAGTTTAGTAAACTTTAGCCACTAAACTTTAGACCACAAGACTGTTTGGATCATGGTCTAAAGGATAGTCCTGGTTGACTAAACGGACTTTTATACCCCTAGGATTTTGAGCCGTTGCGATGCGCATGCAAGTGAGGTCTGGTGGCTGTACGTCATCAATTTTTTTTGCTGCCGTTGTTTGCTTGCTAAAATAATGAACCAGATTGTTGATAAATAATTTTTAAACTTGGTACAGCAGATAGGTCAATAAAAAATGTTCATCCACATAACGACCGACTGTAATAAAAGAAAATGTATTTTACAAAGTACATATAATTTTGGAGACATGATTCTGTGCTACTTTTGCTTATGTACATCACTCTCGCCTAGCAAACAAAGCGTTAGCGATGTTATCACAGAAGGTATTCATGTTATGATCCTCGCCACCGCCATGTCGATTGCCACCCTTTGGCTCAGATGAAGGTTCCTCAGGCATTGACGTATTGTTTTCATCTCGATCACATCCATCAAAGTCCGCTTCTGCTATTGCACTTTCACGAATAAAATTATGGAGAGCCATGCATGACAGTATTATTTGGCTTTACTTTGGCGTCGGATATGACGGTAAGCCCAACAAGATCCTCCATTTCATCTTCAAAACGCCGAAAGAACGCTCTATGACATTGCGAAGAGATGAGTGATGAAAATTGAATACCTCATTTCGTCCACTAGGCCTCGGTCCTTGTCTAAACTCTGGCAGATGGTACTATGAATAATTAGATGAAATACCAAATGACATTCAATATGACCTGGTGGAGGATGTGGGAATTTGTGACCATATTTATTTGTAGCATCATTGAACACTCTCATATCATGGACTGACCTGGGCCATCCCGTTAGAACAAATGTGAACCTCATATCGAAGTCACAAATGGCTAATACATTTTGGGAAGTGTTACCATGCCGACCCGTATGCTGAACGACCTTTGACACTGGCACAACTACTGGTATATGTGTCCCATCTATGGCTCCAATACAATTATCAAAAAAAGGATGAAATCGAGGTCCTTCCAACCTAGGGCAAACCGTTCTAAATTCAGGATCATTTGGTTTGATAACATCTGCTTACAGCCTGTAAACACTCTGCAATACTTCATCAAATTTCCTACTGACTGTCTCGATTGACCTCTCAAAACGATTTTCTGTTTGTCTAACCGGGAGGGGCACCAACCATCCATTAAAAACATGGCCAAACCTTCTATCGACGACATCTTACATGAAGACTTTAAGCCATATGATGTAACTAGCAAATCATGCAGTCTGTAAAACATTTCCCTACTCATCCTAAACATGTCGTAACAAGATCTAGAATTGTTCAATGTCCTCATAACCCAATCAATGCCCGATAGTTTCACAGTACTCTGTGTCGATTTGTTCATGTAAGTTTCAAAATAGTACGTACCAATAATGCAAGCAATGGAAGCTAATTGTCGTTTCCTCCTACGATGTTCCTGTGCCACCTCAACTGCATTGTCTTCTTCATCACTTGATGTAAAAATCGTCTACAAATAAGGCACCCCCACACGTTAGAAAGCTTATTACAGTAAACAAGTGCCAACAATCAAAAAAACCATTTCAATATTACACCATGCTGATAGTAAACAGAGTTCAAGCAAACATTAATAATAAGCAAACATTCATAGGAAGTTCATGCAAACATTCAAAGTATATGGAAAACAATAAGTTCATGAAAATAAAGATAGGCACTACTGCTGTCCCACTATCCTAGTTCATCTAGTACAACTTCTTCATGGTGCACCATCTCTTCAACCATATGAGCCTAGCTTCTTTAGTGGTGAAATTGAAGAATGCCTCACGGTTTTCAGCCTTCACAAACAAATTGGTAGCCATGAAATACTCGATACTATCTTCTGCTGCCCCACTTTTCACTGCCAATTGGAGAGCTTTCTTCATTGATTTGGCCAATTTATCACCTGAACTTTCTTCCTTGAAGTTCTCATCAAGTGTTCCTTTCAGCACCTTCACCATAGGACTCTTTTTTTTTGTAGGACTCGTGGCAGTAGTAGTAGTGCTGCTGGCTCTCTTCGTGGCACTAACACTCATTGGGCTGTATTCCATCCCATCTTCCTCCTGGTCCTCAACCTCATCAATTCCATCTCCAATTATTTCACCTGGAATACAGGCTGAAGACTCATCAACTGCGACTTGTTCAAATATTTCCTCCAAGTGTGAAAGATTGTCTGGAGGTCCAGATCTGGCTTTCGCCGTTCGGGTTTATTCTGAAACAAAGTAAACTAGTGTCAACATTAATTAGGATAGCCTATACGCACGAACTAAACATAAAAGCTGTGTCATCAATACCTTTGTGTGTGTATCCCAGAATTCATCATCAGCCATCACCGAGCCATTAGCATTGCGTCCCAGACCAGTGCGTCCGTTGAGGTATGGCCAAAACTGATAGAGCCTCTTCAATTGATCCCATCTGTTTCTCAGTTGTTTCCTACTGTGTTTTAGGTGGGTACTATTGTAGTACTTCTCAGATATATTCACATAACCCCTGTTAGTAATGAATCCATTGCTATGATTGCCTGCCCTCTTTTCCTCAAGACAAATTTCACAGAAAATAGAAGTATTTTCAGCAGACCAATTTGCCTTGTCAAAGCGATTACCCATCTACGTTGTTTCAAATGAAAAATAAAATGTTAACAAGATGTAATTTTGCAACATGTAGGCAGAAAAAATATGGACCAATTTGGCTGCAACATTTAGCCAATCAGCACAGCATAAAGTTTTGGTATGCTGCAGTTTGGCTGTACCACAGTGCTTTGGTAAAGTACACATCATAAGCAAATGGACCAACACACCATCAGGTTCAAGCATTTTGACAGGACCTAGTAGCCTCTGTTCAGATGCATGAAAGGATCACAGGAAAAAGGAGGCTTGTGTGAACTATAAGAAAAGCAATGACAAGCCATCGGGGCACCTAAAGGCTACCTCGTCACTCTATTCACCTATGTACATACCAATTCTAAAATTTGCAAATTCAGACCATGAATGCAGAACTTAGAAAGCTACTTTGTGAAAGAAAAAGACAACTGTAATCATATTTTGGATCAAGTAAGGTGTGCTGACCGAAAAATTATTTCCAAGAGTTTCTCATCCCCTTCTTCAATACCAGCACCTTCAAAGCCGTCGCCTGCTCTCTCAATTTCTTCGGTCATACCTACAGGATCTTCAAATTCGGGAGGGCCTTGGTGGCTTGCCGAGGTGCCGCCCACGGCTGCTGCACTAGATGGTAGCCTAGTGCCGACTTCGGACAGAGCCTCCACGTCCACCATTTTTAGCTGCTCGAGCCGTGCGAGCAGCGCGGGATGGCATTGGGCCATTGCTACTTCCATCAACACTCGCTGGGGCTTTGCCAGAAGTAGCCCACGGCACAGCTCCAGCACGCCCGCCACGCCCAGCGATGCCGACACAGCCACCACGACCGCCTCTGCTAGCAGCAGATCCACCCACGCCGCCACGGCCACCACGGCCGCCTCTGCCAGCATCAACTCCAGTTCCTTCATGGCTGCCTCTGCTGTCACGGGCGCCTCGAATGCCACGGCCACCACTGCTTCCGTCTTCAACCGGCGTCGATTCAAGAATATCTTGGTACGACCCCATGTGCGGGAAATCAAAAGCTGCCGACAAGTTGAGGTCGACCATGCTGTCTTGGCTGGAGGGCACGAGGGCGGTTTGGGAGAAGAAATCATAGGGGAGGGGATCTTCGGGGTGCATGGACGCATCGTCGTCGGGATCCATCAGAGGTGCTGCTTCTTCAACTCGGAGTGACAGCGCTACTGGTCGGATGCGCGGTGGGAGGAGGTGGTGGGATAGTCGGCAGTGGTAGAATCGAGGAGGGGGAAGCGGTGAGAAGGCCGGCCAATGATGGGATGGCTAGGTCGGGGCGTGGGGAGTCTGGGTGGGGAAGATTGGCGCCCGATGCTTTTTCACGGAGTTTTTTCCGGAGGGAGGCAGGACGAACATATGTTCACAGGGGCAACAATGTCTTTTGCGTGTGGGAGCTGCGAGAAACCAACACAAAAGACCACTTTAGCTCTGTTTTCTGGTCTAATGGTCTAAAATGCTTTTTAGGGGTTAGCTAAAGTTTAGATCTAAATTTAGACCACTTGTTTGGAGACTTTAGATCTAAACTTTAGTGACTAAACTTTAGATGGAGGGATCCAAACAGGGCCTTAGTAGTCATGGCTAAAAGTGAAATGCATGGTCGCAGGTGTCTTTATAGCTGTTGTGGGTGATTAAGAGTTTCTCTTGCACCTTCTAATAAGGGATACGAGCCTGTCCAGTCATCGTTGGCTACTTTATTAAAAAACTATACCTACTGTGGACTTATTAGTCCCCATCCATTTGATGCTATCATGCTACAGAAACTCAACTAACTTTATTGTGAATTATGCCATCTTGTGTTGTTCCGTTGGAAGTTTGAATGTCTATTTATCATGTAAGTCTTGTGCTTTCCTTTTTTGAGTGGGTGGAGACTTCTCTTATTTGTACAACTTATGTCTGCTTATTTCACATTCTAATTAAGGTGCACAATTCTTTTCGTTCACTAGAAGTAGAGCCACATTATGCGGGACCAAGAATTGATGGGGAAGAAATAACGATAGATTTTGTCAAAGCAATGTTGGATGAATTTAAGAAGCAGAAATGCATACATAAAAGGTACAATATCTCATAATGGAACATGTTTCTTGTTGTCTTTATCTGTTCTCTGAGTCATTTTCTTCGTTAACTTGTCAATGTAGATATGCTTATCAGATTGTGCTAAAAACCTTGGATTTGCTGCGTTCGATGCCTTCCCTTGTTGATGTGGATGTTCCAAACGGTGGGCATTTTACAGTTTGCGGTGATGTGCATGGCCAGGTATTTATGTTTAACGGGGCATCACTTGAAGTGATTGTTTAGACTTTGTTCACTCCATTGTTTTGTGCATACTTGCTAAGAGAAGAACGCAAAATGACTGCATCATCACTCTATTAAAGTTGTATCTCAAGCTACCTCCTTTTAATTCATCTGTATTTGAAACTGCCTATTTTCGACTGTAGTTGCCCACCTACAAATTAACAAACAGATTGGTCTTGCAAAATAAGGTATTGCAGTTATGGAACATGTTTGTATCTCTTTTTGATGTACCGTATTAAACTATTAGTATAACATAAAGTAGAAATAAAGCTTGTCGTTTTCTAAAATTTGACATAGGAAGAAAGAAGAAACATTAGCCCTGATGCACAGTGATTATAGAGATCTTGAGTACCTGAGGGGATTGGACATCTGAAATAGTGATTTCACTTGGCCTGGCTAAAATTTGTATTGCCATATGATTCCTTTAAGCTGCACTGGTTGGCATGGTTAATCTTCTTTTTTCCCCTGTGCAGTACTTTGATTTGCTCAACATATTTGACCTCAATGGGCTTCCCTCAGAAGAAAATCCTTACCTCTTCAATGGTGATTTTGTGGACAGAGGATCTTTCTCTGTTGAAGTCATACTCACCCTTTTTGCTTTCAAGTGCCTCTATCCAAGAGGTATTCTCACATACTGTTAATTCCGTGAACTGAGCAACATTGTGCAGTTTGTTTCTTCTCTTGAAAGATGCAGGATTGTTTCGTGTCATTTCATTAAGAAGAATACAAGGCCTCTCCAAGATCCAACCCACTCACGATATTGTTACTTGAGCAGTTCTGGTGTTATGTTAACTTTTGATAAACATGGCCTTTAATTTGTAGATGTACTAATATTGCACTGGTGAATCTTTTTAATCTTTCAGCTATGTACCTTGCAAGAGGAAATCATGAAAGCAAGAGCATGAACAAAATATATGGCTTTGAGGGGGAAGTGAGGTCAAAGCTGGGCGAAAAGTTTGTTGAACTTTTTGCTGAAGTCTTTTGTTGGTTACCTCTTGCGCATGTCATCAACAACAAGGTCTTTGTGGTTCACGGAGGGCTGTTTAGTGTTGATGGGGTGAAACTTTCAGACATCAGGTCCATTGATCGTTTCTGTGAACCACCTGAAGAAGGTATAATATCCTCTTTTTTCTATACTTGGTTGATGCTGCTTATTTCCAACTAATATTATGAAATGATTTCCTACTGTGGCAGTTCATCTACACTTGATTTAGCTATTATGTGTATGTCTACGGTGTTCGTGGTTTGAGTTTTCTTCTACTATCTTCTTAAAGCTCTATTACCTGGTCAGCTTGCTGCAGTATCACATGACGTAGATTCCCAATGTACACATGACTGCTTCCCATTAACTTGGAGTAGCTGAACTATGGACTTCAGTCAAAATGTTGAACAATGTTAGCTATTATTCTTTTTAAAGTGAAGCCAAATTTCTATACGCTTTATCATTGAAAGCACCCATGTGTGTGTACTATTTCCTAAACTGAATTTAATTCCTGGGTAAGGTAAGCACCCACGCCAAGTCTTGGACATGCTGGTTGGGTAGGACCCCCAGATGGTCCTAATCAAGTGTCGTATGCTCAGTTCTTGTCTTCTCGACATGTTTCATACTTTCATGGCTTCATGCTTTCAGGATGTATGATGCCATCTTTCTATTGGCTACTTGGCAATGATGGGCATATGACACAATGTTACTACTGGTTCTTTATGGCAGGTCTAATGTGTGAACTACTATGGAGTGACCCTCAGCCTCAGCTTGGAAGAGGTCCAAGCAAACGTGGTGTTGCTCTTTCCTTTGGCGCAGATGTGACTAAGAAGTTTTTACAGGAAAATAACCTGGGTAAATATCGTGGGATCTTATTTACTGAAGGGGAATTTACACGAGAAATGTTTTCACCTTTTGTTTTCTTGATGAGTTGCCAGATCTTATTGTCCGGTCCCATGAAGTAAAGGATGAAGGCTATGAAATTGAACATGATGGGAAGCTTATAACAGTCTTCTCTGCGCCTAATTACTGTGACCAGGTATAGGTGTATAGCTTTATGTTACCGTGTTGCTTGCTTATACCAACTTCCATTTGCATTCTTATGCCATTGAATGGTGATTGCTTTTCTTGATGTTTTTTTTTGTTATTGAGGCAAAGAACAGAGTTTTTCTGGTCAATTTTTGTCCTATTTTTTATTTATTAATCTATGCTGTCAAATTTATGTACCACTATATCGTGCTGTTTTAATCTTGTGAACTGCATTTTTGATACAGATGGGCAACAAGGGTGCATTTATTCGCTACACAGCTCCAGAAATGAAACCAGATATTGTTACTTTCTCAGCTGTGGTGAGTAGTTCTCTTTTCTTTCGTTTGTGTTAACTTTGGATCACTAGCACAAGCTGTTTATGTGGGAAGTGTCGATTGAAGCTCAAGGTTTAATTATATCCTAACAGAGGCAAAAACTGGACAATGCCTGTTTTTAAGAATTTGCCCAGTTTGTGTTTACATGACCTTGAACTTTTAGTGGAACATTAGTATTCACATTTTGTCAGAAACTGGAATCAGAGGACCAAACCAGCAAAGAAGCAATGAGAAAACATAAAATTGTTAGGTTCCACGCTTCAGGTGAAACCACCAGATTTCGAAACACCTTCACATTTTACTTATCAAATGCATTTCCTCATGGTTATGGTTCCCCTTTGTTGACATTTTGAATATCCTTTTATCATGCTCCTGTTAAACTTCTTTTTTAGCACCAATCTGATTAGCAACTGGATATTTGATTAAGGGGTTTTCACATTTGATGATGCATCTTGCAGCCACACCCTGATGTGAGGCCGATGGCGTATGCAAATAACTTCCTCAGGATGTTTCAATGACAGAATATAGCAACCCTGTTTAGCAATTTTTATCAGATGAGTCTGTTGTTTGTTAGCTCCCAACACATTTCTTGCTAGGTTTAAGTATATGCTCCCCTGTACAACAGATCAAGTGATGTAAGGGATTCAACTGTCGATTTACTGGGATGGTACATCCATTTTTGTGCACGAGTTGTCATTCTTGTAACCATCAGTAGACAGTCTTAGATCATTAGATTTTAGTTTACTTGTAAAATTGCTAAATCGTCATTTCCTTTATTTATTTATCAGCTAAGTTATACACACGTTTAGTACTTTTATCAAATTATTACGTGTGTGCCTCAGTAGTACAATTCCTCGTATCTGAGTAATCCTTACATTTCAACGCATAATGTTCTCGTATAGTAGTTTGGTATCATTGGTGATAATTCTGGTCATCATGTCTTTGAAAATGCGAACTAGGATCAATTGTATAAATGGCATGTGTCCATGTTGTAAATGTTCAGAGTGAAACTTGTGCTCCGTTTTGTCGCCTGTCGGCGTGGGTTTGTGGTGGAATAGAACTCTGGTTGAGGCAGGGTTTGCATTCTCCTGGCGGGCGTATTTGCAGCGGTCCCTCTGCACGCATGAGTTTGCAAGGCATTCATGGTAAACGGGTACTCGGTAGCATGTAGGAGCATCTCCAAGAGTTCCAATTTTTTTTTCCAGCAAACTATGGAGTTTTTCAACTTGGAGTTTTTTAACTTGTCAAAGAGTATTGGGAGGAATAAATAAGATCATCTTCAACAGTTTCTAATAATTTACTTCTAAAATATAGAAGATAATTTTACATCAGGAATTCTATACTATATCTAAATTATCTTAATCTCTTTTATATATTCTTTCTTTCTGGTACATTTGCATTAGAAATCTTTTTTTACTCTTTATTCTTCACCCGACCTTCCACCTTTAGATTGAGGAAGGATACGGACGTTTAAGGAGAAGATAGACGCGACCTAGAGTGCAAGCATCTTTACTTGTAAGGGGAGGTTTTTTTCGAGTGTTAAAAGATTGGGAGGTGTTGAAGATGGATTTTTTTTCATTCTTCCTAAAAAATCATGAATTGAGAAGGGGTATTAGGTACTATTGGAGATGCTCTTAGAACATGGTGGTTGGATTAGGGAATTGAGTGCCGACATGCTATCGGATCAAACTTCCATCTTAGACTGTGTTGATCCAAAGCATGTGGATAACAAGGTTCGTCATTTCACATCATATATATACTACTCCATATAGCTCCTAGAATCCACGGTAGGAGAGCGATTTGGTTACTGTTCCATATCTGGTGCATCCACGTGGCATCGTGCGTGTGCACGCATCGATTTGCTCTCTCAGGATTGGGTCTCTGCCTGTGCCTACGTCAAATCAAAGTAAATAAAAAAAGGAGAAAAACCGCACCCGACATCGCGCCTCGCCGCCTCCGTCCGCGCTTCTTCCTCTTCCTCTCCCCCAGCGGCGGCAGACGCGGATGCGGCGTCCTTCCTTCACGAAGGCTGCGCGTGTCGACGGCTTCATCGCCTCATCCTCTCCCCCGGCAGCAGCGGCATGCAGATGCGGCGACCAGCCTTGCCTACAGTTGTGTGCCGAACCAGGACGGAGAGGCGGCGACGCTTAGGGCGTCGGCATCCACAGAGCGGAAGCGACGGTCAGAGGCTGCACTCATCCTCATCTCCGCCAGCAGGCGGCTCCCCAAGTCTACCTTGCCATCTTCCTGGCATTGAGGTTCACGCCCCCTCCTTCTCCATGTTGATCATCTCGATCTGGTGTCCGATCTTGATCTGCTTGGACAAAAAATGTGTTTGGTTAGGTCTTAACTACTTTGGTTAGGTCTTAACTACAGTACTTGAGATTGATTTCTTCTTAGTTTTCCTATAGAAATTTAGTTTCCTTTGGTGGATTTTTTTAAGATTATATGAGATCGCAGAATTGTAGATGGGCATACCATGGTGGATTGTAGTTCCAAATGATGGAACTGAGACCTAGCATCCATATGTATAGAAGGTTAGTATTTATTCCATCTTATATGTCTAGCCTAGGAAAAATAGTTCTGTTTTTTTTCTCTAACTGAAATAGTTTGTTTTCGTAGGCAATTGCTCTTACACATGTTTCTATCTCATGCCATTAGACAGACCATTCTTTTCAACCATCCCGCTTGCAGTATGCCATTGTATATGTCTGGCTTGCTTCAACTGTTGCTGACTCAATTTGATTTCTTCTGTCGTGCAGACCTCAAGAACGGCGGTTGCATCAGCTTCAGTGATCCTAGAGCTTCCTATCATGTCAGAAGGACGTATGTCAGACTCTAGCCCACGTTGCACCCATGGTACTTCTAATGGATCGCATTATCAGTATCTGTGAATTCTGTTACATGCAGCGCAAACATGTAGTCCTTTCTAATGGCAAAATGTTCCTAATTCCTTCTTCCGGATTCAAAGTTGCTACAAGACATTGCTACCTGTATGCCATGGTATGATTCTAGCTATTGAATGTTTTATCCTGATGCTTTGACTGTGCAAATATGTAGCTGCCATTGAATGTACGAAATAAAAAAAATGTCTAAATTAGATGGCGCAGTTTTTCCATTGGCATGTTTCTGCTCATCTGGATGGCTCACATGTGCTAAAAATTGTACATTTTATAGTGTTTCAAAATCAAGCATCTTATATGTGCTTGCTTTAAAAAGCCTTTGGAGGTGGGAAATCGGCAATGTTATCTGTCTAACTTCAGCTAGCTCTAATGAATCACTGTATAATTTATGCCTGTAAAATATCGATGGTAATTATTGTAAGGATTTGCTTTATGTTTATTTGTTTAAAAATTAGATAATTTTACTGAATGATAAATTCCTTGGAGCAGGTCTATGAATTCTTTTATCATAACAGAATTTTTGTGATTAAAAGATTTGGGCTATGGATATGAGCGCTCAGATTCTCTTCCTCAATCATGTGATTCTAAAATGTAAGTTTACACTACTGTTGTTTATTCTTCTTGCTATTATCACTTCTGATAAAATATGCGTCGAGCATCTTTGGGTGATGTGCTGGGATGTTCCCTATATGGCGATTTCTTTTATGTTTGTGCTTACCGGACACTAGAGTGATGACTTCGATCAAAACTTGCATGCCTACAATATAAGCCGTCCTGTGTTTGAATTGCACTGCACTAAATGCTGGGAATCTATTTTTCTTTTTTCTTCTTGGCCCGTGGGAGGGGAGAATGTTAAAGGAAAGTTGTTCACTTGATGAATCTTTTCTACATTATATCTTTTTGAGCTAATGGTTTTGTTAAGCCTCTTCTCCCATAAAAAGGTAAACACACGTCTTGCAGTGGTATTCTTTGTCATAAAAATCGTGTAGCAGAGAGATCAGTAGTGTTGCTGATCTGTTTGTGCTCTAAAAGTTAATTGTAATGTTGAAGGCTTACAATACTGAGTTACTAAATGGAAGCCATGACGCATCGAGCACACACCACTCAGAATAGCAATGACTGCTTCCTTGCCTGGGAGCTGTCAGCTGTGAGCTTCATACTGCAAGTGGAGATCCAACATCCAACAGGTCAGTGGCACATTTGTTATTATCATTACATGGACAAGGTGTTCAGAAAACCTTTGAATGATGTTATTGATCATGGCAAAAAGCAATTGTTCAAAGAAAATGAACTTGCCCAAAGTTTCAAACCTATAGTACAGTCAAATACTATGAAATAATGTGCTTTAGGTGACCTTTATATTCATGGTGCTAGCATAATTTGCATATAAAATTAACACTAAATTATATTCATGCTTGACAGTCTTTTTGGTTAGTGATATCATGATTTTATTATGATAAAAAATACCATATATTCCTGATGGCTTTACACTCTTTTGCAAACCTCTGTTTTATCAGTTTTGTGTATGAAACCTGGAGTAGAACTACTCTACATTATGTCCAGAAAGCTACCAGATCCTGTCATACTTCAGATAACTTCATCTACAATCTGTCATTTTCCTCTACAACATGACTCTTTTGACTTCTATATATTTTTAGTGGGGACTAACTATTTACTTGGTTATAATACAATACTAGCTGGAGCACCAAATCTGGAAGAGGTCAGTTCACATTTTTTTTACGATCCCTTGTGAATATTGAAACCACCTCTTCACAATTTTGAAACATGTGAATCTTCAAAGCTTGAGACCACCTCTTTTTTGTTGCATAAAAGCTAAGGTAATTTCCAATGTTCAAATGGAACTACACTCCATTTGTTCTGACAAACCCCAATCTGTATAATGTTTATTCATTTGATATATGTTCTCTATTTTTATTTCAAGTTACAGGTGAAAGGGAAAGTTAGGAAATTTGGCTTGCGAAAGTGAATCGGTGCTTATGCCACGATGTATGAGCCTTAGCGGGTTCGGCCAGAACAGTTTTTTATTTTTAAATCATGTGTCATGTGTCCATGTATTTTTAAAATAATCAATACATAGTTGGGCAAATTTGGATTTTTTTTTTTTTGCAAAGAACGTTATATGGTCCCTTTATGAATCCAGTCAGTATTTGCATATGTATACTTTTCTAAGTTCCTTTGTATCCCATGTGTATTCGCTTCATCGTCATAGCTAAACATTATATATAATACGGAAAGATCTAAATGAATCACCAAAACAATACATATACCACATTGAAAGGGAAATACCACGTCAACATACTCCGGAAAGGCAAGCCACGCTATCCTCACGCATCCACGATGCTCGAATACCAGTCACAACTCACAAAGATCAAAGTGATGTAACCTTAGCAAGAGCGGTATCACAAGTTCACCGCAAGAAAAACACAGAGATGTACACATCACCTGCGTGCGCAGCGAAGCGCGCAACCCGGCCTAGTTGCATTAATGAGGGGATGGTATGGTGTGTTAATTTTCAACCAGGTTGCACAAGCACAAGCTACTGCAGTTACGGGCCCAGCAAGAAAATAGAAGCCACTCTATATACAACATGACAGTTGCATAGTATAGAATTGAAGGGATCAAGACGTCAGGTTTGGATTTTCCATTGTTGAAGTTTTCACCTATCCGAGCTATAAAATCGGCAACGATGTCCTAGTGTCTTGCTATTGGTTCTCTTATGCGTTAGTTCAGAATTGAATGTTACATCGTATGGATTGACTTGCTGATAACACGCCAGGCAACTTGCCGTGGTAACGTTTGACATGCCGGAGAAACATGTTGTTTATGGTTTGACAAAATGATCCTGAGGTGTATAAGTCCATACCCTCTCCAGAGTCATGAATCAGGATGTGACATGGGAACACAATCCAGAACGTGACCTAGGAATTAGGTTCAAACCAAAAGCTCGTTGAGCTGCCTTAATGGCTCGTTTTAATAAAGTATTCTATTTGTACTCTTTTAAATTTAAAATCAAAATTATTTTTACTAATTTTAAATGAAAGCCAATAGGGGTTCGGGAGATTAGTCGTCTCAGCATTTCCTGAAATGGAGAATCTAAACAAAAACACAGACATTAGCATAGCAGGTGATTTTGAGCTCCATTTAATACCTCGTATCCCTAAACAAAGGGTGAAGGGTTGTTCTTCTTCGCGAAAAAAATTAAAATCAAAAGTAGCTAATTTTGCAGCGGTTAAACCAATAGGGTTCGGCTCACTGAATAATATCAGCAATTAATTGACAAAAAAAAAGAAAAGAGTAGCACAACAGAGAACAGCACTGTGAACTGTTCTATCTTCAGAGAGTTTTACGCCGTGTTTATCCCAAATTTTTTGAAAAGTAATTCTTCTTCGCATCGAATCTTGCGGATAAATTTACCTCAAATATGACCCAAAAAAACTCTTGCAGCAGTTAAACTAACAAGACAAACATTTACTGAATAATATGTAAATGAATTGACAAAAATTACCAAATATAAGAGAGTACGCTACAAAGTAACAGCAAATTCAAACTTCCTCAACTAAACAGAGTTGCTTATTTGGGTGGCAGCTACTCCAGGTCAGTTCCTCCTCACACTTCTCAAGAAGGAGGAGGTCTGGGTGATCTCCGCAGCGGCTTGTCGGTGAAGCGTATGAGGTTGTAGGCCCACGCACCGGCCACCGTCCCGCATATGGGCCCGGCGAAGTACACCCAGATGCCGGCGTAGCGGCCGACGACGATCGCCGGGCCCAGGGTCCTCGCCGGGTTCATGGACGCTCCTGATACAGGCCTGTGCAGTGCATCACATCACATCACATCAGTTGCGTTTTTCACACACTGTATTAGTTTTGCAGATATATGCATGTATTGCACTGTACTGTACATTGTATTTTTAGTTTTTACCCGGCAAAGAGCACGTTTAGCAGGACGGTAGCTCCGACAGCGAGGCCAGCGAGTTCGCCAATCTGCAATAGAGCATGGATAATGTTACATGTCAGCTCATACGCTGTCCACGTCAGAGTTTTGTCTATGAGGAAGAGAGATTTAGATTTAAGAAATTTGAAAGATGCTGAAAAATGAAGATTTCGTGATTGGTTTCACTGAAATCAAAAACACTCAATTCTCCAACAATCGTGGATTTAGCTCGCTATTAGTAGGTTCAGGGCAGGCTCTCGATCAGACCAATATGGAGGGAGAGAACGAGCAAACAAATGAATCGCTATCGATTCGTTCACTGCGCTAGCAATCGTGGATTTAGCTCGGTGGTTCAGGGCAGGCTCGGACCAACGAGGGCATGCAGCTTTTTCATCCGTTCGGCGCTTGTTTAGATACCTTAAAATTTCAGAGTTTTTCTACTCTCTTTCCATTACACATCAATTTTAGTCGTTTACTAAATGGAGCGAAATAAATATAATTGTAAAAAATAACTAATTGCACAAACATTTAGTTGAAAAATCAACGATAGAATGAATATTAACAAATAAAAACAAAATGTTACGATGTCCACGATTGCAACAATATTTATTAAATAAGGCGACGCCAAATCCGGGTCTTACTACTATTAAACGCGGCCCAATTTGAAATTTTTTACATGCAGCTTTTTCAATGGCCCTAGCTGCCAATCGGAAGCAACCGATGGAGAGAAAAAATAATGTTATTAATTAATTCTAAAGTATGGGTCCACAACTGGTCCAACTGTCGAAGTCGACGGCACCGTTGAGAAACTTTATTATTAGCCTATTAGTCTATTACACATGTGGACCAACGTATTTATTATTCAGAGCATATTATGACCAAACTATTGAAGAGATTCATCATCATCCAATCTACACCTTAAATGGACAATGTTATAGCTAAAGAAGTACTAGCTACTCTATTGAAGATGCTCTAAGCCTATTCATAAATTTGGATTGTCCATTGTTTTTGGTAGTCTGCCAGCTCGGCATGTGCCCGATTTATAATTAGAATTTACTTGTGCAAAACTTTGTTACACACGTTGAAATAACCATTACACGAATAATTGATGAGTGCAGTTTGATTAGTCTTTTTTTTGTGTGTAATCTATTGACCTGGGGTTGCTTGAGTCCAAGATTCAGTACAGATGCTTGCATTGTCGACTATTTAATTTATCCATTTTTGAGGTTGAAGACATGAGCGTTAACATTGATGTTTTTTAGTGATTTCGTCAACTAATATTTTTTAGCCTGGTCTCTTGTAAGCATCTGTGTCAGACACCATGTATACGGTGTTTCTTAAGGAGGTGATTTCAATTATTCTATTCGTTTTCATTCTACCCAGCTCCTTTTATGACCGAGGCATTTTTGTTCCTCTGAAAGCCACACAATTCTATACGTGCACACTCGTGCCTACGTCATGCAACCAACCCAACTAGGATTAATCAGTTTTCCGCACAGCCATGATGAACAAAGTCATCAGATTATTAGTGTAATGTTAAGTACTTCCTTATTCCAAATTATAAGTTGTTTTGTCTTCTTTTTTACACCGATTTTTTTATATATATCTAGACATGTGTTATGTCTAGATATATAGCAAAATATATATCTAGACATATAGCAAAATTGATGTAAAAAAAATCAAAGCGATTTATAATTTAGAACTGATAGATACTATTGTTCCGTTCAAATTGTAAATCAATTTTACTTTTCTAGATATATGGGTTTTACTTATATGTAGGTACGCAATAAAAACTATCTACCTAGAAAAATCAGAATAAATTATAATTTAGAATGGAGTGAGTACTTCCTTGTTTTGAGAGGGGAGTTTTCACTGTCAAGAGCGCCACGTTTGATGTTCTGAATATTAACTTCGTTAATGCTATTTGTGACCATTCAACCAGTGATGAAGCATGTGACAATGGTCAAAAGTTCCTGGGGGAGAACAGATGCTAATTAACTTACGGCTGTGTGTTGTCCTATAAGTAGTGGTTCAAGGTTAAGACCGCATAAATTTTAGACCAGTGAGATATTTCCCGATAAGCTTCTATGGATATACTAACAGAACACTTTTTCTTTTGCTTGGGTACGGTGGATTTTCATTAAAAGTGACAGGCAACCATAATCCAACTAGAAAGCAACGCTCCCAACAGCGATGGTTAACATAGCCATTTGCTGATTTCAAAATGTCGATCACCTCCTTCATTTGCATATTTGTTTTTTTTAATTTTCGATCATTACTCAATCTATACTATCACGAACCCTTCAATATATTTCGCAAAATGAAGGAAAAAAAAGCATCTCTGATTCAAAACTTCAAACTCCTCGGCTGGCTAGTGCAAGTTTTAACGAAAAATTGTTGCTTGCCCTCTTGAATCTTGACGAGGAAGCCTTGATATCATTTTAAAATTTTGGATGAGGTCGATTGATGGTGGACAGCTGAAGCTGAACAAGACCCGTGACGGATCGACCGAGCATAATGGTCAAAGTTTGAGGTTTGGCGCTTACGGCTCTGTTGTCCGTGGCGACGCCGGAGACGACGAACATGAGGTTGAAGGAGATGATGAACTCGATCACCAGCGACTGCACGTCGGAGCCTGCCGGCACGGTGCCGAAGAAGTGCTCCCGCGCGTTCCCGAACAGCAGCCGCAGCGTCAGGCTGGCCGCCGTCGCCCCCATGACCTGCGCCGCCGCGTACGCGGGGACCTGCTTCAGGGAACCGGCCGCAGGTAGCGAACGCGACGGAGACGGCCGGGTTCAGGTGCGCGCCGGAGATGTGGCCCACGGAGTACACCATCACCATGACGGCGAGCCCCCACACGATGCAGATGCCCGGAAACGTCACCGTGCCGCCCGTCCGCAGGTTCACCGCCACCGCCGCGCACCCCGCGAAGATGAGGAAGTAGGTCCCGAAGATCTCCGCCAGGATCTGCATGTATGCAAGCAGAAGCCAAACGCGATATCACCGAGCATGCATCAGAATCACACGTCGCGTTCACATGGGTTGCTTCTCCTCGTTGCCGACTGCTGATTCTTTTGTTTGGATGTCGATCGGATGACGACGGGATAAGAAAACAAGTGATGGCACCAAGGTGGTGACCAAGATGTTGTGAAGGGAGTAGCAACAACGCACAAGAATTGTTTGGACTTAATTTTTTTCCCCTTAGCCGCCGTGTACTTATTACAGTATTGTTCTGAATTTGGCCATTTCTGGGGCACAACTCAGATCAGAGGACATGAGCAGTTGTCATCTTGTTCTTTCCTCTGTCTGTTGCTCCGTAACAGTGTTTGAACACTACGTATGGATCATTCCTCCCGGCCCACCACACCCTCCCCAAGGATACATAATTGTTTTGCTAAACATGAATGCAAGAAGAAGCACACCTTTTGCTGAATTGCAAGGAAGTGAAGCAGCCATCAAGTGATTGAAAGCAAGAGAGGCATACCTTCTGCACGAACGGCACGGAAAACATGGGGCGGCGACCGGCGGCTCCGTCCTGCTCCGAGCTCTCACACCTTGCTTCGTCTCCTCCTCTGCCTTCCTCCAAAGCCAGGGCGCCCTCGTGCACGCCGTTTGCAAGCTCTGCTCCTGCCATCTCTGCCTGTAGCAGCAGCAGCAGCAGCTAACCGCTCCGTGTTGCTAGGAGGAGGAAGAAGAAGATGACGATGAGGGAACAGCTTGGTCTAAAGCACTATTTATGGGGTCCAGCAGCAGCAGCTAACCTCTCCGTGTTGCTAGGAGGAGGAAGAAGAAGATGACGATGAGGGAGCAGCTTGGTCTAAGGCACTATTTATGGGGTCCAGCAGCAGCAGCAGCAGCGAGATGCACCGTGTGCATGTGTCGTAAAAAGATTTGTTTATCCTAATTACCTTCGTCGACTGATCATGGAGACTAGTCCACTTGTATGCGTGTGTGTCCGGGAATTCTTCACAACGCATATAAAAGAGTTTTAAATAATGGGCAATATGTGAACGCAAACTCCGTCATTTGGGAGTTGTTGATGAGTAGCTCTCGCGTGATCAACATGCATGTAGCGGCTGACCCAGAGCTCGAGTTCGCCATGTGATGATATCGTCTTTAGTATCTCTGAAATTTCATTGACTTTTGATATCACTATCTTGTAAAATCGTTGAGATTTTGTTGTCCCTTAAATACAAAAAAGTTTGTAAGTACAGAAAGAATGCATTTGTTAGAAACAAAGAAGTTATTCATGGATTCACAGCCTCGGTGTTAAAATCTATACATGGGCTAGTTCCCGTAAGCCCATTGATAAAAAAGGAAAATTGGTTCGGTAGCATTGAAAATTGAAAGATCACAAGAATCGGAGCTCGAGGGCGCAGAGCTAAGGTCTTGTGATCTTTTAATGCTATAGAACCAATTTTCCAAAAAAAGAATTATACATGGTCTGGAAAAAAAAAATTCAGCGTGCGATTCAAAGAGGTGGCAAGTTAAGGTTATCCTCTGGCTTACAGTTGCGAATGTGTTCAGGGTTAATATTAGCAAGATAGAAAGAACTCTCTCGAATGCTGATCAGAGAGAAGTTCATGGAAGCTAATACTTTCTTCATGGGATTCATTCTTAGCATTCTTGTCGATCATCTCTGTGATGTGTACATGCACATAACATATGCAAAATATTTGTGATCCAAAGCATTTGAGGTCTTGATGATCTTCTAGCGAGCTTGGTGTGTACTGGTGACAACTTGGTGTGTGGGGATGAAGAAACCTCTTCCTTGGTCAAGAAGCTCCACGGTGAATGGCGCCGAAGTGACCTGGAGTGTAACACCCTAGGTGTTAGGCTTGCATAATTTGACTTGCATTGCATGAGCATAAGCATCAAGCATTCATATATAAACTTTTGCATATGAAACATATGATTGAAACATATGAAACATGCCTTGTCATTTCATGTTTCCTTTGTGTGTGCTTATGATCATGAGTGAATAAGTGTAAATGGTTGATGTTGGTCACTGAAGCACCTTAGCTTCACTTAGGATGACTAATGGAACATTGTTCATGTAGACCCTTTTGTCTAATTAAGCTCCTAAGTGATGATATGCATGTTGACCTAGGAAGTAAAATATGTAACCAATGTATGAAATGCTTGTGTGACCTTATGAATAAATTTCCAGCTGGTTGAAATCGATTCAAATCGTCGTCTGTCCCGGATAGTGAGAAACTTGGCTAGCTCCAACGTCGTAGTAATTGTATTATGGAATGTGATGGTTCGGATAAACATGGAATCACTACACCGGCTATGGTTACTATTGTATGCTCTTAAATGAAATACCACATGTTTGGCACATGATAGTTGTTAATCTAGAGATGAATAGCTATAATTAACTTGATGACCAAAGTATAATTGTATAATTGAGTTAATCGCTTTTATGCAAAATATTATCAAGCTACCTCCACTTATAAAGCCTTGCATAATCTTTGGAGTTAATTTATTTCTGGTTTTGATGGGTAAATCTAGCTGAGTACCTTCTCGTACTGAGGGTTTTATTCCCATTGTTGCATATGGTACCGTCTATCACGGCTATTGCAAGCATTGCTTCTATCCCACCGTGGATGAGGAGTGAGGCTTGGACAGGCATCTCTAATAATCCTTCTATATGCTTTTGTGGATGGTGATCATGTGTTGGCACTGTATTGGAACTATGTTGGCAAATGCTACTTTTGAACTTTAATTTGCTTCCGCTACTATCTATCGAACTTGGTTTGTAATAACTCTATTTCGTACTCTGATGAATGATCTGTATCTGTGAACTTTATGTAACATGCGACATGTATGTTGAATCATGTACGATCTTGGTTGTATGTGGATCGTTTATCAAGACTCGTCGTGGTACTCGACGGACAACCGGGTTTATATGGGCTCAAGTATGACAGTGCGACCGCTTGCGGGCTGCCATTGTACTTATGCTCTTATAAATTGGTCGGTTCTGCGACATGGAGGGTTGGGAGGGACGATGAGTCTCCGTGGCTTGTGACACTAGCATTGGTTGTACGAGCCTTTTTGGCAAGGTCAACACTATAACTAGGGGAAGACTTGATTGAGAGTGGAACTTGGTGGAGCTCTGATATGGACTAAATATTGCGGTCAGGCAACTGATACAATCCTATACATTTTTGTCTCATGACCTATTCTTTTCTTACCACGTTTAAGATTCTGTAGTTGTGCTTGATTTGTTTTGCCTTTGCCTTTGCCTTTCCTAGTGTTAGGTTAGTTAATAGGACTCGCTCTAAGTTGTAAAACTCTTTGTGGGTTTTGGTAGCTAGAACAGAATAAAAAAAATTCAAGGTACAAATCATACTATACTAGTTCATAATTTTCCAATGAAGTTTAAGTAGAACACTAGCCTTAAATTTTGAGACCCAATTTACCCACTCCCCGTCTTGGGTCTTTTCCCAAATTTGGAAATGCTCTAACTCGAGCGTCTGACGTTCGAACGCTCCACCCACTCTCTGCGCCACCGCCACCTGTGCCGCCCCCACCTGGCCGTCTGTGCGCCGCCGCCCAGTCCACGTTGCTAGTGAGCTCCGCACCACCGGCGAGCACACCGGTGACCTCCACGTGCCGACGAGTCTCCATTCGTCGAAGTAGCAAGGAGATGTTTGCGCAGAAAGAACATGTTGTAAACATATGTTTCAAGTATTTCAGGTGTTTCAGTGGTATGTTGCAAGTGTTTTATATCATGTTGCAAAAGTAGATCGAGATGTTGCACATATTGCAATGGCTATATATGTATGTTTCAAGTGTATGTTCCAAATGTTTCATCTGTATCAGACATATGCTGCAAGTGTTTTTATCTGAATGTTGCAAAAGTAGATCTGGATGTTGCATATACATGCATGTTGCAAGCGTATCTTTCAAGTGTTTCAGGTGTTTCATACATCTATTGCAAATGTTTCATTTGGATGTTGTATATGTTTTCAATGGCTTTCAAGTGTTTTTAGGTGTTTTGCAAGTGCTTCAGACGTATGTTGCAAGTGTTTCAGCTGTTTTTGGATGTATGTTGCAAGTGTTTCACCTGGGTGTTGCAAAAGTAGATCTGGTGTTGCACATATTGCAATGGGACCCACCTGTGTCGTAGCACCTACTGTAGATGCTAGGTGACGTCCGATGGCGTGGGTCCGCTGCTGGGGCATCGCCAAGCGAGCGTAGAGAAACCAAGCACAGGCATGGGGCACGCGAAAAAATAGGCGGCACATATTCCTTATCTAGTGAAGTTCAAGTAAAACACTAGCCTTAGATTTTTAGAGACCCAATTTACCCGCTCCCCCCTCTTATGTCTTTTCTCAAATTTGGACTCGAGGTTGCTTTCATTTATGTTAAAACAACATATTTTGCTTACTTGCCAAGTTTGTTTAGTTAGATTGTCTTTTGTTAATATAACCTATTTTCGTAAATATAAAAAAATGTTGAAGTTTGAAATGGGCTTTTATTTTCCACCGGTTTTTGTTGACATTAGGAATATCAATATGGATTAGTGCTACTATTGTGATTTTATTTTGAATGTCCGTTTCATGAAATTTCAGTGAAACACATCATTCTCATTGGCTAATTTATGAATAGGAATGCGTGAAAATAACCACGTCATATATAGTAAACCTTTGTTGTTTTTTAAAGAATCGAGCACTTAATGCCGCTATTTGACCTTGAAAATACCTTAAATACGATGTTTTCTTTTGACGATTTGTGTGTGTGTGTGTGTGATTACACGATACAACATAAATACTCACAATGTACGCATGTAAATCCTATTCCTATGAGTATCTTTTATGAGCATCTTTAAAGACTAGGCTAACGTTAACCATGAGGTGCATGATCCTCCCTATCGACATTTAATGTAATACCCTAAATTTGCAATCTTTTAAAATAGTAAATTTGATTTATTTATGTTATATTGTGTCAAATATAGGAAATTAATAATTTTTGGGAAATTAAAATCAAATATAAGGAATAGAAACATGTTGATGCATTCATGCTGATGTGCATTTGCTTTTGTAATGATTAGCTTTGACTAAAATTTGAATTGAATTCAAATTTACCTTGAAAATGAGATTGGAAAATTTTATTTATAAAATAAAAGGAAATTTCCTTCCTTTCCCTCCTCTTCCTCACTTTCGGCCCTTATGGCCTTTCTTTCCATGCCCGCTTCGCTCTTTTCCTCTCTCCTTCTTGGGCCAACCCAGCAATACAAGGCCCGGCCGCTTCGGCCCGGCAAGTTGCCGCAAAACCCAGTCACTGCCAAGGCTTATAATCGCCCGCCACACTGACAGCCAGCAGCCCCAGCCCAGCGTGTCGGCGCCATCCCTTCTCCACAGCGGCTCGGCAACACTGCTTTGATGGCTTGAGCAACCGCCGCCACCACGCCTCTGGCGTCGTGGGAGCATTCCCCGCTCCTCGGCCTCGATAAAAGAAGCCGAGCCCCCAGCTCCCCTGCTGCCTCTCCCGCTCTGTTTTACGCCTCGCGCTCACGCCTCGGAGGCCGCAAATCGTCGCACGGAAGAGCTCCGCCCGCCACCACCGTCCTCACCTCCATGCAAACGCCGTCCCCGAGTCGCGTTAAATCTCGTTTGAAGTCACAAGAGCTTCGCCAGCTCCCCTCCTTCCTCTGTGCTTTCAATTTGGTATTTCGTGGCCGTTTGGGGCCCTATCGTGAGCGTCCACGAGCTTTGGCTGCCGACCATGGCGCCCGTCGCCTCGGCTTCCTCCTCCGCCGTCGTGATGGCTCAGGCGAAGTCCCTCCTCCCGGCTTTCTCCCGGTGCCTCCGGATTTCAACCGTGGCCCTAGCCCCTCGAACTGCTGCTGGCCCGGCGAAGTCCTTGCCATCCATCATGGGCTGCGCCATGCCGTGGTCACATTGCCTTGGCCACCACGCCCTTTCTCTCCCTCCCATCTGCTCCGCCCGTCCGATCTTGATCTAACGCCACCGTAGAGGTCGATACCCCTTCGCGGGTGGTTTTTGCTAAAGAGCCCTCCCGTTTTCGCGTAATAGAACCCGCAATCCAAAGCGCATTCCCCTATTACGCATTCTTGTTTTGAAAGCGTAAAGTTCATCGGCTTAAGTCAAAAGTACGCTTTCAAAGATTCTAAATGCCATTTGAACTGCTTTCGCTTACAAAATTGTCGTTTTAGCTCGAATTGATCCATTCAAATCGCGTTAGCTTCGTAATTTCATAAGCTACATGTTAGAACTACTGTTAGTCAAGTTTGGAGCTTTTAATTTCATGATTAGATTTAATTAAATATATGGCTATAGGAAAACCCGTTTAAATCATAACTTTAGCATTTTAGCTCCGTTTTTAAGTGAACTTCGCGTTGACGTGATCGTGGCGAGACGTAGAATATGTTTACAAATATTTTATCTTGTTTTCAATACTGTTGGTGTACTGTTCTAATGATAGGAATGTTTGTTTTGCATGAATGCTTTTGGAATGTTGTATGTTGCCGTGTTGGTCGCGTTCAGACGGTGAGGAAAACGTTGGAGACCAAGAACTCTTCGACAACCAAGCAGGACCAAAGACGAGTTTGTGAACCAAGGCAAGTATAACATGGGCCTTCCTTGATGTCCTATTTCACTTTAATCGATTACTCATTTGCATGTGTCTAATTTTGATACCCGTAAGGACATTCTAGTGATTGTTTATCCTGTTCCTTGTCTCCTATGGGTTAAATGCATGTGGGTAGATTGCTAGTGCTCTAACTGAACTTGACATACATGTTGATGAATGATACTATGGAACAAAGTGAGTAACATGATTTATAACAATCTGTTCCATAGGGCAAAAGTGCAAATGACCTTTGTTCATGTTGCTCTCGGCCCTTCATAAGGACTTATCTGTCGGCAAAAAAGCTGGACCGATAGTGCAAACCGTGAGGGTCATATGGCTCGACTTTAGCTTAGTAATAGGACCTTTTCTAGCTTGTTAGAGGTTACCTTTATGGTGCAAATGGGGCTTGCCACGTTGGGTATAGGACTGCCTCTGTTCCTATGTGTATAGCCGCGATGGATATGTGCCATAGGAAAGGGGGTTCCTACATCTGCTCGCCAAGGAAACCTAGCGCCCCTAACTTGTTAGAGAAACCTATGAAATGGCTTCATAGTGTACCACCCGCTCACCTTGGCAAAGACATGGGAGTAATTAACTTGGGCATATGGGAATCACGACTCATGGTGAATGTGCACCACCTCTGCAGAGGGTAACAAATCTGTTATAATACCGTGCTCACGTCACGAGCGGCCCGAAAACTCACGAATAGATGGTTACTTATAATGTTGTTTATACGAGATGATTATGATGATGTCACATGACTCAATTGGATCGGATATATGATCACGTGGGTTTAAATGGGAGCTTAAGCATAACTTAATAATAGATGAGGATAAAATCTTGAATCTACTAAAAGTGCTAACTGCAGTAAACCAGTGTCATCCTTTTTGAGCCTCATGAACCCCATGTTATCTTGTTGAGTACGGGACGTACTTACGCTTGTTTAATTTTCAATATTTGGATAAAAATCCCGATGGGTAACAGTGATGACAACGGATATAAGGAGTTTCACGAGGATTATTAGGCTTGTGGTCAACCAGTCGACCGTCCCTGTGATGGAGTTCCACGAGAGAGTTATCTTTTTATCTTCCGCTGTGTTATGTAAGTCAATGTGATGCTATTATTCGTTATGTAAGATACACCGTGATGATACTTTTTATAATTTGTCAACTTATGTGTGTGATGATCCTCAGGCACACATGAGTTTAGTGCATTCAATTTTATCCTTAAAATTGGGTGTGACAAAATGGTATCGAGTAAAGGTGTTGACTGCTTGACGCAGTTTCAGTTAGAAACTGGTCGTTTTAAGGTTTAGATGTTGCTACAAAACCCCTTGCTCTATGAACCTTGATATTTTCTTCAATACTATATCTTTACCTTTGCTATTCATCTCTACCTTGGTACTTTAAAGTCTTTGTTCTCATCTTCACTCTTTGATCGGATATGCTTTTAGAACTTCTCCTTACCACCTTCTTGCGTAATCCTAAGATGAGTCTTCGATTGTTACCCCTAGCACAATAAAATGATAGTATCGCAAGTTGAGTCAATAATTGAATTGTGTATCTTTATTGATTGTTGAATTGTCATTATGCTTATGATTGTTTTGAATCTTTGTAATGATTGCAATGATCTTGTTGGGTGTTCCCACAATTTCATTTAGTTATAAGCCTAAAGGCATAAGGATTAATGAAATAAATAGTCGGGTTTTGGTTTTCTTCTGCTTTTCCATATCCTGTCTTTTCGGAGCAGTCTGCACTCTTCGGCTTATATCTCTATTCTTGGACAACCAAAAATGATGAGAAAATTCTGGACAATAGTAGGCTCCAATATCTTTCTCTGAGCGCAAGAATCAGTGTGATAGCTATTTTGATTATGGAGATACGAAAATCACAAGACGATGCATCTGTGTTGTTTGGAATCTGGAGTAGTTTCATTGTTTACTGTTTTCTCAACCAAGTTAACTGCAGAATTTGAAAAAGTGTTATATAAGGAGGTTGTGGAAGGTTTCTTGCCCTTAAACAAGAGTATCGTTGGGATGTCGAAACATCTTGATACAAGTTAGCTCATCTAAAAGGAGATGCAAGCTATACTTTGGTGTCCCCTGTTTATCTTTTCTTAAGGGGGTAGCCAAGTTGAAGAATCAGAAGATGAAGTAGCGTGACGTTCTAGTTTACAGAGAGGAAGCGTGAGTTGAACTACCTAACAAGTATCTGAAGTTACTCATTGCGGAGCATGAAAGTACTATCTTCTTGGAAGTACAAGTGACATCTATGAGAATGACAAGAATCTACAGACATCTTCACCAAGTTGGACTTGAGCTTGTGAAATCCTAGTTGGAATGAAAATAGATTATGACTTGGACAAGTGCTATTACTTTAAGGAGCAAAGTCATGGCGATGCCCTTAGCAACGGAGAATTATGCTAAGAAGGTTGGGTGACACCAAGGATTAAGAGTTATATCCCCATTCGAGCAACTTAGCCGAAACATTAATGTTTTGAAGATGGGTAGAATAATTTTCTTGACCAAAGAAAAGATTCGCCAGACTTCGGCCGGAAGGTGGATATTTTGAAGAGAATTGGTATTATAGGAAAGGTGGCTTAGTGATTGGAGTTACCTAAGGGTTGTTCAAGGTACCCTATGAGAATCTTGAAATCGATTGGGCAAGTTACTTGGAGTAAGATCAATAGGTATGCAAAGTAAAGTGGGATCCCTATCAAGACGATGGAACTACACGAGGAAGTAAAGAAGAATCCAAAGGCGGAGAATCAGATCTCTTTTGTCAACGTCTTCCAATCTCGAGGACGAGATTCATCTTAAGGGGTAGAATTGTAACACCCTAAATTTGCAATCTTTAAAATAGTAAATTTGATTTATTTATGTTATATTGTGTGCATTCAAATATAGGAAATTAATAATTCTTGGGAAATTAAAATCAAATATAAGGAATAGAAACATGTTGATGCATTCATGCCATTTGCATTTGCTTTTGTAATGATTAGCTTTGACTAAAATTTGAATTGAATTCAAATTTACCTTGAAAATGAGATTGGAAAATTTTATTTATAAAATAAAAGGAAATTTCCTTCCTTTCCCTCCTCTTCCTCACTTTTCGCCCTTTCTTTCCCTGCTGGCCCTTCGCTCTTTCCCTCTCTCCTTCTTATTAACTGTACCTCGGCCTTCGTGCCAAGCGGCCAAGAAGTTGGCGCACCCAGTACTACCGGCCAGCTGCAAGGCTTTAATCGCCCAGCACAGCAGCAGCTGGCTGCAGATCCAGCCAGCATGTCAAGCCTATCCCTTCCTCCATGGCTCGGCAGACTGGGCTCGTCGAAGCGCTTGAGCAACCACCACCCACGCTCCTGGCGTCGTGGGAGCATTCCCCGCTCCTCGGCCTCGATAAAAGCAGCCGAGCCCCCACGCCCCTCACTGCCTCTCCCG
Source organism: Miscanthus lutarioriparius (assembly GCA_904845875.1). NCBI lineage: Eukaryota > Viridiplantae > Streptophyta > Magnoliopsida > Poales > Poaceae > Miscanthus > Miscanthus lutarioriparius. Next base: position 53,610,958 of record CAJGYO010000017.1, on the reverse strand, counting down.
CTCCGTTTTCACCCTCGCTCACGCCTCGGAGGTCAGAAACTCGTCGACGGAAGAGCTCCGCGTGCCACCGCCCTCACCTCACCTCCCATGCCGCCCCGAAGTCGCGTTGTCTCCGTTTAAGTCGCGGTGAGCTTCGCAGTTCTCCCCTCCTTCCTCTGGCTTTCAATTTGGTATTTCGTGGCCGCTTGGGGCCCTATTCGCGAGCGTCCGCGAGCTTTGGCCGCCGACCATGGCGCTTGTCGCCTCGGCTTCCTCCTCGGCCATTGTCGTGATGGCCTAGGCGAGTTCCCTCCTCCTCCCGGCTTTCTCCGGTGCCTCCGGATTTCCGAACCGTGGCCCCTAGCCTCGAACTGCGCGCTCATGCGAGTCCTTTGCCGCTGGCCATGGCTGCGGCCAATGGTACATCAGGCTGTCTTGACCCGCCCTTTCTCTCTCCTCCCATCTATTCCGGACCGTCCAGATCTTGATCTAACGGCCATCAGAGGTCCGATACCCCTTCGCGGGTGGTTTTGCTAAAGAGCCCTCCTGTTTTCGCGTAATAGAACCCGCAGTCCAAAGCGCATTCCCCCTATTACGCATTCTTGTTTTGAAAGCGTAAAGTTCATCGGCTTAAGTCAAAAGTACGCTTTCAATGTTCTGAAATGCCATTTGAACTGCTTTCGCCTTAAAAATTGTCGTTTTAGCTCAATTGATCCATTCAAACCGCGTTAGCTTTGTAATTTCATAAGCTACATGTTAGAACTACTGTTAGTCAAGTTTGGAGCTTTTTAATTTCATGATTAGATTTAATTAAATATATGGCTATAGGAAAACCGTTTAAATCATAACTTTCGCATTTTAGCTCCGTTTTTAAGTGAACTTGGCGTTGACGTGATCGTAGCGGCGAGACGTAGGAATATGTTTACAAATATTTTATCTTGTTTTCAATACTGTTGGTGTACTGTTCTAATGATAGGAATGTTTGTTTTGCATGAATGCTTTTGGAATGTTGTATGTTCTTGCCGTGTTGGTCGCGTTAGATTTCGGTGAGGAAAACGTTGGAGACCAAGAACTCTTCGACCACCAAGCAGGACCAACGCACGAAGTTTGTGAACCAAGGCAAGTATAACATGGGCCTTCCTTGATGTCCTATTTCACTTTAATCAGTTACTCATTTGCATGTGTCTAATTTTGATACCCGTAAGGACATTCTAGTGATTGTTTATCCTGTTCCTTGTCTCCTATGGGTTAAATGCATGTGGGTAGATTGCTAGTGCTCTAACTGAACTTGACATACATGTTGATGAATGATACTATGGAACAAAGTGAGTAACATGATTTATAACAACTGCCCATAAGGCAAAAGTGCAAATGACCTTTGTTCATGTTGCTCTCGGCCCTCCATAAGGACTTATCTGCGGCAAAAATCGGGACTGGCAATGGCAACCGTGAGGGTCATATGGCTCTGACTTTAGCTCAGTAATAGGACCTTTTCTAGCTTGTTAGAGGTTACCTTTATGGCGCAAATGGGGCTTGCCACGTTGGGTATAGGACTGCCTCTGTTCCTATGTGTATAGCCGCTTGATGGATATGTGCCATAGGAAAGGGGTTCCTACATCCGCTGCCAAGGAAACCTAGCGGCCCTAACTTGTTAGAGAAACCTATGAAATGGCTTCATAGTGTACCTGCCTGGCCACCTTGGCGGAAGTGACATGGGAGTAATTAACCCAGCATATAGGAATCACGACTCATGGTGAATGTGCACCACCTCTGCGCAGAGGGTAACAAATCATATTATAATGGCCGTGCTCACGGTCACGCAGCGGCAGAAAAACTCACGTAATAGATGACTACTTATAATGTTGTTTATACGAGATGATTATGATGATGTCACATGACTCAATTGGATCGGATATATGATCACGTGGGTTTAAAAGGGAGCTTAAGCATAACTTAATAATAGATGAGGATAAAATCTTGAATCTACTAAAAGTGCTAAGCTGCAGAAACCGGTGTCATCCTTTTGAGCCTCATGAACCCCATGTTATCTTGTTGAGTACGGGACGACGTGCTTACGCTTTTGTTTAATTTTCAATATTTGGATAAAAATCCGGATGGGTAACGGATGACAACGGATATAAGGAGTTTTCTCGAGGATTATTAGGCTTGTGGTCAACCAAATGACCGTCCCTGTGATGGAGTTCCACGAGAGAGTTATCTTTTTATCTTCCGCTGTGTTATGTAAGTCAATGTGATGCTATTATTCGTTATGTAAGATACACCGTGATGATACTTTTTATAATTTGTCAACTTATGTGTGTGACTGATCTCTGGACACACATGAGTTTAGTGCATTCAATTTTATCCTTAAAATTGGATGTGACAACGACTGTTTCGATAAGGTCATCTCCCAACAAATTGACCTCTGAAAGTAGAGTAGTTAGGACAAATTGACGATGTTCCGTGTACGCTTTACCAGAATTGTCACGGCAATCAGGCCGGTGCTCGTAGCTTCACGGGGAAGTGAAAAAGACCCATCGTTTTGTCCTTTTGGTTTTGTGTTGACGTGGTAGTATTATCTGATGGAAGTCTTTGACAATTTTTCAGAGTGGACCCAGCTTGTGCTGAAGCACATCTCTGTTATTTATATAGTTATTAATTTATTATTATATTCTATTCGTTTTAAATTATAAACCGTTTTGACTTTTTTATATATAAAATTTGCTACGAATAAATTTGCTAGGTATCTAGACTTATAATTTCGAATGGAGGAGTGTTACATATATCTTATTCTCTGTGTACAATCGGACCATTACTTGATCCCAACAATAATGAACGAAGAAAGGGCCGGTTTGGAGTGCACGGAATGCTACCAAAGTGTCCAATATATGCCCTGTTCGCTTGGCTAATAAGCAATGACTAAAAAATACTGTTGGCTGATTTATTATGAGAGAAAAATTAATGTTCGTTTGTCCAAAAGATACGCATTTCTATAAGCCATAGCGAACATGCCGATAGTTTAGCCCAGTATTGCCATTAGTTCCTTTTAGATGATTCATCTTCTTCTTGCTTTCTTTTCTGGAGCATTTCAGATGATGAAAGGGTCTCTTTTAGATTAATCAACCTTTCAAATAATCTTTTGTCCAAAACATTTCAGATAATTTTTTTTATTTTGACTCAGACTTTCATCATTCTAAAATAATTTTGGGTTATAGTATGTGTCTAAATCCAACAGAGAAAAGGAGAGAAAAAAAATGCTCTGCCTGGTTTATTGGGATATTTGTTTCTTTCTATAAAAGTCTGAGATGTGCCACAAGAAAGTCCATGTAGTCTGCTCAGCTTGACGATGTAGAAAAGTTGCATCATATAGTCATCAATTTATAGGAGTTACATCAGGCTAGCATCCACGTGTATTACCACCACTGGGCACGATATAGACTCCTACTAAAGCCCGCGTCACATGTCTCATGTCTTGGCCTCGACCGATTATATAGATCGGATCCATGGTATGGACTGCATCGATCTTGGGCCAATTTCAAACCCATTCTTGGTGAGCACTGGAAGTATCAGGAGGATATCAGCCAACCTAGGGCCTTGGGTACGTCTTAGATGCATTCCCATGGTCAGTTGGTGGCCCATTGAGTAGTACTCCTGCAATTGGTTGGCCATATTGGTGGATAGGATAAGTGAAAGAAACATGTGTTTGATTTAGTGGAGGAATGTCAATTGGAATCTTTTCTTTTATTTTCTGATCCGCGCCTTCTTTTTCAAGGGATTTGAGGAGAATTTGCAAATGGTAGATGGAGTAAGGAATCGGGGTATTTATTTGGGAAGATCATTTTGGTGGATATGATAAGTGATAAGATCATGGTTTTGCTTTGGTGGAGGAATGCTTGACAAAAAGAATATTTGAATTTAATGATAAATTGAGCATAATCGGACATAGGAAAGGCTAGCAATAAAAGGTAAACATGAAGGAAACGGATCGCTTTGAAGTGTCACTACTTCGTAATGTCTCAAAACTAACAAAACTCAACACAACAAAATGTAGGATATTTATGGGTTTCATCGTGTAAATATTTGGCTTTGGTAGGACATGTAAACCATTGAGGAGATGTGAAGCTAAGGGTTTTAAAGTTTAGCGCAAAACAAAAATTCTCTGTAGGATATTTATGGGTTTTAAAGCTTTGGTAATACTTAATCAAGAAGGAAAGAAATATTTCTATCTTGCTGCATTCATCTTTTAACAATTTAGGCAATATATTCCTAATTAAGAATAAACTTATGCAAGCTAGTGTGCAGAGCAAAAGTTGTGCTCAGATAGTCTCCCAAGATTAGTTGGATCAAGTTTTATAAACAATCATTAAATTAGAGTAATATGAATATTTTAATATTAATTCATAAGGGAGGAGTGGAGAGATTTCAAATCAGAAGACACCACATGTGGGTGAATACTTGGAGCAGTAGGGTGGGGTCGGGCAGCCTATGTAAGGTCGATCAATCCACAATCTCCATCCACTTAGACTAGACTATGTTCGCTTGTCTTATGAGCCGTGACTTTTTTCAAATAAGGAACATTATTTTTCTCTCATAATAAATCAACGAATAATACTTTTCAGCTTTGTAGTGTCATTCATCGTGTCACATTTCCTCTCACTCTCTATATGCTTGTCCGATGATGCATTGCATGGGGTCCGTAGATTTCTAAATCTCCAAGAGCCTTTCTAAATCTCACTCTCTAAATCATTATTTAAATCTCACTTTCTATTTTTTTTTTATTCTCCAACAATTTTTCTATATCTTGTGCGCACTCTATAGAGCCATTCTTGTCTTTTATTTTTTACTAGCGAAAAATTCGAAATAGAAGATGTCTATATATGGATAACCACCAAAATCTCTATTCCTGACATTTAGGAAGGATATGGAAAGTCTCATGGAAATGCTCTTTGTGGATAGGTTGGATTAGCCAACTTAAATTGGTCCAGTCGACTTGCTCCTGTCACCAAGTTCTTTTATCCATGTTCTTTGCAGTAGGAGATTCACAGCGATTGCTAGGCAAACAATTCTATCGGTGTAAGCATTACACCAACAAAAGGAGCATTTTAGCTCAAAAGTTCCTCTAATTCATGGAACAATTTTGTTTATACAAAACAAAAGGAAGCAATGGTATGCTGTTTTTTTAACATTTTTGAAATAAAACTTTTGAAACATCTCATATGTGCCATTAGCATAGTGAATTACTCTATTGACTATGGAGACTTCTCGTGTAAGTATGGAGCTTGTGTCTCTTCTAGAATGAAACTTTCATGCTCATTGACAAGACTTTCTTTTTTAGGCTCCTATTTTCCTACTGGCAAGTTAGAGGCACCCCTATTGTTTGGGAATAGTAGATCATCATCAAAATAATATGGAGGGATAAAAAGGAGACATCCCTAAATGATGGTGATTCGGAAAGCTCTTTTGATTTTGGTGGGAACGGGGCTTGCACTTCTAAATGATCCTAGTTAGTCTCTGCCTCTCTGGGTCTCTGGGACTAATCAGTTCAGGGAGAACAAATTTCTGCAACAGTTTGTCATATGGGCAATTAAAATAAAATGTTTGACATTCTACCAGGGTGTAGGGGTACAGAAAAATGGATTAAAACGATTCTGCTTAGCTCATTGGTGGTGCAAGATTAGCACTAGATTACAATATCTGACTTGTCTGCACAATTAGAAAAAAAACAGATGATCAAATAGTTTCAAATAGTTTTGGTATCCGTTTGACAATTGTTTGTCTATTCGACCAAAACGCTTGTTTGCATCTAGAGTTTGTTTATCCTTCCTTTCTGTAATACCTAGAAACCAGCTATCAATTTGCTAACATCATGAGGGAAAGAAACAAAAAGAAATTAGTCGGAAATTGTGCACGAGAGATATGGAGACATATCCCTGTGGCTACCCATTCGGCTTACTTTATATCCGGCTTGTTCGGCTTCTTTTTTTCAGCCGAAATGTTGTTTTTCTCTCACAACATTTCAGCCCGAACAGTGTTTTTTTCAGCCACTTTCAGTCAAGTTTCAGCAAGTTTAACGGGCAGCTTCAAAGCATTCCACAGACTACAATTACATATTTTGATTTCAGCGACATGTTTGGTCCCAATTGAGGAAAATTCCTGAATATTAGAAGCATCTCATATTACCATCTCCTGTAATCCTCGTTCCCAAAAATGTTTGTTCCCATAGTGGACACCGAATGGACCAAATTTTCATAATGCCATAGTTTCAAAGCATCTGCACATACTACAATTGCAATTTGATTTCAGCAGCATAGATAAATTCAGGAAGATTCTGAAACTTGGATGCTCATCACCATCTCATATTCACCTTTAATCGAGTCTCTAAACTGCTTCAGAATGCAGTACAAGTCATTGATTATATATCCGAAACGAAACTGCAGAGCAAGGGCATCGATACTTCGCCCGCGAAACAAACTCTAGCGTGGCTTCAATTATCTTGTAATCGGTGATTTCAACATTCTACTGTAACAATTCAATTTGGTTTCAGCTACATCATAACACTCGCATTGAAATTCAGGAAGATCCTGAAAGGTCAAAGCTTTACACATCTCCTGTTCTGCTGCAATCTCTCACTTTCCAACTAACCAGTAGATAAATCTGTGAAAATGTGCTAACTTTAAACCTGAAACTGCTTCAAGAAGGGATCGGCAGAAGGGGCACTTTCTCCGCTGTGGCAGGACAGCGGCTCAGCTTGCCGTGACGAGATCCTTGTAGTATCTGATGGCCTCTCGGGTGTCTTCGTACCACGCTGCGACGTCCACGAACGCCATCACCCTCTGCAGCTCCTGATCGTTGTCATCATCCACGAACGGCGCCACCGGGACGGCGTTCTCCGGCTGCAGGGCGTACGCATTGGGATTGTCGTCGACGATGACAGCGCGGTCCAGCGCCCGGCCGGTGGCGGCGAGATCCTTGACGAGCCTCCCGTCACCGGCGTCGTGGCACGCGCCGCGGTAGAGGCGGTGCGCGAACACCTCCCCGTCGGGATCCAGGCGGTCGAGCACGAGGGAGGCGTACTCCTGGAGCCCCGCGGTGAAGATGACGACCTCGAAGATCTCCGCCGCTGCGCGGAGGAACGCCTCCACGCCCGGGCGCTTGACGACGTAGAAGGTGACCGCTTGGCCACCGATGACGGGGCGCACGGTGAAGTCGAACCGCGAGGGCGGTGGGTCCGTCTGGGAGTGGATGAGCGTCTCGTCGAGGTCCAGGAACAGCGTCCGCCTCCCCGGTGACGGCGGCGGCGGCAGCGCCGCGGACTGCGCGCGGACCGCGGGGTTCTGCGAAGGCGGCGGCGGCGGATGAGGAGGCGGCGAGGAGGAGCGGAGGCGCTGGAACCCCGCGGCGGCAGCGCGGCGCTTGCGCGGGCTGCCAAGGACGGCGAGGCGGGCGAAGAGCTTGAGGCAGCGGCGGCGGCAGGAGCGGATGGAGCGGTCGAGGGAGGCGGCGACGGCGGCGGTCGCAGACGCGAGCGACTTGAGCGGGCTCCCGCGGCGCTTGGTGGTGGCGGGGGAAAGACGGCGGCGGAGAGCACGGCCGCGGCGCGCCACCAGCGTCGGCGACGGCTTCGACGGGGTGACGCTGCCGGCACCGAGCTTGGGCGACGGCGGCGGCTTCGTGGGTGTCCTGGACACCATCTCGCGGCGACCTCGACGCGGTGGCTGCTGTGAACCTGTACTGCTGCTGCTGCTCCACGCCGCTCGCTGGTGCGTTAGCTGGGCGCTGGGGAGGAGAGCGGCGGCGTGAGCGGAGGACTGCGGGAGGATCGTTTGAGTTTTTGTGGAGGGAGATTATGCAACGGTCGAAAGCGGAAGTGGAATGGAAATATGGAATTCGTGGGCAATTTGATTTTATTTTGGGGCGGACCCAACGGTCGACTTTGGACTGGGCCAGAATCGTGTGGTGTCTTGTAAATTGTAACAAGGTGGCGCCAGCTAGGCTTTTATGGGGAGCGGAGAACGTGCCTCTTCGGTAAGGATGAAAACAGATCGGTTTCACGTAAAATCGAATTTACTATCATTTTTTACTATATTTTAATTTAAATTCAAATATAGATATGAATATTTTCAAATATAAATACGAAATGGATGTCTTGGATTCGGATTTCTATTCGAATATTTACTCAATTCAACTCAAGGTGCATACAGTTAAATTAAATTCAAGATACATGAATAATCTCCAATATCAAAGTGAAATAAATTATAATCGATAATATGTAATAAAATGGCAGGTTAAATTCAATAATAATGGTAGACAACAAGTAGCCATTTTGCTTTATCAATGTTTTGTAATTACAAAATTATTACACAAGTAGAGATTAAAGTATGTGGGTATTATATAACATAAGTATAGATCATAAAAAATAATATAGTTATCAACATATTTTAATAATTAAATATATCAAATAATCAATCATTATTTATATAATACTTATCATGAAATTATAAATTATAAAATATAATTTACATCAGTAAATAAATAAACTAAAGTATTAAAATAATTTACAACAACAAATGTATTAGGTTTAAACTAAATTAGAAAAGCTCTAACTAATTTAATCTTTATGTACCAATAATAATATTAATTAAGGTTCTTTATAGATATACTATTAAATAATTTCAATGCATCATCAGTAATATTAAAGTTAAATAATTAAGTCACTATAGTCATGGAGAGAAAATTTTTAAATAGATTCATTATACCTTTTTATTCATGGATATTGGCGGTGCTTAACTCACATTTCTAACCGTCAACTTTCATATAAAAGCTGCTAAAATAACACTAAGCTTAGACATAGGGCTTTAGAACTAACAATCTTCACAAGTTTTGGTGTTTGACTATTTATAGGAGGGCATTTATGGAATACATGGAAAACACATTCAAAATGCGCAAAGAAACAAAGTGTGACACCGTATTGCGCAAAGTAGCCCAAGAGGGGAAGGCCTACTACCAGGCCGAATCAGGGCCAAGCATATGGAGAAAAGGGGCCAAACCCAAACCAAACGATCTCCAAATGGTGTGAAACTTAACAGGCATGGTCCACACATCCCTAGAGGCCCATCAGACAAAACTTGGGCCAGGACAGTGTCTCCACGGGTCGACTGACCCCTGGGGTTGCCCACCCCCCTATAGGCTCGCCTCAGGCCCAACCTTGACCAGGTGCTTCTTACCGTCTCTCCAACGTCGGTGGCATGTGTATTTTGGAAGAATTGTATGGAGGAATGACGGTTTGCTCAAGATAGGCATGCAAGGAAGCACAACTCCACTCCATCTCCACCATTCATCCTATGACGGTTTGATCCAAGGACTGTGGTGAAGAGGCATACGGATTGCTGACATGGCGCATTGAACGGCCTCCATTCCTCCTCTCAACCTATAAATACCTCCTCACTCCTCATTCAAGGCACAACCACAAGGAAGAAGAGCACTCCTCACTTGAGTTAGAGCAACACTCCAAAGGGGCTTAGGCCCTAGTAGCTAGCTAGAGTTGTAAGGGAGATGTGAGGGAGAGCTCAGGAAGCGTTGGACTTGCTCGGTGTCTCCCAACTTGTACCTCGATGAGCATCTTTACTTCAACGGGTTCTCCCGCTAAGTGAGTGTTCGTGATTCTAATGGTATAAAGTCTCTTGTTTAGTTAAGCTTTATCTTTACTTGTTTGCGGATCATCGTCCACCCCATGGCGGATACTCTAGTAGAAGGGCCATGATAAAGACGGATAACCCTTACTAGTGTGCTAGAGTAGTAGTCGATAGCATAGACATGGTGTCTAGGCTAGATGTTACCTTCGCTTGCCTCGTGCTCCATGGTTGAGGGTAGGCGGTGGTGGTGATAGCCCTGTCTGTCCCCTTGTAATCCTCCATGTCCGGCACGCGGCGTGAGCTATAGGTCGGCAATGCTTGGCGCACTGTGTGTTCTCCAGTGCCCAAAGTAAGCGAGTAATAGTAGAGTTTATCTATCCTTAGACTCTAAACCTTAGGAATTCATCTCAACCTCTACCTACTCTACCCTTGTGTTGTTCTTGGACGAACTAGATAGAAGAGTACCTCCGTTCCCTATGGAAAATACGATACCCTGAATATTTCTAGGTGAAGTGCTACAACGGTACTTTCGTGCGCTTGTGGATTATTTCTGTACGCGTTAAGAAATACTAATAAGCATGTCTAGCGCCGTTGCCGGGGAGCGATTGCCGTATTTTTCTTCAAACCTAGTAAGTCCTCATATCTGTATCTTTTATTTTTATAAAAAACAAAAAAATATTTTCACCATGTGTTGGGGGCAGGCCCCACCTCTGGGCACCCCAAAGGGCTCGCCTGCCGCCTCGCTCACACCCTTCTGACACTGATAAAGTCTCACACCGACGAAATGACGAACGTCAAGGGCACGAACGATCTTGGCCCATTGGTGCACCAAGCATTTCGTGCTAGCGAAAAGACGAGTGTGATACCGCAAAAGAAATAGAGCCTATGTCACGGAGTTCTCATCTTGTCAAAGCGAAATGAGGCGCCACGCCGCCACGCATGCTTTCATGATGATCATTGGCCTTGACTCCTTTTCGCCGAGATGGAATGGCGGATCCGACCAGAAGGGCTCGCCAACCCCACGCTACGCTCAACTCTTTTCGCCTTGGCGAAAAGGGTGACCTCGCTTAAGTCTGCGCGGCCGAGGCATGTAGCCGACTTGAGCTATTCGCTCAGGCAAATATTAGTTAATGGTTTGTATAGTTGGTTTTGCAGGTTTTGCCAATGGAGGGGACAGTCGCTTTTGCGTGGCCGATAGATTCTGTCGCCAAGGGCCCACTTTGGCTTAGGTCGCGAAAGTGACATGAGGTCGGGCAAGTTTGGCTCTCCTCCGCCGCTACTACCCAGGGCAAAGGGGACTCTAATGGTGAGCAAGCCCACAACGGGAAGAATATTCTCAATGTTTAGTAGTTGTAAGGGCATTTTGTCCCATGAAAAGACTACATGCGTATATAAATAGCCTCCATTGGGGAATGTAAAATAGGAGGCACAAGATCAATAAAATCGCTCTATCTTGTTTCGCTTGTGTTTTCCTTTTTCGACTCATTCTACTTGAAGTTTGCTCACTTAAACCAGTGTTCAAGGCTTCACTTTTGAACAACATTTCACTTGTGTTTTCCTTTTTGACTCGTTCTACTTCAAAGTTTGCTCACGCTGCAACAACCGTGTGTTCGAAAGGAGATGAACATCGATAAGCGAACACTTGAACCAAATTGGGAACTCACTATTCGGTTTTGGCAGGAAAAAGATAGACGCCTTAGGGAAGAAAGCAATCTCGGTCTCTTCCATAGAAGGAGAGAAGGTCCGCACTGAAACGATAACTTTCGACATAGTCAACATGGATTATCCATATACCGCCATTTTCGCAAGGAGTCCTAAATAAATTCAAAATAGTGGTAAAGCAAAGCTACTTATGTATGAAGATGCCATCCCTTTCGGGATAATTACAATGCATGGAGACCAAGTCTAGGCCCGCATTTAATAGAGGGCAAGCCAATTCCAGGATACATCTCATAAATGAAGTAGCAAAGAAACCGCAAATAAGAAATAATCAGTGAAAAGGCAGTCGGGCCAAGGGCAGAAGCTGCCGAAGACACTCAAAAAGCCCCATTATGAAAACTAGTGCCAGAAAAATGCATACACATAGGTTCCGACCTCTCAGAAAATGAGAAAGATAGTCTGATGGCTTTTCTCCACGAGAACTAGGACGTATTTGCCTGGTCCGCAAAAGATCTACAAGATGTTAGTCATGACCTCGCCCAGCACAACCTAAACATAACAAAAGGGGCAAAACCGAGAAAGCAAAAACTAAGGAAGATGTCCGCAGAAAGAGCAGAAGCGGTGAAAGCAGAAGTATAGAGATTACTAGATGTCGGTGTCATCAGACCGATACAATATCCGGAATGGCTACCAATGTTGTAATGGTTAGAAAGAAGAATGGGAAATGGCAAAAGTGTGTTTACTTCACTGATTTGAACAAGTGTTGCCCAAAAGATCCATATCCGCTTCCAAGAATCGATAAGCTAGTCGACATCACTACCGGATCCGAGGTGATGAGTCCTGCTAGATTGCTTCTTGGGGTATCATCAAATCAAGTTAAACCCTCGGCGACGAAGAGAAAACAGGCTTCATCACTCCGGGAGGAACTTATCATATCGATTTTGACGCCTGAGGGGCCCGCAAAATGTAGTCCCCACTTTCTCCAGAATGATAGATGGAGTTTTCGACAAACAGAAAGGCAAAAATCTTGTAGCCTACGTGGATGACATTGTGGTCTAGAGCGACAAGAAAGAAACCCACATTTAGGACCTCTAATAAACATTCAAGAACCTAAGAAAGAGCGGCCTCAAGTTAAATCCGAACAAATGTATATTCGACATCAAGAAAGGCAAATTGCTCGGTTGCTTAGTATCAGCGAGAGGCATCGAGGCAAATCCGAGAAGAAGATAGCAACATAGTCAACATGAAGCCACCCTACAAGCGTAAAGGTAAAGTAAGCTCACCGCGCATTTAGTAGCACTAAAAAGGTTCATTGCAAGATCAGTCGAAAAGGGCTTACCTTTTTTCAGAACCCTTCGAAGCTCAGATCATTTCAAATGGGGGCCAGAACAGCAACAAGCTTTCGATGAGCTAAAAACCTATTTGACTAAGTTAACAACATTGTCCAAGCCTTCGCCATCATCATCCTTGCTGCAATATCCGGGTCGCCCACAACCGCATGCAGCGCGGTCCTAGTCAAAGAGAAGGAGCACGAAAACAAGATGAAGCAGTTCCCAGTATACTTTGTATTAGAAGCTCTATCAGGAGCAAAGCTCAACTACTCTGAACTGGAGAAAATAGCATACATAGTGGTCATGGCATCAAGGAAGGTGAAGCATTATTTCCAAGCTCATCGTGATCAAAGTCCTCTCAAAGACACTACTACTGAAGCGCTTATGTAACACCCTAGGTGTTTGTCACCGCCAAGCAAGGGTTTGAGCTCCAACATGACAAGTTCAGTGGTAATCAAGAGCTCTAGTTCAAACTTGTAAGTAGTGACAAAGGTGTTGGGATCAACTCTCTAAGAATGAGCCCCAACTTAAACTTGGACAACACAACTTGCTTCTATGTTGACCCTTTTTAGAGGTACGCTTGAGTAATGTGGAAGGTGCCCATTTTCATGTGCCTCACATCTATTTCCATCAACATTGACTATTGGAAAATCTTCATGAAGTTTGGAGTCAAGAAGTCACATAAAATGATAAGTTATAACCTTGCTTGAATTGCTGTATTAAGTGAATGGAAACATGGGATGTCGACCAAACCATGCAACCTTGCTCAAACAACTCTAATTCAACTCATGAACAAAAGTCATGAAGGGTTCGTGTTGAGCAAATGTCAAGAAAATGCTTCTAAGTGTGGGAATGGCTAAAATTGTCTTTTTCATGGTATGGTTTTGACCTATGTTGACCAACTGTTTGGAATGCTTTTATGGAGTTGGACATTAAATAAAAGTTGGATTTTGAGTGGAGTAGAACAAACTTTATTTTTGGACCAAGCCCTAGTTCAACTCCTAAGTGGCTGCAACAGTGGCTTCAAGTCTGAATGAAGTGCTATTTTGGCCTCTCAGAAATATGTCCCTGATTGACAACATCGAGTTGACATGTTGTGATATTTTTATCTTCCAAATTCATATGGTAATTTAACTGGATTCCTTAATATGAGTTGAAGTACACTTTGTGCTAGAAACAATGAAGCAAGTCTCATCAAGTTTGGAGTTTATTTGGATATTCGGAGTTAGTTTTAAAATCAGCAAAGACTAACTGTTTCTAGGAGTTAATCAATCTCAGCTTTTCAATTTTGTATACCCTAATTTGGAGGCTTGTATCTTCCTAACTAAGCTGAACTAGTCTATGATCCTTAAGCAAAGTTGCAGATCAAGAGGTGTACAACAAACTTTGTTTAAGGGTCAAGAGCTAGTTTGGTCCCTAACTTGTCAAACCGAGGCCTCAAAACTGAACCTAGTGCTGTTTTGGACCTCAAAGTATGAGATTTACAATGTTGATGATGGTTGGCATTTTATGCTTCTCGATTTTTGTTAAAGAACTCAAGTTGAGCAAAATATAAAAGTTAGAGTTTACATCTTAGAGAAGGTGGGGATCGGTTTGACCATGTTTAGACCAAGTAATTGGAGCACAAGCAGATGTAAGCTTAACCCTTGTTTAGTCACCGACACTACCAACTTAGGGCTTAATTAGGCTGCTAATGGAGAGCTCTAATGGCTAGGCATCCTTAATGAGTTGTGTAGATCATCGTGGGCTTCAACTTTGCTTTTGGGGTCCAAGGTCCAAATCGCCCGTAGTCGCTTAATTTGGCTCCCACCTTGCCCACTTCACCGCACGCCACGTGCTCGAGGCAATGTCGATGTGGCCACCGTGCATGGACGCCATGCGCCTATATCTCACCGATGTCGCTGCTCGACATGGAGCCATCCGAGCCCTCTCTCGCCTCCTCACTCGCTCTCTCCTTCCCTAGCGCCTCCCTTGTTCTCCTCACCTGGGTCGGTGCCGCCTGCACTGCAGAGAGCTGGATGCCGCCATGGTCACGGCCAAGCTCCGACCACCATCCTCGCCATCCTCCTGAGCCTCCTCCATCCCAGCCGGTCTCACCTCAACCTCCCATGCTCCATGCCTGCCCTCCTCATACCTTCCTGCTCACTCACCACCGCACTTGCTTTGTCACGCCAGAGCTCCGGCTATCCGCTGGCTCACACTGTGGTCAGGCCACCTAGGCCACCTCAAGCTAGGCCGAAGTCCACCCATGAGTGCTGCCTGCTGTCTCGATGCTTCACCACCACTCCTCGCCGATGGCATGGCCTCTCTTCGCCTTAAACAGCAGCCTCTCCAAGGCCCTCTGCCGCTCCAACTCAAGGTGGAAGGGCCTCAAGCGCAAGCAATTAGAGAAATGGGAAGGCCTAACTACAAAGCTGTGAATCGCTTGAATAGTGCCTATAAGGACCTTTTCACGGAATTTATTTTCATCAAGTTTGGGGTCTCGTTGCAATTTTTTTTTCTTTTATGGCTGAAACTTTGGAAAATCATAATAAATCATAGAAAAATCATAAAATTGCAAATGAAGACTTTTGGAATCCTCATGGTAGATATACCCAGTAGAGTTATAATGATATGATATATGTTAGTAGAAAGTTTCTACTATTTTTTATTTTCTTATAAAGTGCTTTAGAAATCTTTTAAGTTTATAAAGTGCCCGAGGTAGGAATGTCCTAAAATGTGATTCTAGTTTTGGGAGTCTTGTTTTGGCATGTTCTAGCTAAGAAAAATATTAAACATGTTGTTTGATCACTGTTTTTATGGTGTTTTGATTTAATCATGATTAATGGTTAATTCTAACTTACTTTTGCTTGCTATCGTTATATATATCTTGTTGTAATTTGCTCCAAATGACCTAAAATTTTGTTCTAGTATACTTATAGTATGTGTGACCTTTGGTTAAAATTTCATAATTGTTGGTGCCTATATCGATGCTCGCAGAATCCTTATAAGAATACAAGTACAAATGGCAATCCATCGCTGACGGTCGCTCATACTTGAACCCATATAAACTGGTAGTCCGGTCGAGTACCACGACGGGTCTCGATAAACGATTTACAACAACCAAGATCGTATGCATGGTGTTCAACATACATGCTACATATTACATAAAGTTCACAGATACTTTTCATCATAGTATTTAATAAGTTATTACAAACCCGAGTTTGATAAATAAAGCGGAAGCAAATAAGTTCAAGATAAAGTTTCCAACATATAGTTTGATACAAAGGCTAAGCTAGATCACGTCCACAAAAAAGCAAGGATAGAATTACTAAAGAAGCTCGCTCAAGGATTACTCCTCATCCAAATGGATAGAAGCAACTCTTGCAATAACCATGATACAGTTTGCCATATCCGCAACAATGGGAAAATAAACCACGAGTACGAGAAGGTACTCAGCCTAGACTTACCCGTCATGAACTAGAAATAAAATGACTCAAGGAGTATGCAAAAGGCGTATAAGTGACGTAACTTGACAACATTTGCTAAAAAAGGCAAATCGATCCGTTGTACAATTATGATTCCTTTACCAAGTTAATTATAACTATCCATTTCTAGATTAGCAACTATCCTCGTACAAACATGTGGTATCATTTAGAAGCATACAATAGTAACCATAGCAAGGTAGTATTGAAATTCCATTTTCATCCTAACCATCATATGTCCATAATACGATTACGATGTTGGAGCTAGCCAAGTTTCTCACTATCCAGGAGAGACGGCGATTCCGAATCGATTTCAACCACCGAATTTTATTCCTAACACAAACCTGGTGTCTACCACCCACGATAGCCTTAGGTCACCTTTGGTACAACTCCCAGACATTTTTCTTACCAGCGCTTTCAGGAACACCTAGATTAACTGGAGACTCGTGCTCAAGCAAATGCCAGGGCTCTGGCCCGATCGTTCTCGAAGGCGCTGTGAAACGATTCAATCGGCCAGGTTGAATTAACATCCGCTCGCTGGCTGAACGAATTCATCCGCCAGCCTTAAGTGAGAGGTGCATGCGTTCAATCTTGTCGAAGTTCCAACAACGGTGCGATCTCTGATCGACACAGCATTTTGGGATAGATTCACACCCAAGACCTCCATGTCTTGTTGCTTCTCTATCGTAATTTCATCTCCATTTACATTAACCATGGTTCTTTTCCACGATAGCAATTATAACCAAATCAGTGCCTAAGATCACCTATATCTCTGCAGTAGAAATCACCACAACTTCTACCGATCTAAGCATGGCTAAGCATATATTCGATCCCGGACCTATCTGCGGTTAAGGTGTAATATATCTGGACAAGGAATGTAACATGCATCAAGTGGTTTCATTCAACTCTTATAACCTAATGCAGCAATCATAAGTACTTAAATAAACATTTATAATTTCATTAGGAGACTTATAATGTTCTCCGGGGCTTGCTTCGCAGAAAGGAAGTAAGGCGGTGGTGGGGCACTCAAGAGCTCTTGAGGTTACTCGCTCCAGCCGGGAGGCTTAGTGCGGCTTGCGGATCTCCTACATGAGGTTCCTTCTCTCGCTTCTTCAACCCAAAGAACGTGATCTCTTCCTCCGATCCTAGATGCATGAGTATGGTATAAGTATTACGAATGCATACATGTTAATAAGTGCATCACGTTGTTTGGTAGTGCATATCTCTTCTACGATTATTACTTAACTACTTCTACAATGCATCGATTATACCACAAAATAAAGTAGCTACTTGTTTCACTCATAGCTGGAGTTCTACAAATCAAATCCAAGTGATCCTCGACTTTCTCGGAAAGCTTATCAAATTCTCTACAACTTTGCTATTAACCATTTTTATAGTACACCTCAGTTTCAACATGCAACTCATCACACTCTAGAATCAGTCCGGAAATGATTTAACCGCATGCAATATAAAGTAAGAATACTTCTACTTCGAGGGTAATCATTCAAAATTTGACAACCTAGAACCTACCAATAGTTTAAGGCATACCAAATACGCTTAAGATGATATAATGGTGAAGCCCAAACTATTTATTAAATTAGCCTTTATTATTTTATTTAGATATCTAGGTTAAATAATAAATATATATCAGATGTGCTTAATAAATTCCTCAAAATTTACAGAGCCTTACTAATGCTATCAAAAGAACTATCAGAAAATTTCATGTCATTTTACCAAATAGAACATTCTATACAAAATGACAAGGCAGCAAGGCAAAATAGCATAAATGGAAAATCCCTATTGAAAAGTGTCACAAATGATTTCATATTTTCTTTAGCATCCATATGGTACTAGGATTACTCTCAACAAATTTCATGAATTTTGGACTCATACTTAATTTATGAAAATTCATACGAGATTAACTAGTCATAAAGAAAATCTATAACTTGAAATCTACCATGCACTGTCCTCAAATTTTTACCACACACTTATAAAGTGCTTTAGAAATCCTTTTAAGTTTGTCAGATGCATATCCCGAGGTAGGAATGTCCTAAAAATGTGATTCTAGTTTTGGGAGTCTTGTTTTGGCATGTTCTAGCTAAGAAAAATATTAAACATGTTGTTTGATCACTGTTTTTATGGTGTTTTGATTTAATCATGATTAATGGTTAATTCTAACTTACTTTGCTTGCTATCGTTATATATACTGTTGTACTGCTCCAAATGACCTAAAAATTTTGTTCTAGTATACTTATAGTATGTGTGACCTTTGGTTAAAATTTCATAATTGTTGGTGCCTATATGACTAAGTTATGAATTTAACTTGATTAATGCTTGATAAATGGTTTTAAATGGTTTATAAATAATTTATATATGAAAAATGTGAAATGTGGTTCCCTTACCCTTGAATGGTGATATTGTGACCTAAGAAACCATAATATGGCTAAAGGTTTATAGAAAATGATGATTTTTAGATTTATCTTGCTTTTACATGTTTTCTTGCAATAGCAATTTATCTTTTTTATAGTAATTAAATTATAAAACCTGAGCATGTGAAATTTATACAGTAGCCATGTTTTGATAACATATACCACTCATAAAAGTCTAAGCCCTAAACTAGTTGTTCTCATATATCACTAAAATTATATATATATATATGTTTATTAGGAGAAATGATTAATAAAAGCATAATTGTAGATAAAGCTTGTAATTGTATTTGGTGATGCTTTGAGTGATTGGTGTTCAATAAAGTGTTATTAAGTATGTTAGTGGTGGTTGAAGTTCTTGAATGGCTCATGTGTGCATGCTCTTTGTTAGCAAAACAAGTGAAACATCAAATTGTTACATTCTGAAATGGCTGCATGTGCATTTTTGTTGTGATGATAACTTCATGGATCAAATGATGTTTTATGTAAATATAGTGAATACAAAAGTTGTAGATAATTTCCTTATATTTCTTTTCCTAAAAATTTCATGATTTTAGGCCTGCTGGTTTAGGAGTTATAGACTTTACAAATTTGCTATCAACTTTTGCATGTGCTCTGAATAGATCTGAATGATTATATTGTTTGGCTTATTTAAATATGGAATAATGTATTGGTGATAATAGGAGAGTTGTAGCGCTTTTGTTAATATTTTTAAAATGTCTAAGATCACTGCTTTTGGTAGTCTAGAACTCTAGTTATAGCTGTTTAAAGTGGATTGGCAGGTTCTATCCAAATCTATACAGAGATGCCTTCTTGGTGTTGTTTAACCTTGTTAGCTGTAGAATCATATTAAGATTATAATAAGAAAGTTATAGATAATTTAATAATATTTTCATAAAGTTAAGGATCATGCTTGTTGGATGCATATAACTTGAGATATGCATTTCTGAAGTTACTATCAGTTTTCTGTCCTTAGTTGTATAAGCTCTGCTTCATGATGGATTTTGACCTGTATATTTGTTGAATCAGCTTTTGGTGTTAATAACAAAGTTTTAGATAATTTTATTAGATTTCCAGAAAGTCTAGGATCACCCTTTTTGGAGGCTTATAACTATAGTTATGGTTAAATTGAATGGCTGCTATGTTGCTGTCCAGATTTTGTGCATGTACTTGAAGTTGATTGCTTATGCTTGATCTTGATTGTATGATTACTAGGATTAGCTTATGCTAGATGATTCCTTAAAGTATCTTAATTTGGGTGCCTCATTGGTGAATGCTTGGTGTTATTTTCTTGCTACCTTACTATGATAAGCCTTTGCAATAATTAGTTAAATGGCTTGCTCTCTAGTGCTTAAGTCAATATGATGTTGCCTTGTCCTTGCCTTTGTATGCCTGTTGCAGTGCATCATGAGTTGTTTTCCATGCATTCATACATCTGCATTTTTCATCTCATCTAGGCACGCTAGATGCACCATGTGAAGGACATGATGTTGGAGCCAAACCTGAAGATGGAGTTTGGTGAATCCCTCCAGAAGACGGAAGGACTAAGCAATTGCCGAGATGGGAGATGCTCGCCAAGCGAGTGTCATCTAAAAAACACTGACCTAGTGTTGGATCCCAGGCAAGCTCCAGAGCATTCTGAGCCTCCTATGATTTTACAAATATCACTTGAGTCCTTTATGTTTGATGCATTGGGTTATAAGAGTTAATTGAAATCACTTGATGCATATAATTTCCTTATCTAGAAATATACCTTTAACCCTATGTTGGTCCAGGATCGAATATATGCTTAACAATGCTTAGACCGACAGAAGTCAGGTGATTTTCTATCACCTGCGAGATATAGGTGGATGCCAAAGTATGGTTGGCTATATTTACTATCGTGGAAAATAACCATGTGATGATGAATAAACGGAGACCGGACTTGATCTGGTGATTGAGAGGCAGCAGGACACGGAGGTCTTGTGTGCATATTTTATTCTGTCTGTGTCGATTAAGGACCGTACTGTTGCTAGCACTTCTGCCGAGATTGAATGCATGCCTCTCACTTAGCTGGTTGGATAACTCATTCTGACTGTGAAGCCGAGTAGCTCAACTCAAGCCGGGCCCCATTCTATAAAAGTGAACACTCTGGATGGCAGTAAGGATGTACGAGGAGCCAGACATGAGCCCAAGTGTAGGGTAGTCCTGATCATCCTAGCAGCTGGTCATCCCTGATTGTGCGGCGCTGGTCGAACCCGCGAAATGTGGACCTAAGTTATACCAAAGGTGACCTAAGGCTACCGTGGCTGGTAGACCTAGGTTTATGTTAGGAATAAATTTCTAGCTGGTTAAAATCGATTTGAATCGCCGTCTCTCCCGGATAGTGAGAAACTCGACTAGCCCTAGCATCGTAGTAATTGGATTTTGGAATATGATGGTTATGATGAACATGGAATTATTACACCGGCTATGGTTACTATTGTTATGCTACTAAATGATATACCACATGTTTGGCATAGGTTAGTTGCTAATCTAGAGATGAATAGCTATAATTAACTTGGTGATCGAATTATAAAATGTATAGCTGAATTTGTGGCTTTTTATGCAAAATGTTGTCAAGCTAGCTCGACTTATAAAGCCTTGCATGATCCTTGGAGTCATTTTATTTCTAGTTTATGACGGATAAGTCTAGCTAAGTACATTCGAGTACTCAGGGTTTATCCCACCATGTTGCAGGTGAAATTTTCGGCCTGAAGAAGATGGTGGCTAACCGCTAGTGGGCTCGGTGACTCTATATTTACTTCTCATCTATATGCTTTTATCAGAGGATGTCACTTATGCTAGCAATATATTTGGAACTTATATTTATTTAATCATTTGAAAGGTATGTTGTTTTCCCTTAACCAGTTTTGAAACCCAAACTTGTACTATTATTTGTGAACCCATTTGTAATATTATTTCTGCTGTAACTCTATGTATGTGATGTGTATTTGCTTAATCATGCGATCTTGGTTGTGATATTGATTTATCGAGGTCCTTCGTGACACTCGGCGGACTACCGGGTTTATATAAGTGAAAGTATGCGTGCATCAACGTGTTAAACGGGGACAACCGTACTTGATCTTGTATAAATTGGGTGGTTCTGTCACACGCTATTCCGCAATAGCGAAGCAATTGGAAGAATCAGGAAATGGGCCACTGAGCTGAATGAATTTGTGGTCGATTTCGAACACAGATCAGCAATCAAGTCGTAGGCACTCACAGATTTCATCGCGGATTAGACCCCAGCAGCTTTTGACACCACATTACAATTCAAAGAACCAACTTGGACTATGCATTGCAACAAAGCCTGGGGAATGGCTGGCGCAGGTATAGCAGCAATATTAACACCGTCGAAAGGTCCAAAGCTTCGCTATGCAGCCAGGCTGGAATTTCTCACAACCAACAACATAGCCAAATATGAGGCAGTGCTCCTAGGGTTGCAAAAGGTCAGTGCCCTAGGAGTCAGACGATATATAGTCAGGTCAGATTCCTAGGTAATAGTAGGGCACGTCGAGAAAGAATTCACAACAAAGGAGCTCGAGTTAGTCAAGTACTTGGCAGCAATAAGAAGAATGGAGAAACACTTCGCTAGATTCACCTTTCACCACATACCAAGAAGTGAAAATGTTGAGGTAGATGAGTTGGTGAAAGCAGCTACACAAAAAGCGTCGATGCCAGTAGACGTATTCTATCAAGAGCTATCAGTCAAAGCTATACGAGAAGAAGAGGAATGACCCTGCAGCGTGCATGCTATCGCAAGTAAGGACTGGAGATCACCCATATTCGCATACCTCAATGGGACCTACGAGTCGGAAAGCAAACATGAAATAGATAGAATGAACTCTAGGACAAAACAATACTCCATCATAGCAGGAGAGTTATACAAAAGCAGAATTGTCACACCGATGTTGAAATGTATAAGCAGAGAGCAAGGAATCCAACTACTGAGTGAAATGCAAGCAAGAATGTGCGTGGCTCACAGAGGACCGCATGAGATCGCCCATAGAGTGATGAGACAAGGGTTCTATTGGCCAATAGTAGCAGAAGACGTGAAGGAGCTTGTCTATAGTTGCGAAGGCTGTCAGATGTTCGCCAAAAGGCAGAAAGCCCCAGCTAACCTGACTAAGTCAATCTTTCCAACATGGCCATTACAAAGATGGGGGGTCGACATAGTCGGGCCATTGCCAACAGCGCCCGGGAATTTGCGTTTCGCCACAGTAAACCTAGAATATTTCACAAAATGGATCGAAACCAAGGCACTAGCGAAGATCACGTCATGCACCTTAACCAGTTTCGTGTGGCAAAGGATAATCTATCATTTTAGAGTACCATCCTACATAACAGTCAACAATGGGAAGCAATTTAATTGCACGGAGTTCAGAAATTTTTGCAGCGAGTTAGGAATCAAACTAGCATTTTCCTCTATTAATCACCCAGAAAGCAATGGAGCAGTCGAAAGGGCAAATGACCTAATTTTCAATGCAGTATCAAAAGCACTGTTTGATTTGCCAAAAGGGAAATGGACGCAGGAATTGATCACTTCTGTTTGGGGTCATAACATCTCGTGTACTCGAACGATTGGGTTCACCCCTTTTTGCCTCCTGTACGGAGAAGAAGCAATCATGCTAGAAGAGCTCAAGCTAGGCTCTTTCGGCACTGAAATTGTAGCAACCACTCCAATACAGTGATATGTGGAACTCGAAGCAGCAGAAAATGCCAGGTTGCATGCCGCATCAAACCTCGACAAATACCATGAAGAAACAAAGACCTAGAGAGACAAGAAAGTTCTTTGAAAGAACATAAATCCAAGCGACATGGTGCTCATTCATCATCCCGATAAGCAGGGCAAGCTGTAGTCCTAGTGGTACGGGCCGTTTGTGGTGGCAAATATGGTCAAGCCAGGAGTTTACAGGCTGCTCAACGAAGAAGGGGTCAAAACAAGCCACACATGGAATGCAGACAACCTGCGCCGTTTCTACCCATAACATCTTCGCCCCTAGAGGGATGTAATTTTTCTTTTTGCCATTTTTTGTAAACACCAAAAAAAGGATCTGCACTCTTTTTCCTCATAGGGGAAGCCTTTGTAGAAAGGCATGAGGTTTTTTAATGAGGCAATCCTCTGTACCCCATTAAAACAATTCAAACTTTTCCCCACGTAAGGTCTAAAAAGTCGGACGTCGAAACAAAACCTGACCTTGGTAGGTTTCGAATATCGACGACGATAGCACCAAGATAGGTTGCGCCATTTTGCACTCATGCAGAATGTCATGATCAAAACTCAGCAACCAAGAAACCAGCCTAAGGGAGGCACAAACCATTTGCATCACCAAAAAGGAGTGAGAGTTAAAGGGGAAGGCCAATAAGCCATGATAACATTTCGCCATACCAAAAAGGAGTGTAGACGAACAAAAAAGCCAGATAGGCTCAAAAGTGGTTCACACCACCAAAAAGGAGTGGCAATGAACACAAAAGGCTCAAGAGCCATAAAGCGTTTGGTACAAACCAGAGGGCGCAAAGGCCTATTCGCACCATCGTAAAGAATGGAAGCAATGCTGAGAAGTACATGCATGCGTACGTGCATGTAGTACAAAGGACAACCAAAGTTAAGAAAGACACCAAATAATTAGCAGTATATGCCGCCACCAACTGCAACAACAAAAATTAATAACCCCAAGCCCATAAAACCCTATAAATAAGACACCCGGGGCTCCCAGACACCAGATCAAGTCTTAGTCTAGGGCAAAAGCATCAGAATAGCCACCCACATCGCTCAGATCAGTTGCGATAGCATGTAAGGAGTCTTCACGCATGGGTACAAAGAGTGGGCTTGAAAGAGTGTTAGGGGTCTTGGCATTTGCCGAAAGAGCGAAGTCTCCAGTGTGGGACAAAAGGCTATACAAGCATAAAGCAGCCAATGGCGAAGTTTATCTGTTGCAAGAAAACACATAAAGACCAGGGCACATACTGTCCAAAAGGAGCATGCACCCAGTATCCGCCAGGCATGGAGCTAAAAGATGAGGCAATAGGATGTGGCCGCGTCACCGCGACAAGCAAGCACGGAGGGATGTTGCAAGAAAAAATGTAACATCCCTCCATCTGCCGAAACCACACCTCAAAGCCCTACACCTCCAAGAGACTGCGTCCTTGCAGCAGCTCTACGCTAGGAAGCACGACACCACAGCGCCACACAACAATTTAGCTAATTCGCCCTACAATAGTGCTGATTCACTCTAGCAAATCAACAAAGCAAGCGAGATGTTGTGAGCCAAGAAGCAGAAGGAAAGATACCGATTGTCCACATCAGTATCAGTTTCTCCACCAGCATCATCACATGAAGGGCCCAGGCCACCTCCGGCAGGGCATTCCGGTGCCAAGTTATCATCATGCGCATTCGATGACTGAGCCATCGCTCGCTCATACATGCTTCATGACTGCGTGCAAGATCCTAAGCTAGAGCCATCAGATGAGCTCTCACTGGATGAATTGCCGCCAGACGATGACTCACTTGATATCTATCCAAGCAAGTTACATACGAAAACCCAAAAACCAAAAATAGTAAAAAAGAGCTAAAATGCTAAAATAATACAAGTGCGCAATAAGGAAACAAAAAGCGAATAGAAGAAAGCAAAAACCAACCTGTGGGGAACTCGGCGAAGATTGGAGTCCTGGTTAGGATGAGCGAGTTGCCGACCAACTCAAGCGAAAAGTTGAGAAGCGAAAGCTTCTTTCTTGAGTGGGTGAAAGCTCTAGTTTGGTTTTGGTGAATTGATGAAACCCTAAGTGCTAACCTAGTTTATCAAGTGATCATGAGATAGGTAGCACACTCCAAGTGGTGAAGCAAATGAAGATCATAGCATGATAAAGATGATGGCATGGTGATGATCAAGTGCTTCGACTTGGAAAGAAGAAAGAGAAAAACAAAAAGGCTCAAGGCAAAGGTATAATTTGTAAGAGCTATTTTGTTTTGGTGATCAAGACACTTAGAGAGTGTGATCACATTTAGGATTGATAGCCGTACTATTAAGAGGGGTGAAACTCGTATCGAAATGCGGTTATCAAAGTGCCACTAGATGCTCTAACTCATTGCATATGCATTTAGGATCTAGTGGAGTGCTAAACCCCTTGAAAATGTTTGTGAAAATATGCTAACACTTGTGCACAAGGTGACACTCTTGGTGGTGTTGGCACATTTACAAAGGAGGTGGTGTTTGCAGGATTCGGCGCTTTCGGGAAAATGGAATGCCTATTTTCTATTGCGCCGGATGCAAATTCTTGTGGTTGGCACATTGGAGCAAGGGTGAAGAAGTTAGAAGTGAAAACAAGTTGATCGCGAAGACGCTGGCTTCGGTCTTCTGACCGGACGCTGGGTCTGAAAGCACCGGACCCTGGCTGCGTGTGTCCGGTCAAACTAACGGGTCTGCGCAGTGCCGAGGGTTTTGCACCGGACGCTGGGTCACTCAGCGACCGGACGCTGAAAGGCTGCGTCCGGTCATGATGTCAAACGGAACAGTGGCTAGGGTTGAGCACTGGACGCTGGTCTGTGTCCGGTCAAAGTGGACCGGACGCGTCCGGTCGAAGAAATACGCCTTGGGTAGCTTACTGGAAACGACCGGACGCTGAAGTCCAGTGTCCGGTCACTTTCTAACTGACGCGTCCGGTCAGTAGACGACCATTGAAATCTGACGGACAACATTTGAAGCAGGGGACACGTGGCGTGAATCACGTGACCGGACGCTGAGGGCCAGCGTCCGGTCGATCGGATCGGAGCGTCCGATCACCCCGCGTTGTGCCCAGTGAAGGGGTACAACGGCTCTATTTCGTGGGGGCTTCTATTTAAGCCCCATGGCCGGCTCAAGCTCACTTTCTTGGCCATTTCTATTGACATAGCATACTTGTGAGCTTAGCCAAAGCCCTCCCACTCATCTAGATCATTGATTCATCATCATAGTGAGATTGGGAGTGAATCCAAGTGCATTGCTTGAGTGATTGCATCTAGTAGCACTTGGTGATTGTGTTTCGCTGTGGATTTTGCTTGTTACTCTTGGTGGTTGCCGCCACCTAGACGGCTTGGAGCATCAAGGATCATTGACTAGAGGAGGTGATTGTCTCCGACTCCGATCGTGGTGATTGTGAGGGGTTCTTGACCTTTCCCCGGCGGAGCGCCAAAAGGTACTCTAGTAAATTGCTTGTGGCTTGTGTGATCCTCATCTTGTGTTGGTTGTGCGGCACCCTATTGAGGGTTTGGCGAGTGATGCCAATCAGTGCGTGAACCTCCAAGTGAGTGAATCGCCACAACGAGGACTAGCTTGCCGGCAAGCAAGTGAACCTCGATAAAAATCATTGTGTTCATCATTTGATTCCGAGGTGATTGGTCTACATTGGTATTCATTATTGTGATTGATTGGTTCCTACCACTACATGGTGGTATAACTCTCTTGCTCACTCTTACATTACCGCAAACTAGTTATCAAGCTCTTTAGTGTAGCTAGTTGTGAGAGCTTGTTTGTTTGATTAGTGTTGCTCTTTAGTTAGTCTTTGAGAGCACACTAATTTAGCTAAGTGTCATAGCTATTGTGTGGACATACACTATTTGAAATAGAATTGTGGTAGGTGGCTTGCATTTTAGTAGGCTAGCGCAACACTCGCTTCGCCGCAAAATTGTCTAACACATTTTGTTAAGTTTTATTGTAGAATTTTATTAGGCTATTCACCCCCCCTCTAGCCATTAGGACCTTTCAGCGGGGGCTAGAGGAAAGATGAGAGTGCATGGCTCTCCTAGTATAGGTGGGGCTTATATAGGCACCCGCCACGCGCGGCATGATCCTCGAGGAACCGACGTGACGCTTCGCACAACTGCCATGACGGTTCGAATTCCAAGAAACGGTAACAACAACTTGAAAACCGAAAAATGGAAAACGGTCGCCGCCAAAAAAAATGGTTGCCAC
Organism: Miscanthus lutarioriparius; assembly: GCA_904845875.1. Taxonomy (NCBI): domain Eukaryota; kingdom Viridiplantae; phylum Streptophyta; class Magnoliopsida; order Poales; family Poaceae; genus Miscanthus; species Miscanthus lutarioriparius. The sequence goes on along the minus strand of CAJGYO010000017.1, from coordinate 53,583,498 downwards.
ATGAAGTACAACTATGACTGCAGATCTCCACCCTTTGCTAGGGATGGCATGCAAGCCCCTTGGTGCATAGCTCCCGTGAACATGTTTGTCACCCGTGCAGAGATTGACAGCCTCTTCGCGCAGTGCTGAGGGGCTAATGTTGGGGGCAGGCCCCACCTCTGGGCACCCCAAAGGGCTCGCCTGCTGCCCCACTCACACCCTGCTAACACTGATGAAGTCTAGTGTTGGTGAAATGACGAACGTCAAGGGCACGGACGATCTTGGCCCATGGGCGCACCAAGCATTCATCCCAAAGGGCTTGCCCGCTGCCCCGCTCACACCTTGCTAATGCTGATGAAGTCTTGCACCGATGAAATGATGAACGTCAAGGGCATGGACGATCTTGGCCCATCGGCGCACCAAGCATTTCGCGTTAGCGAAAAGATGAGTGCGATACCACTGGAGAAAGAGAGCCTGTGTCACGGAGTTCTCATCTCATCAAAGCGAAATGAGGGCAGCGTCGGCCGCCCTGTTTCATGATGATCACTGCCCTGACTCCCTTTTTGTCGAGACGGAATGGTGGATCTGGTGGTAAGAGCTCGCCCGAACCCCACACCTGGCTCAACTCTTTTCGCCTTGGCAAAAAGAGCGACCCTGCTTAAGTCTGCACGACCGAGGCATGGAGCTAACTTGAGCTATTTGCTTGGGCAAATAGTAGTTAATGGTTCATTTAGTCAGTTTTGTAGGCTTTGCCAATGGAGGGGACGGCCGCCTTTGCGTGGCCGACAGCTTCTGTCCACCAACGGCCCACTCGGTCGGTCGCGAAAGCGACATGAGGCTGGGCTGGTTGGCTCTTCTCTAGCGGGCACTAGCCAAGCCAGGTGGGGACTCCGAATGGCGAGCAAGCCCACAGCGGGAAGGAATATTCCCCAATCGTGTAGTAGTTGTAAGGGCATTTTTGTCCCATGAAAAGCCTACGAGCATGTATAAATAGCCCCCATCGGGGGAATGTAAAAACAGGAGGCACAAGATCAATAAAATCGTCCATCTTGTTTCGCTTGTGTTTTTCCTTTTGACTCATTCTACTTCAAAGTTCGCTCGCACGGCAACCAAGTGTTCGAAGGCTTCGGCCTTGAACAACATTTTGCTTGTGTTTTCCCTTTCAACTCGTTCTACTTCAAAGTTCACTCGCGTGGCAACCTGGTGTTCGAAGGTTTTGGCCTTGAACAACACCATGAAAACCATTCCTATCCAATACTGGCCTGCTTCAAAGGGCGAGTTCTCTGAGCCACCACCAAAACCAAACTTTTCATCCGGCTATGAGCTCCACCCTGGCTTAATAGCCTTAGTTCGGGCACAACCCTTCTTAGGGCACTATAATGAAAACCCCTGCCATCACCTGCATGAGTTCGAGGAAATGTGTTCGTGCTTGAGCATCTCAGGCATGACACATGAAACTTTAAAAGTGGAAATTGTTTCCCTACTCTCTCACGGGGAAGGCGAAGCAATGGTACACACATGCCGTAGAAAGTACAAATGGGGACTGGGTTGAACTTAAGGACAAGTTTCACCTTGCATTCTTCCCTATGTCCCGTGTCGACTCTCTACCAAGGGCAATCCTTGACTTTGAGCAGTGCGAGAAGGAGTCTATAGGTGTAGCCTCGGCTAGGTTTTTAGTGTTAATACACATTGGCCTAGACTTGCCTTTACCCGATAGCATATTGCTATGACTCTTTTGTTTGGGTATTATCACAGGGTCAAAACCACGGCAAGCATGTTGTTCAAGTCGGTGTCAGAGTACGGGGTCTCTGGTGACTCAAGTGTACTCAGGAACACAAGAATCACGTAGAGAAGACGCAATAGATTATCTTGGTCGTCCGGCTACTCTATTCTAAAACTCTATGTGTTAGGGGGTGTCACCTTGGACCCGCCTCCCCTAGGTGAGACCTTCTGGTGTCTTCTTGGTGGCGAAGGAGGTCAGCTCCTGGGGCTATAGCGTGGGCCCGGAAGCCCCGAACCTCAGGAGGCCGTGAGAAGCTTTGTCTTCTTGTGTCATGCCCCAAACATGACCCTGTCGGAGGAGTAGTTGGTAGGGGCACGTCTAGGGTGTGGTACCAGGGAGCCCCTAGGCATCGGTAGCCTAGGGCTTGTCTCCTTATGCCCGATCCTTGGCTGGCGTTGTTAGCCGGGCAGGAGCCAAGGGCCGAGGAAGCCCTGAGCCCTAGGTAGAAGCTGCGGTCGAGTCAGGCTTGGCTAAGTCTCCTTGCCAGAGGGTGCTCATGAGTGTGCCCGATGGACCTAGCCCCCGAGCCCCTAGGCGATCCTGAAGGTGTTGGTCAGGGGGTCTTCTTTATTCGGGAACCATTGGACCCGAGGCTTAACATACCTGTATGTTAGGATCTCGTCAGGAGCCCCCGATCCCTTTGAGGCCTCACCTGGCATGATGGCGATGAAGGGCTGAATTTGATCTTCTGGTGACCAAACGCTCCTTGGCGGGGATGACTTCCGCTGGCGAGAGCGTTGTGTCCTACTTGGGGCCTTCTTCTCCGGTGTGATGGATGGTGCTTGGCTGTCGAGGTTGAGCGAAGATGATGCTGATCCCTTCATGAGTCCATGTCGCATGGGTCTTTGACTTGAGCGAGAGCTTGGTGGACTCATCTAGGAGTCACCGACTATAGGCCCAGGGGTGCCCTCCTTTCTGACTAGAGCTAGCCGTGGGTCAGGTGATCAAGAGCGCTGGTCTCTAGCTCGGGCCATCTGATCATTCAGAGCTCCATGCCCTTTTGAGGGCTACGATAACAGGCCCCGATCCTCTCAAGCCAACCTTCTGGGGCTACCCTCTCTAGCCATAGATTGGGGAAGTGGGAGTGCATCGGCGCTCGGATGGAGGCCCTTATTGGGCCCACTACTCAACGGCTCCTGACCCAACTCCAGGGTGTTGGTTGGTTTTTGGGGGATGCGCCACCTGAGCGCCCGTTGATCGAGGGGTCGGGCTGCTCCATCTATGGAGCCGGCGTAGCCCCCGAGGCCATTATGGGGCCTCCTTGCTAGTGAAGGGGCAGCTCCTAGGCGCATCCCATCCACTGACACCTTGCATAGGTAGTTGATGGCATTTGTGCCGTCATGCCTGGTGGAGGAGTTATGACGTGCGCATGCCCCTGCGTCATCCCGTCTCATCTAGGAGATGGGACGTCAGGGCCACATGGAGCAGATTTGGTGGAGGAGCCATGGCACTAGGTGCAGTGGATCCATGTCGTCGATGATAGCCGGTGGGCCTGGGGGGAGGCGGATCCCCCAAGTCCCTCAAGAAGGTGTGCGCGGAGTGGGTGGCGCGCATGGTGGAAAGTGGAGCGGGGACTAGACTCATCGCTAGCAGTTCCCTGACTCTTTTACTACATGGCCATCATCACGCAACCTCCTAGAGGCATGCTGTGGGAATTGAAGGGACACCTAGAAGGTTCCCCAGGGTCTTTTGTAGCTGCTGATGGCTGATCAGAGGGCTTGGAGCCTCTCACAGCGCACCGCCTTTGGCTATTAAGGGAGGCCCCTAGGTGATGTGGCGTCTTCAATCCCTTCCTCCAGCCCCCTCTCTTCTTCCTCAGATCCATCTTCTTCGGTGGTGATGGCGGCGGCGATGAACTACAACGCTTCCCTTCGAGTGAGCTTGGTGCTGTCCACCGGGCGGCTGTGTCTTCATGGGTGGAAGGACTCCAATGAAGGAGGGGTGACGACGCGAAGCTAGAGGTGTCTGTCATGTCCACCCTCCCTAGAGGGCGTAAGGACTCCAGTGATGTTGCTGGAGTTCTTGTACCCTATAACGGGGGAGGAGGGTTGCGATGCGTCAGTCGCTACCCCTCCATCCTAGTGACGACGAAGGAGGGCCCGGGCTTGTTGGCTATGTGATGGCCATCGCCGTCTACCCCAAGCCCTAGGGAGGAGGCCCAAGGTCAGCTGGCCTAGCCCGAGCCATGAATAGCACGGGGCCCTACCCCATGGTTTCTGCCGCCGTATTGGTGGCAGTAGTTTATGGTTTCTGCCGGCGTATATTATAATCAGGTTCGTTCCTAATCACTAAAATGAAATTACTTTCGTGTGTAATCCCATTTTGCTCTTGAGTCATGCTTAGAGACTTGATCCCTCGTTGGGCTAGGCTGTTATGATGATGGCCTCGTTGGCCAAGATCGCCGTGCCTATGCTGCTAGCGGGTAACTCCGTGAGAACCTTGGGTTTACGGTCATTCCATGCCCTAGTCATGTCCCCAGAGGGGAGATCCTCAGCTTCCCGATTGAGCCACTCATATAGTTCCCAAGCCTGTCAGTCGGTACTCGGGGGCTCACTGCCTCCCTTGTTGGGTCACCACAAGCTACTGGACGCCCCTAGGTATGGCTACAGCCATGTGGGCTCGCCTCCCAAACATCCCTCACACTTTCAGTTGCTTCGGGTGACCTTGAAGCCCAGTGGGATGGCCTTGAACCCTCAGCGATGCCCCTTCTAGAGGGTCCCAGGACCAACATGCGGTGGGGTGGAATGATCTGATGAAGGATCGGGAGATAGGCAAATAGATGCAAAGAAAACGGAATGGACACAAGAGAGGGGAAAGAAGACATACCTGGTAGCACGATGGCCGAGGCCACTCCATTAGCACCTTGTCGATCTTTTGCCTGCTCCTCCTACTCCGTCTGTCCCATCCTCACCTCGCTTAGGGCCTTCTGTAGTGGTCCTCCTTCAGAAGAGGTCAACAAGTGGTTAGCTTAGTCGATCTTCTAGAGTGGCCAAGTCATCATGGGGATGGCTCAGGTCAAGGAAGGTAGTGAATGGAGTAAACAAAGGTAAGCGAAGCAGGAGGGTCAGGAGGATGGGACTTATCTTGGTTTCTATTGTTGGAGAGGTAGGCCGGCGAGGGAGGTCGACAGATGGGCCTTGGCTCAGGAGGCATCACTTCTGGGCGGATGGCTCGGCGATGGCCTTCGCTCATGGGGAAAGGTCGGAACTCACCTCGATCGGGTCAGCCCCTTCTGGGGGGCCGAGTGCTTGGATGGAGGGGCCAGCCAAGCCACCGCTACCGCCAGAGGTCTTGGCCGCCTTGCTGATGCTTGGTTGGTCGAGCACCGCCACCGTCTTGGATGCTTCCTCCACCGATGCCCTTCCTGCATCACGACTAGGGCCATTAGGAGCTCAGGGGGCGATTAGCGCGGTCACCTAGGCAACGCAGTCTTGCTCGCAGTAGTAGGCTTGCTCGAAGCTGCCCTCAATGGTGATAACCCCCTTCAGGCCGGGCATCTTGATCTTGAGGTAAGTGTAGTTGGGGATGGACATGAACTTGGCGAAGCATGGTCGGCCGAGGAGGGCGTGGTAGACACTAGGGAAGTTGATGACCTCGAAGGTGAGCGGCTCCTTGTGGAAGTTGTCTGGCTGGCCGAAGGTGACGTTGAGCCGGATGCGCCCGAGGGGTACAACCTCCTTCCCTAGCACAATCCTATAGAACGGTGCCTTGCTGGGGCATAGGCTGCTCCAAGGGATGCCCATCTTATCGAGGGTGCTTGTGTAGAGTATGTTGAGGCTACTGCCCCCATCCATCAACACCTTGGTGAGGCGCGTGGTGCCCACGATCGGGCTGACCATGAGCGGGTAGCGCCCTGGATGGGGGATGCGATCGAGATGGTTTTCTTGGTCGAAGGTGATGGCCATCTAGGACCACCGAAGCCGCGTCGAGGTCACAAGGGTGTGGACAGCGTTCACCTCCAGCTCGGTGATGCAGCGCTATCAGCGAGACTCATGTGCCTAGGAGCCCCCGAAGATCATGATGTAGTGCTCGACCTCGAGGAACTTGTTGTCTTCCTCCTGGGCGCCATCCCTCTGGGTCACCAGCCTTAGGGGCAGGCTTCTAGGCCTTGCCCTATTGGCTGAGGGTGCTACAGATGTATCATTTCATGGTGGCACAGTCCTTGGGAAGATGCTTCGCCTGCCTCCCATGGAATGGGCAGGGGGACTCAAGCGCCTTCTCGAAGTGTTCTGATCGCGCAGCGCGCCCGCGGGGCTGAGGTCTAGCAGCACGGTTGGCCATGGTGACCATCTCCTCCCCATGGTGCTTCTGGTCCTTATTCCACCTATCGCGATGTCGCTGGGACGAGTCGGGATCATTGGTGCCGTCGCCACCACTAAGGTGGCCAGCGGCCTTGGCTTTCTCGCTGAAGTTGGCCTAGATGGCCTCCTTGCCAGTGGCGTACTGGGTGGCGACATCTAGAAGCTCCTACATCGTGTGCGGGGTCTCAAGGCCGAGCACGTGGACGAGCGCCTCACAGGTCGTGCTGTAGATGAAGGCGTTGATCATGTTGGTGTCGGTGATGTTCGGGAGCTCATAACGCTTCTTGGAGAAGTGCTGAATGTACTCCCAAAGGGTCTCGTTGGCCCTCTGCTTGCAGTGGCAGGGATCCCAGGAGTTCCCCGAGCGGGTGTAGGTACCATGGAAGTGGCTGATGAAGACCGATGGAGGTCGCCCTAGCAGTGGATGCTCTCGGGCTCTAGCTACTCGAGCCAAGCTCTGGTTGAGCTTGACAGAAGCAGAGGAAGGTACTAGATGGTGAAGTCATCATCTGACCCCCCATCTTCATGGTGAGGCGGTAGTCCTCCAGCCAATGGTCTGGGTTGGTCTCATCATTGTATATAGATGTACGTTGGCAGTCAGAAACGCCTAGGGTAGGGGGCCACCTGGATCGCTGACCCAAACACTAGGGGGCCGAAGTGATCTAAGATGGGGCCCCTGCCCCATCGCTCAGGGGCACAAGACTTTGCCTGAGCATGGCGCCTGGCCTCGATGGTGTCGCGGACATCGCGGTCATCACTGATCCAGTGCCACGTGGGGGGACACTAAGGACAAAGGTCACGCCTTCACTCTTGCCGAGGCTTGGCGCCATGGGTCCACAGCCAATCGGAGCTGTTGCCAAAGGTGTCGCCATTGCTCCTCATCACCTATGGGGTATAAGCGTCAAAGCGCCCCACGTTGGCAGTGGCCATCGTTTGGGATAGCCAGGAGAGCACGGCATGGCGCCGAGAGGTTGAACTCTCGGCCTGCTACTTGTGGGTGACGTGGAGGAGCCGCTTTGCCTCGTTCAGCCACTCATTGGTCTTTGGGTCTAGCGTGTCAGAGATGTCTTCTGGGCGGCAAGCAGTGGCTGCCATGTTGTATGCCACACGGGGGAAACAGAGGTCTCTGGAAGCCCCCATGTGGGCATCATCGTCATCACCGAGAGGGTGCGCGGCTTGCTGTCACGTAAAGTCCTATCTTTGGAACTCGAGCTCTGCCTCGGTGGCCTCTAAGTCCACCTGTCGAGCACGCAAATGGTCCACCTTCTCCTGAAGGTAGGCCACATAGTTGCGGGGACTCTGGTCTAGCGGCGTGAGCCCGGGTGCCTCCTCAACAAGATAATCATCGTCGATGTGGTAGCACTTGCGTGGTGGGGCATTATAGTCGACATCAACGGAGTCGTACTCCTATTCATTCTCTGAGAGGACCTCAAGGAAGGCGCGAAGCGAGGGGACATCAGTCCTTGCGGTGCCAGAGAGGACGATGCTCCGTGGTGCCTCATGACTAATGAGATGCTCTAGCTCTAGCTGGAAGGCCGCCGTAGCATTCTGTATCCCAAAAGGCAGGTCCGGGAGGTAGTACCAAAAGCGATTAGGCGACGGGAGCACCTCACCAGTGGTGATCTGGTGGTGGACGTTGGCTAGCATGTAGAACATCTAGTGTCGGGCCGACACGGTGGGGTTCGAGCCCAGACCGTGCTAGATCTGGGGGGCCAGGACCTCGAGATTTGCTCCCAAGAGTCCTGGTAGATGAGGCGGCACCGGGGGCTCATTGCCCGCTGGTTAGCCCTATGAAGTGGATGAAGCTCGCCATAGCAGTCGACGATGTAGGCTAGGCTCCCAAAGTTGAGGACCTGGCCCGGAGTGAAAGCACCAACCATGATGGAGAACTCGCCAAGGAAGGTGACACCATCATCTAGGGCAGCGCCGCTTACTGCACCGATGAGGCAGGTGGCTCTAGCCACCGAAGAGCTAGAATCACACTTGATGCTGCCCCCTACCTAGCGTGCTAGCTATCGTAGGGTCAAAACCATGACAACATGTTGTTTGAGTCAGTGTCAGAGTATGGGGTATCCAGTGGCACAGGTGGACTCAGAAACACAAGAATCACGCAGAGAAGACGCAACGGTTTATCCTGGTTTGGGCAAATTTGGTCCCTACGTCCAGTAGCTAATGATCCTTATACTCAAGAGCACCCAAAATCTGGGGGGTTACAACAGAGTGTAAAGGAAGAAGTTTTGGTAGGGTGGTTAGCTTAGTGCTAATCCTAAGGTTGCCTCACCGCCGGTGGAGTCTCCCCCTCGTCGAAGAGGAAGGAGACTGCGGGATGCGGTGGAGGAGGGGCTCTAAGTGCCCCTCTCTGAGTTGCCTTGCTCTCAGTGCAGAGCTAAGGCGGATGGAATGGAATGAGTGTCTAGTGATTGACTTCGGATCCTCTCCCCTCTAGGTTCGACCTTATCCCTTATATAACGAGATAGGTCGGGTATAAGGTAGTTTGGGGGTTCTAGTCTATGCTCTACATGCACCGGAGTCTAGGAGAGGCTTGCAGCGGTGTGCCATGGACCATTGAGGTGTCTTGGAGCTAAAGAAGCATGGGCGTCGTCTAGCTACTCTGTTCTGATAGTCTACGTGTCAGGGGGTGTTAGCTTGGATAGGACTTCCGTGGGTGAGACCTTCTAGAGTCTTCTTGGTGGTGATGGAGGTCGGCTCTGAGGGCTGACATGTGGGCCCAGAAGCCCCGAGCCCTCGGAGGCCATGAGAAGCTTTGTCTTCTTGTGTCACACCTCGAACATGACCCTATCAGAGGAGCAGTTGGTAGGGCATGCCTAGGGAGCGGCGCCAGGGAGCCCCCAGCATCGGTAGCCTAGGGCTTGTCTCCTTGTGCCCGGTGCTTGGCTGGCATCGTTAGCCAGGCAAGAGCCAAGGGCCGGGCCTAGAGGTGCCATAGATCGGTGAGCCCAAGGCTCAGGGAAGCCCACGAGCCCTAGGAGGAAGCTGCGGTCGAGTTAGGCTCGGCCAGGTCTCTTGGCCATAGGGTGCGAGCGAGCGTGCCCAATGGGCATAGCCCCCGAGCCCCTAGGTGATCCTGAAGGGGCCGGTCGGGGGGTCTTCTTCATTTGGGAACCATTGGACCCGAGGCTTAACATACCTGTATGTTAGGATCTCATCAGGTATCGACACACATGCTGACCTGTGCCTAGACATGACTGCCAGACGTCGTTTTAGACACAAACCCAAGATGGAACTAGTAAAATTCCTTGAAAACTTCATAAACAGACACACTTCTTCCGTCATAAGAACCAAACCCCTCTAGGCAAAAGTTATGTCGAGTGTTGAGGAGTCCTCATTAGTCGAATCTAAACATGAAGCATCCTTAGATTTGACTCATGAGCCCTCACCTGAACCACGAACATCGAAGGAAACATTAATCCATCCTTCAGAGTTTCCTATTGAATTCGAGGATTATGGCAATACCTCAAAACACTTTGGGCACAAAAAAGCTTACATGTCCTTCTGAGGAAGTTTCCCCTAAAATAGAACCATCAAAGGAATGGTTGTTGGAAGTGAAAAGTTCTTCCAAAGCAATTCGGATTCTTTCACCTTCCATGACCATGCCTTGTTCATTAAGGGGAACAAACATAGAAGCCTTGCACAACCCCATAGTCTAGACCAGTATCTTGTTAGAATTCCTAGCAAAAAACCTCTTGGGTAACATGCTACTAGTCCTAATAAATAAACTCTTCAAAAGTTCATCGGGACTCATCGTTGTGTGTTGTGGGATCACGAGGGCCGTGCCAATTGAAATTGATGAAATCGAGGTTTATCTTGATTTCCACATCTTTGCCATCCTTGAGTTTGATCTTGTCATGGGCTACCCCCTAGACAAATTGTTTACACCAAAATTTGGGAAGAAGAACGCGGGAACTCGAAGCTTCTAGGATTGTGTCATCAAGGAATCGAATATATGTGAATCGGTATCAGCTGATTTAGATGCGATGTCAGAATCGGCTATTTTATAGATGACGTCAGCAGACGGTGTCAATAGGCTATGTTTGAATGGTGCCAGGAAGATGTGTTGGACTCTACAAATAAGGAAAATTAGGGTCCAAGTTATTATTAAGTTAGGAAGTTTTCTTTTATTCCAATAATTGTAATGAGTCGTATTTGAGTAGGATTCATATTTAGGTTCCGAGTATAAATATTATACCCTGGTTATTGTACAAGAAGACGAACACTCAATCAATACAATCTTTCTGGCTTTCACCATCACATTAGGAGTTCTTCAACAAACAGGGCTGCATCGACTGATTGACCTCCAGCTTGCTTGTGAGTACCGTCACGACTTGTATTGTACTTGTAAAGCTGCATTAGCTGATTGATCTTTTATGAGCCATAATATAAGTTAGTTATCGATCTGTATCATAGTTTGTAAGACTGCATCAGTTGATTGATCTCTTACGAATCATAATATAGATCAAAGTTATCAATCTTATGTTAAATAACTTGTTGTTTAATACAATATCACCAGTTATCGAATCTGCTAAGATTAGTAAGATTTTACTTGCTATTTTTTGGTTGATTCACCAGTTATCGATCTTGTTATAATTAATGTTTTATTAATTATAACAAAATCATCTGATTGAGATAGAGATAGATCGGCATCATATCATCTTAATTGGTCGTCCTTTGATCTGGTCATGCTTTAAATCTTATAATTGATGGCTTAATTCCGCTAGATCGGCTATTTTATCTCTATTCCAATCAAACATAATATGCATCCAAAGACATGTTTCAATCTTGAATAAACTCACTAGTAATGAGATCTAATCTAATGACACTACCATAGCTGCATCGATCCAGTCGAACCTCACTGGTAAGACTTTAGATTAGAAATTATCGATTAGTGGTCTTGTTCATGATCAAGATATGTACTCTATTTGTTTGCTATGACTACATCGGCTATTTTAGCTGATTTGCCTATACTCTCACGCATATAGCATGTTTTCATGAATCTATCAACATATAGATGGTTTTATAGATTCTTTGGCTTTAGTTTGTTATCATTATCATAGCTGCATCGATCCGATCGAACCTCACTATTGATGATAATAAATTAGATTCAAACTATTTGTAGATTCATTTATATTAGACAATCAATTTGTTCGCATGTTATACTCTTTTCATCAAACTTATCGGCTCGACGCTTTATATCGATCATGTTCTATTTAGCCGATGATGCTTTCTGTTGTTCCATGAGCATCAGTTATTTTGATTCATATCATTATCATTTAATATTAGCTGATAATCCTTGATTTCAAGATCTTCATTTCATGGATACGCCGAATATCGACTATTTAGTCGATAGCCTTATTGAATCAGCTATCTAGATGTACATTTAGAACTATTTGGTGTAACACCGACATGTTTCACTTTAAATTACTGATAAGATTTTCTCTCCTTGTCAATTGCAGGTTAAATTGACTGGCACGTCATTAGGGTTTTTAGAATCGGCTGGTTCTGTGTTAAAGCCAAGTAGATCTCTGGTTTCATTCCACTCAGATCATCTGACTTGCTGTGTATTGATCACATCACCATATTTCTCTGTCAATACAAACTTTTCAAAGAAAAACCTTCCCATGGGAGCCTTGATGAGAAGTTTGTAAAAACTGCTTTCGCCACCCACTCAAAAATTCCAGTGGCAAAGCATTACCCCAACCATGACCCGTTTGAGGAGGTGAAGTTTGTAACCCCATTCATTTAACCATCAACCTCACTCGAACCAAAACCATGTCCCTCTGGTCAAAACCTCTATGCCATGGACAATCTCAGAGCACCAACTCTAGAGCTCAAAAAGAATGATTCCACTAACTAGCATGAAGGTTCCTCTTTTGAGACCCATCGCATTTCATGCTCACTTCTAGAGTCTCCAGAGTTGATCACACTTAGTGCCACATGTTTCTACGAGGACCACAACCATCTCTTAGTCCTCATTTACAAACTTTTTAGAAGAATGGTTGTGGATGCATATGTTTATCACAAATATTGTAAATCTCATGGATGTGTTGTGGTACCTACCTTGCAGCTTGAACGATAATGCTAAATGCCCGGTGGTGAAGCTGAGAACTAAACCACAATTGTTAGCTACAAGATGTAGTTCCCAAGGTCAAGCTTATGACCATAAACAAAGCGATGCCAGAAGATACCTCAGATTATCATAAAAATGGGATTATTAAAAAAATAATAACTTTCTTATTAATAAAAAGCAAAGAACATGTTATCAAGTTAGTATGCACCTTCGGGTATTCTTGTGTGATAACCCTTTCAAGTTGAGACTAAGAAGAACAAGGGGCATACGATGCTAGAAAACATGAGAGCCAGAACAACAAAATGCCGTGATGCCCTTTGGTGATGGAACACACTCAAGAGGAGACCCCGACACTACATACTTGACTTTTACACAAAAGTCCAAGTGTGGGGGAGGATGGTGAGGACCTCATCACATGTTCCATTCACACCAAATACCATCTTGGTTAAAAGGAAAATAAAAATGATATAGAAAGAAAAAAAACTAAATGTCCACCAACACCATTACTCATGTTTGTCTCCATGAAAAATATAAACTTGCTCATACTAGTTCATGATTCCTTTGTTCATGACATATGCATTGGTTTGGATGTATTCACTCGAGGAACATTCAAAGGCTTTTTAAATTAAGCATGGTGCTTATGTTAAAATAGCCTTCTTTATTTAAAATTTGACATGGTGTTGAAATTTGATTAATGAACTTTGAGTATTACCATCATAAACAATAGAAGTAGTCTACTATGGAGATAAATCAAGGATATGTTTATTTTTTCAAACTTTACCTTAGCCTTGTTTATGCTAAATGATAAAAAGTTGGGCGAACACATAAAATAAAATAAAAAATAAAAAATAGTAATAATAAATAACAAAATAAAAGTAATAATAATAATAAAATTAAGGCTCCCCAGTATTTCAACTGGTAGAGTCCTTGTCTGTTTCCTTTTGCTTTTCTTTGTTAAATAAAAAATAGGTACAACAATAAGTGTGCGGGAGATCTCTCAAGCATGATGAACACACATTTGAGATCTCCCACCAACACGTTGCACAAACATCATCTGATCCAACATGCAGAAGGACAGGACAAATGGCAAGAGAGGATTGGCTGAACTTTTGGTTTAGCCAATCCACCTCTAACTCAGCTCCTTCTCTTCAAACGGTGGTTTGTGCAACACTACCCTCAAACTCTCCAAAAAATTGAAATTTAAAATTAAACAAATTAAAAATGTAAAACAAATGTCACTCCATCTCCATGCAATTTTATAAACCAAATTTTGTTCGAAAATTCCAAAAGTGACATGCTCATAACTTCTCTAAGATAGAAGCCTGCATAAAGTTTCTTCCATATACATACACTTATGCATGTGGAAAAATATTCTAATATGACAATCATGTTGACTAAGTTATTGTGAGGTGTGATATAGTTCTGACATAGAAATCCTACCATTTCTATTCAAAGTACTTGGAGAATTTGTTTTGATAAAAATATAAAACCATAGTATCACATACTCCTCAATTGGCGAGCAATTCCTACCAAAGCCAAATTTGACATCTTGTAAAGTTTCAAGCCTTCCACATATGCTGCTTGTTATTGTGTTGAGTTTGGTTAAGTCTTGTTGACCCATGCTGAGAGATTTATCGTGCTCCCAAGATCAAGATCACATACACCCACATATATATGCTGCTGCTACATTGGGAGTATGCAAAAACATACCTCCATCCACCAAAGGTTCTGCTCCTACACTGGGAGTAGACAAAAATTTATTTGTTAGGCAAATACTCCATGCTCTAAATAGATAAAGATCTCTCTCCAATATATGGTTTAGAAGAAGAAATATGGGCTATGCAAAAAACTTAAAAAAAGAAAAAAATATGGACACATGAAGGTTCAAGTAAAAAAATGATGAGCACATGAAGGCTCGTGTATTGAAATAAAAGAAGAAGAAGGAAGAAAGATAGCCATGTTTCCAAATAATGAGTTATAGAGAGAGATCACATCTACAAAAGGAGTATAGTTTTAGTTTACCTTTTTCCAAACACATGCACATCTTGATCTAAGAGTATAGCATTTCTCTCCTTGGATCCTCGATTTGACTTTACAACATATGCAATACAAGTATGCTATTTTGTTTATCCCTACCCAAAGCTCCACATAAACCTTTTTAGAAGTAGGAGAAAACAAAAGAAGGCAAAACTCTGCTATGCCTTGGTGAGGAGTTATACACCATTGAGCCATTTGAGAGTGCCATTTGAGGAGTATAAAGTGAACTATGTTTTTTCTTGAGAAAACTTTGAAAACTCCAAGTTGCTAAGATGTGAAATTGGGAACATGACTTTGTTTCAAGAACTGTTCCACTTTTCAACAACCCAAGGAAACATGTTAGTTAAAGCCACATATCCCACTTGTGTAAGGAATGTGTTGGAATAACTTTTATGTAAGCCATATATCTTAGGATGTTATGCTCATGATTACTTTTATCTCTAAGCTTTGCTCGAGGACGAGCAAAGAGGTAAGTGTAGGGGAGCTTGTTGCCGGTGCTTAACTCATATTTCAAACCTCCAACTTTTATATAAAAACTACTAAAATAACACCAAGCTTAGACATAGGGCTTTAGAACTAACAATCTCCACAAGTTTTGGTGTTTGACCATTTGCAGGAGGGCATTTATGGAATACATGGAAAACACATTCAAAATGCACAAAGAAACAAAGTGTGACACCATATTGCGCAAAGCAGCCCAAGAGGGGAAGGCCTACTACTAGGCCAAATCAGGGCCAAGCATATGGAGAAAAAGGGCCAAACCCAAACCAAACGATCTCCAAATGGTGTAAAACTATACAGGCATGTCCCACACATCCCTAGAGGCCCACTAGACAAAACTTGGGCCAGGACGGTGTCTCTAGGGGTCGACCAACCCCTAGGGTGGCCCACCCCCCTACAGGCTCACCTCGGGTCCAACCTTGACTAGGTGCTTCTTACCGCCTCTCCAACGTCAGTGGCATGTGTATTCTAGAAGAATTGTATGGAGGAATGGTTGTTTGCTCAAGATAGGAAGCACAACTCCACTCCATCTCCACCATTCATCTTGTGATGGTTTGAACCAAGGGCTATGGTGAAGAGGCACATGAATCAATGACATGGCATATTGAGCGGCCTTCATTCCTCCTCTCAACCTATAAATACCCCCTCACTCCCTCTCATTCAAGACACAACCACAAGGAAGAAGAGCACTCCTCACTTGAGGTAGAGCAACACTCCAAAGGGGCTTAGGCCCTAGTAGCTAGCTAGAGTTGTAAGGAGAGATGTGAGGGAGAGCTTAGGGAAGCGTCGGACTTGTTGGTGTCTCCGCAAATTGTACCTCGATGAGCATCTTTACTTCAACAAGTTCTCTCGCTAAGTGAGTGTTCTTGATTCTTATGGTATACAGTCTCTTGTTTAGTCAAGCTTTATCTTTACTTGTTTGTGGGATCATCGTCCATCCCTGTGGTGGATGCTCTAGTAGAAGGGCCCTGATAAAGATGGATAACCCTTACTAGTGCGCTAGAGTAGTAGTCGATAGTGTAGACATGGTGTCTAGGCTAGAGGCTACCTTTGTTTGCCTCGTGCTCCACGGTTGAGGGGTAGGCGGCAGGTGGTGACAGCCCTGTCCGTCCCTTGTAACCCCCCATGTCCAATCACAGTGTAGAGCTACAGGCTGGCAATGCTTGGCATACCAGGTGTTCTCCAGTGCCCGAACTAAGCGAGTAATAGTAGAGTTTATCTATCCGTAGACTCTAAACCTTAGGAATCCATCTCAACCTCTACCTACTCTACCCTTGTGTTGTCCTTGGATGAACTAGAAAGAAGAGTACCTCTGTTCCTTGTGGAAAATATGATACCCTGAATACTTCTGGGTGAAGTGCTACAACGGTACTTCCATGCGCTTGTAGATTATTTCTGTATGCGTTAAGAAATACCAACAATGGATATGGATAAATATAAGATATTTTATATTTTTGTTGAATACGGATCTAGAATCGAATAGAGAAAAATTGTTGGAGGGACGCCTTAATGAGGACATCGCCATGCTGGACACACTGACGCCATGGTCTTCCCCAAGTTGCAATTCGTTCCCAACTCAGCTGCCACGTCACCCTCGGATTCAGCAGACACGTCGTCACTGTTTCGGTCATAACTTTCTCATACGACATCGAAACGGGCCGTTCTTGGATGCGTTGGAAAGGGGACGACGACGCCGTCGTTTTAGATCTGGTCCCAGCTCCAGAAGGTCCGTGGATCATTCTATGTGACCACAGCAAGGTGCTACATCACCTATTTGGGCCAACTTGGCCATGTATCGTGTCGGGCCTTAAGCCCAAGTTGTGGGCGCCCAACCCCTGGCCATCCCCAACCCTAGGTCGAGTCTTAGACTATAAACACAGCCGTCGCCGCTGCTATACAATTGGGTTTTGTTTAGAGTTTAGTTTTCCATCGAGAAACTGAATCGTTCATTGTAACTGTGGTGACAAATCCTTTTACAGTGATCCAGGGCCCCCGTTCTTGATCTCCTCCACTGTGTCGATTAGTCCTTTGGAACCGAGTTCTTGAATCCTCTATTGATATTCGCGTCATTCATATTTGCAATATCAGATTGCGTGTTTTACCTTCTTGCTTGTGCTCTTCGATTCGCTTGCAGGAAAAGCCTTCTTGGCGAGGTCAATCAAGTTGTGCTTGGTTGATAACCAACGGAGCAGTGGTGTAACGGTTGCAGGGTTCGAATCGCGTCTGATTTGAAGCCGGATCGCCAACGTCGAGATCTCCACAAATCGAACTTACCGGCTACCTCTCGGAAGATCGGGCCTGTACTCATCACGCCTTCAATGCGTCGCCCCACCCTAGCGTCATCCAAAGCGTAAACCCTCGACCGGTCCTTTTTCCTCGTACCTAAGGGAGCAGCTGGCATAACTCTGTCCTTCAAGGCTCGAGTGCGACCCCAGCGGTACCCTCGTCTGCTTGCTCAGCGGCAGCCCTGGTGAACGTAACTTTAATCTCATAACTTTGCAGGGCAGGTGTCGCTCAGAAGGCCTCTCAAGTGGGAGGCGACCCTCACGTAGTCAGCTCTGATGCCATCGGGTTGAGGACGGAAGACTATGGTCCCTGAAGAAGTTTCTGGTGCCGTTAGAAGAGTGGTTGAAGCAGGAGTGTGGAATGTCTGTTCTGCCCCTGCACTCCTGTAAAGTGAAGCCCCTGCCAGACATGGGCAGCTTGTAAATTCTGCCATGCCCCTAAGCATGCTCCTACAAATAACCGGTGGGTGGCATAGTAACGAATGCTAAATTAATGTTCATTTACTCAAGAATTTATTGTAACGTCTCCTCGTCCTTTTAGTCCAACTCTTGCTTTATTTTCCATGTGGGGCACCCTCAACCTCCTCCGTGCTAGCCCTTAGTGAGGGTAGGAGGCTAGGTGAAGCCCCCACAAAAATACTAAAAAACAAAATCAGATACATCTGTTCAGTATCCACATTAAAAATGGATACAAATATGAATATCTATATTATAGGTTTTAGCAGATACGAATGCCAAATAATTCAGATATTTATTTTCATTTTCTATTCCTTTTTGGCATGGCTCTTTCTACGAATGTCCTCCGCTGGAATTAGTGCTCTCATATATCTCCTCTTCGGAAGTCAAGAGCAGACTTTAAAGTAGCTCCTCTATGCATTAAAAATGACTTTGGCTTCTCTTAAGGCACCAACAACAGTAAGAGTCATTTACTGGCTCTAAGTCAACCTCTTCAATAGTGTTAGCTTTTAGTAATGGCTCATATGATTAGGCCCCACATGACACACACATGTTCTTGGAATGTGTGTATGAGCCTAGCTCTTGACCAAGATCTAGCTTTTCTTTCTCTTCTATTAAAATATGAAAAAAATGCTTAGAGCTAGCTTATGAGTCACCTATTGCAGGTGTCCTTGTCTATACCAAAAAATTAGTTTATCCTCTTTGGTTTTTTGTAGGGCTCCTCGAGCTTCTTTGTTGAAGTTGTTGCTAGAATCAGAGTTGGATCCACAACAAATAGACCCCACTGGTGGAGCTCCGATAGTTTCTGCTTCAATTTTTTCATGTAATATAGCAAGGAGTAATTTTTTATCTCTCCTCTGAAAATGAATTAGAAGCAGATTGTTGACGGTAGTTAACATTCATCACAAACCGTCAATGACTAAAATAGATCACCAACATAGACTTAGGGGTTTAAATTAACAGATACCATGAGTTTTGGTGAATCTATGTTTCCAGTAGGATTTAATCAGAAAAACGTCAAGGAGGACCTATTCGTTAAAGGAAATCACGGAATTCCACCGCGTAACCAACATGGGAAGGTTCTCGAAGACTCTAGAAGGCTCTCCACCGAGGGAGACCACATGTCTCTGACATGTGGGGCCGCTCGACCCTTCTGCCAGGCCGCTCGACTCCTGGTGGGCCCACCTGTCATCCTCGTTGCTACATCGGTTCTCCACCGCCTCCTAGGATGCATCTCAGCCGTTATTTCAAGTCGGTTTGATCCAATGGCTCAGGATTGACGCTCTGGCCTATATATATCTGCCTGTACCCCCTAGGGTAGAGGCCTCATTTGATCTTGAGAGCTGAGAAGCTGGAAACCCTAATTCATATATCCACCGGGATCAAGGCTAGCAATCAAGAGAAGATTAGTCCTTGATAGGATCTAGTCTTGTATTAGAGATAGAAAGATAGAGTGAGAGGGAAGAGTTTTGGAGGAGTTCCGGCCTGTTGGTGCTCTCTCTACGGCTTGTACCCTGGCGGAATCAAGTTCTTCTTGAGCTTGCTTCTGAGATTTCTCTGGTAATCGACTTCTAATTCAAGTAAGCATCTTGTTCATATTATTCCTCAGGTTTGCGACTCTCTTTTGAGTACTTTAATCCTTGTAGCTCCTGGGTTAAAGTAGTATTCGTAGTGTAAACGTGGTGCTTAGACTCGGTTACTCATGGATGTACATTATTTTTCGGATCGGTGGTAGCTCGCGAGGGTGACTCTTATAGCCTCGTTGAATCCTCTGTAGTCCACCTCCTGTTACTAGGCCTAGCAGGACTTTGTTGCTATAGGAAACATACTATCGGTACAGAAACTGACCAACTAGTGAATATTTGTAGTTTTGCTGTACATTGTGATAGGAGGTGGCCTAGCATTTGATGACACATGATTTATACTGGTTCAGGCAACGTGCCCTACGTCCAGTTTGGGTTTGTCGGTGACTTTATTCCTGAGCTCAGGTGCTCAAAGTCTGCAGTGGGGTTACAAACGGGAAGGAGAAAGATGTGGGGTACCAGAGGCCCGGTCGGCTCTGGTCGGAAGGGCCGAGAGCGACAGGAACTCCGCTATGAGCTAAGCGTTCAAGCGTGTGCTTGAGGTCTGAACCTGGCGGTTCTGTGGTTGTGAGGTATTGGACTAATGAATCTAAAGGAACTGAGCTCGAATTAATCGGTCGGTGACTTTATTCCTGAGCCCAGGTGCTCGAAGTCTGCAGTGGGGTTACAAACAGGAAGGAGAAAGATAGGGGTACCAGAGGCGCGGTCGACTCCGGTCGGAAGGGCCGAGAGCGACGGGAACTCCGCTATGGGCTAAGCGTTCAAGCATGTGCTTGAGGTCCGAACCTGGCGGTTTTGTGGTTGTGAGCTATTGGACTAATGAATCTAAAGGAACTGAGCTTGAATCAATCGGTCGGTCCACCTGTTGGACGGAGTGCATCCCCTTTTATAGATGAAGGGGATGGCTTTACAGGTGAGAGGGAGAGGGTACGAATGCTTTTAAGCCATGTTGCCCACGCCGATGAGGATTGGATAATGGTAGGCGCCCACAACACTGTTGATGTCACTGTAGAATGTCAGGTGCACGTGGGAGGTTGTGGTGTCTTCTTCAGGAATGGTTGACGTCGATACCTGCAAAATACTGCTTGCCTAGAGGCATGCGAGGAGTCTCACCACGTTTACCAGGTATGGTGAATACCAGCGCCTACAACACTATTGATGCCCAGAGGCATGTGAGGGGCTTTCTGCCATACGGGAGTCCAACGACGCCTACAATGCTGTAGGGATAAATGTCGGCGCCTACAATACTGTTTGTGTCAGAGTGGTTGTGGAACACTGTTCCCACTGGTGTACAGGGTATGGTCCCTGTACCGTGGTTTGACTCGCGTGCTACTTTCTCTGTTCGTCCCTGGTCCCTTCTGAGCGGGCGTCCCCGGTCGGATGGCCCCAGTCGGCTTTAGTTGCGCCGGTCGGAGAAGAGCAGCGAGCAGGGTTCTTACGTACCCTGGTCGGAGAGACGCGGGGTTGGAGTCGGAAGTAGGGCTCGGGGCAGGCCTTCTGATCGGAGAGGCCGTCCAGAGGCGGTTGGAGCCCGAATTGAGCGCTCCGGTCGGATAGGTGGGCCGAAGTAGCTGACGAGCAGGCGTTGCTCTTCTTGGGCCAGGCCTTCCGGTCGGTTGCTAGACCACGCTTTGCCCTGTTGTTTTTAGACTCTCAGGTCGAGCTTTGGCGTGGAAGCCGGTCCCCGAGGGACCCTGGGTTTATGAACCTGACAGGAGCCCCGAGCCCCTGGGTGATTCGGGCAGAATTGTCCAGGGGATTTTTGTCTTGTCGGCGGGTGCGCGCGAGCGCACCCGCGGGTGTAGCCCCCGAGCCCCCGGGTGGTTCAAGCAGAACTGGCTGGGGGGGTTTTCTGTGTTGTTAGCGGGGGAGTTTTTTCTATTGTCCGGCGGGTGCGCGCGAGCGCACCCGCGGGTGTAGTAGCCCCTGAGCCCCCGGGCGGTTCGGGCAGGACCGTCTGGGGGGTGTTGTTTTCACGAGCGTGTGTTCATGTTTTTAGCCTGAGATGGATTTTTGTTTAACCAAGGCGTCATTGTGCAGCCGAGGTGTTTAGGCGCGGGGATTGGGTTGAGACAGAACTTATTGATCCTGGTGTCGATGCACGCCACGGATGGAGACAGTTTAGTTCGGATGCGATAGAGCTCGCTGATCTTTGGCGTCGATGCGCGTCGTGGGATCGGGCGAGGCGGAGTCGCGAGCGGACCCAGGCGTCGGTGCGCGCCGTGGATCGAGAGAGTTGGTTTAGTTAGTTTAGGAATCGGTCGAGCCGGAGCTCGTGGATCTTGACGAGGTGAGTTCGGGGTCACGGTCCCAGGAGTCTGGAGTGTAGTTGGAAGTGAAGCCGTTTGACACGAGTTCGGGGTCGTGGTCCTAGGAGTCTAGAGCACAGTCGAAAGTGAAGCCGTTTGACGCGAGTTTAGGGTCACGGTCCCATGAGTCTGGAGCGTAGTCAGAAGTGAAGCCGTATGGAGCCGAAGCATAGTTAGTTAGTTAAAGATCGGACGAGGCAGTGCTTGTGGATCCTGGCGTCGATGCGCGCCGTGGGACCAGGCGAAAGGGGTCGTGGATCTGGCGAGTTCGAGGTCGCTGTCCTTGGCATTTGTCTTGAGCCCCCGAGCCCTATCGGGCCTTCATGGGGGTCAATGTGAGTTCTGTGTGTTACCCCATCCTCGGTTCCTCACAACCGGAGGGGCTGAGTTTTGTCGCTTGTCTCGATCGCTCGGGCTCGAAGACTAGCTCAGTGAGTTCGCTAACGGGTGTGATCGAGTGGAATCTGGGTCCATCGTTCATGATGGGGTCGGCATAGCCCTCTTGTGACATTCCACTACTCCTTTACCTGCAACTCGACAGATGCCTAGGTCGTTCCGGAGACCGACCCGGGTGGCCTAACGGCCTCCCCTCGATGGAGATTCTATGGGCCTGGCGAGAGGTTTAGGATCGAATGAGAAGGTTGAGATGACTCGGTCTACCAGATCCGGCGAGAGCCGCATGGTGCTCATCTATGGTTTTCTCCCCTGGCTCTGTTGGTTGCTCTTGTTGAATGAGGCAACCACCGCTTCATGACGCAACACAGAGCATTCTGATGCATTTCACTGCATGTGCAATGCTTAGTTCCCAAGCCCTCGGGCGGTTTAGGGCCTGAATCATCTGGGAGTCACAGGCGTATGGAATGAATGCGCGTATGGATGTATGAAATGATTTATAATAAAATAGAGGGGGTTTGATAGTGTTTTACCTTGACGACTGGAGTGACGGGGCTCGGAGAGCTTCAGTTGGAAACATCCGACCGGGACCCATGCTCGTCATTCGTGACGGAGTCGGCATGGCCTACATGGGGCATCCCTTCGCTTCCTACCTATGTCTCGGGGTGGATACTGAGCGATTCGATCGACTTAGGGGGCCGGTTGGTCTCCCGGCGGAGATTTCGTTTTTGGTCTCCCTAGGTCTGTCCTGGGGAAGTGGGGAGCCGCCCGTGTGTGGTGACACTTTGGTTTTCACGCTCGGTCATGCGATAGTGGTGGGCCATACCTAGGCCATGTTTTGCCTTGCCAGGTGACGTTTCGTCTGACCCGGCGTTGCTCCGTCAGTCAGTGTGCGTCCTTTCGGCCAGCGCGTGTCCTGTCGTTTCCCATCCGCATTGAATGGGGGCAAAGTTTTGCGCTCTGATCGTCTGCTTTTCTTCTATAAATAGGGGGAGGGAGAGGGCTCTCCGTCGCAGTCCTTTGCTTGTTCTCCAACTATTGTCTCTCTTCCTTCTTCCTTCTCACCGAGAGTGCCTGTATGCCGTGGTGGTTCCTAAGTGAGAGAGAGAGGTGAGCGAGGGGAGGACTTACAGATCCTTTTGTGAACCCGGAGCATGATGTCAGACCGGAGGCCTCCGCGGATGATGCTAGATCTGATCTACGAGGCCTTCTTCGGGATGGAGCCGCGTGTAGATTTTCTCTGGTGGATCTTTACCAGGCGATCTTTGTCGGAGGGGAGGTTACTCATGATTGTGCCGGTGGAGGGTTCCGTGCCTACAGCCAGGAGCTGCCTCGACTGCATGAGAAGGTCAAGAGCTCCATATTCTTCTGCTGAGCATCTATAGGTGCAACGCCCTAGAGGTATCCATTGCGTTTGCCGAAGTTGAAGGAGCGAAGCCGAGCGGGTCCCTAGTGGTTGCATCCGGTTTCTTCTTTGGCTTCCAGGCGATGTCGTTGAGCGGCCGCAGTAGTATTTGTAGCAGTAGAGATTGTAATAGTTAAGTTTGTGGGTGAGTCCCCATGTGAATAGTTTTCTGTATCAATGAATACATCCATGCTGCCCCTGTGACAGAACCACAATATTTGTTTTGTGTTTATCTTAGCATAACTTATGTTTTTATCCTTTCTTTCTCATACCTGCCCGTTTGTCCCGTACGGTGTGAGCTTCGGAGCCTGGGGCGTGGCCCACGAGGCTTGGATGTTCGTACCCGTAGGGAAAGGTGGGGTGCATCTGGTTGGGAGTAAGAACAGAGTTACGTAAGGTAATCAGAGGAATGGAATGTGTTTCCGTTTTAGGGACAAAGTTGTTTTATTGTGCGATAGTAAAAAAGAAAGAGAGGTAATATTCAATATTGTACCCTTATAGAACCCCCGAGCGACCCGGGCTAAAAGTGTTTTAGGAAGGGGTGCTCTTACGGGAGCATGTTTTAACTAAGAAGCGGTTTAGACCAAATTTAGGGGAAAAACGACGTAGCTGTTCAATGTTCCAGGTATTGTTGAGAATGTTGTCGTTGTTGTCCTCCAGTCGGTAGGTGCCCGGTCGGATTACTTCGGCTATCGTATAGGGTCCTTCCCATGGTGGAGAGAGCTTATGTTTTTCCTTCGTTGATTGGGTCCTCCAGAGTACGAGATTGCCGACTTCGAGTATCCTTCCTCTGATCTTCCTTTTGTGGTATCTGCAGAGGGTTTGTTGGTAGCGGGTGGAGCGGATGACGGTAATCTCGCGGGCTTCTTCGAGCAGGTCGACTATGTCTTGTTGAGCCTCCGTGGCTCGGTCGCGGTCGAAAGCCTTCACTCTTGGTGCACCGTGGTCGAGGTCGGAGGGCAATACTGCCTCGGCTCCGTAAGCCAGGAAGAAAGGTGTGAATCCCGTGGATCGGTTTGGGGTCATCCTCAGGCTCCAAAGGATCGCTGGGACCTCTACAACCCATCGCCCATCGTACTTGTTGGGTCAGTCGAAGATGCGTGACTTGAGTCCTTGGAGGACCATGCCATTGGCACGCTCGACCTGACCGTTGGTAAGCGGGTGTCCGACCGAGGCCCAGTCGATTATGATGCCGTACCCATCACTGAAGTCCAGGAACTTCTTCCCGGTGAAGTTAGTCCTGTGGTCAGTGATGATGCAGTTGGGAACGCCGAACCGGTAGATGATGTCGAGGAAGAATTTGATCGATTCTTCCGAGCGGATGTTGGTGATGGGCTCGGCCTCTATCCACTTGGTAAACTTGTCGATTGCTACAAGTATGTGAGTGAAGCTGCCCGAGCCCTTCTTGAGGGGTCCCACCATGTCGAGACCCCAGATCGCGAATGGTCAAGTGATTGGGATGGTTTGGATCTCCTACGCCGATACATGGGTTTGCCAAGCGTAGAACTGGCATCCTTCGCACCTGCGGATGACCTCCTCTGCATCTCGTAGCATGGTGGGCTAGTAAAAACCTTGGCAAAAGGTTTTTCTGACCAGAGACCTTGGGGCCGTGTGATGTCCGCAGATCCCGGCATGGACCTCGAGGAGGATCTGCTTCCCCTGGCTGGCGGGGACGCACTTCATGAGTACCCCTGATGGACTCCGTTACCGAGCACAATGAAGGTCTTGGCGCATCGAGCGATTCGTTGGGCTTTAGTCCTTTCAGGTGGGAGAACCTCCTCGAGGAGGTAGGCGAGTAGCGGTACTCGCCAGTCGGTTTGATCGAGTGCTAGTACGGCGACGTTCACGGGTGACGTAGAGGTATTGGGGTCGGAGCCCCCAGGTGCTGGCTGGGCGTCGGGGTTGGAGCCCTCGAGCGCCAGCTGGGCATCGGGGTGTGTTCGGGTCGGACCTTCTAGGATGCAGGCGGATGGCTCATGGATGTCGTTGATGAAGACCCCGATTGGGGATGGATCCCGCCTAGTGGCTAGTTTCATGAGGAAATCGGCGGCATCGTTGTCCCTTCGAGGGATGTGATGCAGTTTGATCCCCTGGAATTTGTCCTCGAGCTTGCGCACCTCTTAGCAGTATGCTATCATGAGGGGGCTTTTGTAGGAGGACTCCTTCATGACCTGATCAACGACCAGTTCTGAGTCGCCGCGGACGTATAGTCGCGTAGCACCAAGCTCGATGGTGATGCGGAGTCCATTGATAAGGGCATCGTATTCCGCAGCATTGTTTGAAGCTGAGAAGTGGAGGCGGAATGCGTAGCGGAGCCTACTCCCATTCGGGGAGATCAGAACCACTCCAGCCCCTGAGCCGGGCGCCATTACGGACCCGTCGAAGTACATTGTCCAGTACTCGTGGGTGACGTCCGGGGTCGGTAGCTGGACCTCCGTCCATTCGGTGACAAAATCCATGAGAGCCTAAGACTTAATAGCAGTGCGGGGGGTATATCTGATGTCATGGCCCATGAGTTCAAGTGCCCACTTGGAGATTCATCCCGCGGCATCGCGGTTGCGGATGATGTCTTCGAGTTGGGGATCACCATGAATCTTGCATAGCATGGCCACCCTAAGATGGCGTGGTAGGACCCTAGAAAGTCCACCACTTCGAAGGTGAGGACCTCCGAGCAGAAGTTGGCCTGGCTACCGAACGTGACGGGCAGATCGATCTGTCCGAGCGGGTATGCCTGCGCACCCGGGATTACCCCATGGAAGGGGGAGCCCGCCAGGTGGAGCTCCGATCGGGGGATGCGCATGGCATCAAGGGTGTCGATGTACAGGTTGTTGAGGTCGCTCCCCCTATCCATCAGCACCTTAGTGAGGCGCTTCTTGCGGACGATGGGGTCGATGACGAGCGGGTAGCATCCCGGTCTTGCGACGCAGGAGGGATGGCCCCTCTGATAAAAGGTGATCGGGGACTCCGACCAGCTGAGGAAGGAGGGGACGGCCGTCTCCGTGGCGCATGCCTCCCTGTAGCGTACCTTATGCTGGCGTTTAGTACAGATGGCGTTAGACCCGCCGAAGATCATGATGCACTCCTCAGGTTCGGGGAAACCGGCTCCGTCCTTGCCTATCGTGCCTCCCCTCTTGGCTGCCGGCTCCTTACCGTCTCCCTCCTTTGACCCGCTGGCCTATTGGAGAAAACGTTTGAGGAGCTCGCACTCCTTGTAGAGGTGTTTGATGGGGTAGGCGTGGTTGGGGCATGGACCATCCATGAGTTTGTTAAAGTGGTTAGGCAGTCCCTGTTGGGGATGCCTGGGTGTGCGATTAGCCGCGGTGACCAACGCGGTGTTGTCTGATCGGTGCCGATCCTCCTTGTTCTTCTTGCCCCTCTGAGTGGAGGGGCCTTCGTCTGGATCCGCGCGCTTGGGCTTGCCTTTGTCTCAGCCTACGCTGAAGACCGCTCCGACCGCCTCCTCGCTAGAGGCGTGGTTGGTGGCAACATCGAGCAAATCACAGGTGGTATGGGGTTTTAGGCAGCCAAGCTTGTGGATTAGGGACTCGCAGTTTGTCCTAGAGAGGAATGCGATGATAACGTCTACGTCGACGACATCAGGGAGGGAGTTGCATCATTGAGAAAACCTACGGATGTAATCCCGCAGGGACTCGCTAGGCTCCTACTGACAGCTCTTGAGGTCCTAGGAGTTTCCTGAGCGGACGTACGTCCCTTGGAAATTCCCGATGAAGACCCTCTTGAGGTCTGCCTAGTCGTGGATGCTGTCATGTGGAAGGAATTCAAGCCATGCCCGAACATGTTCCCCCACGCAAATGGGAAGATATTGGATGATGAAATAGTCATCATCCACTCCTCTGGCTCGACAGACGAGCCAGAAGTCTTCGAGCCAAATGCCTAGGTTTGTCTCCCCAGTGTATTTGGTGATGTTGGAGGGAGGCCAGAAACGCTGTGGGAACGGTGCTCTCTGGATGCGCCGGCTGAAGGCCCATGGCCCCGGGCCCTCAGGGCTGGTGCTCTAGTTGTTTGGCCAGCGACCGCTCCTAGGGCACGTTTCACTGCTTCCCTCGATGGTTTGGCCGGGATCCGTGTCTCTTGCTGCCGTACGGCAGACATCGTTATCGTGTTGGGCCCGATGCCGGTCGCTGATGACGCTATGAGTGTCCTGGTGCGGATCGGGCCGCTCGTGTACCGGCGGTCGGTGTGGAGCAGGCGCCCGGTCGGACCGTGGCGCGGCTGCCGCACCCTGAGCTGAGCCTAACGGCTACAGCGGTGAGCGAATGGAGCGATCCGGCTAGCACATCCCCGTCCCCTCGGTGGGGAGAGAGGGCGTGGGTCGAAGTCGCGATGCGGAGCTTTCCGCCTGTTGGACAGCGGTGGCCTCTACTAGAACCCAAAGGTTCTGGTAGACTGCCCGCTCATGGGGGTCAACGGGCTCGGGAACACCACACAGAACCATTGCTACAGCAGCGATATTCTAGCCGGCCGGGGCGAATTGTGGGACATCGTTCCCCTCGTTCATGATGTCGTGCTGGACCTGACGAGCGCGACCCAGGGCGCCACCCGTCGGGCCATGCACATGGGGCGCAACGTGCTGCACCGACCGTGCCAGTGCAGGCAGTGGCTGGCTCTGCCACCGTTGTCGTAATTCCTCGGTGTGCGCTTGCGTGGACGCGAGGGCCTCCGCACGTGGGTCCGAAGGGGAGTGAGTTTGCGCAGACTTCACAACCACCGGCGGCTGTCCTGGACCGTCCATCATAGTGCATTCCTGGGATAGACGGTGGTGGGGCGCCACATCACCAATGCTAGAACCATCGCTCTCGCCCTCGTTATCTGGGAGTTCGTGGGAAACGATAGGAGCGAAGCCTGCCATTCCTACGAATTCGGACGTGAGTGGGGATGGTGCCAGTGCCCTTCAGAGCCCCTGAGCATAAGCATCCGTGGAGGATGTGAGGCTGTAGGGGAACCGACCGTACGGTGTTTGTGGTGTAGGCGGTGCAGTCCCTCTGGGTGATCGGTGGGAGGTAGTAAATAAAGGGCGAATAAAAGTAGGCGTATTACTTACAGTGGGGTTTGAGTAGAGAGTTTGCTCGGAATGAAGTGCAGATGCCACGCCGTCGAAGTCGCGTGTCCCAGAGTCGATGGAGGACGTCTCTCTGATGGGTGCCGGGTCACGAGTCTCCTCGCGGAGGTGGAGTATGCCGAGCCGGTTGGCCACGAGGTCTAGGCTTCCGAAGAGGAAGGCCTGGGATGGCTCAAAAACGGGTGGAACCCACATCCTAGCAGGAGAGGGTATGGGAGATTCTAGCGAGCCGAAGCGAGTCGTATTGCCCGAGCCCGCCCCGGCGGGGGTGGCGGAAAAATGGGCCATCCGATGACCAAAAAGTGTTGAACGTACAACGTCTTCCCCACAGACGGCGCCAACTGTCGGTACAGAAAGTGACCAACTAGTGAATATTTGTAGTTTTGCTGTACGTTGTGATCGGAGGTGGCCTAGCACTCGATGACACATGATTTATACTGGTTCAGACAACGTGCCCTACATCCAGTTTGGGTCGGTCGGTGACTTTATTCCTGAGCCTAGGTGCTAGAAGTCTGCAGTGGGGTTACAAATGGGAAGGAGAAAGATGGGGGGTACCAGAGGCCTGGTCGGCTCCGGTCGAAAGGGCCGAGAGCGACGGGAACTCCGCTATGAGCTAAGCATTCAAGCGTGTGCTTGAGGTCCGAACCTGGCGGTTCTGTGGTTGTGAGGTATTGGACTAATGAATCTAAAGGAACTGAGCTTGAATCAATTGGTCGGTGACTTTATTCCTGAGCCTAGGTGCTCGAAGTCTGTAGTGGGGTTACAAACGGGAAGGAGAAAGATGGGGGGTACCAGAGGCCCGGTCGGCTCCGGTCGGAAGGGCCGAGAGCGACAGGAACTCCGCTATGAGCTAAGCGTTCAAGCGTGTGCTTGAGGTCCGAACCTAGCGGTTCTGTGGTTGTGAGCTATTGGACTAATGAATCTAAAGGAACTGAGCTTGAATCAATCGGTCGGTCCTCCTATTGGAGGGAGTGCATCCCCTTTTATAGATGAAGGGGATGGCTTTACAGGTGAGAGGGAGAGGGTACGGATGCTTTTAAGCCTTGTTGCCCACGCCGATGAGGATTGGATAATGGTAGGCGCCCACAAACTGTTGATGTCACTGTAGAATGTCAGGTGCACGTGGGAGGTTGCGGTGTCTTCTTCAGGAAGGGTTGATGTCGATACCTACAAAATACTGCTTGCCCAGAGGCATGCGAGGAGTCTCACCATGTTTACCAGGTATGGTGAATACCAGCGCCTACAACACTATTGATGCCCAGAGGCATGTGAGGGGCTTTCTGCCATATGGGAGTCCAACGGCGCCTACAATGCTGTAGAGATAAATGTCGGCGCCTACAATACTGTTTGTGTCAGGGTGGTTGTGGAACACTATTCCCACATGTGTACAGGGTATGGTCCCTGTACCGTGGTTTGACTCGCGTGCTGCTTTCTCTGTTCATCCCTGGTCCCTTCTGAGCGGGCGTCCCCGGTAGGCCGGCCCCAGTCGGCTTCGGTTGCGCCGATCGGAGAAGAGCGGCGAGCAGGGTTCTTACGTACCCTGGTCGGAGAGACGCGGGGTTGGAGTCAGAAGTAGGGCTCAGGGCAGGCCTTTCGATCGGAGAGGCCGTCCGGAGGCGGCTGGAGCCCGAATCGAGCGCTCCGGTCAGATAGGTGGGCCAAAGTAGCTGACGAGCGGGCGCTGCTCTTCTTGGGCCAGGCCTTCCAGTCGGTTGCTGGACCGCCCCTTTGCCCTATTGTTTTTAGACTCTCGGGTCAAGCTTTGGCGTGGAAGCCGGTCTCCGAGGGACCCTGGGTTTATGAACCCGACACATACTCTTCTTGTGTTTTCTCTAGTAATATCCCCAGAATTGAACAATAGAAGACAAAGCTTACTGAAGTTAGAACTAGAAGACCTTAGCAGTCTCCTCTATGCTCCTATTATCTAGCCTTGATTGTGAAGTTGGGTTAAGTTAGAATTGGTTATTCTCACCCCCGTTCTTTTGGGTTTGATATAAAACTGGGTTACTCTCAGTGAAGTGCTACAACGGTATAATATCTATGCACTTGCGGATTATTTTGTGTGAATTATTTTATACCAACATAGATAAAAATTGATATTTATGGATTCACCAGCTCTGGCTCCTCGGCACATCATAGAAAGAGCCAAAGTTATTCAAGGATGTGCCAAACGAGGCAAAAAACCATGTATGCATTGTCTAGGACTAACTCTTTCCTCCTTTGAAACCATATCATTTAATTTTGTCTTTAGTCAAACTTACCTAAATTTACTGATTTTTGTAGAAAATATACTATCATCTCTAACATCAAATAACATTATTATCAAAATATGCTTCATGGTGTATCTAATTAATCTGGGCCTTATTTGGCGCATCTTATACTTTTTAAACCAACTTTTTGAAAGTTTAAGGTTTTTGCCACTTCTTGAAAAAGCTACTACATAAAAAGCTACAAGATGTTTGGCACATTTACTCTCGAGTAAAGTTTATGGCCGGTCCTTAAACTTGTGAGGGTGTGTCATCCCGGTCCCCGAACTCTAAAAGTGTATCATTCCGGTCCTTAAACTTTGCTTGGGTCTCATTTTCATCCAACCAGGTCTAGACCTACATGTCAGATCTATCACTCATCTCTCGTCTGTCTCCTGGCAAGGGTCGGCTTGTCAGCGGTTTGGCATGGCTGCTTGCCCATGCACCTACGACATCGGTGCTTGCCCGCGTGCCTGTTCATGAGTAGTTAGAGTCTATGATGGTTGGACTACCCTTGCTCCGATGTCTGATCTCATCGATGACTGATGGGAAGCATGCATCAGCTGCAAGTACCCCTTGGTAGGCAGCCCGTGCGTCATCGGTGTACATAAACCATAGTAGGATTCGAAACGCCGCTGGTCAAACACCATGTAGCGTGATGCAGTCCATCCTAGCGTCTGCCATGACACCGAAGGGATGCGCTCTAAACACCGGCGAGCGCATGGAACATCTTGCCACCCATCGAGAAGGAGACGTTCGACGTCGATGAGCCATTGGCGCAGTCCAGTAGCCAAGATGGCTCCTAAGTCAGAGGTGAGCACAAAGATGCGGTCATCGTCCAGAACTATGATTCATCGAGCAGCTATAGCAGCTGGAACCAGAGGGCGCCATGCTCGCCATCGCGGACATGATGCGTGCCGGTGGCTTCTACCCACGTGTGTGCCGGCGGCTCACCCCACTACGCTAGCCATGATCATTAGGGGCAGCTAGTGACCCTTTGTAGGGGCAGTTTTGCCAGCCACCCCTATGAAGGGCTGGCTATAGATCGCTGATTTGTAGGGGCGACTGACCAACTGCCCCTACAAATTGGTTTTTTAGGGGAGGCTGATGATTTGTAGGGGTAGCCGGATATAGAGCCACCCCTACAAATCAATTTTTTGAAAATTCACAAAATCGGGCCTAGAAAAATAGCAAAAAATATTTTACCCGGGGAGGCCCCCACCGGTCAGCCACCCCTTCGTAGGCATTTTTCGCGCAAAAATCACGTGCTTCGCGGCTATGGGGATTCTGTAAGTGCATCTAGCCCTTTAGTGGGTTTTGGTGAATTGAATGACAACACCATTAAAGGTCTAACAAGTTTGCTAAGTGTTGAACAGGAAATTGAGTTTATTGCATACACTTGTGGATTGAGGAATGAGAAGTGTATATAGGTTCAACAAGAAGGCAAACTTGATGATATTCCACATAATGTTTAAATCAAGGGCCAAATTGTGTATTGTTGTGTTGGAAGATCATGGAAACAATATAGTTCTAGAAAAAGACAACAATACAAATGGAGTTGATGAAATGGCTTCTATGGTGGGATATCATAGTATCATGAGAAAGCAAGCATATTTGGCAAATGGTAAATGAGACATGAGTTGATGATTTTGGATTGGTCTCAATAATGGCTTGCTTTGCATGAACAAGAAGAGTTTGATTGTGGATTAACTTTGATCAAGGATTGAAGAATGAGTCAAGAATGCATAAGTGAAGAAATACCAAGCAAAGGTTAAATGACAAAGGACACAACTTATAATGGATATAAGATGTTCTCTATATTGATTTGCTTGTATGAATAAAGATTTGGAAAATCACTTTGCATTAATATGATCAAGCTAGAAGTATGAAGATAGAGATTGGAGTGTTAGGAGTGTCAAGCCAAAATGAAGAGGATATAAGGAATTGTGAATTGGCTTGATCATATTGATGTTGATTCATATATGTCTCTATGTGAATCAAACTGAAGCCTGATTGATCTCAACATTCATATCTAGAAGATATTCAAGCAAGTATTACCGTATTGAAGAAATGGTTTTTCAATGGATGCTTAATACAAAGTGATATCAAGAAAGAGGATAATACATTCGAGGGTGGAAACCCCAAATTGCAAAAGGAAGCGGCAACCGGCTCAAACGCATTTAAATTCAAAAGCCGTACTACAAAGGGGGATGCAATGCGCAAGCTTCAATGTGCAACTAAGTGCTCATATTCCACCAAACATCCTCTAATACCTTGTTGTTGACAATCACTAACACCAATTATAAACCATCAACATAACCTGCATTTATATTTAATTCCAACACCAAACATAGGTATAGGGATTTAAACTAATGAATTCCATGAGCTTTCATGATTTCATAACTGTAGGAGGATTTATCTAGAAAATAGCTCCCGGGACCACTGTCATACACTCCAAACAAGCAAACCGACGACAACAAGTGATTCAACCTGCGAAAACTACGAAAGACAACTCTAGAAGGTTCTAGAAGACACCACGCCGAAGCTTGGGCCAAACAGCCTGAAAGTGGGCCATCTAGCCTAGCCCATAGGCCGGATGGCCTACCACGGAGCCCGCTCGCCCTCTATTGCCTCGTACTCATTCCTAAGATCTACACCATTGATTTTAAGGTGGTTTCAGGTCAGTTTATCCAACAGTGATCGAGGGAGTTGACGCGGATCGATGATGTGGTGATTCCTTGCCCCCTACTCCACCTCGGCCTATATATAGCAGCCCCTACCCCCCTTCTTGGAGCCATCATGAAACCCTAATTCATATTCTACTCATCAGGATCAGAGACAACTATCAAAAGAAGATTAGTCCTCCATAGGATCTAGTCTTATAAATAATAGTGAGATAGAGTGTGAGGGAAGAGTTTGGAGAAAGTGTCGGCCTATCGGTGCTCTCTCTATGGCTTGTACCCTGGCGAAATCAAGTTCTACTTGAGCTTGCTTCTGAGGATTCTCTCGTAATTGACTTCTAATTCAAGAAAGCATTGTGTTTATATTATTCATTAGGTTCATAACTCTTTGAGTGCTTTAATCTATAGGACACTCTAGGCTAAAGTAGTAATTGTAGGTGTAAGCGTGGTGCTTAGACTGGGTTACTTGTGGATGTACCCTATATTCCGGATTGGTGGTAGCTCATGAGGGTGACTCTTATAGCCTCGTTGAATCCTTTGTAGTCCACCTCCTGTTTGTAGGCCTAGCAGGATTTAGTTACTACAAGAAACATACTCTGCTTGTGTTTCCCATAGTAATATCCCTAGTTGAACAATAAAAGATATAGCTTACCGAAGTTAGAACTAGAAGACCTTTGTGATCTCCTCTATACCCTATTATCTTAAGTCTTGTTGCTACTCTGAGTTAAGTTAGACATTGTTACTCTCACACGTTTTCCTATGGATACGATACTTGGAATACTTCCAGGTGAAAGCTACAACGGTATCCGTGTGCTTACGAATTTATCTATGTGTGTTAAATATACCAACAAGCTTTCTGGCGCCGTTGCCGGGGAAATGGTTGCTGAGTTAACTTTGAACCTAGCTTAACCTTGTACATTATATCTTTTACTTTCTTTTATTCTTTTTTTCTTTTATCATGAATTCCACTCCTATCCACCTATACACTGCACCTACGAGCGCGCACTTAAAGCCACCAGAACCTTCAAAGCCCATCCTAACACCTGGCTATGAGTTATGCCCGTGTTTTATAAAATTGATTCAGGATAAATCCTTCTCAGGAGAAGGCAATGAAAACCCATACTCACACCTATGGGAGTTTGCACAAACATGTGCATGCTTGCATATCGCTGGCATGTCTGATGAGACCTTAAGATGGAAGTTGTTTCCATTCTCTTTGACGGGAAGAGCTAAACAATGGTACAGTCAAACCGTAGGAAGTATGCAAGGAGATTGGGAAACGTTATGCTTTAAATTTTGTTTACGTTTCTTTTCCATCTCTAAGGTGGTTAGCCTTCGGAAAGAGGTTCTAAATTTTAGACAACTAGAAGAAGAATCTCTTGCCACATCATGGGATCATTTTAATGACCTCATCATCACTGGCCCTGACCTTGCCATTCAAGACCCAGTGCTTCTTCAACATTTTTACATAGGTCTTAGCAAGGATTCCATGGAATCCCTTGATGCAGCCTCTAGAGGAGTTTTCCTTCATCTGTCTGCTAGTGAAGCAAGGTCTATGCTTGATAAGATTAGTGGAAAAACTCCCTGCACTAGCATTCATAATGAACTCCCCGAGGAAAAGAAGGAATCATCTCCCGATCAAGAAGAGGAAGTTTTGATAGCCAAATCACAACCACTCTAATTCCAAGATTTAGATATCAATCTCAAACCATCAACACCCCAAAATCCTCCAAAGGAAGAAGAAATTTAACCTTCGGAAATCCCTTTTAAGGATGATCTTTTTTATGCCGATTTTGGGAAAAGCTTATTGCTACATAAGAGGCCCTCTAGCAAATATAATTTAAATCCTCTCAAGAAGAGATCTCTTAGGAAGCGTCCTTATTCCCATGTAGGACATTGGGAAGAACTCAAGGGTAACATGTCAAGTGATGCTATAGAAGGAGAGCTGAGTCATTTAGCCAATCCTATCTTCTCCCCATCTATGCCCACATTAGATGTCTCATCTAAACCCATCTTTAAACCCATCATTGATCCCGATGAGCCCCCTTATGATCTTTCTCCTAAGTCTCATGATGATCCTAGAAATCCATTAAGAAAACTGAAGCATAGGAGTCATGAAGACCACAAGGATGATCAAGAAGAGCAACGACAATGGCTGGAATATATTAAGAACTCATATGCCATTGCTAAAGAATGGATGGACAAGGACAAAACCTTATGGGTAGAATCCAAACTTAATTCAGATCCAAACGGTGAGCTTAAGTCAATCTCCTTAATAAACATGACTCATCCAAGTTTGGAGGAGACCTTAGACAAGATCAACCCGAGAGTCACCAATCCATGGGAAATCTTGGACAATAAAACGTCTAATTAATGTCATAGGCATGGAATGATGGAGACAATGTTTTCACCTATGGACATTCATGAAGAATCACCCTTGGAGTTTGAAAAGGAAAATTACATCATCGAGCATGGAAGCCATTTCATTAACACCTCATCGAATCCATGCTCGCATAAGAAATCTCCTGAATCATTTGGTCTTTCTAACATTGCCACATACAAGATCTTCAATCCTTTCATGCTCCCTGTTCATAAAGACTTTGAATAGGTGGTTGTAGATGCATATGTTTATCATAAATATTGCAAATCTCATTGGCATAAATCTTGAGATAGGCACCCACAGATTGGTGTTGGAGGGGAAACCACTTCACCAATTAGAAACATTCGAAGGTTTCCCAAGGACAAGCTTCTGTCCTAAAACAAGCACTTTCGGGAGATAACATGAGCCTTCACCTTTCGCTATAATGCCCTTATGAAATGAGCATATAAATATAATTGTGAAAATATTCCTTCAGGTATTTTTGTAACTAACCATTCCAGGTTTGAAGCAAAAAGGATAAAGGATGATGACACAAGGTATGTCCAATCAATTATCATGCAACATTAAATCACATTCACACATGAGAGTTCTATCATCCAAACTTGATTTTGCTACAAAATTCAAGTGAGGGGGATGAACTAAAAAATCTTATGCCATGTTGCTAATTTTTGGTTGTCTCTACCTTTAAGCCATGCTCAATTTGCTAAATAACAATCACACTCTTTCATCTCCAATTGAATAAATCTCTATAATGCTTTCATGCTACCTTTGTTTACTATAGTATGTTCAAGGTTTGGAGTTTGTTCATACATCTCATAAATTAAGCATGGTGCTTAGTTTAGGAGTGTTGATCTTACTTTCAAAGGCTTTTAAATTAAGCATGGTGCTTAGGTTAAAATGCTTTCCTAGATTAAATTAGACATGGTGTCTAATTTGATTTTTGAACCAAGAATATGCTATAGTAGATACTGGTCATTTTGTTAGACTAACCCCATGCACGAAACTCTTAATTCAATATTGATAAGTCATGAGATGAATTCAAATCGGAGATGAAGTCAGGCACATAACAAACTCTAATAACATTGCGCAAAGAAGACACAGCTCATTCATCATGATGGAAGAACTATAAGTATCAAAGTTCATTCACATTGTCTTCTACTGCAAGTTACCTTTGCCTTGAGCCATGCTTGTATAAAACATGATAAACAAAATCTATGCTAAAGCAATCATAAAACCATCTTTTCATTAGCATAGATGTAATTCATAAAATTTATGGACAACAATCCATAGTTCAAATTTGTTGTATTCCCTCGAGTATGTCTCCACTAATATTTTGCAGGGATGAATGAATACAAGATACGCTTGTCCATGGTTTGGCATGAATCTACAAACCCAGCCACCATTGAAGCTATGGAACAAAGAGGATGAGTGCCATAAAACACGATCAGTAATCAAAGCACTCATTCATAGGAAGTGGATGAGCCAATCAACAGATCTGAGTCATACAACAATGAATGAGTGGAGCGGAAGGTCCAACAAGATGTCAAGATCAAAGAGCAAAAAGATGGCATAACAAAAGGATGAGAAAGAAAGGGTGCAATTTAGGAAACAAAAAACTCATGAACACTTAAGCTGCGAAGCAGCCGAACAAGGAAAACTTCAAGAAAAAGGGAAAGACCATCATGAGTCACACTTACTCTTTGTCACATGGTGTCATCACGCTCCAATGACAAAGGTAACATCCTAATGTAAATGGTCATTACTTAAAAGGCTTTTCCTTGATTCTGGTATGCACATAAATACGAAACAAAACATGTTTGTGTTACAACTCCATCACTTAATCCAACCTGACTAACTCAACATGTTCTTTAAGCTTGTTCCTAGCACCAGTTTCTTGATCTCATAGTTTTAACCAAATGAGCTAAAACATTGCACATCCTATCTCTGGAAGATGATAGCCATAATCAAATAAAGATTGATACATTATGCATAGATAGATGATCCTTCCAAGAGTTAAGCAATTCAACCCTTTTAGCCAAATGTACTTAAATGCTACATTCGTACTCAATCTTCTGATCTTATCACCCATGTTGTAATTGAACAAAGCACATAAACATCAACTTCATCATATTCAATGTGCCTAAGGTTGGAGAAGAAGAATGAAATTTTGATTCTGTTGGTGTTTTCTCACCAATAGAACCCATGCACTTGATCTCTACCTTGTCTCATGAGTAGGACACCCTTCAAGCAAAGTATGAGAGAGTCAGTTGATTCTCCAAATTTCTATAAGTGTTTTGAACCTGTCAACCCAAAGTCCAAACTCAAAACCAAGATGGATTTGTTGGAAGGAGGCGTCATCACAAGAATCCTCCTCTTCAAAGCAAACTAAGGTATTTGGTCAATAAACTTCACAAGGAGAAGTCTAGTTCGAAGAACTTACAACACTGAACCCTCACCAAAAGAGCTAGCTTGGGAAAGAAGCACTCCTGTGTATCTAGGTAAGTATTCTTTCCCCTTTTGTTTTAGTTTTGGTTTCTTTTAATAGTTAAAATAATGATGAACAAAAAACAAAATAAAAATTTATATTTGCATTAGTCATTTATAGTAATAATGTGTGATCTAGTAAAATTAAAAACAAAATAAAAAGAGTGTGTATCTAGGATGCTTTAATTTGAGACCTAAATAAAATAAAGAGGACTCAGAATAATCTCTTAAATGGAAATGATGAATAGTTACTCTGTTGTAATTCCTTTCAAGTACCTAGTTTTCAGCCTTGAATTCTCCCGAGTTTTGGATATGACTATTTTGGTATAAGGATTTACTCTGAACTTGAAACTCGTGGGTAGCATATGCTTGATCTAAGTCTAGGTAATTGATAGATATGATATGAGAAGGTCTGAGCTACTATTTATCTTGTTCAAAGTGACACTAAAGTTCTGGAGATTTACTTTCTGAAAAACAAAAAAATGCTATATGATGAGTTCTTGTATGACAAAGCTTGAATTCCTACCAGAGTGATACATATTATTTAGGGTAGGAAAACTTCCACATATATGCTTTTTGCTTTTGCATTGAGTTTTGTCAAGCTTTGTTGACCCTTATGAGACATTTGTCATGCTCTTAAAATCAAGATCACGTACACACCACCCAGATATGCACTACTCCTACACTGGGGGTATCCGCAAAAACATGCCTTCCATCTAGATCCACCCAAAAATGTTTTTCTCCTACACTAGCAGTGAGTACAAAAACATGTTTGATAGGTTTAGCATCCACTCAAAATAAATGCTCCAAAGTTCTTGTTGATATCTCTCTCAAAGTTTTGTTGCAGAAAAGAAACATGGACTATGCAAAAGTTATTCATAAAAAAAGAGAAAAAAGAGAGTTGAGAAAATAATGGACAAGTGTCCGAGATATCTAAAACAATGGGTACTTAGATACCCGCCTGAAAAAAAAGAAAGAGATGAGTTTTCAAGGAGCAAAGTAGAATTAGGTTAGCCCCTGTTCTCTTGCAAAATTATTTCCAAGTTTCAAAAGAGAGATAAGTTTTTAAGGAGCAAAGTAGAATTAGGTTAGCCACCATATATATTCACCATTTATCCACACACATGCACATCTTGATTTGATTGTATGACTCAACTCTCTTTGGATCCATTGTTTGACTTTACAATATATGCATTGCAAGTATGTTGTAGTTTTCTCCCTACACATAAACTCCACATAAGCTTTAGTTGTTGGAAGAGAAAAGGCATAACATCATTGTTGCCTTTGTGAGGATCCACAAATACCACATATATTGAGAGACTTGAGAGTGTGATACAAAAGAATCTCTGAGTTTTATTTTGAAAACTTATAAAAACTCCAGAACAGTGGTGAAACAAAGAACTTGAGACATAGTGCTTAACTTGATCGTTCTGTCTTTCAATTGCTCAAGACCCAAGTGAAGGCTAAGAAGCCCCATGGTTGAAGGTAATATGGGTGAGTTTAAAAGTTAGATCAGTTTATTCTAATTCGGAGAAGAATTTTTGATTGAACGCATGTGTGCTTTTGAGGCGTGAAAGCATTGTAGCAACTCCTGATCCATTGTTGAGTTTAGCATTGCTCAGGGACTGGCAAAAGTTAAGCTTGGGGGAGCTTGTTGATGATCACTAACACCAATTATAAACCGTCAACATAACCTGCATTTATATTGAATTCCATCACCAAAACATAGGTATAGGGGGTTTAAACTAATGAATTCCACGAGCTTTGGTGATTTCATTACTGCAGGAGGATTTATCCAAAAAACAGCTCCCAGGACCACTGTCATACACTCAAAACAAGCAAAACAACGACAACAAGTGATTCAACCCATGAAAACTATGAAAGACAACTCTAGAAGGTTCCAGAAGACACCACGCCGAAGCTTGGGCAAAACAGCCATGAAAGTGGGCTGGCCAGCCTAGCCCATAGGCCGACCGACCTACCACAGAGCCCGCTCGCCCTCTGCTGCCTCGTACTTGTTCCTAAGATCAACACTGTTGATTTTAAGGCGGTTTTAGGTCAGTTTATCCAACGGTGATCGAGGGAGTTGACATGGATCGATGATGTGGCGATTCCTTGCCCCCTAGTCCACCTCGATTCCTTGCCCCCTAGTCCACCTCGGCCTATATATAGCAGCCCCTACCCCCCTCCCTGGAGCCATCCTGAAACCCTAATTCATATTCTCTTCATTAGGATCAGAGTCAGCTATCAAGAGAAGATTAGTCCTCTATAGGATCTAGTCTTATAAATAATAGTGAGATAGAGTGTGAGGGGAAGAGTTTAGAGGAAGGGCCAGCCTATCGGTGCTCTCTCTATGGCTTGGACCCTAGCGGAATCAAGTTCTACTTGAGCTTGCTTCGAAGGTTCTCTGGTAATCGGCTTCTAATTCAAGTAAGCATCATGTTTACATTGTTCATCAGGTTCATAACTCTTTAAGTGCTTTAATCTATAGGACACTCTAGGTTAAAGTAGTAATTGTAGGTATAAGCGTGGTGCTTAGACTGGGTTACTTGTGGATGTACCCTATATTTCGGATCATTGGTTGTTCATGAGGGTGACTCTTATACCCTCGTTGAATCCTTTGTAGTCCACCACCCGTTTATAGTCCTAGCAGGATTTAGTTACTACAGGAAACATACTCTGCTTGTGTTTCCCTTAGTAATATCTCCAATTGAACAATACAAGACATAGTTTACCGAAGTTAGAACTAGAAGACCTTTGTGATCTCCTCTATACTCCTATTATCTTAAGTCTTGTTGCTACTCTAGGTTAAGTTAGACGTAGTTACTCTCACACGTTTCCCTGTGAATATGATACTTGGAATATGTTGATGGTAGTTAACGTTCATC
The DNA here is from genome assembly GCA_904845875.1 of Miscanthus lutarioriparius. NCBI lineage: Eukaryota > Viridiplantae > Streptophyta > Magnoliopsida > Poales > Poaceae > Miscanthus > Miscanthus lutarioriparius. The sequence goes on along the minus strand of CAJGYO010000017.1, from coordinate 53,542,622 downwards.
ATAAACCGTCAATATAACTTATATAAATGCATAAAAAGGATCACTAATATAGGTCTAGGGGTTTAAACAAATAAATGCCACAAGTTTTGGTGAATCTGTGTTTGTAGGAGGATTTACTCAAAAAACCATCAAGGAGGGCTTATTCGTCAAAGCAAATCACGTTTATCCGCAGCGAAACCGATGTGGGAAGAGCCTACAGGACTCCAGAAGGCAAACCACCAAAGCGGAGGCCAAGTGGCAGCAATGTGACGCCAGCCAGCTCCACCTATAGGCCGCCTAGCCCCCTAGGCCCACCTGTCAGCCCCTCCTTCAAATGTCGGTTCTCCACCGCCTCCTAGATTGCATCTACGCCGTTCTTTCAAGTCGGTTTGATCCGAGGGTCCAGAATTGATGCTCCAGCCTATATATAGCATCCCCTACTCCCCTCCCTAGAGCATCCCTAAAACCCAAATTCATACCACTCATTCAGATATCAAGATACACTAGGAGGATTAGGTCTAGACTCTCCAATGTAGTAGATTAGTAGCTCGGGAGTGAGGGTCGAGTTGGGCTCATGCTCAAGTTCTGGATCTAATCTTGGAGGCTCGGCAAAGCCTTATATCTTCACTTCCACATCTTGTAAGACTTATTATAAATTCATCATATTCCCATCTACATGATATGCTTACTTTTAATATGTATCTTGCTTAGTTGAGGTTATCATTACTTTTGTGTGCGGGTTCATAGAGCGCTTATCCTGCTAGTTTATCGATTGGGCAAAGTAGCCAAGCCTCGTGTAAGCATGGTGCTTATACGATGCTCTGCCTATGAGTACATCCTATTCTCTAGTTGGGTGGTAGCAGTGGGAGGTGACAACCCCGTCTATCCTTTGTAGTCCACTCTGAATTGAGCAGGTTCTTAAATTGTGGGACCGTAGTCGCATCGGTAGAGTTATCTATTGTGGGTACTCTACCGTCTAAGCGGCGTCCCGAAGTGCACAAGAGTAGAGTTAGTCTTAGCTATAGTTGGATGTATATATACTTTGACTATGTAATAAGAATGTCACAGGAATCTACCTCACTCGTTGCTCTCCCGAGTTGACTAGTTTATGTTATCTTATAGATCTACCCCCTAAGTGTTATTATGCTTTATTCCTATCATTACATTCACCCCTGCTTTAACTATGCTGGTATGTCGATAGGTAGACATTTCTTTATTACTCAATAAGTCTTTACTCCATTGCTTCCCTGTGGTAAAATATAAATAACAATACCTACAATAGTCCCGGTAAAATGCTACAATGGTATATGTGCGCTTGCGGAATTCTTCATATTCTATTTTAACTTATAAATACCAACAAGCATTTTTGGTGCCGTTGCTGGGGAAACAATTGGCGTAAAAATTTAGATCATTAACATACCACTAGCTTTAGTAGGATTACCCCTGTTCTGTTGAATTGTGGAATAAGACAGGACAATAGATGTCGTTTCGACCTTCCGGCGAGCTTCCACAAGAAAAAAAAGAAGAAACATTGAAGAACCCCAGGGTGCCTAAACATTCAAGATCCATCAACATTGGAACCCTACCATCTCATAGGTTTGTATAGACATATATATATTCTCTAACCAGGTGTAGATTGGAGAAAAAGGTCGTCGTCACAAGAATTCAAATCACATCTCAAGTGATGAATATAGATGCTGCACTACTCACAAATTCCATCATGTGAGTCATGGTAAGTATGATCAAGAAAGGTGAGATAGTCTTACTCATGGACTTAAAATTTAATGAGTAGTTATCTTTTAAACTTTTCGTGTTCCATTGCATGTTTACTTTGAATAATCCATGCATCCACTCTGATTAGTTTAAATTTTCCTATATCAAATCCACAACATGTTTAGTTCCATTCGTATATCCATCCCACTTGCATATTTATTAAATAAAGAAAAAATATGGACACATGAGGGTCCAAGTATAGAAAAAAAAGAAAAAAATGTGAGCACATGAAGGCTCATGGTTGGTAAAAAAATCTCTCATCATGATAATACTCTTTCATCTCTATTTGAATGAATCTCTATAATGCTTTCATGCTACCTTTATTTGCTTTAGTATGCTTAAGGTTTTGAAGTATCCTCATACACCTTTTAAATTAGGCAAGGTGCTTAGTTTAAACTATTTTCTTAAATCAAATTAGACGAGGTGTTTAATTTGATTTTTGAACCAAGAGATGTGCTGATCTTACTTCCAAAGGCTTTTTAAATTAAGCATGGTGCTTAGGTTAAAATGCCTTCCTAAATCAAATTAGAAGTGGTGTCTAGGTTGATTTTTGAGCCGATAGTATGCTTTAGTAGATACTAGATATTTTGTTGGACTGACCCCTACAGGGAACTTTCAAATTCAATCTAGGTAAGTCCTGAGATAAATTCACGTCAAAGATGAATCAAGGCATGTGATGAACTCCAATAACTCTACGCAAAGAAGACCCAGCTCATTCTTCATGGAAGGAAGAACTGTAAGTGTCAAGGTTTATTCACTCATCCTTTGTTGCAAGTTATCTTAGCCATGAACCATGCTAGAATGCAGCAACCACATAAAATTTGCTACAAGAACAAAATCTATGCTAAAGTAATCCTAAAACCATCCTTTCATTAGCATAGAGGAAAATTACAAAAGTTATGGACAACAACCCGTGTTTCAAATTTATTGTATTCCCTCAGATATGTGTCCATTAACATTTTGCAGGAAGAATGAATATAAGCTATGTCTGTTCAAGGTTTGGTATGAACCTACCAAACCACCACTACAGCTGTGGAAGTGGATGAACAAATCGATAGGCTAAGAGCCACATCAAAATGACAACCTAGCATTAAGCTTTCCCAAGACTCAAGCTTGGATGCTGATGAGAAGCAGGATGCAACCCACCTTGTATTATCCAAAATACATCTGCTCCCATCATCTTCGGAGACACCGATTCACACGTCGACAGCAAGAACCAGGACAACAAGATGCCACTATATCATGGCGTGCAATCTCGTGTCAACAAAATGTCATCAATTAGTGGTGGTCTGTCGACGGTGTCTCGTGGAAACATGAACAACCATGGACACAAGAAGACAACCCTAAGTCATCAGAGATGAAGCTTTCATGCAAATTCCAATGAGGTTCCTTCCTCGATTATCAAGATGACTGGCGTATCACTAACAAACAAAGAAGAAGAACTCTCCGCCATGCCATTAGAGGACAAAGACAACCAAGGAGGAACTTGAGTTGCATCTCCAATGAACCTCAATTCGTCAACCAAGAATCAACAAAAATCAAGAAAGGTTGATGGAAGAAGAGCAAGCAATTGTCTGTATCCTCATCTCTAGGATCGAGGCTTAATACAAAGAAAGGTCCTGCTTAACGGACTATGAGCTCTCATCAATAGGTAAATCGATAAGCCATGAAGCCCTCACTGATAGGTACATTGGACAAGTTTCCTTCAGGTATGTTTGTCACTAATCATTTCAACAAAAAGAAGGAAAACATAAGGTATATTCAACCAAGCATTATGCAACATAGAACCACATTCATAGGAGCATTCTATCATCCAAGCTAGATTTTGCATTCTAAAAAATTCAAGTCTAGGGGATGGAGTTCTTTAAAAACATTTCATGACATGTTGCTAATTTTTTATTGAACACCTGTGTACTTTTGAGGAGTGAAAGCATTGTAGCAACTCCTGATCCATTACTGAGTTTGGCTTTGCTCAAGGACTAGCAAAGGTTAAGTGTGGGGGAACTTGTTGACGGTAGTTAACGTTCATCATAAACCATCAATATAACTTATATAAATGCATAAAAAGGATCACTAACATAGGTCTAGGGGTTTAAACTAATAAATTCTAGAAGTTTTGATGAATCTATGTTTGCAGGAGGATTTACTCAGAAAACCGTCATGGAGGGCCTATTTGTCAAAGAAAATCACATTTATTCGCAGCGAAACCGATGTGGGAAGACTCTAGAAGACTCCAGAAGGCAAACCACCAAAGCGGAGGGCAGGTGGTTGCCATGTGGGGCCAGCCGGCCCCACCTGCAGGCCGCCTGGCCCCCTACGCCCACTTGTCAGCCCCTCCTTTGAATGTCGGTTCTCCACTGCCTCCTAGATTGCATCTACGTTGTTCTTTCAAGTCGGTTTGATTTGAGGGTCTAGAATTGATGCTCCAGCCTATATATAGCAGCCCCTACCCCCTCCCTAGAGCATCCCTGAAACCCTAATTCATACCTCTCATTCAGAGATCAAGATATACTAGGAGGATTAGGTCTAGACTCTCCAATGTAGTAGATTAGTAGCTCGGGAGTGAGGGTCGAGTTGGGCTCATGCTCAAGTTCTGGATCTAATCTTGGAGGCTCGGCAAAGCCTTATATCTTCACTTCCACATCTTGTAAGACTTATTATAAATTCATCATATTCCCATCTACATGATATGCTTACTTTTAATATGTATCTTGCTTAGTTGAGGTTATCATTACTTTTGTGTGCGGGTTCATAGAGCGCTTATCCTGCTAGTTTATCGATTGGGCAAAGTAGCCAAGCCTCGTGTAAGCATGGTGCTTATACGATGCTCTGCCTATGAGTACATCCTATTCTCTAGTTGGGTGGTAGCAGTGGGAGGTGACAACCCCGTCTATCCTTTGTAGTCCACTCTGAATTGAGCAGGTTCTTAAATTGTGGGACCGTAGTCGCATCGGTAGAGTTATCTATTGTGGGTACTCTACCGTCTAAGCGGCGTCCCGAAGTGCACAAGAGTAGAGTTAGTCTTAGCTATAGTTGGATGTATATATACTTTGACTATGTAATAAGAATGTCACAGGAATCTACCTCACTCGTTGCTCTCCCGAGTTGACTAGTTTATGTTATCTTATAGATCTACCCCCTAAGTGTTATTATGCTTTATTCCTATCATTACATTCACCCCTGCTTTAACTATGCTGGTATGTCGATAGGTAGACATTTCTTTATTACTCAATAAGTCTTTACTCCATTGCTTCCCTGTGGTAAAATATAAATAACAATACCTACAATAGTCCCGGTAAAATGCTACAATGGTATATGTGCGCTTGCGGAATTCTTCATATTCTATTTGCACTTATAAATACCAACAAGCATTTTTGGTGCCGTTGCCGGGGAAACAATTGGCGTAAAAATTTAGATCATTAACATACCACTAGCTTTAGTAGGATTACCCCTGTTCTGTTGAATTGTGGAATAAGACAGGACAATAGATGTCGTTTCGACCTTCCGGCGAGCTTCCACAAGAAAAAAAAGAAGAAACATTGAAGAACCCCAGGGTGCCTAAACATTCAAGATCCATCAACATTGGAACCCTACCATCTCATAGGTTTGTATAGACATATATATATTCTCTAACCAGGTGTAGATTGGAGAAAAAGGTCGTCGTCACAAGAATTCAAATCACATCTCAAGTGACGAATATAGATGCTGCACTACTCACAAATTTCATCATGTGAGTCATGGTAAGTATGATCAAGAAAGGTAAGATAGTCTTACTCATGGACTTAAAATTTAATGAGTAGTTATCTTTTAAACTTTTCGTGTTCCATTGCATGTTTACTTTGAATAATCCATGCATCCACTCTGATTAGTTTAAATTTTCCTATATCAAATCCACAACATGTTTAGTTCCATTCGTATATCCATCCCACTTGCATATTTATTAAATAAAGAAAAAATATGGACACATGAGGGTCCAAGTATAGAAAAAAAAGAAAAAAATGTGAGCACATGAAGGCTCATGGTTGGTAAAAAAAATCTCTCATCATGATAATACTCTTTCATCTCTATTTGAATGAATCTCTATAATGCTTTCATGCTACCTTTATTTGCTTTAGTATGCTTAAGGTTTTGAAGTATCCTCATACACCTTTTAAATTAGGCAAGGTGCTTAGTTTAAACTATTTTCTTAAATCAAATTAGACGAGGTGTTTAATTTGATTTTTGAACCAAGAGATGTGCTGATCTTACTTCCAAAGGCTTTTTAAATTAAGCATGGTGCTTAGGTTAAAATGCCTTCCTAAATCAAATTAGAAGTGGTGTCTAGGTTGATTTTTGAGCCGATAGTATGCTTTAGTAGATACTAGATATTTTGTTGGACTGACCCCTACAGGGAACTTTCAAATTCAATCTAGGTAAGTCCTGAGATAAATTCACGTCAAAGATGAATCAAGGCATGTGATGAACTCCAATAACTCTACGCAAAGAAGACCCAGCTCATTCTTCATGGAAGGAAGAACTGTAAGTGTCAAGGTTTATTCACTCATCCTTTGTTGCAAGTTATCTTAGCCATGAACCATGCTAGAATGCAGCAACCACATAAAATTTGCTACAAGAACAAAATCTATGCTAAAGTAATCCTAAAACCATCCTTTCATTAGCATAGAGGAAAATTACAAAAGTTATGGACAACAACCCGTGTTTCAAATTTATTGTATTCCCTCGGATATGTGTCCATTAACATTTTGCAGGAAGAATGAATATAAGCTATGTCTGTTCAAGGTTTGGTATGAACCTACCAAACCACCACTACAGCTGTGGAAGTGGATGAACAAATCGATAGGCTAAGAGCCACATCAAAATGACAACCTAGCATTAAGCTTTCCCAAGACTCAAGCTTGGATGCTGATGAGAAGCAGGATGCAACCCACCTTGTATTATCCAAAATACATCTGCTCCCATCATCTTCGGAGACACCGATTCACACGTCGACAGCAAGAACCAGGACAACAAGATGCCACTATATCATGGCGTGCAATCTCGTGTCAACAAAATGTCATCAATTAGTGGTGGTCTGTCGACGGTGTCTCGTGGAAACATGAACAACCATGGACACAAGAAGACAACCCTAAGTCATCAGAGATGAAGCTTTCATGCAAATTCCAATGAGGTTCCTTCCTCGATTATCAAGATGACTGGCGTATCACTAACAAACAAAGAAGAAGAACTCTCCGCCATGCCATTAGAGGACAAAGACAACCAAGGAGGAACTTGAGTTGCATCTCCAATGAACCTCAATTCGTCAACCAAGAATCAACAAAAATCAAGAAAGGTTGATGGAAGAAGAGCAAGCAATTGTCTGTATCCTCATCTCTAGGATCGAGGCTTAATACAAAGAAAGGTCCTGCTTAACGGACTATGAGCTCTCATCAATAGGTAAATCGATAAGCCATGAAGCCCTCACTGATAGGTACATTGGACAAGTTTCCTTCAGGTATGTTTGTCACTAATCATTTCAACAAAAAGAAGGAAAACATAAGGTATATTCAACCAAGCATTATGCAACATAGAACCACATTCATAGGAGCATTCTATCATCCAAGCTAGATTTTGCATTCTAAAAAATTCAAGTCTAGGGGATGGAGTTCTTTAAAAACATTTCATGACATGTTGCTAATTTTTTATTGAACACCTGTGTACTTTTGAGGAGTGAAAGCATTGTAGCAACTCCTGATCCATTACTGAGTTTGGCTTTGCTCAAGGACTAGCAAAGGTTAAGTGTGGGGGAACTTGTTGACGGTAGTTAACGTTCATCATAAACCATCAATATAACTTATATAAATGCATAAAAAGGATCACTAACATAGGTCTAGGGGTTTAAACTAATAAATTCTAGAAGTTTTGATGAATCTATGTTTGCAGGAGGATTTACTCAGAAAACCGTCATGGAGGGCCTATTTGTCAAAGAAAATCACATTTATTCGCAGCGAAACCGATGTGGGAAGACTCTAGAAGACTCCAGAAGGCAAACCACCAAAGCGGAGGGCAGGTGGTTGCCATGTGGGGCCAGCCGGCCCCACCTGCAGGCCGCCTGGCCCCCTACGCCCACTTGTCAGCCCCTCCTTTGAATGTCGGTTCTCCACTGCCTCCTAGATTGCATCTACGTTGTTCTTTCAAGTCGGTTTGATTTGAGGGTCTAGAATTGATGCTCCAGCCTATATATAGCAGCCCCTACCCCCTCCCTAGAGCATCCCTGAAACCCTAATTCATACCTCTCATTCAGAGATCAAGATATACTAGGAGGATTAGGTCTAGACTCTCCAATGTAGTAGATTAGTAGCTCGGGAGTGAGGGTCGAGTTGGGCTCATGCTCAAGTTCTGGATCTAATCTTGGAGGCTCGGCAAAGCCTTATATCTTCACTTCCACATCTTGTAAGACTTATTATAAATTCATCATATTCCTATCAACATGCTATGCTTACTTTTAATATGTATCTTGCTTAGTTGAGGTTATCATTACTTTTGTGTGCGGGTTCGTAGAGCGCTTAGCCTGCTAGTTTATCAATTGGGCTAAGTAGCCGAGCCTTGTGTAAGCATGGTGCTTATACGATACTCTGCCTATGAGTACATCATGTTCTCTGGTTGGGTGGTAGTAGTGGGAGGTGACAGCCCTGTCTATCCTTTGTAGTCCACTCCGAATTGAGAAGGTTCTTAAATTGTAGGACCGTAGTCGCATCGGTAGAGTTATCTATTGTGGGTACTCTACCGTCTAAGCGGCGTCCCGAAGTGCACAAGAGTAGAGTTAGTCTTAGCTATAGTTGGATGTATATATACTTTGACTATGTAATAAGAATGTCACAGGAATCTACCTCACTCGTTGCTCTCCCGAGTTGACTAGTTTATGTTATCTTATAGATCTACCCCCTAAGTGTTATTATGCTTTATTCCTATCATTACATTCACCCCTGCTTTAACTATGCTGGTATGTCGATAGGTAGACATTTCTTTATTACTCAATAAGTCTTTACTCCATTGCTTCCCTGTGGTAAAATATAAATAACAATACCTACAATAGTCCCGGTAAAATGCTACAATGGTATATGTGCGCTTGCGGAATTCTTCATATTCTATTTGCACTTATAAATACCAACAAGCATTTTTGGTGCCGTTGCCGGGGAAACAATTGGCGTAAAAATTTAGATCATTAACATACCACTAGCTTTAGTAGGATTACCCCTGTTCTGTTGAATTGTGGAATAAGACAGGACAATAGATGTCGTTTCGACCTTCCGGCGAGCTTCCACAAGAAAAAAAAGAAGAAACATTGAAGAACCCCAGGGTGCCTAAACATTCAAGATCCATCAACATTGGAACCCTACCATCTCATAGGTTTGTATAGACATATATATATTCTCTAACCAGGTGTAGATTGGAGAAAAAGGTCGTCGTCACAAGAATTCAAATCACATCTCAAGTGACGAATATAGATGCTGCACTACTCACAAATTTCATCATGTGAGTCATGGTAAGTATGATCAAGAAAGGTAAGATAGTCTTACTCATGGACTTAAAATTTAATGAGTAGTTATCTTTTAAACTTTTCGTGTTCCATTGCATGTTTACTTTGAATAATCCATGCATCCACTCTGATTAGTTTAAATTTTCCTATATCAAATCCACAACATGTTTAGTTCCATTCGTATATCCATCCCACTTGCATATTTATTAAATAAAGAAAAAATATGGACACATGAGGGTCCAAGTATAGAAAAAAAAGAAAAAAATGTGAGCACATGAAGGCTCATGGTTGGTAAAAAAATCTCTCATCATGATAATACTCTTTCATCTCTATTTGAATGAATCTCTATAATGCTTTCATGCTACCTTTATTTGCTTTAGTATGCTTAAGGTTTTGAAGTATCCTCATACACCTTTTAAATTAGGCAAGGTGCTTAGTTTAAACTATTTTCTTAAATCAAATTAGACGAGGTGTTTAATTTGATTTTTGAACCAAGAGATGTGCTGATCTTACTTCCAAAGGCTTTTTAAATTAAGCATGGTGCTTAGGTTAAAATGCCTTCCTAAATCAAATTAGAAGTGGTGTCTAGGTTGATTTTTGAGCCGATAGTATGCTTTAGTAGATACTAGATATTTTGTTGGACTGACCCCTACAGGGAACTTTCAAATTCAATCTAGGTAAGTCCTGAGATAAATTCACGTCAAAGATGAATCAAGGCATGTGATGAACTCCAATAACTCTACGCAAAGAAGACCCAGCTCATTCTTCATGGAAGGAAGAACTGTAAGTGTCAAGGTTTATTCACTCATCCTTTGTTGCAAGTTATCTTAGCCATGAACCATGCTAGAATGCAGCAACCACATAAAATTTGCTACAAGAACAAAATCTATGCTAAAGTAATCCTAAAACCATCCTTTCATTAGCATAGAGGAAAATTACAAAAGTTATGGACAACAACCCGTGTTTCAAATTTATTGTATTCCCTCGGATATGTGTCCATTAACATTTTGCAGGAAGAATGAATATAAGCTATGTCTGTTCAAGGTTTGGTATGAACCTACCAAACCACCACTACAGCTGTGGAAGTGGATGAACAAATCGATAGGCTAAGAGCCACATCAAAATGACAACCTAGCATTAAGCTTTCCCAAGACTCAAGCTTGGATGCTGATGAGAAGCAGGATGCAACCCACCTTGTATTATCCAAAATACATCTGCTCCCATCATCTTCGGAGACACCGATTCACACGTCGACAGCAAGAACCAGGACAACAAGATGCCACTATATCATGGCGTGCAATCTCGTGTCAACAAAATGTCATCAATTAGTGGTGGTCTGTCGACGGTGTCTCGTGGAAACATGAACAACCATGGACACAAGAAGACAACCCTAAGTCATCAGAGATGAAGCTTTCATGCAAATTCCAATGAGGTTCCTTCCTCGATTATCAAGATGACTGGCGTATCACTAACAAACAAAGAAGAAGAACTCTCCGCCATGCCATTAGAGGACAAAGACAACCAAGGAGGAACTTGAGTTGCATCTCCAATGAACCTCAATTCGTCAACCAAGAATCAACAAAAATCAAGAAAGGTTGATGGAAGAAGAGCAAGCAATTGTCTGTATCCTCATCTCTAGGATCGAGGCTTAATACAAAGAAAGGTCCTGCTTAACGGACTATGAGCTCTCATCAATAGGTAAATCGATAAGCCATGAAGCCCTCACTGATAGGTACATTGGACAAGTTTCCTTCAGGTATGTTTGTCACTAATCATTTCAACAAAAAGAAGGAAAAACATAAGGTATATTCAACCAAGCATTATGCAACATAGAACCACATTCATAGGAGCATTCTATCATCCAAGCTAGATTTTGCATTCTAAAAAATTCAAGTCTAGGGGATGGAGTTCTTTAAAAACATTTCATGACATGTTGCTAATTTTTTATTGAACACCTGTGTACTTTTGAGGAGTGAAAGCATTGTAGCAACTCCTGATCCATTACTGAGTTTGGCTTTGCTCAAGGACTAGCAAAGGTTAAGTGTGGGGGAACTTGTTGACGGTAGTTAACGTTCATCATAAACCATCAATATAACTTATATAAATGCATAAAAAGGATCACTAACATAGGTCTAGGGGTTTAAACTAATAAATTCTAGAAGTTTTGATGAATCTATGTTTGCAGGAGGATTTACTCAGAAAACCGTCATGGAGGGCCTATTTGTCAAAGAAAATCACATTTATTCGCAGCGAAACCGATGTGGGAAGACTCTAGAAGACTCCAGAAGGCAAACCACCAAAGCGGAGGGCAGGTGGTTGCCATGTGGGGCCAGCCGGCCCCACCTGCAGGCCGCCTGGCCCCCTACGCCCACTTGTCAGCCCCTCCTTTGAATGTCGGTTCTCCACTGCCTCCTAGATTGCATCTACGTTGTTCTTTCAAGTCGGTTTGATTTGAGGGTCTAGAATTGATGCTCCAGCCTATATATAGCAGCCCCTACCCCCTCCCTAGAGCATCCCTGAAACCCTAATTCATACCTCTCATTCAGAGATCAAGATATACTAGGAGGATTAGGTCTAGACTCTCCAATGTAGTAGATTAGTAGCTCGGGAGTGAGGGTCGAGTTGGGCTCATGCTCAAGTTCCGGATCTAATCTTGGAGGCTCGGCAAAGCCTTGTATCTTCACTTCCACATCTTGTAAGACTTATTATAAATTCATCATATTCCTATCAACATGCTATGCTTACTTTTAATATGTATCTTGCTTAGTTGAGGTTATCATTACTTTTGTGTGCGGGTTCGTAGAGCGCTTAGCCTGCTAGTTTATCAATTGGGCTAAGTAGCCGAGCCTTGTGTAAGCATGGTGCTTATACGATACTCTGCCTATGAGTACATCATGTTCTCTGGTTGGGTGGTAGTAGTGGGAGGTGACAGCCCTGTCTATCCTTTGTAGTCCACTCCGAATTGAGAAGGTTCTTAAATTGTAGGACCGTAGTCGCATCGGTAGAGTTATCTATTGTGGGTACTCTACCGTCTAAGCGGCATCCCGAAGTGCACAAGAGTAGAGTTAGTCTTAGCTATAGTTGGATGTATATATACTTTGACCATGTAATAAGAATGTCATAGGAATCTACCTCACTCGTTGCTCTCCCGAGTTGACTAGTTTACGTTATCTTATAAATCTACCCCCTGAGTGTCATTATGCTTTATTCCTATCATTACATTCACCCCTGCTTTTGCTATGCTTGTATGTTGATAGGTAGACATTCATTTATTACTCAATAAGTCTTTACTCCATTATTTCTCTATGGTAAAATATAAATAATGATACCTGGAATAGTCCTGGTAAAATGCTACAATGGTATTCTGTCACCTCCCAACATTCATCTCCCAACGGTCGTCTCGACCATTCCCTTCCCAAGTGCAACCAGAGCAGCTCTCTCTCTCTCTCTCCATAACTCACCGTTGGAGCCCCTCAAGCTTCTCCATTGCTTCCCTTGCAAATTCATGAGAGTTTGAGCCTCCAAACTGTATTAGAGAGCTCACCAATCTATTCTTCATCTTCTAGAGCACTTGGTTCACATTCAAGCCGGTGGATTGTGTTCGTTACTCTTGGAGCTTGCTCCTAGCCAGCTAACGTGTCGCTCGTGGAGCTTGCCAACTTGTGTGGCAGCCCCGAGTGGTTTGTAATCACCCCAATCAGCTAGTGAAATCACCCCTCATCTCAAGAGACGATGTCGACAAGTGAGGAGGTATCTCTAGAACTTCTACTTTTAGATGGTTCAAATTATGCATCTTGGTCCGCTAGTGTGCTTACTATTTTTAGGGACATGGGTCCTCAAATCGAGCGGATTGTAGATGTAAGCATTTCACCTCCTAGTGATGATTTGGTCTATCTATCTAGAGAGAAAGTGAAATGCTTAAAACTCAATGCTCAAGCTACTAATGTCTTATTTAGTGCTTTGAGTGAAGATGCTTTTGATGCCATCGTATTTGGAGATGGTGAACCACTTGATGATGCTCATATCATTTGGACCATGCTCAAAGAAACATATGGCAAGTCCAAATGTGATTAGAAGTTGCTCTCATTGGAAGAACCTCTTGAGGAGTGCTCAGCTTCACCAACAAATGATGAGCCTCATGTGATTCTCTCAAAAGGTCAAAATGATCATGCCACATCCACTCTCTCACCAACATATGTAGAAGGTAATGAAATGGTGATAGGGAACAATGCTTTTACATGTGGTACTTTGACTTCCTCTAGTTCTTATGAGACTAACATTTTCAAGGAAGAAGAAGCTTGTGATCGATGGAGGCCAAATGATGAATTCACCTCACCAAGAAGCTCATCTCTCTATGCCACTTCTCATGTGGGTCTCATGGAAAAGAAAGAGAAGAATATGGCAAGAGAGAGTGTGAGTGAAAGCGAAAATGAAAGTGAGAGTGATAGTGAAAGTGAGAGTGAAGATGAAAGTGATGATGATGAGATCAATCAACACCTTGCATGTCTAAGCAAGAAAGACAAGTTGATGGTGCTGAAGTTCATAGAGAAAATTGATGAGCAAGAAGAAGCTCTTTACAAGCAAGAAGAGCTCCTCGTCGAAAACATTAAATGCTTGGAGAAGTTGACCAAAAAGCATGAAAAGCTTAAGTGCTCTCATGTTAGTTTGGTCGAAAGGTATGAAAACTTATCAATTGAGCAAACTCGTACTATTAACTCTATCTTGTGTTGCTCAATTAGAAAATGAGAATTATATGCTCAAGGACAAAGTGGAAAGGCTCACTAGCAAGAATGAGACTTTGCAAGAAAGTCATGATGAGCTCTTGTGCTCTCATGAGAAGCTTATGGATTCTCATCTCATGCTAGAAATTGCTCATGAGGTTGTGGTAACAACGGTAAAATCATATCAACCTCACACTCACAAGTGCACATGTACACAAGTTCCATATATTTTATCATGTACTAACACTTGTTGCTCTCAAGCAAGCCAACCTTCCGTTGAGCATGTACTTGTAGAAACTTGTGATGATTCCATTATAAAGGAAAATGAAGAGCTCAAGGAAGAGGTTGAGAGGCTAAGAAGGGACTTGATTCAATGGAAGGGAAAGTGTAATGCTCAACCTTCTCAAGATAACCGTGAAGACATGGTAAAGAAACTTGAGAAGGGATCAACCGATGAATTCATCAAACCCCATCAACAAGGTCACAAGTCCATCAATGGCAAGGTCAAGAGGCAATTTGGAAAAGTGCAATCTATCTAGAATGCAGCAGTTTCACTTAAGGATGCAGAGGTCCCAGGATACGGCAGTGCCTCATCTCAGTGCGGTAGTGCCGCACCTAGGCACAACAGCAAAGCCCCCAAGGCAACTAAGGTGCAACCTCAACCAAAGAAGATTCCCATCACTTGCTTCAAGTGCAAGGAGGGTCACCACGTAAGAGATTGCTCCTTGAAGAAAGAAGACAAAGGCATGCGTAAGATTCAAGATAAGAGAAAGATGGCTCATGTCAAGTGCTCCAACATAGGACACAGTGTACCTCTATGTGTTCCAACAAGGTTGATTACCGAGCCACACATCCAAGAAGAAGACAAGAAGAAGCAAGAGGAAGTATTATGGTTGCCATGAGAAGGGACATAAAATTGGCTCAAGTCCTAACAAGCAAAGTAAAGGCCTTGTGTCATCACACAAGAGGCTCATTAGCAAGGTAGCAAGCAAAAGGCAAGAAGAGAAGGCTAACAAGAACAAGATCTACCTATGCTACACTTGTAGAAGAAAGGGACATCTAAGTATGGATTGTCCCATGGGTAACACTCCTAAGCTCAACTTGTCAATTGATTCAAATATCCTTAGGAGGCCTAAAAATGACACTTGTGCTAGAAAGGTGATTGGTTCACCACGTGCTAGCACAAGGGCCATTTGGGTGCCTAAGTCTCTTGTGACTAACATAGTTTGGGTACCAAATTATGCTTGATGAGTGTTGTAGGTACTTGAAGGTGGAATGAAGCTTTGGGGTGCTTGAGCAATTTAATTGAAAATATCATCTCAAGCTATCAATCTTATTCATATTGTCTATTCTCTCAAGATTGACCCAAGGATAAATTGATGGATATATTTTTAACTTTATACTCACCTCAGAAATGAGGAAATACCGTGCACGGCAATCAAGCAAATAGCCATTGGTGATATAAGACCACAAGAAGTACATGCTACAGAAGTGAAAGCTCCACAAGTCATAGTTGATCGCAACCTGTTGTTGAAGCACTAGCAGCAGTGCCGCTCACACTAGCAGCAGTGCCACGTAGAGGAGCAGCACTACCGCACCCATACAGACAACAGCAGCTGACATCAGTCCAAGTCATGGATGAAACCTACAACCTATATTTGAGCAAAGTGAAGATGAAGAGACCACTTCATTCATTATATTCAAGAAGGGTGGTAAAAAACTAAATCTCAAGTGCATGCTATTATCAAATCTTACTCCTTTGTGCCTTATGTAGCCACTTAGGACAAATGAAGCACTTGGAGATATTCATTGGTTGTTGGTCATGAAAGAAAAGTATAAATGGAATTGAATTGATCATCAACAACAAGCAACATAGATGACTTAAGTTTCCTTTGTGGACTTTGAACCAAGAACTTCTAGAAAGATAAGAATAAAGAATCAAGCTCAAGTAGAGGCAATTATCACTCACATTTCAAGAACTCTCTACTTGATGGAATCTTGTCTTATGGTAGATTGCCAAATTCTCATTCTCATGTTATGGTCATCTACATGCTCTAATGGTTGCAAGTATCTCTTGGCATAGTTTAATTTGATTATTCTATTGTTGCCATGACCTAGACATAGAGTGAAAATTCTAAGTTCTTAAATGAATAAAGTGCTATGTGAGAAATTCAAATACTTAGAGCACTTAGCAAAAGGAAATTTACTCTATGAATAGAGTTGTGAGACTAACCATTTCTCTAAGTGATTTATGTAGTCTCACTAAATGAGAATGTGTTTCTCAAATGGAGTGTGCTATCATATGAAAGGCATCAATCCAAAATTATGTGATGTATTTTCTCTCTAGTTTATTTAGAGTTGATTTGTATATGTTAGCCACTCACCATAATATGGCTTAAATCTACCCTTTGGACTTAATTGACCAACCATGCACATTCACATTTCCATTCCACTCAAAGGGTGTGTATGAGGTATCAAGGGAGATTTAGTCCATGTTATGAGGTTTCTCTATATTGGTAGCCCACTTGCCTTTCACACATAAAGGGTTACTAAATGAGAAACTAGTGCTCGTGTTACTAACGCCCTCTTGCGTTTGAGCTTATTCACAGAAAATTCATAAGAAGAGGTTGTGCGTATTTAATTGGATAAATCACAAGCCTAAAGGTTACTCTTCACCTAAAGTAAGATGAGGTTGCTAGAGGCCAAAGAGACCAAATTCTCAGTTTGCGTAAAATCAAGTTTGAGGTTGAGTTGGATAAGCTATATTGGAAGAATTTACAAGACTACAAGTATTGATAAGAGGACTGAATGGAAACAATATCTTGTGAGTATTCTCAACCAATTTCAGCTCAAGATTGGACAAGAAGAAGAGAAGAATTGGGAATTATCAAATATGTCCAGAAAATTGAAATTTTGAGTTGGCTGCCTTCAAGCATGGATTTAGAAGTTCAAATACTGATGAATTGGCCTGAAACTTTGTGAGCATGCTACACACATCTAGTACTTGTTGCTGTAGAATTGGCATAAAGATTCAATGACAAGAACATCAGTTTTGAGTTGAATTCTGTCAGCTTTAGCACTGTAGTTTTGGTAGAAAATTGATTTGACAGATCAAATGGAGTCCAAATGAGCTAAAATTTTTATAGAAGTTAGAGAACTCATAGATGAACATCTCTAGTAACCTAGGAGTTATGAATTTTTCTTCAAGGAAGACAGAATCTGAAAACTCACTATTTGGTATTGGACTGCATTGTAACAAGATTAAGTTGGCGGTATTGGACTGCAATGTAACAAAAAGATTAAGTTGGCTCTCAAGTTGGTCATGAAGAATCAATAAAAATGATAAGCATCATTTTGGCCTAAAGGAGTTGCAATGAAAGAGAAAGACTCACACAAGGGTCCAAAAGAGTTGCAATCAAAATACAAGAAGCAGCAAGTAATTGCAACCGATTGGAACTGGAAGAAATCAGTTATAGGCTTTCAAAAATAGCAGCTAAGATCAATTGAAACTAGATGAAACTAGTTGACTTCTGCAGTTACAAGTAGGAGCAATGAGCTACAATCAGTTGGAACTTTTTGAAATCAATTGGAAGCAATTGAACCAGCTAAAACTAATTAGACTGCAAGCAGCTTGAAGGAGCTTGAAACCAGTTGGAATCTAATGAAAACTTCCCTCTTAACTTCATGTTAATAATATGCATAAGTGTACTTTGTGTACTGTTGTATGCACAAATTGAGGGGGAGTTTAGTATATATCTTGTGGGACAAATGGTTTCTCTTAGATGTATGTTGTGCAGTCACACACATGGGAAAAAGAAGGATGGATGGTTCCTTTGGATTCTCTGGGTGCTTCACAATTATTCTAGGAGGTCTCAGTCTTTATAAACCAAATGCTCCTGGTTTAGTGTTGGATGCCCCAATCCTTTAGTGGAACTGAATTCGAATTAGTTGGAGAAAATAATTGAAGAGTGGACTTTCATTTTTATTTCTTCTCTCTAGAGCTCATCAAGTGCACATGGATCTATCCCATTGATCGCTAAGAGACTATCAAGATAGAGTGGTAACTTCTAGTTCACAATTTGCAAGTTTCATGAATTTTACATTTTGCTCTCTTTGTGAGTTGCTTTAGGTAAAGAAAGAACTAGAAACATAATATGAATCTTGGATGATCACAAGAGCTCTAATTCACCACGAATCATCAAGTAAGAACTAGGCCATCCAAATCATAGAAGTCTCACTTATGATGGTCATGTCAATGAAAATTTGTGTGGTGATCTATCTACCTTGGTGGTGGTATGTTTCCTTGGCATAATTTCAATTGTTGCAAATTTATCATGCCTTGACCAAGATATAGAATGAACTCCTCTAGACTCTTAAACCTATTCAAGTGCATTACACAAGTAATTCGAGTACTTGATGCACATATTAAGGGGGAGCCCATTCTATGTCTTGTGTCTTTTGAGACTAACCTTTTCTTCTAGTGAATTATGTAGTCTCTTGGTGAGAATGAGTTTCTCATGGGTATGCTACATTAACTCAATCCAAATTAGTAAAGTTATCCTTCATATTTATTTGGATTGCATTTTTATCTCTTAAGTAGCTACTCTCCATAATATAGGTTAAATTCCCTTATTTGGACTTAATTGACCAAAAGTTCATATGTTCTTGCCTTCCACATATATATGTATGCACTTTCAAAAAGGGGGAATTTAGTCTATGTTATGAGGTTTTACAATTAGTGATCTATATGCCTTCCACATCCAAAATGATCACTAGTTGTGAAACTCTAGCTTATGCAATTTAATGCTATCTCTTGTCTTTTATGTGCATTTCCTAGATGACATTATGAGATACAAGAATCCATTCCAATTGGCATCAACTTTTGAAGACTCTTTCAATTGGTGTCAAAATTATGAAGATCATATTTCAATTGGTATTGGTGGATAATCTCTCAATTTGGTATATCAAGAAATATGTCTTCAATTGGTATCTCAAAATGGCAACAAGAGCTATAGCAATAGACTTTCAATTGAAATCAAGCACAAGTTTATGATATCTCCTATGATCAAGACAGATTGGCACAAATGAAGTCTTTTTACATTATGCCAAGCCCATCAAAGCACTAAATTCAAAATTTCATGATCACGATGGAGATTATGAGGCTTAGAACAAAGGTATATCGCTCCATGAACTCCTGTACTACCTTTGTGCATCTAGGCCCTTACATGCTAGTGTGTGCATGTGTATGCAATATTTGAGTCACACCATGAGTTTGTTCTTATGGTGACTATTAGAGAATGAGTTAGATATTTGGTTGATACCTCTTGTGGTGATGAAGTGAGTTTGTCTCATGTTAAAATTGTCATCTAAGTGAGGTATGAGCTAAATATGCTAACTTCTCAAGAATCTTGACTTAAAGTGTTGCATACTTTGTTCGATAGAAAACCCAGGAGAGAAATCCTATATGCTAAACTTTTACCTATCTCTGTCCCTAACTTGTCTACCATTATTTCTTTCTTTTGGTGGAGAGATCATTTTCAGAGATTAATGCCAAAGGGGGAGAAATATTGAGAAAGAGTGTAAGGGAGAGATTGATATGTGGATTTAAAAGGGTAAAAGAGAGGCATATAAGATTTTTCATTTTTTATTGTGTGGTGTGTGCAATGATAGTTTAAATTGATGCTCTTGATAAGGACCATTTATGCTAGTGTTATGTTCATGCCATGAATGGTGTTTTGTTTATTCTCTCTGACTGCCACTGTGCGGCAGTGCCGTGCTTACTCACGGAGGTGCTGCACATGACAGCTTCAGAAACTTCTTGAGTGCATGAACTGCCATGAGCATCACATTTATCATGATGACACCTTGCACCCCACGGATGCTAAGATATAGGAGAGTTCCCACACTTCATCTTGAATATGTGCATTTTGCATTGGAGGCCAAAATTTGAAATTCCATTTTATGCACACATTTAGGGGGAGCTCACTATATCATAGGATTCAAAATCATATTATTTGTCAATCTCTTGTAAGCTTTAATTGTGTTGTTATCAATCACCAAAAAGGAGGAAATTGTAAGTGCATCTAGCCCTTTAGTGGGTTTTGGTGAATTGAATGACAACACCATTAAAGATCTAATAAGTTTGCTAAGTGTTGAACAGGAAATTGAGTTTATTGCATACACTTGTGGATTGAGGAATGAGAAGTGTATATAGGTTCAACAAGAGAGCAAACTTGATGATATTCCACATAATGTTTAAATCAAGACCAAAATAGTGTATTGTTGTGTTGGAAGATCATGGAAACAATATAGTTCAAGAAAAAGACAACAATGCAAATGGAGTTGACGAAATGGCATCTATGGTGGGATATCAAAGTATCATGAGAAAGCAAGCATGTTTGGCAAATGGTAAATAAGACATGAGTTGATGATTTTGAATTGGTCTCAATAATGGCTTGCTTTGCCTAAACAAGAAAAGTTTGATAGTGGATTAGCTTTGATCAAGGATTGACAAATGAGTCAATAATGCATAAGTGAAGAAATACCAAGCAAAGGTTAAATGACAAAGGACACAACTTATAATGGATATAAGATGTTCTCTACATTGGTTTGCTTATATGAATAAAGATTTGGAAAATCACTTTGCATTAATATGATCAAGCTAGAAGTATGAAGATAGAGATTGAAGTGAGTGTTAGGAGTGTCAAGCCAAAATGAAGAGGATAGAAGGAATCATGAATTGGCTTGATCATATTGATGTTGATTCATATATGTCTCTATGTGAATCAAACTAAAGCTTGATTGATCTCAACATTCATATCTAGAAGATATTCAAGTAAGTATCATAGTATTGAAGAAATGATTTTTTAATGGATGCTTAATACAAAGAGATATCAAGAAAGAGGATAATACATTCGATGGTGGAAACCCCAAATTATAAAAGGAAGCGGCAACCGGCTCAAAGGCATTTAAATTCTTTGATACTTTGAATTTAAGTTTAGGAAAAGTCATCATACAAAGGGGGATACAATGCGCAAGCTTCAATGTGCAACTAAGTGCTCATATTCCACCAAACATCCTCTAATAGTCTTGTCAGCCTGTGTAACAATTTTCAATTTGGAGCTATCAAGCCAGAGCAGCACTGCCACTCGCAGGGCAGCACTGTTGCGCCTTAAAATCTAACCGTTGGAGGAAGGGGTATTTTCTTCATCCCCTTTCTCTCCCAACAGTCGTCTCGACCATTCCCTTCCCAAGTGCGACCAGAGCAGCTCTCTCTCCATAACTCACCGTTGGAGCCCCTCAAGCTTCTCCATTGCTTCCTTTGCAAATTTATGAGAGTTTGAGTCCCCAAACTGCATTAGAGAGCTCACCAATCTGTTCTTCATCTTCTAGAGCATTTGGTTCACATTCAAGCCTTTGTGGCTACCTCAACAACGTGGACATAGGCAAGTCTTAGTGGCGAGCTGAACCACGGGATAAATCGGTGTCTCACTTGTGTTCTTGTGCTTTGTATTGTGCTATATTTATATTTGTGGTGTTTCTAGGGTTTGGTCTCGACTTACTTGCTCGTGCACTTTTGCTAACATCTAGGTGGTGGAATAGGCTCTACACTATCCCAGAAACCTTAGGAAATTGCTCGATCTAATTTTCATTGGGCAGATTTTGAACTTCTGTCTCGGGTGCCAACCAGAGCAGCACTGCTGTGCTGAGTTCTTACATTTGTTTGAGATGAATTTTAACAGGCCTATTCACCCACCCCTCTAGGCGACATCAAGGTCCTTTCAGATTCGAACCCGTGACCTCCCCCTCGCGCGTAACCTCCTCTGCCACTACACCTCACACTCACTTGTGTCTATATTGAATTTTGGTTCTCCACATATTATCCTAAACCATGCTTAAATTGATTGTTTGAGGCCCTACATGAATTCAAATGAAAAGTTGTCAACTACAAAGTTTTCTAACTTTTCGAGATCTACAACTTCCATTTTGGTAGTTTCTCCATTCGAGGTCGTTTACAAAATTTGAATTTTAAATTTGAGAAATTCAAACAGAGTTTTCCATGACAAGATGATTTCAAATAAAAAAGTTATCAGCTATAAAGTTTCATAACTTTTTGAGATCTACAACTTTTGTCTTTGTTGTTTGTCCATCCGAAGTTGTTTAAAAAATTCAAATTTCAATTTTTTAAAAATTCAAACGTAGTTTTTCTTAACAAGATTACTTCAAATCAAAAAGTTGTCAACTACAAAGTTTCATAACTTTTCGAGATCTACAACTTTTATTTTAGTTGTTTCTCCATCCGAGGACGTTTGAAAAATCCAAATTTTAAATTAGAGAAATTCAAACGTAGTTAACATTGACAAGATGAATTCAAATAAAAAAGTTGTCAATTACAAAGTTCTATAACTTTTCGAGATCTACAATTTTTATTTTAGTCATTTGATCATCCGATATAGTGGTAGCAATATTGTTCACAAATTTTACATACCCCTCTTATAGTTTATGAAACTATAAGAGAGATGTAAATTTTATGAGTAATGTTACTACCACTTTATCGGATAAGGAAATAACCACAATAAAAGTTGTAGATCTTGATGAGTTCTATAACTTTTATGTTCATAACTTTTTCAGCTGAAATCATTTAATATTTTAAAATGACATTTAAAGTTGTCATTTTTTAAATTTAAAATTCAATTAGATAAAACACAATCACATGAAAAGATGGACAAAATAATAACTGTAAGAATACAGTAAATTGATAGACCATGATTTTAGAAAATTTTAGGAAAAATCATCAAATTTGAAGTTAGTATGAGGGAGAAAGACTAGTTATAAGTTTTAGCCACATATTAAAAAGAGAAATCAGAGTCATTCAACAATTTTAAAATTGAATTTCAAACAATATTTTAAAGCAGTAAATGATTTCAAATGAAATAGTTGTAAACCGTAAAGTTTCATAACTTTTTGAGATTTACAACTTTTATTTTGATCATTTCTCCATCCGAGGTCGTTCGAAAAAATTCGAATTTTAGTGCTTCAGTTTTACTATTCGGCGTCTATTTGTTGAGCCGCCCTACAAATCGAGTCATTTGTAGGGACGGCTGATAATACCAGCAGCCCCTACAAATAGATTTGTAGAAGCGGCTCGTTTGGGCAGCATTTGTAGGGGCGGCTCAATATAGAGCCGTCCCTACAAAAAAAATAGGGCGTTACTACAAAACCTTTTTGTAATAGTGTCCGCGACCCTGTGCAGCAGCGGCTGCTCTTGCCTGCGCGGACGTGGTGCTTGTGCGCGGCGGCGGTGGCTCGCCCACGCCCCTGTGGGGCAGCGGCTCGCCCGCCTGCCTGTGCGCCGCGGCGGCGGCTTTCCCATGCCATGGCAGCAAGGAGGAAGATGACGATTATTTTCAAAATAGTCCCTCATGAAGTTTGTAAATATTTATGTAATTTATGTGTCTAGGCGATTTTGTTTCGAACCCTGCTAATCTTTTATTTCAAGCAATCAAGTCTTATCTCTGCCCGCGGGCACGAATCCATACCCCTTTAGATGAAAATGACACCCAAACAGAGTTTAAGGACCAGAATAACACACTTTCTGAGTTCCCGGACCGGGATGACATACCCCTACAAGTTCGAGGACCGGCCATGAACTTTACTTTTTACTCTTTTATCTACTTCTCATGAGCACTAACATGTGGGGCTATCTGTTAGCGACCGTAACAAAAGATCAATATTAGCCAAAGTCACTGCAACCAAACCATCCTCTCTTCTCTTTGCATTTTAATTTTCTTTGGTCGGTGAACATGATAATGGGCACACCCTTGGACCGGTTCTTGGCAATCATCTTCTACACTCCTCTAATCAATTACATCACTTCATTAGAGAACGAGGAGGAGGGGGAGAAGGTGGAAGCGAAGAATGGATTTTTCTCGGTCAGTTTGATGTATAGATTCCTAATCAATAATGGGGTCAAAGTTTCACAAATAGTTTGGCATCTAAAGAACCTTTGAAGATTAAAATCTTTATTTTGTTCTTTAAAAAAGGGGATATTCTCACAAAAGATAACTTGTCAAGGAAAAAATGGAGGGGAGATACGTCTTGCTGTTTTTGTAGTAAGCTGGAAACCATTCAACATCTCTTCTTTGAGTGCACTTATGCTAGGTTCCTCTAGAGGGTAGTTCATATAGTGCTTTGCCTTAATCCACCCCTTAATTTCTATAACTTATTTAATAATTGGTATCCTACATGGGATAAAACTTTTAGATCCTTTTTATTGACGGGTGTAGCAGCGATCTGCTGGTCTATTTGGCTAAAAAGGAACGATTTTTTTTTGACAAATATCGACAAAAAATTCCTTTACAGGTCTTAATCAAGGGAACACTTTGGCTACGGTTTTGGTCACAGTTGCAATAGTGTGATGAGAAAAAAAGTTGGTGTTAGAGGAATGTCGCAAGTTCGAGAATGTGGCTATGCAACTCTTCGTATCCTTTGGATGACTTTTTTTCACGAATTGAGTTATGAATCGATTTTATTTAACAAACTCGTTTGAGACTTTGTCATGTGGTGTGTGTAATAAGGTGGACTGATTCCTCTTCCAAGAGAATGAAGCCAGATTTTTTTTCTATTATCTAAAAAAAGCAACGTGTCTGTTCTGACATGGAAACAACCCTTTTGGCCCTTATACATCCACTATTTAATGAATACAACAATGAAATGCATTGCTCATTCTCTCTCTTTTGATCGCCCACTTCTACAAATTATCAGCCACGTTTTCCTCTCCACCGGTTTGGGCGGAGAAAGTTCACCAGAGAAGAGTTCGCAGGGAGAAGTTGACGTACGTGAAGGAAGCAGGAGGCATCGATCGGGCTTATTCCATAATTCCCTTGGCTCCCTCCATGTCACAAGCCATCAAGATATTTGATATACATGGACCTATCAAATAAGGCGTTTGAGGATTCCAATGTTATCCTCGAAAAGATAACTTCCTTCTATTATTTGTAAATATAATCACACCTGTTTTATTGACAGCAATAATGACATGAGCTACTCAATATTCAAATGATGCTGTTAAATCACATTATCACCCTAGAATGATGATATCAGTGTTACAAAAACCTCCTGTTGCAGAGCTCCACTCACTCCTATAAATAGGGCCAAGTTGCTTGCATTCTCCATCAAACCACACAAACATACATTCAAACCCATATTTAATTTGCCTCTCTCTAGCTCCCACTGACCAGTCTGCAATGGCTTCTCAAGTGACAACGGTGATCTTCTTCGTTGTCCTCCTAGCATCATCTTCACCTTGTCTAGCTCGAGATAGGATGATGCTATATGATCACCATGCACAACCGAAGAGCAAGAGTAGTACTGTTACCTGTACTAGCCCTGCGGCCAGTTCTATAACTAGCACCACCTCACCTCGGCAATTGGTACAAGAAGCAGTGGCAGTGCCGTCACCGCCGGCGGCGCCAGGAACCGAGGTCGACCGTCCGCAGAGCAACAGCTGGATACCGGAGGGATCGGTGCCGAGCCCCGGCATCGGCCATCATCCATAAATGACGTTTCGCGTATGCATGTATGTGTAAGGTACATACAAGTCTGAATCTAGCTTATACGATACCTAACTAAAGCTACCCCCCCCCGGTGTGTGTGTGTGATCGATGAAGCGTTTTTTTTTCTTGTTCTGTATATTGTGAGAAAAAAGTTATAAAGTGAATACAAGATGTAAATGTATATGATTCTGCATACTTGAGTTTTCTATTGGATGCCCAAAGAGTGCCCGTACGTGTATATTTGCTATACTATAGGTGATGGTGAAATCAACAGATTGCCCTGGATTTGGTTGCTATATTGGAGTTATGTCCCATAAGGTGCCACCTAGACACACAGGACATAAGGTGAACCTATCTAGGAAAGTTCTCTAAAAATTAGAAAGGAATATTTTGAAATACACCCCTACTAGATGATCCGCCATGGGCCACAGAGGCACCACCTAGTCATAATTTGCCTAACTCGGTACCATGGCAACAACTAGAGCATACAACCACTAGGTAATATGGTGGGTGACAAACTAGCATACCGGCCCAAGAGCATTCGACTCTCGGATCCGTTTTGCTGAATTTCTCGAATGCTTCTGGGTGCAGCCACAATAGTTTTAATTCTAAACTAAAATAATCACTAAGTTATAGGATCGGAGATTCGGAGGAGCCTGCTCCATACCTCATCTGTGTACGTAGCTAAGTTGTCACAAGTCTTTTGGGCATTTGGGGCTAATAAGGTGTCAGCAGCAGCCAGCAGAGGAGCTCGGGCATTGGCCCAGGGTGGCCGGGCCTTGGCTCCGCCGCTGGGCCTAGAGAAGTACACTGTGCAACTAAACCCATGGCTTGAGGACTACGGAGTACGGACTCCCCACCCAATTAGTGAACGATAACAAATCTGTGGTCATCTAGTATCTACTACTATGCCTGACACGACTTAGAATTGGCTCGAAAACCTCCAGATAGGTTCCATCTAGGACTAGACTGGCCTCAAGTGGCTCATCGTTAACTACTTCCAAGGGGCCTACACTAGGCCGGCCAACTTATAGGATTTTCAAAAGATCAAAACTACAGGACAAAGGAGAGCGAGTCCCTAAGGAATTACATCTGGCGCTTCTAAAAAAAAAGGACAACAAACTCCTTGATTTCTCCAAGTCCGACTGCCGCATGTCCTTTAGTCATGGCACCTTGTGCAAGCACCCCATAGATCTGTTGCTTGAACCACTTCTTCTCTATGTCGCAATGACTACTCAGGTGGTTAGCTCTGCCCAGGTGGTTGAGCGCTCAGAGTTGGGTTATGTTTAGAAGGTCTAATGGCCAATCTACTTCATCTTTGAGATGCTCACCAAGTCCAAAATCCAATCTATATCTATATATCTTATAATCATAAACCCCACTAGAGGTTCTATCTCTACATGCAAGCTGTCTACCTCAGCACTCCACTATCAGATATGATTAAGATCCACTTTGAGGTATGCTTGTAGTAATTATAATCAAGTTATCCTTTAATATTGTGTATTTGCTTGGATGTGAATGAGTAGGCTTTGCATGTGGATCTGTTAGCATCAAGTTAGAGCTGTGAGACTTAAATTGTTTTGAAGGGCCTTGTATGAATGTATGTGGATGAGCAGGTCTCGAATGAGTTCTTTGTTCTCTTGAAGAGTTGAACTCTGAGAGTTTGAGACTAAACTTGTTTTGAAGAGTCTTTGGTGTGAATACGTCTTCAATGAGTACTCTGTTGCCTTCATGCCTTGAAGACTCGAACTTGTCTTGAACAACTAAGCTGAATCGTTTACTTGTTTATGACAATCTAATGATACTTATTTGATATTATAAATATTGATGTCATTTAATATAATAGTTAGTCAAGCTTCACATACTTTAGCTTGGTATTATATTAGAATTGCATTTTTTAGATGGAGGGAGTTGATTTTAAAAATCTTCCATTTCATTTGCACTAAGCACGCCTATAGCTTAGCGGACAGAGCGTATAAAAATATAACAAGTATTCTATTATCCCCTAATGTTTTTAATAAATAAATTATATAAATTATTTCCAAATTCAAAGCCACGTTTATTCTAATACCAAGAGTTTTTTTAAATATAATAAGTGTTTTATTGTCCCATAATGTTTTCTAAATATAAATGAATATATTAGTTGTTTCTAAATTCAAAGCCATGTCTTCTTCAGACACATACCTAGACCATGTTATTATTTATTACTATTGTTCCATCATGCAACAAAATGCCTAAAAATAGCTAAATCATATTGTTGTGAAGTATTAGTGGATTGCCCACCTCTTCCCAATCGCTTAAGCTTTTTGGTTCACTTGGTTGGTGCATGAAACCTAACATGGTATCAAAGCCAGAGGTCTCGAGTTCGAGTCCTGGTAGAGGCATCTTTTAAGTCCTCCGCTCCCTTCTTTATTTACACGTTTGCGCCTTATTCTGGCTGCACGTGAGTGGGAGTGTTGTGAAGTATTAGTGGATTGCTCACCTCTTCCCAATCAGTTAAGCTTATTGGTTCACTTGGTTGGTGCATGAAACCTAACACATATATGGCACGTGAAGATAGGGGCGACATCACCACAGTCATAGACCTTGTTTGATAGAGCGGTGGGGAAATCATATCGGATTGAGCTTTCACTTTTTAAAGCGGTAGAAAAGTGCAATGTTTCGTTGCTAGTTTTAGATTATTTTAATCATAATCAACTTAATTAAACTGTACCATACAGGTCCATACCCTCATAGATGAGACTGTGGGCTCACAGGACTCGAAGGAATGCCAAAAGTTACATGGAGAAGATTTAGCCACACTGGTACAAATTATTATTATTATTATTATAGGACAAAATCAGCAGCGGTAGTAATACTTTAGGGTTAATTAGATTATAGCATTATCAATGTCACACTTGTAAATTTACAATTCATCATATAGCGACACTGCCATTACAATTCGCCATGTACTTGAGATATGCCACTACCTATGTGCGTCGTGGCCTTGAGCCCACGTGCAGGACGTACCCCGTGCACACCACTGCAGTTTTTATGGCTCAAAATGCCCCCCAGTACTTCCCCCCTATCTCTCCACACTACTTACAAGTGGACCCATGTCACCCTTCTCCCTCCCTAATCCCACGAACATTTTCGATCTGGACTTGAGTGTGTTTGTTCAAATCTTTGGCGGCAACAATGCAATAATAATACAACACACATGTGTAGTCGTGTACTAGTCATCATGCAATGTACTACGATGAGCTGGGACCCATCATCCATGGAACTGATTTGTCCACATGATGGCGTGTGGCTCAATGGCTAAAACCTAGCCACTCCGGGTACTCTACAAATGTATTATTCATCTTATAGTACCAAAAGCAGAAGTAATGACTCACGTCACATAAAAGAGCTAGAGCTCCAACGACTAGGAGCAAATCTAGTGGTGAGGTGGCGGTGGGGGCTTGAGCCCCCCTAGTGCCACTAAGCACATAGAGCCTCCCAAGAAATATTCTTTTTTTTAACAAACTAGTAGGAGCTCTGTCTTTCAATTAAGATAGGAAGCCTCCCAAGAAATATTCTCCATGGAAATACTATGTAGGAGGGGCAGCAGAAGGTTACTCAACTAAGAGGCTTGGGAACATGCATGTGTTTAGGGTGCTAGACTTAGAAAACACATATGGTCTAGGATATATGGACTTAATCATATAGTGAAGTTGTTCATCTTAGATACCTTTCTCGACAAGGATGTGGTCATATTGTTCTCCTACCAGATTTATTGGGCAACCTGAGGCATCTCCAAATGTTAAACATAAGCATACATCATGGCTCTTCTAATCAAATCAATCATCAAGCTTCATAAGTTGTAGTATATACATATGGAAACAAATCAGAAGTTGTGGCAGAGTAGACAAGTTTAATATGGAGACGTCTAGATATTTTTTCTGGTGGGCTCAAGTTTAATATGGCGACGTCTACAGAGGAGCCAAGTTTAGTGGCACTAGGGGGCTCAAGCCCCCCCCCCCCCCACCTCACTACTAGATTCGTTGTTACTCGTATCACTAGATATAGAAGCACCTTTTGCACTATGCTCATCAGTTATCACTAAGTACAAATTGCTCCATGATTTCAAAGTGCATTTGATATCAGTAGTGATGTCATTTCTAATCGCCAAGGTTATCAACAACCATGAATCTACTAGGAGAATCGTCAAGTGGGAAATGGAACTTATGGCATCGAGTTTTGCCTATGTTCCTGCATGGCCATCAAGTCACATATTCTAACCGATTTCATGGCCGAGTGGACTGAAATCTAGTCGCCACCCACTACACTCGACCTTGAATACTAGTTGATGTACTTTGATGGATCTCTGATGCTTAATGGCATGAAGGTTGGTATTCTTCTCTTCTCACAAAAAAGATAACACTTCATGTGCACCATATAACTACACTTTAAGGCAACGAATAATTCTGCTGAGTACAAGGCTCTACTACATGGACTCTACATCGTCGTGTCACTCGTCATTGTACTGATGGGCTCATGGACCTTCGAATCCGACAAAAAGGTTTGTAGAGACCCTCGCGTGTCCCAACAATAAGCATTAGCATTTTTTATATGTTTAGTCGAAAAGCAAGATGTGCATTTTTGGATGGAGGGAGTATTGTTCAGGTATTATCTTTGTGCTATATAATATTGATCATTTTCTAATACTACGAGCGAAACAGTACTGAGTTTATTTTCTAAATTTCAAAATACTATGGCTACAAAGTAATTCACTACTGAAATCTCTGGACCTCATTTACCTTCTCTACTGCAGGATATGGTGGAGATAGTTTTCATTTTTAGTCCTAATTGATACAAGGATCAATATGTCATCAGCATTATAAGTACGCCATCATAGACAAACTCAAAATATCATTACATTTTGTGGAACCCATGCCCTACCATTTATCATGAATTCATGATTGCTTCTAGATTTTTGTGATCCACGGAACAAAAGTAACAAACGCCAAGTAAGCGAGTTCTGCAGTGAAGAAACTAATGACACCTTGACCTACTCCTGGTAATGCATCTATGCCATTCCTATGTAGGAACCTCACTTTTCTGAACCACAATAGGATTGCCCTCTTTTTTTCACCACCTTCTGATATGCACAGATTTAGTTTTAGAAACAAAGTTGTTGTATACCTCGCTTCAAGATTGAGTACTGCAATATCTTTACCATCTTTTTAATATGCCCTATTTTTACCTACATATCCTTTTTTGTGCAATGTAGCCGTATGGAACATGTTCTTACTTTTCTGCTATGCGTTATGGAGCTCTATACTAACCACTTGTTGTACCACATATGTCATTTCCTAAATTCTTGCACCACATCCTATCCATTTCCTGAACTCTTGCACCAGATCAGTCAATTTCCTAAACTTTCCTAGAGACTCCTTACATTAGCAGTACTTGCTCTCAGACTAAATTGGTTGCACTTCCACTGGATATATCATTGCATTTAAGTGATCAAAGATTATGCATGCAGTAATGTACCCGTAGTGAACAAATACTGAGCTAGGGAACAGCTCATTTACAGTGCTTCCCAACATATATAATTACTTAGGCTTATTTACAGTGCTTCCCAACATATATAATTACTTAAGCATGCAAAATAGTATCTATGGTCTTCATGGATGCAACTTCCCTTTTGCCATCAGATGAACTATCCGGTTCATAAACTCGGGGTCCCTCGCGGACCGGCTTCCCCGCAAAGGCTCAGCCCAAGCAGACAGCGCGCAACTCATGGGCCGGCCCAAGAGTCTAAACAGCGGGCCAGAAGAGCGATCCAATCACCGACCGGAAGGTCTGGCCGAGGAGGAGCAGCGCCCGTTTTCCGACTCCGGTCCACCTCTTCGACCGGAGCGCTCACTTCGGTCTCCAGCCGCCTCCGGACGGTCTCTCTGACCGGAAGGCCTGGCAAAGCGCTACCTCCGACTCCGACCCCACGCCTCCGACCGGGGTATGCAAAGACCCTGCTCACTGCTCTTCTCCGACTGGCGCAACCAGAGCCGACTGGGACAAACCGACCGGGGACGCCCGCTCGGAAAAGACCAGGGAACGGACGGAGAAAGCAAAGCAAGGCGCACAAGTTAAACCACAATACCAGGGACTGTACCCTGTACACCTACAGAAACAGTATTCTACAACCTCCCTAACACAAATAGTGTTGTAGGCGCCGACATTTTCCTGTACAGTATTGTGGGCGCCATTAACTCCCATACGGTAAGGCCCCCCACATGCCTCTGGGCATCGACAGTGTTGTGGGCGCCGGCATTTACCATACCGAGTGAACATGGTGAAACTCCTCACATACCTCTAGGCATCAACAGTATAGCAGGTACCAACATCTGTCATACCTGAACAAAACGACGCAACCTCCCACTGGTATCCAACATCAAACGGTGTTGTGGGCGCCTGCCATCATCCTGTACCCGCCGGCGTGGGCAACAAGACTTAGAAGCATTCGTACTCTCTCTCCCTCTCACTTGTAAGGCCATCCCCTTCATCTATAAAAGGGGTGTGCTCTCTCCCAAAAGACTCCGTTGATCTAGGTTCAAGTGATTCCAGATTCATTAGATCGACCAAGTTCACTAGTTCACAACCACAGAACCGCCAGGTTCAAACCTCAAGCATATGCTTGAACACTTAGCTCATAACGGAGCTCCTGCCGCTCTCGGCCCTTCCGACCGGAGCCCGGCCGAACCTCTTGAAGCCCTCATCTTTCTCCTTCTCGTTGTAACCCCACTGCAAACTTCGAGCACCTAGGCTCAGGAATAAAGTCACCGACTGACTCAAACTGGATGTAGGGCACGTTGCCTGAACCAGTATAAACCCTGTGTCATTGAGTGCTAGACCACCTCCGATCACAACGTACGGCAAAACTATAAATATTCACTTATTGGTCACTTTCTGCACCGATAGTTGGCACCGTCCGTGGGGAAGACGCTGTGCATTCAACACTTTTTGGTCATCGGATGGCCCACTTTTCCGCCACCTTCGCCATGGCGGGCTCATGCGATACGATTCGCTTCGGTTCACTGGAGTTTCCCGCACTCCCACCTATTGGGATGTAGGCTCCACCCATCTTTGAGCCATCCCAGGCCTTCCTCCTCGGAAGCCTGGACTTAATCGCTGATCAGCTCGGCGTACTACACCTCTGCGAGGAGGCACTCGTTCCGGCGCCCGTCGGAGGGGCGCCCTCCATTGGCTCCGGGACGCACGACAACTTCAACGATGCGGCATCTGCGCTTCATCCCGAGCAAACTCTCTGCTCAAACCCCGCTGTGAGTAATGTACATGCTGTTATTTACTTACTATTCTCTATCTTCCGCTAATTATCCGGAGGGATCCCGTTGTCTCCGTTGCGACGGCCATACGATCGGTTCCCCTATGGCCTCGCGTCTCCCGTGGACGCGTATGCCCGAGGGCTCCGAAGGATGCCGGTGCTGCCCCCTCTCACGTCCAAATTCGTGGGGGTGGCGAGCTATGCTCCCCCACCTGTTTCCTCGACCTCATGGATGACGATGTTGACAGTGATGGCTCCAGCATCGGTGATGTGGCGCCTAGCCACCGACCGTCCCGGGAGTGCGCTATGGCGGATGCTCCGGGACAGCCACCGGTGGAAACGGAGTCCTTGTAGACACACGCCCCTCTGTATCCTCGTGCAGAGACCCCGGAGCTCACATGGGAGCACGGCGAGGCACTACAACAACAGTGGCTGCACCAGCCACCGACTGTGCCAGCGCGCTCGGCGCACCACACTGCGCCCCGTGCGCATAAACCGGCGAGCGACGCCCGGGGTCGCGCCCGTCGGGTCCAGCGCAACACCATGGACAGGGGGAATGATCTCCCACGGTTCGCTCAGGCCAATCAGAACATCACCGCTGCGGCAATGCTTCTGCGTGGCCTGTCCGAGCCGAACGACCCTCATGAACAGGCGATCCACCGGAACCTCCGGGCACTAGTGGAGACCACCGCCATTCAACAAGCGGAGAGCTCTGTATCGCGACGTCGACTCATGGCCTCACTCCCTACCAGGGGAATGGGGACGCAGCAGATGGGTCGCTCCACCCGATCACCGCTACAACCACCGAGCGCGGCACAGGAGGCCGCATTGGCACCTCGTCTTGACTTGACAACCGCTCCGCACCAACCTCCTATATACACGCGGCTCAGGCCAAACTGAGACATACGCAGCAGCGACCGGAGTCCCAGCCCTGATGGCCCGGGACCACGGACCTTTGTCCAACACCTACAGCAAGCGCCGCTCCCGCTGCGCTCCAACGGAGGGTGGGGCAAAGGCAATGCCAAGCGCTAGGATCAGGACGAGGGCCCCTCCACGCAGAGGGGGAAAAAGAACAGAAAAGATCGCCGTCGACCGGCCAACTCCGCGTTGGTCGCCACGGCTGATCACGCGGGCACACAGCCCCAGCAGGACCCTCCGGGCCACTTCCATGAGCTCATGGAGAGCCCGTGCACCAACCACGACTACCCCATCAAACACTTCTACAAGGATTGCCAGCTCCTCAAGCACCTTCTGCGGCAGGCCGGCGGGCCAAAGGAAGAAGAATGCGAAGAAGCAACGACCGAGAAAGGGGGCGTAGCGGGCAAGGATTCGGACGACTGAAGGTTGAAGTGATCCGACCGAATGCCTACCGACTGAAGGACAACAACAACGACATTCTCACCGAACGCTTGGAACAACTATGTCATTT
Organism: Miscanthus lutarioriparius; assembly: GCA_904845875.1. NCBI lineage: Eukaryota > Viridiplantae > Streptophyta > Magnoliopsida > Poales > Poaceae > Miscanthus > Miscanthus lutarioriparius. The sequence continues at coordinate 53,508,340 of CAJGYO010000017.1, read as the reverse complement.
TTCTTCCCCTAAAATTCAGTCTTACCATTATTTACTTAGCGTTTGCTCCGATAAGAGCACCCCGACCCGAACACTTTTCGGCCCGGGTCGCTCGGGGGGCTCCACGAGGATGCACTACTACCTCTCTGTTTTGTTTACTATCATATGGTGAAATTCCTTCCTACCCGATCAAAAGGGTAGTTCATTCCTTTAATTTGCCTTACATAGCTTTGCTTTAAAACATTCTAACCGATCGCACCCCGCCTTCACCTACGATTATGAGAAGTTGAGCCTCGTGGGCCACGCCCCGAGCTCCCAAGGTTGCAACCTATAGGACAAACGGGCAAGTACGAGAAATAAAGAATAAAAAACAAAATTATGCTAAGGAAAAACTAAGGAACGAAAGGGACAAGCTTCCCCAAACGGAATGACTCCATCACAAAAACAAAACCGATTGTAGTCATTAAGTACACAAGAACGTTTACACGGAGGCTCCCCCACAAACTTAAACTTTTTACATTTACTGAACTACTTATATTTTACAAGCTATTGGGCTGGCTTGGCGACATCTGCTGTCGGCGCGATCGGCGAAGGTGCGGGCTGCTCACTCACCGGCGGGACGACATTCGGCTCAGTCGAAGCCAGGGTGATGTCCACCTCTGACCCATGCTCCGTGCCATCCACAGGCTGGGCAACATCCTCCCGACGCACGCATCTGGCCATGTCTTCATGGCGGACGTCCATCACCCACTGAGCAGAGACTTGCTCTGCCACCAACCTTGCGTGAGGCAGCAAGCTCTCCCCGAGCGTTTGGATGTCCTCCGTGCTCAAGCCGTTAGCGTACCCACTGCAGATAGTGGTGAAGTCCAAGTTCGGGTGATACGTCGCCACCGAGGTCAACAGCCCCGACACTCCATAGAACAGCCCACTTGTGATAAGGTCCCAAACCGCATCCGGGACCTCCGCCAGCTGGACGGCGGGCGCGCTAGTGCTTGGCGCTGACTCGAAGACCTCCGAGACGACAAGTTGGGCAACGTTGCGGATTTGGTCAAGTTCCCCCTCGAGAGCACGTCGCTCTTCATGGGACTTGGCCAGCTCCTCTGCATTCCAACTAAAAGTCACCTTGACCATCTCCAAGTCCCGCTCCAGCGACTTCACCTTTCCGCCCAGCTCTGAAAGAAGGGCAACAAGCTCAGAAACAGGCTAAAGGAAGAAACCAACATGACGAAAAACAGAAAAGGTATGTACTAACGTGGAAGTTCTCAATGGTGGAGAATTCCTCCGCCTGTCGGGCCACCTGCTCGTGCAGTCGGGCGCTTGCCTCCTCCGTCCCCATCACCCGGGCCCGAAGCATGAGCACTTGGTCTGCCTCCGACTCTAGGGCCTTCCGCTCTGACACCAAGGCGCTCCGCTCCGACTCAAGGGTCTCCAAGGATTTCTGGAGCGCCACCTCGGTGTCCGCCGGGGATGTCCGCAACCCCACCTAGGTCTCCGACTGGTGGGCCTTCGCCGCCTCAAGCCCCTCCGCCTGCCCCACGGTCGCCTCGACCGCCCGGTCCTGGTTCTCACGGCGAGCGGACTCTAGCTGACGCTCAAGCTTAGCCACCCGGGCATGCTCCATCTGGAGGAAGCGGGACTTGTGGGATGACATCTCCTTCAGACCCTATAAAAACAAGCATGCTGAGGCAACCAACAAGAGATTCAGAGGTCAAGGACAAATACGAGAAACTTACCTCTACGGTGAGCTGTAGGTTGACTAACTGCAGGGCGGACTTAACCCACTCCTGGGCGTCCCCGAGCTTCGCGGATAGGTTGGCGAGTTCGGACACCGTGGCGAGTCCTTTCCCCCAAGGATGTCCTAGAGCTGACACTCCCGGATTCCACTCGATCATACCCGTTAGCGAACTCGTCGAGCGCGTCAATCGAGCATGAGCGATCGGGACAAGCGACAACACTCAGCCCCCCCGACTATGAGGAACCGAGGACGGGGTAACGCACACAACTCAAAACCAACCCCCACTAAAAGCCCAATGGGGCTCGGGGCCTCAAGACACAAAACGCCTGGGTCTACGACCCCGAACTCGCCCTATCTGGCTACGCTTCGACAGCACTCCAAAATCACCTAGGTCTGCGACCCCGAACTCGCCCCATCCGGCTACGCTTCGACTGCACACCAAAACCACCTGGGTCTGCGACCCCGAACTCGCCCCATCAGGATCCATGACTCCGACTCGCTCGATCCCACGGCACGCACCGATGCCATGATCAGCGAGCTCTGTCACAACTGATCCCTAAACTAACTAACTAACTACCTCGGCTGCACAGATAGCACCAAAAAGCCAGGATCCATGACTCCGACTCGCCTGATCCCACGGCGCGCACCGACACCAGGATCAGCGAGCTCTGTCTCGTCTGATCCCTTGACTAACTGCCTTGCCCGATACCACGACGTGCATCGACGCCAGGATCCACGAGCTCCATCTCACCTGATCCCTAAAAAACTAAACGCCACGGCTGCGCAACGATGCCTTGGTTCACAATCCCATCTCGACTAAAAAGCACGCACACACGCCCGCTGACAAAACACCCCCCAAACGATTCTGCCCGAATCGCCCGGGGGCTTGGGGGCTACACCCGCAGGTGCGCTCGTGCGCACCCGTTGACAAAGCAAAAACCTCCCCCACTGACAACACGAAAAACCCCCCAGACGGTTTTGCTCGAAACCGCCCGGGGGCTCGGGGGCTACACCCACAGGTGCGCTCGCGCGCACCCGCCGTCGAGGCAAAAATCCCCCAAACGATTATGCCCGAATCACCCGGGGGCTCGGGGGCTCCTGTCGGTTTATAAACCCGGGGTCCCTCGCAGACCGGCTTCCCCACAAAGGCTCAGCTCAAGCAGACAGCGCGCAACTCATGGGCCGGCCCAAGAGTCTAAATAGCGGGCCAGAAGAGCGATCCAATCATGGATCGGAAGGTTTGGCCGAGGAGGAGCAACGCCCGTTTTCTGACTCTAGCCCACCTCTCCGACTGGAGCGCTCACTTCGGTCTCCAGCCGCCTCTGGACGGTCTCTCCGACTGGAAGGCCTGGCAAAGCGCTACCTTCGACTCCGACCCCACGTCTCTGACCGGGGTATGCAAAGACCCTGCTCACTGCTCTTCTCCGACTAGCGCAACCAGAGCCGACTGGGACCAACCGACCGGGGATGCCTGCTCGAAAAAGACTAGGGAACAGACGGAGAAAGCAAAGTAAGGCGCACAAGTCAAACCACAATACCAGGGACTGTACCCTATACACCTGCAGAAACAGTATTCTACAACCTCCCTGACACAAATAGTATTGTAGGTGCCGATATTTTCCTCTACAGTATTATGGGTGCCATTAACTCCCATACGGTAAGGCCCCCCACATGCCTCTGGGCATCGACAGTGTTGTGGGCGCCGGCATTTACCATACTGAGTGAACATGGTGAAACTCCTCACATGCCTTTGGGCATCAATAGTATAGCAGGTATCGACATCTGCCATACCTGAACAAAACGACGCAGCCTTCCAGGGGCATCCGACATCCAACAGTGTTGTGGGCGCCTGCCATCATCCTGTACCCGCCGACATGGGCAACAAGACTTAGAAGCATTTGTACTCTCTCCCTCTCACTTGTAAGGCCATCCCCTTCATCTATAAAATGGGATGCACTCTCTCCCAAAAGACTTAGTTGATCCAAGTTCAAGTGATTCCAGATTCATTAGATCGACCAAGTTCACTAGTTCACAACCATAGAACCGTTAGGTTCGAACCTCAAGCACACGCTTGAACACTTAGCTCATAACGGAGCTCCTGCCGCTCTCAGTCCTTCCAACCGGAGCCCGGCTGGACCTCTTGCACCCTCCATCTTTCTCCTTCTCGTTTGTAACCCCACTACAAACTTCGAGCACCTGGGCTCAGGAATAAAGTCACCGACCGACTCAAACTGGACGTAGGGCACATTGCCTGAACCAGTATAAACCCTGTGTCATTGAGTGCTATGCCACCTCCGATCACAACGTACGGCAAAACTACAAATATTTACTTGTTTGTCACTTTCTGCACCAACATGAACTGTCCTTACTCTCATTGTGCTGATCTAGGATGCACGCTGCACCTCCCCATATTATGACCTAAGATGCACACTTCTAAGATGCACACCTACACCTCCCCATGTTATGACTGGGTCAGCATACCTTTCTTCCTTTATTGCATTTTCTTTAGCATCAGGGCTCCCAACCTCCCCTCGTGCACAATGGTGCTATGGTGCACTCCAGTCAGCATCATAGGTCTTCAGTTACTCTTCATCCGATTGCTTCACAACACATTTTGTATTATATAAATCAATAGATCATATATATTGTATCTACATCTAATCTAAATTTTATTTTATAATATAATATATCTATGTTTCCGTTAGAATGATTGTTACTATTACAATATTGTTTACACCAAAATTTGGAAGAACGCGGGAAAACTCGAAGCTTCCAAGATTACGTCATCAAGGAATCGATTGCGCAAGGGTCGATATCAGCTGATTTAGATGCGGTACTAGGATCGGCTCTCTTCGGATGACATCAGCAGATAGCGCCAATGAGCTATGGTTGCCGTCAGAAAGACATGTCGAACTCTACAAAAAGCGAAAGATTAGGGTCCAAGTTATCTTAAGTTAGGAATGTTTTCTTTTATACCAAAGATTGTAATGAGTCGTACTTGAGTAGTGTAACACCCTCGGTGTTACATTGTACTATTTTTGTTAAAACACTGCATGAGCATCATACTTGTCTGTGGATGTATGTAATATAGTAATGTACATAACTTGAAACGTTCGTCGGAAACACGAAACGAATGTTACATTTCATGTCGCTTTACATTGTTAGTATTCTAAGCGAATTTTTATCGGACAAAAATGCTATAGGATGTTTATGCGAACTTTGATAGAGTTGGTAGTACGTACTTCGTAGGCGACGATGAAATTTGTGCGGTCGAGGACGAGATTCGTTAGCTAGCATACCCGGTAGGTCTAAATTGGAATTCGACGAGTAACCGTTCGAAGTTAAGTCTTTTCGCGTAAGTTTGAAAAGGGGTCGACGAAGCCACTTTTGGCAATTGTTGTAGAGCGATCGGCTTAGGAAGTGGCAAGATGTCATGTCTCCGGTCGATAGCCCTACTTACCCTCTTGCACATCGAACAACTGGTTTGGCCTTCGGGGTATCGGGTTCGAGTTTTTGAGCTGCTTTAAAAAGCGTGCACGACGCATGGTTTAGCTCCAGGCGCGGTCACCACCCTCTGCTAGCATGGCACCGCTGCTGGCTTACCAACATGCGCTGCCGCGCCGGCCATGTCCCACTACCACGCCTATGCGTGTGCGCACGCACATGGCCTTTGCGCTGCGGGCCAGGGCCTCCTGCCACCGCGCGCTGTTCGCGGCCACCGCCGCTGCTCAACTTGGCACCGCTACTGGCTCGCCCAGCGCACGCGCCGAAGCGCCGGCCGTGTCCTCACTGCCGCCGTTAATGCACATCGCGCGCAGGGTCCTGGCGCTGCTACCTTGGCTACCTGCTGCCACTCGCTGGCGTGGGTCACATCACCGTGGCTGACGTGCTGCATCCGAGATGCCGACCGTGCCCTGCCCTGCCCTTCTCTGGCCGGAGGCGCACCGGGTCCCGCTTTACACGCCGCCAGTCGCCACGCCCGGCACTGCTCCCGCTGACTCACCGTGGCTGCTCGAGCGTGAGACGACCGCCTGCTCCACCATCACCTCAGCGTCACATTGCGCTGTGCTTCTCTTGTCCGGCGTTGTCCGCTGTGGCGCTGTACCGAATTTTGTCGGTGTGCGGGTTCGGCCGTGCGGACAGCCGCTTGGAGCACGCCCCGCTGTTCCCCATAGTTGTGCGTGCTTGTATTTTGCGTTGACGTCCACAGCCGGGCCGAGCCAAGCCATGCCATGACCCCCTGTCTCCGCTGTCGCGATGGCCGGCGGGGCCGTCTTTCAAATTCACCGTGGTGACAGTACCGTGCTTCAAATTGGTCATGACCCTAGCTCCGCTAGGTAGCCGGCTACCTAGCCTACCCCACCGCGCTGCAGGTACCGCTGCATGGTGCCTCAATTCCGAATCGCCGCTCTGCCGGGTCCTTAAGACTAGATGGGTGCACGCCATGGGCAAGCCGCCTACTCATAGCACCCTGTGGTGATTCATTGCATCACCAGCCTAGTCTTACCCTCTTGAGCACCCTGCGCACCTCAGTCGTAGCTTTACCGCAGCCTAGCCTTCCCCGACGTGGTCGTGCCATCACCGTGCGCCATCGCATCGTCGGTGCACACGCGGCCAGCTCAGCTCGGGCCTTCTCCGGCCAGACCGACACCTGAACGGTCTCTGTGGGTAGTTCCTTGAGCTCGCTAGCTAAATTGTTTGCTCCGTTTTCGTTGTGGCTCACGGGAACGCACCCGCCATCGCAGGTAAAGGACCACCGCTGGGGAGGGATCTCGGGACCACGCCCCTATTCGCCACATTGCCTCCAGTCGCTGCGCGTTGTCGTCGAGGTAACCATCGGTCCCTTAGATAGGACATGGAGGGTCGGGTGACACCGGCGTGGCCGCCCGGTGCCCACGCTGTCACGCCAGTGCGTGCACGGGTGCCGGGGGACATCGCCGCAGTGAAGAAGAAGAAAGGGGAGGGCGTAGCTGTAAAATCATAGACTAGAGGAATAGTGCCTTAGAGCCTACAGTAAATATAGAGTAGTTCGGGGGCGTTTTTGCATGTTTGCCGTCGCACGCGGGTCTCTCTCGTCGCGTGTCGTTGGCCGGCTGGGCCACGCCCCCACGTGCGCCGCGCTTCGCTGGCGCGCGCGCCGTGCCGTTGTGGGCTGAGCCGCACGAGTTGGGCCACGAGTTAGAATTCGGTTTCTTTAATTTCCAGTAAAATAGAAATGCTTATTTGCTTTAGTTATGAGTTGAACTTTAGATTGATACTTGTAGGGATATTTGTGGATAATTGGTGATAGCTATCGACACAAAAATTTTACAGTAGGTTCACTAGGTTGTTATGTACTTGCTATAGATTTTGTAGCCCTAGGGTTGGTTGTTAAATGGAGTAGCCATTACCCTTGCTTTATCGTATATAGTGTAAATTAGCATTAGGAGTAAGAACACCAGTAGTTGCTATCATAATAATGAATGTCATATTTCAAACTTGTTATTAGATAGCTTAGCACTGTGGTCGATAGCACTAGCTTAGTAGTTAAATCGATGTACTTTTATTTTAAGGGTTGCTGTTGTTATATTCCTAAGCATTGCATCATCATTTCATGCATGTAGATCACGAGCTGGTAGACTTCGTGCCCGTCGGTGAGCCAGAGTACGACGAGGTGATCGAGGAGTACGAGGAGGAAATCCTCGTGTAGGAGGGAGTCCTGGAGCCTGCTGGTGCTGACCCTACTAACCCGTCGCCTGCCCAAGGCAAGCCCTAGTGCATAACCCCTATTTGAATGATCACTGAATATATATATGTGATGTGCATTTAAGTTACAGGCATTTTATGGAAGCTACATGCATAAATATATCTACCCATGAGTCCTACTAGTACAGGTCGAGTAGCTGCTATGCTCAGGATATCGGTAGCTTGAGTAACCTGCCGTTACTCGCAAATAGGTGATAAAATATGATCACTCATGATAAAATGGTGGAAAGCTAAATGGTGACCAGGCAAGGATATGGTTTGGGTATTGGTGGGTGTAAAGGGTTGTGTCTTGCGGCCAATAGGGCATAGCTTGGTTACACTTTTTCCCTGTCTGTGTCGATTAAGGACCGGTCGTTGCATATGACTCTAGGCAAGTCACAGATTTATTGTCCTGGGCGCATACTTGGGTATGGGCGCAGGGAAGACTTGTTGCTCTCTTACCGTGGATCCGGCTCTTTCTGGACCGACTGATTGGAGGCGGAGATGGTGGAGGTCCTTGCACCACACTAAGTCCGGGACTCAGGAGTGGGGGCTTAGAGTCCAAGTTTGGACGGGGACCTGGACACCCGGGACAGGAGAGTGATGGGTTAGTCCTGTTTGTGCCTGGGGTACAAGCGGGGCATGTGTTTTCGGGGCACCCAGCTGGGCACATTGATTCACGAATTGCCGGGCGATCCGGTACGACTTGTCTGCGGTTTAGCACCGTAGTAAGAACTGAAAGTTGAAAGGAGAAGAAATGGAACTGATTGCTCAACTCTTGCTTGAAAGTAGAGCAGGTGCTTATATAGACTGACTAGATGATAACTTAATACGGCTATAATAATACATAAATAAGGACTCACTATACGTATTGCTTTCTGCCAAAAGAAACCAGCAACCCATAAAGTTTATCATATTCCTTGGAGTCGGGAAATTATTCCCACTAGTCCGATAAGTCTTGCAAGTACATTGTGTACTCAGGGTTTATTTACCCCTGTTGCAGGTGATGCATCAGAAGTACCTTGTGTGGAGGATTCTTCTGGTGGGCTCAGACGGATCCTCATCCCTATCGCTAGATGTATATTTTTAAATTCCGTTGTTTATCATTCCGCACTCTGATGTTTGGTATTGTAATAATGTACTTTTTAAGAAACTCTGATGTATGAAATGGACTTATATTGTAACTCATTCTCATTATTGGATCCTTGGGAAAAATGTGGATCTTTCGGGTTCTCCCTTGTGGTGCGCCCGACGGATACCGCCCGTTGTAGCTTGCTTTCGGGGTGCTTAGTGTCTGGTGGAAGACGAGCGTCTCCGTAAGTGTGCTATTTCAGGCGGTTCTGCCACAAGTAGGATTCATGCTTAGGTTTAGAGTATAAATATTGGACCCCGGCTATTGTAAAAAGATCATCCAATCAATCAATACCAATTACTTTTTTCGGCTTCACGCCAACCCTTAGGAGTAGCAGTAGTGTAGATCTCGGCGAGTTCTTCAACAAGCAGGGCTGCATCGGTCCGACCGACCTCTGGCTTATCTGTAAGTACCGTCATGGCTTATACTTTTGTTCGTAAGGCTGCATCGGTTAAGTTTGACCTCCACTGCGAGCTCTAGCATAAGCTAGTTATCGATTCTTATCTAGTTCGACTACGGCTGCATCGATTAAGTTCAACCTCCACTGCTCGACTTAGATTAAGGTCAAGTTATTGGCTCTACCTGAGGGTGGCATCCTTCTGGTAGATTCATTAAATTACTGATCTTGCTGATGTTCTTATTGTCATTAGTTTTCAGCAATATCAACCTACCCGATCGAGATCGATGTAGATCGGCCTCACATCCTTTTAATCCATCGTTTATTTTGTTACATTGCGACGGTTCTTACTTTAAACAATGGATTATGTTTCATCGGTCGATCTGCTTCGATCTTGGTCGTGCATAGTACGTGGTCAAGGCATGTCTGATCTTGAGAAGGTTTACTATCTAGTTGAATCTGGTCCATAGCTCGCTATTATGGATGTATCGATCCGGTCGACCCCCACTGTTAGTACTTTAGATCGGAGAATGCTAGCTGGTAGATTTGCTTTCGACCAGGCACGACCCTGGCTATTTGCTATGCCCGCAACGGCTAAATAGCCGATCGCCTGTGCTTTAACGCATACAGTGTGTCTCCATGATTCTGTTAAATATGAATAGATTTGTTTACTTTATAGGGTTGATTTATTGTCTTTATCATGGTTGCCATCGATCCAGTCAAACCCACTGTTAAAGATAACAGGTTAGGTCTGATGAGTTCATAGATCCGTCCATGTTAAATACTCGATTGTTCACATGCTGTAGTCCCTTTTCTACCTGAATCGGCTATTTCAGTCGATTCGCTTGTGCTTTCACACATATAGCATGTCTTTCAGAAAATCTATCAATATATAGATGGTTTTATGGATTCTTCGATTTTTTTTGTTATTATCATCATAGCTGCCATCGATCCGGTCGAACCTCACTGTTGATAGTAACAGATTAGATTCAGAGCGTTTGTAGATCCATTTGTACTAGACAGTCGATTTGTTCGCATGTTATATCCTTTCTCATTAGATTCATCGGCTCAATGCTTTACACTGGTAATATCTACCTACCTGATGATTTTACTTATATCTGCGTACATTATACTTGTCATCATAAAATCAATCGCAACCCATGAGCTTTACAGTCCTTAATAGCTGATTTCTTCGCGTATCGGCTGTTTAGTCGATTTTTTTCGTCTGGCTGCTCCCGAAGCGGCACACTTAGAACTGTCTAGGCAAGACCGGCATGTTTCACCTTAAATTACTGATAAACTTTCTCTCCTTGTTAATTGCAGGTCAAATTGACTGGCACGCCTTCGGGAATTCACAAAGTCGACTGGTCCTGCGTTGAAGCCAAACAAATCTCCAATCTTGCTCCATCAAGCAGATCCTTCTGGCTTGCTGTGTGCCAGGCGCATTGACATGTTTTTGTGCCGTCACATATACCATACCAAATATGATGCAGCTAGAAATAGAAACTACTTCGGGTGGTTCTGCCACAGTTCAGAGCCAATAATGGTCACGAGTTTCATCACTCTTTTTCAAAACTAAAAATTTGACCAACAAAAGCTTTGCGAAAAGTAGGATGCGATTAAGTTAAGTTAAATAAGTATAAGCCCTAGCAATATGGTCTATCTAGGATAGTGGCACTGGTTTTATCTAATCAATTTTGTACAGGTGCACTGACTTACGTTGCGTAAGAAATCACTTAGTATACGGAAAGTGAGTGTGCGATGTGCCAAAAAATTTTACGAATGCCGCTATATTCCGGCTTGAGTGAACGTATAGGTCGAAGCATGCATCATGATAATAGCATCTTACTTCAACTGAAATCCCCCTTCACGTATAATTAAATTAGTAAATTGATAGGACTAACTAACGGAATGCTTTAATAAATGTGCTGTCATTTCTCTAATCCCTTGATTCTGATTGGGAGGGTGTTTTAATGGATGGTTCATATCTCTTACAGATGAATTTAAGGTCCAGACGTGGGAGCACCAGTGCTGGGGCAGCTCACGGTCTTGGCGAGGTCCACAGCGAGAGTGGCCGGGCCCATGAGCCCAACGGGGAGAGCCATGGGGCTCCACTTTTGGCTCCTCTGCCACCGCCGCCTCCGATGACCCACGCCGAGATGATGGCGGAGCTGTTGGCTGCTCGCCGAGAGTCAGCTCGTGCCATGGACATAATGGCACAAGCTATCGTGGACCTCGCCCGCGGAGGCCCCGGGGCAACGGTGGGAACAGGGGTGCTGCCCGCTGTCCTGAGGGACCGTCTTCTTACCAGGACTTCCTCAAGACTCACCCACCCACCTTCACCCCATCTAATGAGCCTCTAGATGCGGAGCACTGGCTTCGCATTATGGAGCAGAAGTTTCTGTTGCTCGACGTGGCCGACGAGCAGAAGGTGTGCTTTGCAGCGCGGTAGCTTTTGGGTTCTGCAAGCGCATGGTGGGACACCTTCCATGCCATGGAGCAGCCTGATCATATGGCAACCTAGCAAGAGTTCACCACAGCATTCTGACAGTTCTTTATCCCTACTAGTGTCATCAACCGGAAGGTGACTGAGTTCCTGGAGCTGTGCCAGGGGAGCATGACAGTGATGGGTTATGTGAATAAGTTCAATCACTTGGCTCAGTATGTTGGCATCCATGTGGACTCTGATGACAAGAAGAAGGACCGCTTCTTTCGTGGTCTCGCTCCCATCCTTCAAGAGAAACTATACACGATGAACTATCAGACCTTTGGGGCACTGATGAACGCCGCCATTGCCATGGAGGGTTTTCAGCGAGACTCCCAGGCCGAGTGGAAAAAGAAGCGGGTGGCAGTTGGATCCTCTAGCCACCCTCACACACAGAAGATACAGGTTGTTCGACGGGGGCCCTATCAATCATCAGGCGGGCCTTTGTTCCGGCAGCCCCTGTAGACTTCATAAACTTCCTCCACACAGTATCGTGCACCCCCACAACAGGTGTAGCCCCAGCAGTCTCAGGGATAGTAGGTCCCACCTCGTCAGGGGTTCGGGAACAAGCCAGGTGCTTGCTTCAAGTGTGGCAAAGATGGCCACTATGCCCGAGCTTGCCCCCAGAACCAGCCAGCTCTCAACCATCAGCAAATTCCAGGCTTGTCAAGAGGACCATAATCAAGAAGAAAGTGCCCAGCAGATCTGGCCAGGTGCATTTCATAGATGCTGAGCAGATTTTGCAGCAGGAGCCGGTGATGGCTGGTATGTTTACCATCGACTCCCATCCAGCTTTGGTGTTGTTCGATTCGGGTGCATCACATTCTTTTATGAGCATGGGGTTTGTAGAGCAGCACAACTTACCACTTATGGCTATACCGTGTGCCTATAAGATCCGTACTGTGGGTTCACAATTGTTCATCAATACCCGCATGGATACAGTAAGTTTGGTATTAGCCACCCACACTTATCGCCTACAGTTCATGGTCATGCCTGGGCAAGGCATTGATGCTATTCTTGGAATGAACTGGTTGCGGGTGTATGGGGTAGTAATGGATATGAAGAGAAGTGTGGAGTTACGGCTTCCTTCTTCTAAGGATAGGATGTCTCTTATTGTACCCTCAGATCTAGTCTTGCCTGTTGCTGCCCATGCTGAAGCCTCTCCTGATCTTACCTCCATCCCGGTAGTATGTGAATTCCCGGATGTTTTCCCTGAAGATCTTCCTGGGTTGCCACCGGACAGAGAGGTAGAATTCTCCATTGAGCTTAAGCCTGGTACTGCCCCTATCTCTAGATGCCCGTACCGCATGGCTCCAAGAGAACTAGTTGAAATGAAGAAGCAGCTGGAAGAGTTGATAGACAAAGGCTTCATCCGTCCTAGTTCTTCACCATGGGGTTGCCCAGCCATTTTCATGAAGAAGAAGGATGGTACTTTGCGGATGTGTGTGGATTACCGCCCTCTTAATGCGGTAACAGTTAAGAACAAGTATCCTTTGCCCCGCATAGATACTTTGTTCGACCAATTAGCTGGTGCCAAGGTGTTCTCGAAGATAGATCTCCGATCAGGCTCTCATCAGATCAAGATCAGGCCACATGATATACCAAAGACAGCTTTCTCTACTAGGTATGGGTTGTATGAATACCTAGTGATGTCTTTTGGTCTCACAAATGCTCCTGCCTTCTTCATGTACCTGATGAATTTAGTTTTCATGCCGGAGCTGGATAAGTTTGTGTTAGTTTTCATTGATGACATCCTGATCTATTCCAAGAATGACGAAGAGCATGCCCAACACCTTCGGATAGTACTGACTCAACTAAGGGAGCACAAGTTGTATGCTAGATTTAGCAAGTGCGAGTTTTGGTTGGATCGAGTGTAGTTTTTGGAGCATGTGTTGACACCTGAAGGCGTTTCTGTAGATCCCAGCAAGGTGCAAGATGTATTGGATTGGAAGTCTCCCAAGTCTGTGCATCAGATTCGTCAGTTCCTTGGTCTAGCCGGATACTATCGGCGTTTTATTCCTGATTTCTCCAAGATAGCCCAGCCAATGACCAACCTGCTCCAAAAAGAAGCTAAGTTTGATTGGAGTCCAGCTTGTGAAGAAGCTTTCCAAACTCTGAAGACATTCCTGACCAATGCTCCTGTGTTGGCCCAACCAGATATTGATAGGCCCTTTGATGTATATTGTGATGCCTCGAAAATAGGGTTGGGGTGTGTGCTTATGTAGGATGGGCGTGTGATAGCTTATGCTTCGCGCCAACTAAAAAAGCATGAAGTAAATTACCCCACTCATGACTTAGAGCTGGCCGCTGTTGTCCACGCTCCAAAGATTTGGAGGCACTATTTGTTGGGCAACAAAGTGCATATCTTTATAGATCACAAGAGCCTCAAGTATATTTTCACCCAGTCTGAACTGAACATGAGGCAAAGGAGATGGTTAGAATTGATAAAGGATTACAACTTGGAAGTACATTATCACCCAGTAAAAGCCAATGTTGTAGCTAATGCTTTGAGCCGGAAGTGACACCAGGTTGAGGAACCACCTTTGTCTCTCAACCATGTAGAGATATTGGCTCACCTTGCATTGACCTCAGAATTGCTAGATCAGATTATTTAGGAGCAGAAGGAAGACCCTGAAGAGATTCCTCACATCAGGAAGTTGATGGCTGAAGGGCGTGGCCCTCACTTTAGTGTTGATGAACATGGAGTGGTGAGATATAAGGATAGATTGGTGGTTCCATCCAATGAAGAGCTGAAAAGAAAGATTTTGAATGAAGCTCGCCATTCAAAATTGTCTATTCATCCTGGCAGTAACAAGATGTATCATGATCTGCGCCACTTGTACTAGTGGTCTAACATGAAGCAGGACATCACCCGACACGTCGCGGAGTGTGACACTTGTGGTAGAGTTAAAGCAGATCATATGCGTACCCTAGGATATTTGCAGCCCTTGCCTATTCCTGTTTGGAAATGGGAGGATATTTCCATAGATTTCATTGTAGGTTTACCCCGCACCTCCACGGGCTTTGATTCTATTTGGGTCATTGTGGACCGCCTCACCAAGTCTGCTCACTTTATCCTAGTGGACACTTGATATACTGCCAAGAAGTATGCTGAGATATACTTTGATCAGATTGTGACCTTACATGGAGTTCCTCTTACTATCATCTCTGATAGAGGGTCAGTTTTTGTCTCTCGTTTCTGGGAGCGACTCCAAGAATGTCTAGGTACTCATCTTCTTAGAAGCTCAGCATACCACCCACAAACTGATGGTCAAACTAAAAGGGTGAACCAGGTGCTCGAGGATATGTTGAGGGCTAGTGCCATCTCTTTTCCTGAGAAGTGGGATAAATGCTTGAAGTTAGCTGAATTTTCTTACAATAACAGCTACCAAGAGAGTATCCGCATGGCACCATTTGAGGCTCTATATGGGCATAAGTGTAGAACGCCACTGAACTGGGTCGAAGTGGGAGACCGTGGGTATTTTGGGCCTGATTTTATAAAAGAGGCTCGAGAGAAAGTAAATATTATTCAAAGCCACTTGAAGGCAGCTCAAAGCCAACAAAAGGCTTACACAAACAAGCGAAGGAGGCCCTTTGAGTTTGCAGCTGGGGATTATGTGTATCTCAAGGTGTCTCCTATGAGAGGGGTGCACTAGTTTAGTGTCCATGGCAAGCTAGCCCCTCGGTATGTGGGCCCATACCAGGTGTTGCAACAATGTGGCCCCATTGCTTATCGTCTCCAGCTTCCTGATATTTTATCTGCGGTACATAATGTGTTTCATGTATCGCAATTGAAGAAATGTCTGCGTGTTCCTGCTGAAGCTGTGGAAATTGAAAAGCTTCCCCTCTAGCCAGATTTAACTTATGTAGAGCACCCTATCAAAATCTTGGATGAGAAGGAGAGAGTGACCAGGAATAGAGTGGTAAAGTTCTACAAGGTGCAGTGGCAAAACCATTCAGAGGATGAAGCCACCTGGGAACAAGAAAGTTACCTGTTGTAGCATTACCCCCACCTTCTCGCCGGCTCTGATAGTTAGTTGCTGCGCCAAAAATGTATTCCCTATCTCTTTCTCACACTAGGCACACGAAATCTCGGGTCGAGATTTTGTTTTAGGCGGTAAATTTGTAACACCCTCGGTGTTACATTGTACTATTTTTGTTAAAACACTGCATGAGCATCATACTTGTCTGTGGATGTATGTAATATAGTAATGTACATAACTTGAAACGTTCGTCGGAAACACGAAACGAATGTTACATTTCATGTCGCTTTACATTGTTAGTATTCTAAACGAATTTTTATCGGACAAAAATGCTATAGGACGTTTATGCGAACTTTGATAGAGTTGGTAGTACGTACTTCGTAGGCGACGATGAAATTTGTGCGGTCGAGGATGAGGTTCGTTAGCTAGCATACCCGGTAGGTCTAAATTGGAATTCGACGAGTAACCGTTCGAAGTTAAGTCTTTTCGCGTAAGTTTGAAAAGGGGTCGACGAAGCCACTTTTGGCAATTGTTGTAGAGCGATCGGCTTAGGAAGTGGCAAGATGTCATGTCTCTGGTCGATAGCCCTACGTACCCTCTTGCGCATCGAACAACTGGTTTGGCGTTCGGGGTATCGGGTTTGAGTTTTTGAGCTGCTTTAAAAAGCGTGCATGACACATGGTTTAGCTCCGAGCGCGGTCACCACCCTCTGCTGGCCTGGCACCGCTGCTGGCTTGCCAGCGCGCGCTATCGTGCCTTTGCGTGTACGCACGCGCATGGCCTTTGCGCTGCGGGCCAGGGCCGCCTGCCACCGCGCGCTGGCCGCGGCCACCGCCGCTGCTCGGCTTGGCGCCGCTATTGGCTCGCCCAGCGCGCGCGCCAAAGCGCCAGCCACGTCCTCACTGTCGTCGTGAATGCACATCGCGCACAGGGTCCTGGCACTGCTGCCCTGGCTGCCTGCTGCCACTCGCTGGCGTGGGTCACATCACCGTGGCTGATGCGCTACGTCCGGGACACCGGCCATGCCCTGCCCTGACCATCTCTGGCCGGAGGCGCACCGGGTCCCACGCTACATGTCGTAAGTCGCCACGCCCGGCACTGCTCCCGTTGACTCACCATGGCTGCTCGCGCGTGGGACAACCGCCTGCTCCACCATCACCTCGGCGTCACGTTGCGCTGTGCTTCTCTTGTCCGGCGTTGTACGCTGTGGCGTCGTATCGAATTTTGTCGGCGTGTGGGTTCGGCCGTGTGGACAGCCGCCTAGAGCATGCCCCACTGTTCCCCATAGTTGTGCGTGCTTGTATTTTGCATTGACGTCCACAGCCGGGCCGAGCCAAGCCGCGCCATGACCCCCTATCTCCGCTGTCGCCATGGCCGGCGGGGCCGTCTTTCAAATTCACCGTGGTGATAGTACCGTGCTTCAAATTGGTCATGACCCCAGCTCCGCTAGGTAGCCGGCTGCCCAGCCTACCCCACCACGCTGTAGGTACCGCTGCACGGTGCCTCAATTCTGAATCGCCGCTCCGTCGGGTCCTTAAGACCGGACGGGTGCACGCCATGGGCAAGCCGCCTACTCATAGCACCCCGTGGCGATTCATTGCATCACCAGCCTAGTCTTACCCTCCTGAGCACCCTGTGCACCATGTGCACCTCAGTCGTAGCTTTACCGCAGCCCAGCCTTCGTCGACGTGGCTATGCCAGCGACGTGCGCCGTCGCATCGTCGGTGCGCACGCGGCCAGCTCGGCTCGGGCCTTCTCCGGCCGGACCGACACCTGAACGGTCTCTGTGGGTAGTTCCTTGAGCTCGCTAGCTAAATTGTTTGCTCCGTTTTCGCTGTGGCTCACGGGAACGCACCCGCCATCGCAGGTAAAGGACCACCGCCGGGGAGGGAGCTCGAGACAATGCCCCTATTCGCCGCATCGCCTCCAGTCGCTGCACGTTGACGTCGAGGTAACCATCGGTCCCTTAGATAGGACATGGAGGGTCGGGTGACGCCGGCGTGGCCGCCCGGTACCCGCGCTGTCGTGCCAGTGCGCGCACGGGTGCCGGGGGACATCGCCACGGTGAAGAAGAAAGGGGAGGGCGTAGCTGTAAAATCGTAGACTAGAGGAATAGTGCCTTAGAGCTCGCAGTAAATATAGAGTAGTTTGGGGGCATTTTTGCATGTTTGCCGTCGCGCGCGGGTCTCTCTCGTCGCGGGCCGTTGGCCGGCTGGGCCGCGCCCCTGCATGGGCCGCGCTTCGCTGGCGCGTGCGCCGTGCCGTTGGGGGCCGAGCCGCGCGAGTTGGGCCGCGAGTTAGAATTCGGTTTCTTTAATTTCCAGTAAAATAGAAATGCTTATTTGCTTTAGTTATGAGTTGAACTTTGATAAATTGTAGTAAATTGTGTAGAGGTCCAAAAATAGTGAGACTAATTTTGTTAGGTTCGCAAAAGTACCATCTACTTGATAGTACAGTTAAATCGCAGTTAGCTGTGGCAAGTATTGGGTCATAAATTCAAAACTAGAGAGCTAGTACTAGGTAGATTGATACTTGTAGGGATATTTGTGGATAATTGGTGATAGCTATTGACACAAAAATTTTACAGTAGGTTCACTAGGTTGTTATGTACTTGCTGTAGATTTTGTAGCCCTAGGGTTGATTGTTAAATGGAGTAGCCATTACCCTTGCTTTATCATATATAGCGTAAATTAGCATTAGGAGTATGAACACCAGTAGTTGCTATAATAATAATGAATGTCATATTTCAAACTTGTTATCAGATAGCTTAGCACCGTGGTCGATAGCACTAGCTTAGTAGTTAAATCGATGTACTTTTATTTTAAGAGTTGTTGTTGTTATATTCCTATGCATTGCATCATCATTTCATGCATGTAGATCACGAGCTGGTAGACTTCATGCCCGTCGGCGAGCCGGAGTACGACGAGGTGATCGAGGAGTATGAGGAGGAGATCCTCGTGTAGGAGGGAGTCCCGAAGCCTGCTGGTGCTGACCCTATTGACCCGTCGCCTGCCCAAGGCAAGCCCCAGTACATAACCCCTATTTTAATGATCACTGAATATATATATGTGATGTGCATTTAAGTTACAGGCATTTTATGGAAGCTACTTGCATAAATATATCTACCCATGAGTCCTACTAGTACAGGTCGAGTAGCTGCTATGCTCAGGATATCAGTAGCATGAGTAACCTGTCGTTACTCGCAAATAGGTGATAAAATATGATCACTCATGATAAAATGGTGGAAAGGTAAATGGTGACCGGTGCAAGGATATGGTTTGGGTATTGGTGGGTGTAAAGGGTTGTGCCTTGCGGCCAACAGGACATAGCTTGGTTACACTTTTCCTTGTCTGTGTTGATTAAGGACCGGTAGTTGCATATGACTCTAGGCAAGTCACAGATTTATTGTCCCGAGCGCATACTTTGGTATGGGCGCAGGGAAGACTTGTTGCTCTCTTACCGTGGATCTGGCTCTTTCTGGACCGACTGATTGGAGGCGGAGATGGTGGAGGTCCTTGCACCACACTGAGTCCGGGACTCAGGAGTGGGGGCTTGGAGTCCAAGTTTGGACGGGGACCTGGACACCTGGGATAGGAGAGTGATGGGTTAGTCCTGTTTGTGCCTGGGGTACAAGCGGGGCGTGTGTTTTCGGGGCACCCAGCTGGGCACATTGATTCACGAATTGTCGGGCGATCCGGTACGGCTTGTCTGTGGTTTAGCACCGTAGTAAGAACTGAAAGTTGAAAGGAGAAGAAATGGAACTGATTGCTCAACTCTTGCTTGAAAGTAGAACAGGTGCTTATATAGACTGGCTAGATGATAACTTAATACGGCTATAATAATACATAAATAAGGACTCACTATTAGTATTGCTTTCTGCCAAAAGAAACCAGCAACCCATAAAGTTTATCATATTCCTTGGAGTCAGGAAATTATTCCAACTAGTCGGATAAGTCTTGCGAGTACATTGTGTACTCAGGGTTTATTTACCCCTGTTGCAGGTGATGCATGAGAAGTACCTTGTGTGGAGGATTCTTCTGGTGGGCTCAGACAGATCCTCGTCCCTATCGCTAGATGTATATTTTTAAATTCCGCTGTTTATCATTCCGCACTCTGATGTTTGGTATTGTAATAATGTACTTTTTAAGAAACTCTGATGTATGAAATGGACTTAAATTGTAACTCGTTCCCATTATTCGATCCTTGGGAAAAATGTGGATCTTTCGGGTTCTCCCTTGTGGTGTGCCCGACGGATACCGCACGATGTAGCTTGCTTTCGGGGTGCTTAGTGTCTGGTGGAAGACGAGCGCCTCCGTAAGTGTGCTATTTCGGGCGGTTCTGCCACAAGTAGGATTCATGCTTAGGTTTCGGGTATAAATATTGGACCTCGGCTATTGTAAAAAGATCATCCAATCAATCAATACCAATTACTTTTGTCGGCTTCACGCCAACCCTTAGGAGTAGTAGTAGTGTAGATCTCGGCGAGTTCTTCAACAAGCAGGGCTGCATCGGTCCGACCGACCTCTGGCTTGTCTGTAAGTACCGTCATGGCTTATACTTCTGTTCGTAAGGCTGCATCAGTTAAGTTTGACCTCCACTGCGAGCTCTAGCATAAGCTAGTTATCGATTCTTATCTAGTTCGACTACGGCTGCATCGGTTAAGTTCAACCTCCACTGCTCGAATTAGATTAAGGTCAAGTTATCGGCTCTACCTGAGGGTGGCATCCTTCTGGTAGATTCATTAAATTACCGATCTTGCTGATGTTCTTATTGTCATTAGTTTTCAGCAATATCAACCTATCTGATCGAGATCGATGTAGATCGGCCTCACATCCTTTTAATCCATCATTTATTTTGTTACATTGCGACGGTTCTTACTTTAAACAACGGATTATGTTTCATCGGTCGTTCTGCTTCGATCTTGGTCGTGTATAGTACGTGGTCAAGGCATGTCTGATCTCGAGAAGGTTTACTATCTAGTTGAATCTGGTCCATAGCTCGCTATTATGGATGTATCGATCCGGTCGACCCCCACTGTTAGTACTTTAGATCAGAGAATGCTAGCTGGTAGATTTGCTTTCGACCAGGCACGACCCTGGCTGTTTGCTATGCCCACAACGGCTAAATAGCCGATCGCCTGTGCTTTAACGCCTACAGTGTGTCTCCATGATTCTGTTAAATGTGAATAGATCTGTTTACTTTATAGGGTTGATTTATTGTCTTTATCATGGTTGCCATCGATCCAGTAAAACCCACTATTAAAGATAACAGGTTAGGTCTGATGAGTTCATATATCCGTCCATGTTAAATAGTCGATTGTTCACATGTTGTAGTCCCTTTTCTACCTGAATCGGCTATTTCAGTCGATTCACTTATGCTTTCACACATATAGCATGTCTTTCAGAAAATCTATCAATGTATAGATGGTTTTATGGATTCTTCGATTTTTTTGTTATTATCATCATAGCTGCCATCGATTCGGTTGAACCTCGCTGTTGATAGTAACAGATTAGATTCAGAACGTTTGTAGATCCATTTGTACTAGACAGTCGATTTGTTCGCATGTTATATCCTTTCTCATTAGATTCATCGGTTCAATGCTTTACACTGGTAATATCCACCTACCTGATGATTTTACTTATATCTGCGTACATTGTACTTGTCATCATAAAATCAATCGTAACCCATGAGCTTTACAGTCCTTAATAGCCGATTTCTTCGCGTATCGGCTGTTTAGTCGATTTTTTTTGTCTGGCTGCTCCCGAAACGGCACACTTGAAATTGTCTAGGCAAGACCGGCATGTTTCACCTTAAATTACTGATAAACTTTCTCTCCTTGTTAATTGCAGGTCAAATTGACTGGCACGCCTTCTCTAGCACTAGCATCATTATCATCTTCGTTTATACCACAACGTGCTAAACCAATAAGCAATTCTTGATAGTATGCTTCTACTCCTTTATCACCTTGTTTTAAAGTTTGTAGTTTCAAACGTAAATCACGTTGGTAATAAGGAGGAACAAAACGAGATTTCATACGTTGCTTTAAAACATTCCAAGTTTGAGGCACGCAATGACAGATTATTGGCATTGCAAAGATCACTCCACCAGAACAAAGCAAAATTAGTAAACTCACAAGTAGCAAGTCTAACTCTATGCTCAGCAGGAACATTATGAGAATCAAATTTTTGTTGAACAACAAGCTCCCAATCTAAATATGCCTCTGGATCAACATTACCAGCAAAAGGAGGTAGACTAAATTTAATTTTAGCAAAAGGATCATTATTACCATGATTATTACCTTCCATACCGCGACGATTGAAGTTGAGACGGCGACGGGCACCACCGTCGATATCGCATCTTCATCACCAAAAGCATCCGTATCTTCATCATCAAGACGATAAGGTGGAGGCGTTGCTCAAAATTCGTTCAATGAGGGTGACCAGATTGTTCACGTTATGCGTCATTTCGGTCATAAGATTACGTTGTTCGACCATGAACATTGTAAGCTCGCCCTTGGACACACACTCATTGAAGTCCAGCCGGAGTTCACGCCATGGTTAGAAGATAGAAAAAGACAACACCAAAGTATTATCCCTATCAACTAAAAGGAAACAAGTGGTGGTGGTGGTGATGGTGGTGAAAGTGGAATGCAAAATCACAAGCGGCTTACCACCGTCTTGCCTGTATTCTTACCAACGCCAAACAGGAGCAAAACCAAAATGGCGAAGCAATCTGTTGTGGAGCGTGGGTAACAGTTGCAAGATGAACCTGTGCTGACAGAAGAATATGTGGAGCTATGGGTAGGCACACAATATGACAGCAAAGGATTAGCAATTAACGAATCTGATTAATGATTGTTCAATCCGGATCCAAAGTACAAATCACAGGTGCTGGCTAGGACATGTCGAGACGTAGCACAACAAGGTGAAAATAAAGGACGATCGAAAGAACTCACAGAACAAGCAAATAGCCCGGATTTCTCCTTTTTCCTGAATTTTTTCCCAGATTTTTCCAAAAGGCACAAACTTTTTTTATTTTTTCACTAATTTTTATACTTTTCTCACGAACAAGGATCACAAAAGATGCAACCACAAAAATTGGCACCTACAACTGAGGTGGGATGTGGTCTCTGAGAAATTCAACACGTTCTCTCGAAAAGCGTGCAAAAACTTTGACAATTTTTTTCTTTATTTTCCTGAATTTTTTGGCAATTTTGACGAAACCAAACAGGGCGAAGCCGAGTTTGGGTCGGGTCCAAATGGTGTCAAGAAGCTGCTGAAAAAATTTCAGATTTTTCGATAAACGAGCGAAAAGTTATGCTGTTTTTTTCGAAGGTATCTCAAGGTATGTTTTCGGGAGGCACAACACTGGCGCGGCGGCGATTAGGGCAAAGCGTCCTAAACTCTAACACCGATCACAGCAGTAGGTATTCTTTGATGATGTAAGGAGGGCTCGATGCGAGCAAAAATAAGAGCGGTGGCAACCTATCTAGGGTTTCTTGGCGGCGAAGAAGTTACACAAGGCTACTAGCGGGGCAAGTCGAGTAGTGTGGCGGCTTCTTGACTTGTTGTGTGGGAGCGGTGGATGGGATAGCGGCGGAAAACAAAATCACAAAGAACAGGCGATTGAACTACGACCACGAACACAATCCTAAACCAAAGAACAAGACTCGACCACGGACACAAACTCAACAACACGAATCTGAAACGAAATTGCAAAGGCACAAAGGGCGATAGGACAAATGGAAATTGAAATAGTTTTGGGCTTTTTGTGGACTCTAGGTAATGAACAAATATGAATCTAAGACAAACGAGATTATACCTCGCAGAAACCTGAAATATCGATACCAATTGATGAGTACAGGCCCGATCTTCCGAGAGGTAGCAGTAAGTTCGATTTGTGGAGATCTCGGCGTTGGCGATCCGGCTTCAAATCGAGACACAATTCGAACCCTACAACCGTTACACCACCGCTCCGTTGGTTATCAACCAAGCACAACTTGATTGACCTCACCAAGAAGGCTTTTCACCGCAAGCGAATCGAAGAGCACAAGCAAGAAGGTAAAACACGCAATCTGAAATTGCAAATATGAATGACGCGAATATCAATAGAGGGTTCAAGAACTCGGTTCCAAAGGACTAATCGACCAGTGAGGGAGAGATCAAGAACGGGGCATTGGATCACTTGTAAAAGGATTTGTCACCACGATTACAATGAACGATTCGATTTCTCGATGGAAAACTAAACTCTAAACAAAACTCAATTGTGTAGCAGCGGTGGCGGCTGTGTTTATAGTCTAAGACTCGACCTAGGGTTGGGGACGGCCAGGGGTTGGGCACCCACAACTTGGGCTTAAGGCCCGACACGATACATGGCCAAGTTGGCCCAAATAGGTGACGCAGCACCTTGCCGTGGTCACACAGAATGATCCACGGACCTTCTGGAGCTGGGACTAGATCCAAAACGACGGCGTCGTCGTCCCCTTTCCAACGCATCCAAGAACGGCCCGTTTCGACGTCGTATGAGGAAGTTATGACCGAAACAGTGACGACGTGTCTGCTGAATCCGAGGGTGACGTGGCAGCTGAGTTGGGAACGAATTGCAACTTGGGGAAGACCATGGCGTCGGTGTGTCCAGCGTGGCGATGTCCTCATCACTTCAGGAATTCGCAAAGTCGACTGGTCCTGCGTTGAAGCCAAACGGATCTCCAATCTTGCTCCATCAAGCAGATCCTTCTGGCTTGCTGTGTGCCAGGCGCATTGACACGTTTTTACGCCGTCACATATACCATACCAAATATGATGCAGCTAGAAATAGAAACTACTTAAAAGCATTTAGGCCTCTAGTGGGTTTCGGTGATTAATGACGACATAAGATTACTGTGACTAACGTGTGTTTGCATAAGCAATTTGAGTTAGGTCATGATAATGAGATTGATTGGGCAATTATGATTTTCATGCCCCTGTCGATGCAAATCATTTCGGTTTTCAAATGATGGACGAGAAGGTTAAGGACGAACTAGTTCTAAGTGTTGATTGGTGTCAGAGAGACACTTAGAGTAGTTTAGGACTTTGTTTTTCTTTTAGCCGTACTATTAAGGGGGTATGAACTAGTAGTTTAACCTAGGTGGGTTTAATGGTTTAGATGTGGTGCACACTTGTCAAACTTAGCAATAGGTAGCTCAGGGTTTGCCTTAAGATCGATTGGAGACAAACTCATTCACAAAGTTTTTGAATTGAAAGTGAATGAAGTGCTGTTCTTATTGACCGGACGTTGAAGGTGTTACGACCGGACGCTAGAGGACCGAGTCCGATCATCACAAAATAGCACGGTGGAGGCTTGGGCCACAACCGGGCGCTGATGCAAAATGGAACCGGACGTGCTGCTAGGTGCTACTGTAGCAGTGGGGTTTCGGTTCTATGCAGGACCGGACGCGGAGAGAGGTTATGACCGGACTTTGATGAAGATGAGTCCGGTCAACAACAGAAAGGTTCCAGAGAGGAAAATTGCTGATCGGACACGTCCGGTGGATCCTAATCGGACGCAGGTCAGAGTCCGTTCAGAGCAACGGTCATCTTTGACAGCTGACGTGTATGTAGCCGTTGGCTACTTACCGACGCGTCTGGTCACTTCAACCTGCGCGTCCAGTCAGTACGTAATTGTGCTGAGTTGGATCCTAACGGTTATATTTTGAATGGGGGTGTAAAAATACATCACCTACTCATCCAATTCAGCTCTCTTGCCCATTTATTCAGCTGAGAAAACACTTTGGAGTGCAAGAGTCTAGTGGGTGATTGAGATTTAAGAATCCAAGATTAAGGACCTCATTAGTGCATAGGGAGTAGCAAGTGAGCATCCATCTTTCACATTAGGCTTGTCTTGGTCAAATGAGAGTTTGTGCTTGTTACTCTTTGTGATCATCATCACTAGACGACTCGGTGGTGATTGAAAGTTTGGTGATCATCCGACGGAGCTTATGGATAACCCAAGCCATGGCGTGAGCGGTTGTGGACCATTCACCACGACAGAGTATCAAAGAATCAGCTCGTAGAGAGCACTTGATCCTTGCGTGGATCAAAAAAGAGCTACACCATCGCACAAGTGCTCCAACTAGGACTAGTGAGGAATGACGACTCTTCAATACCTCGAAAAAATATCACCTTATTTCTCTCTTTACTTTGAGCATTTAGATGTGTTTCTTTCCCTCTTTACTTTAAACATTTACATTTGAGCAATTTAATTTATGTCTTTACATTCTTAAATTATATGCTAAAATAGAATTGGAACCTAGAATGCAAAACTTTTATATGGTAAAATAATAGAAACACTCTTAGGCACCAGAAGTAAAATAAGCTAAATGTAAAACTTAACTATTGCAAGAAATTTAGAATTAACCCAATTCAACCTTTTCTTTCGCCGCTGTTAATAGAAAAGGCTAAAAGCTAAAATAGGCATGCGATGCACGAGGATACATATGGCGTCGAATATATTGCGCCCGCTGCAGATCGCGCATACCATTCTGTTCAAAGGATGCATAACATCGGGACAAACGTCATCTACCAGCAAAATTGCAAATTAACACGACCATTGACATCAACATCAGTACAAATATGAAAACTCAGACAATTCTCAAGACTGGTGAATTGTATGTGCAGTTCGGGCAGTGATCAAAGTGACAAAGCACTTGCAAACAACTCAGGTAAACAATAATCAGCCAAAATTTTCACTCAAGCAAATCAAAGTTCACAGAAGATGACCCCCCTTCTCTAAGCCTTCCTGGTTGCGATCTGGGACTCAGCCTGAAGAAGAAACCATTTGACCAAAATAGCACAACATTATCCCTTGCTTGGACTCGAATAATCAGGCACAAAGAGTATACAACCACATACCTCTTTCTTCACGGGCTCTTCCTTCTCCGACAAGATGAGCTCGATGTGGCACGGGGAGGACATGTAAGCTGCACCAGGTAGGTAAACAGGATGTTAAGCTGCAAATAAAGAACCATTCATAGCATAGCAAACTTCGACTTCAGATAGAAGACTTACGGTTGATGCGTCCATGAGCACGGTAGGTCCTGCGCCTCTGCTTTTGAGCCTGGTTCACTTGAATGTGCGACACATAGAGGGTATCTACATCAAGACCTTTTACCTGCAGTGCAGAAATTCACATAATTAGCATAATAATACTAAGAAAGCAAAGATAGGTCTGACAGGGTACAGTAGAATTGTAGACCTCAGCATTGCTCTCTGCATTCTTGAGAAGGTCTAGAATGAATCTAGCAGACTTGACAGGCCAGCGTCCCTGCCCATTTGAGTGTCGAGACTTAGCCTGAGCAGTACGCCCAACACCACCACAATACCTGCGGAACGGGATGGCCTGCTTGTGGGCAATCACATCCTCAAGGTACCTCTTGGCCTTGGTGAGTGACAACTTCCTAAGGGCAAAGGCTGTCTCACGGGTGTTCTGCAAGTATGACAGGGACATTAAAAAACACCAAAATATGTCCACATCATATCCAAGAACAAATATCGTCAGCAAGTGAACAATATTGTGTGCCATAATATGGATGGACACAGAAATTATCACAACCATTGTGAAAAAACAAATGTGCCATCATTTACTGAACCAATTGACATGGAGTTGTCCAACACATGGACAGGACCAGCGGTTCACCCAATAAAGATGATCATGGTGTTCCTAAAGTTTACGGGGATACTGCTAGTATATAGCACAGCATCCTGCTTTTTTCTTTAGGGTATTCAACTACAGAGACAAATACTACAAACAGGAATGTCACCTGCAAACAGCAGAGCACTGTGCAACTTCGCTTAATGATGTTATCAACGAGATAATTTCAGTAAAGGATGTTTACTTTTCCTTTAGCACACAAACATAACCATTTACTTCAACATCAGACAGTTCATTGGGCAGCATATATATTCCACAGAAGTGGGAAAATGCTTGCCATTCAACCAGAGCAGCTTGGATGGCAGCAACAGAGAATTCACCAAATAAACAAACAGGACAAAATGGCATCATTTACTAATCTAATTGTAGCCAAGTTGCGACACCTGGTCCACCCAATAACAACAAAGCTGGCATTCTAAAGGTTTACCAGTATATGTAAGCACATTCTCTTGGCACCTGGTGCCTTAAGCTGCCGCAATCACAGAGATTCACTAAAAGAAGAAACGCAAGTAGACATCACTTACTAATCTAATTGGAATCAAGTTATGAAGCCTGGTCCACCTAATAACAATGAAGCTGGCATTCTTACCAGCATATGTAAGCACATTCTTTTGGTACCTGGTGTCTTAACCAAATAAGCTGCTGATCACACCCTAGCTAAGAAATATGTGAAAAAACAAATGTGCCATCATTTACTGAACTGACACGGAGTTGTCCAACACATGGACATGACCAACAGTTCACCCAATAACGATGATCATGGTGTTCCTAAAGTTTACGGGGATACTACTAGTATATAGCACAGCATCCTGCTTTTTACTTTAGGGTATTCAACTACAAAGACCAACATTACAAACAAGAATGTCACCCACAAACAGTACAACACTGTGCCATATTGTGTGCCATCATAGACAGAAATTATCACACCCTAGCTAAGAAATATGTGAAAAAACAAATGTGCCATCATTTACTGAACCAATTGACATGGAGTTGTCCAACACATGGACATGACCAACGGTTCACCCAATAATGATGATCATGGTGTTCCTAAAGTTTATGAGGATACTGCCAGCATATAGCACAGCATCCTGCTTTTTTCTTTAGGGTATTCAACTACAGAGACCAACATTACAAACGGGAATGTCACCCACAAGCAGTACAGCACTGTGCAACTGCGCTTAACGGAGTTATCAATGAGAAAATTTCAATAAAGAAATAGTCTCATTTTCCTTTAGCACACAAACATAACCATTTACTTCAAGAATGGACAGTTCATTTGGCACCATATATACCACAGAAGCAGAAAAATGCATGCCATTCAACCACAGAGCAGCTTGCACGGCAGCAACAGGACAAAATGGCATCATTTACTAATCTAATTGGAACCAAGTTGCGACACATGGTCCACCCAATAACAACAAAGCTGGCATTCTAAAGGTTTACCAGTATATGTATGCACATTCTTTTGGCGCCTGGTGCCTTAAGCTGCCGCAATTACAGAGATTCACTAAAAGAAGAAACGCAAGTGGATATCACTTAATAATCTAATCAGAATCAAGTTGTGAAACCTGGTCCACGCAATAACAATGAAGCTGGCATTCTAAGGTTTACCGGGATATGTAAGTACATTCTTTTGGCGCCTAGTGCTTTAACCAAATAAGCTGCCGCAACTACAGATATCACTAAACGAAGAAACTCAACTAGATGGAAATTATAGAGGGCTTAGGAAATACAGCTTTAGTCAGGTGAATTGACAGTGCCTTACTTCCAAAAGCACCTACATATATCATACTAAGACAGGAGACAACTGCAGACGGCATTACGGAAAGGAATAACAACAATAGAAATAGTGGACACGATCGGTGATACCGGTGATTTGAACGGCATACACTACTTGAACAGTAAAGAGGAACTTCTAGATGTACTATACCTAGGCTAAAACCGAACGCAGCACAAAAATAACACAAGCAAATCACGAGATCTCTTGAAACAGGATCTCGGCCGGGAGGCAGGTAGGGATCTCTCACCTTGAAGTGAACACGGAGGTCACGGCCCATGGCCTTGGCGGCTGCAACGAATAAAAGAGAAGAACCACACGCGAATCAGAAAACCCGCAGATGCACAAATGGACATGGAAATCCTCGGTAAAGAAGCTTACACTTGGTGGGGTTGGTCGGCTCCCTCGAGTATTTCACCTGGAACCAGAAACAAGAGCCGTCGCACGTCAGCAGTTCGTAAGGGCGAGGCCAAATCCATGGCTGCAGCGCAGCGAAGATGCAGCAAGCGCGAGAGTAAGGGAGAGGGAGATCTCACCATGGCTGCAACCGGCGAGCTGGGGGGCTCGAGGCGGAATTGAGATGCTCCTGCGGCGGCGGCGCGAGCGGGTGGAAAAGGAAGCGGCGGCGGTAGGAGCTCTAGAGATTGTCTATATGAAGCACGGCAACTACGGGGGAAAACCCTAACGGCTTCGTTATGGGCCGAGCCGCCCGCGCGGCCACAGGCCCACGTTAGTCGTGAAGTTCACGTTCGTCAAGTTCACCCAGACAACGCCGAATCGGGCCGAATCGTCTAAAAAAATGCGCGCGACCCCGGAAAAAAACAAGAGCAAATTTCTTAATGCCATCGGAAATTTTAGCTCTTCCTTCTCTACCACCGAAATTTCAGAACTTTCCTCGCTGCCATCAGATAAAATTTATGTTTCCCTCGCTCACCTGTGTCCCAATCACCTACGCCGCTCGCTCCCTCGTCGTCCGTACGTCGCCCATCGCCGTCGGGCGCACAGCTGACCTCGCCATGACGGCTGGGGCGCACGTGTCGTGGCGCCTCAGGTTTTCCTCGACCGAAGAGCATGGCCAGTGCCGGTGGTGCTCGCGCGCTGCCGCTCGCCGTCGGATCCCACCCCGACGACTAGAATCGACCAGCCCGGCATCCCCTTTCCTTATGTTGTAAATGTATGTTTCATGTGTTTTAAATATTTCGGAGGTACGCTGCAGTTGTTACATATGAATGTTGTAAAAGTATATCGGGATGTTGCATATGTTGCATATTTTTGCAAGTGTTTTCAGTGCTATGTTATAAGCGTTTTGAAAAAAGTTTCATCTGTTTTAGACGTTTGTTGCAGCAAGTGTTTTATCTGAATGTTACATATGTTTCACACACATATTGTAAGTGTTTTATCTGGATGTTGCATATATATGTTTCACACACATGTTGCAAGTGTTTTATTTGGATGTTGCATATGTTTCATGCATATGTTGCAATAGCATGTTTTAAATGTTTCATCTATGTCCGACGTATGTTGCATCCAAGTGTTTCATGTTACAAGTGTTTTACGAGGGCATGGTGAGTGATGGGCGCACGGCCTGAGTGTCGAGGGATGGCGCGGCAGAGTTGGGGACCGGCGGACGGGGGCGTAGCAAGCTAGGGGCTGGCTCCCGGGTCACACCCACGCGGAGAGAGAGATGAGGGGGTTAGGGAGAAGGAGCGGGGCGCAGCGGGGCAGGGTGCGTGTGCGAGGCGGGTGCGGGCTGCGCGGTCATCCATTCGGACGCGAGGAGCGGCGGGCGCAGCTTCAAGGACGGAATGCACATGTGAGTCAGAACGAGACGAACTGCACGGATGTGGAGACACGTGTGTCCATCCGGACATCGTCCGGGCGCTAGCCACGCCACCGATAGTATCCATGGGGCGGGCAGGATCGTGGCATCGTGCTGAGGTGTCCTACCCGTGTGCAGTGTGTACCCAAAAGCGCACAGAAGAAGGTAGCCCAGTGCTGCGAGAGGACAACGAGTTGCACGCTTATTTTGCCACGATAGGTCATGTTTCCACGTGGCGATTTCATGAGGGTAGTACCAACTCAACATTCCCCCCTCTCCCTCTTATCGAATCATGCATGCTAAGTTCTTTGAACCGGATCGAACGGATGCATGGACTGAGGAAGAACAGGAACCGACAGTGCACCACATCGATCATCAGCAAGCACTTTTAATTATGATGAGTTTTGAAACTTACGGAAAATGTGTTGGTGATGTGCCTCACATATTTGACCAGGTCACAAAAAAGTTCACTCCCGTGCAGCTGGCGCACACAGAGAGATTGCACGCGCTTGCTGGCCGCATCCTGCTGCTTCGTTCTCCCCTCCTCGCCTATATAAATACATGGCCAAGCAGCTCATTCTCATTGCAAAACACACAAACGCATTCGTCTCTCACAACTGGCATCAATAACAGGAGTATCTAGCTAGTCTCTGGGTTGCTTACCAAAGGCTCTCTTTCAGAGTTCTTATGGCTTCCTCACACAAAACTGTGTTCGTGCTTCTCTTGTTGACAGCATCGTCGTCCATGCTACAAGCTAGGATGGCACCAAATGACCGCCGGCCTGCACAAGCAGATCAAGCGGACGTCATGGAGAGCTTGCCGAGCCCTTCCCAAGATTTGACAAGCAGAGATATGGCACCGCCGATGGCACCCGCACCGCCTGCCAGTGCCAGCAAGACTGAGATCGCCGTCGCCAAGTGTTGGGGGGCGACGAAGGTGGCCGACGGGTCGGTGCCGAGCCCAGGCATAGGCCATCCGTAAATGCTACAATAATCGTCTGCGCAAGCAAATGACTATGTAAATCTCAAAAAAAAAAAAACAAATGACTATATATATACATATAGGTACAAAATAAAGCTAGGTATACCTAAGACCTAGCCATATTGCGGGAATTATGATCCATACCAAAAGGAAGAATGTCTATTTATATCAGTATATCTGTATATGCATGTAAGTTTTTTTGGTTATATATATGAAGTGGATTATTAGCATTTCCTAATAACAAAGAGTTTCATGGCATATATATAGTACACAACTGTACAATTCACAAGAATGGTGAAGTGATGAGTGCCAATGTATAATGTCTTTAAGATGCCTCCCTACCTCAGTTTTGGATTGTTGCATTGAATTCCTTAGATAGATATTTGTAGTACCGTTGGAATTATGTGTGTTTCTTGTAAAAACAAAAACTTTCTTCTACCTTATGACCACCTTCAAGAGAAATGAGCAGATAAGATCCTGAGATTAATAAAGCTACCGTACCATAGGGACTTCGTCGGCAACACTAAGTCTTTTTGTTCTTTTCTTTTAAGAACAATATTGCTTTTGGTCTTTTTCTTTTTTTTTTCCTTTTTCACATGACGAAACTTTCACCATGCATGGGTAGGCATAAACCCATGATCTCACTCTCGTTCCCTCGGCTATACACGCTCCCCTAGTGTAATTGTGCAACCCAGTCTCCATGAGTCTTTTCATAATAGTAGAGGATAAAGGAAAATCGCAACATGATACATGCAATTGTTTAATAATATAATATATGGTGGAAATGAAAGTTGGGTATCTTCTGCGATTAAGAAAATTGCTAGTGAACTAGAAATGACTTTGATGATTGCCGCAACAAGATCGCTATCGCAGGCATTGATTTCATCGGCAGGTAGCCAAGTTGTGGCCATTATCTACAAGGGGATGGGTGCTTCTGGGCGCCCCCAATGAAGACAGCCGCTCCGAGTCATCAATCTCATCGACGTTGGTCGTGAAGAGGAATTAAAGGTTGGAAGGTGATGAATTCGCATCCTATACTGCTCTTGACGATGCAAATGCCGATATTCTTCATCGATTCAAATGTGTTTTGGACTGGTTCCGAAGCATTAGATCTTACGGCATGTCCATTGTTTTGATGTTGGTCGTTGGATTTAGTATAAGGACTGCATTTTGGCTCTGGCGTTCGAGGGATGCCATTGGGGAAGAAGAAGATAGAAAAATTTGGATAGAATTTTGTGTATTTTTTATTTCAGATTTTTTTCATACGTAAGTTGGGATGTACTATGCCGACTTTTAATATAATCTCCTTCCCTTTGCAAAAAAAAACTAGAAATAACTTGAAGAATGAACAATAGAATATGTTCTTTACTAAAACGTGATCGAGAGGTGTTGACGCCGAATTGATCACACACCAGCTAGGGCTAGAATATCAGGGCCGCCACGAACCGAAGAATATAGCGAGGATGACACACTTACGTGGTGAGGAACGGAGACGTTTACAAAGCAAACCACCAAAGAGTAACCAACTATGCTTGTGTGACGAAGAACGGCTAGTTTCCAAGCAAACTAGCAAAGGAACTGTCGAAGCTCTCGCCCAGAAGGAACCCGTGAGGGCAAGGATGTTGCTGAGTTGCCCTAGGTTAGCCAGCAAGCCTAGGACGCCATCCTTGATCGTCGCATGATGCGATGAACAGCAACATGGAGGTTAGAAGAGATTAGGGCAAATAGAGAGAAATAATTTATAATTTGATTGATTGTGTGTGTTGAGCACCTCAATCGTCCGTGCACCTTATATTTATAAGATGGGGGTGGCCTTATCCCATAAGGGGTCGAAAACCCTTGCAAACACATCAAAATGCGTCCTAGATCTGATCTGGGACTGCCAAAATTGGCTAAGCTAGTTCCTACGGGTTCTGGACAAAAAGTTTCCGGAATTCATAATTAATTCATTCTGACTTCAAATTAACGAGGCAATCCATATATGTTTTTTTATCAGCTCGACGAGAGGAACGCAATGTTGTAGTCCATTCTTCCATTTGAGAAAGTTGAGAAAGTAGGCTTAGCCGACTTCGGGAGTCGGCTAAGCCGATTCCAGCTGGGTCGTTAGCGCCCTCTCCCCCAAAAGTTGTTTTCTTCACCCGGGCTCCAAACATAATGATCCAAGTATGCTTTCTGGCCATCGATAATAGAAACATGATGACAGAGTCTATTATGCACTTTGAACAATTTCTGGTGTCAACATAGCCCTCTATTTTTTTAGTAAAGCTTGCGTACTGATAACACAAGCCAAAACTATCCCATTGCTGTGGTCTTGTGTAGAATATTCAGCCATACTTTTTGTTTATTATCTGGAACTTATCTAGAGTAATATCCCTAGCTCTTTCTATCAAATCATTATGCAGGCATAAAGTGACCAGATTGCCACAACCAACGTCCAGTCTTTGTGTTCCTCCGGAATAGAACATAATCACTAAATTCGGTCCTCCAACAAGTTCGAATTAGTACCTTGTTTAAATAAACTAAATGGGTGAACTCCCAAATACCATGGCTTGACAATAGGATGTGTTAATAACACTAGTGCAGGACTGAGAATCAGTCCCGGTTGGGAAACCCCCTTTAGTCCTGGTTTTCCTAACCGGGATTACGAATCCGGGACTAAAGGCCCTCCTTTAGTCCCGGTTGCTATTACCAACCAGGACTAAATGTGCCCCAGACCTTGCCACGGGGCTGGCACGTTTAGTCCTGGTTGGTGTTTCCAACCAATACTAAAGGTTCCTTTTTTCCATTTGTTTTTTTTCAATTCAATTCCTCTTGGTTTCAATTAGCTTTTCGTATACGAATTCTACGCTGCTAATATATGTCGACATATACGTATAAGGTTCCATTCGAGCATTATACATAAATAACACACTAAGATGTATGAAACTATATATACAAATAGTTTAAGAGGTTGTACATGCATGGAATATGTACATAATAAAGTCACCAAAAGCTTGTACTCTTGTCCTTGGGATTTCATTCAACCCTAATCTTCAGTCATCGTATGGCTACTAGGTAATATTTCTTTTCTGTCATAGTAGTACGTGCCTTTGGGATCTATGGCCTCATCCATAAGAAATCCGGACAATGCCGCTTGAATTGCTTTGATCTAGTCAGCTCGTAGGACCTTTTCCTTCCTCCATTCATGCTTCAATTCGAATGGAAGGAAAATTATTAATATATATATGAATATATATATCAACACAATGGTAATAAATAATTTGTATATATTTTTTACATACTTCGAGGATCTCTTCACTTGTTCTCATTGAGTACTGCATAAGGAACTCACAAACATAGTATCCACATAAGTTGTTCCCTAATCCCTGCTACAGACACCACTTTACGAGAAAAAGATTCATCATGAACCAATGAAGCATGGTAATAATGAATTGAACTAAATAAAGATGCGGTGACCTAGCTAGTACTTACTGGGTATTGGACTATATCCAGAGGCACTTTTCAATTACCGTAATGGTGTTTCTGGGTGAACGTAGCCCAAACATTGCCCAACAAAATAAATAAATGGAGTTATATCAATAAAACAGCATAAGAGAGTATACAGTGTACAAGACCGAAATTACCACCGGAGAATATCTATCATTTCTCGGTAATCTTCTCGAGGTTTTATCGCTGAGTCAAAGATTTTTACAAGACTCCTGGGCATATCGATGACCAGCAGTATCCAGTGAAAGCTACATGTTTATACGCAGGCATAACTCATTAACTAAAGTCAACATGGAGTAAGCAAAATAAAATGTGCACGAGATATTAACACTCACTTGAAGTTGTAAGGGAAGAGTATCAGTGTCTTGTTATGTTGCTTATCTAAGAACCTAAACAGATTAATCTCCACTTGAGGTCGCCATCTATCATATGGAGTAACTGCGTCCATGAATGTGCGATTCGGATCCATGAAACCAACATCAGTGATCTATTTTTTTAGTTTCAGCATCTCATATCTGCATATATATAGTACAAAAGAATATATATATATAGTGTGAGGATAATTATATATAGACAACCAACTGACATGCAAGTTACTTTAATTGTAGAAAGAATCACTTACAGACACCAACAGTTGAGGAGAGATTTATTGAGAGCATCCCGGTTTAATAGTTGGTGTAATTCATTGAAGTCAATATGTACAATGTCATAGCCATTGAAGTAATGCTCTGGTCTAACTCTGGCAAGAAGCCATGCCTCTTCCTTCGCACACGCATTTTAGTACCACTTGTTTAACAAGAACATTTCCTACCCAGTGATGACTAGGACTTAGGGTTAACAAGACTCCTGCCATACACATAGGTCCGGTAAATATTAAAGTTGGCTATTGGTATCGATCCTCCCCTAATGAGTTGTTGAGGTGTGAGACCTGTTATGTCCATGAAGTCTTGGAGTAACTGGTTATACGCGAGAAGCCAATAATTAAGAATGATAATTGAAAAACTATTTCATTCACTTTCATCCGCACCTATCATGAGGTAGTTGAGGAGGAGGCGACGGTACCCTAGCCGCTGCATTGGGAATAATGATGTTGCGCTTGCGCCATAAAACAAATGAATGCTCTGCTTGTCCTAGGGTCTTCTCCCCATCACCTCCAGGAAAGTCAAGAGCCACTTCCCCATAGTCTTTGATAACTCTATCCACCGAGACGCTATGATATCCAGGTAGAATTGAATTCCCATGGCTTCTTGGTGTCTTGTTAGGGACCACAGGAGAAACAATATTGTCGGTGTTTCGAGTAAACACCAACGAGTAAATTTATGTTATTGCGCGTCTGGCCCGGATGGTGTGCTAAAAAGACACAAGGTTTATACTGGTTCGGGCAGAATGTCCCTACGTCCAGTTCGTGGCTGCTGCTCGTGTTATTAACACTGAAAAGTTTGTAGTAGGGGTTACAAATGGGCAAGAGAGGGACATGTCCCAAGTCTCTGATGGAAAGGTCGAATGGGTGCTGAGAGCTTGGTTGCTGCTCAGCTATGTGTGATGTGATGCGTGATGTGTTGAATTGATCCCCTTAGTGGGGTGCTACGCTCTCCCTTTTATAGGCCAAGGGAGAGTATGGATTATAGATGGGAGAAAAGAGGAAAACGAGAGGCAAAGGAAGTCCTTCAAGAATGCCGGGTCTTCCTTTTCCTCTGTACGGGCCCCCTGACATGGCAGACGGTGATGGGGATAGCCCCACACTGGGCGCTTGTCTGCTGATCCTGACAAGGCCACGCTGAGTGTCTACCCACTGATGATGCCATGTCCTGGCATTGTCAGCGAGTTGTCATGTCCCATCCTGCCCCGGCGGGCGGCGCGGCGGACCAAGGTGCTGATCCGCTGCCATATAGGGAGCAGACGATGTAGTGACCGCACGTCCATTACTGTAGGTGATGCGAGTTTCCTCCTGGACCGTAGTGATTGTCATGAGCATCCGTCAGGATCCGTGCCTGAGGGCAAATGGCGGCGCCCACAACACTCTGAGGTAAATGTCGGCGCCTACAACACTATTTTGGGCTCTGACATGCTTGGAAAGTCACAAAGCGCCCTTCTTGTCATATCCTGATGGTACTTTCCTATAGGCGTGTAGGGTACGGTCCTCGGTATTATGGTTGACTTGAGCGTCTTGCTTTATCTGCTCCGCCTGATTCCTGGGTCGGTATCGATATCGTGGTAATGTCGTCATAGGCGTCGGGCGAGGCGAAGCCAGCCCTCAAACATCGGGCAAGGCAGAGCCAGCCCTCAAACATCGGGCAAGGCGAAGCCAGCCCTTGGACATCGGGCGAGGCGGAGCCAGCCCTCAGACGTTGGGCGAGGCAGAGACAACCCTCAGATGTTGGGCAAGGCAGAGCTAGCCCTCAGA
This sequence comes from Miscanthus lutarioriparius, assembly GCA_904845875.1. NCBI lineage: Eukaryota > Viridiplantae > Streptophyta > Magnoliopsida > Poales > Poaceae > Miscanthus > Miscanthus lutarioriparius. Next base: position 53,470,750 of record CAJGYO010000017.1, on the reverse strand, counting down.
CATCGGGCGAGGCGGAGCCAGCCCTCGGGGGTCGGGCGAGACGGAGTCTGCCCTCAGACGTCGGGCGAGACAGAGCTCGATAAGTGGTGTAGTCGCGCTCTTGGTCGCGCGGATGAATCAATGTTGATGGTCATTAGCTCCTCCTCTTCAGGTACCCTAATATAGGTCATCGACAGTAGCCCTTGAGCCCTCGAACGATTCGAGTAGAATTGCCTGGGGGATTTTTTGACTTGCCAGTGGGTGCGCGTGAGCGCACCCGGTGGGTGTAGCCCCCGATCCTGCGGAGGAGTAGGATACTCCTTAGGAGGTTTTTCTGAAAGAGAGGATTATGAGAGCCCTGGCTCTCTATTGTTGCCCACGGTGTGTCCTGAAGATGGTGATTTCTTCTCGCCGAGGTCGGACCCTTCGTGGGTATGGTCGTGAGATTTGGTGGTTGTTTAGCTAGATAGTTTGATTGGGGTCCCGGTATCCAGTTCATAGGGATCCGGTCAGGGTAAGCCTGACTAAGACTCAATCGTGGGCCAAGATGCCTGTGGCGCTCGTGTGCCTAGGTGCTGGCCGCTTGCGGGGCCCATCTCTTTCCACCCTTTGTCGTAGGGGTGTTTGGAGCGGCTGTTGGACCCGTTGATGGGCCAACGGTCAGACTCCTAGGCCTAGATGGGCAATAGATGCGCTTTTGATCCATATTCCTCTTACTCGTAATGAGTCTCGGTCCGCTCGAGGAGGCGAAACATCCGACGAGTTTCCCGAAGGAAAGGATAGGGATTACGTGCGTGTATCCTATGACATGACGTTGTGGTAGATCGTGGAAGGCGCGGAGATCTAGGTGGACGGTTGGTTTCCTCGCATCCATCGCCCCTATAAAACCAAAAGGTTCACCCCTAGGGTTTCATACTTTGCCTCTTTGCCTTCGCATCTGCCACCTCCGTCGCCAATCGCCTAAGCTCCCAGCATCTGCGTCTCAGCCATCGTCAAGTTCGCATCCACCCACCCCCATCTTCCAATGGAGCCGTGGTGCCGCTCTAAAATCACCCTCCAGTGCCTGGAGGGCCTTGTCCACGGTGGTCTTCTTTGCGTGCGGACCGCCACCGAGGAGTGGCGGCTGCCCGACGAGGAGGACATGTCGTCACCACCCGATGGCTATGTCGTCTTGTTCGCGCGCTTCCATGAGCACAGGTTTGCCACCCCCACCCATAGATTCCTTCGAGGGCTACTGCACTATTACAAGATAGAGCTCCAGCACCTCAACCCCAATGGGATCCAACACATGGCGGCGTTCCTCGTCCTGTGTGAGGGATTCCTAGGGATCAACTCCCACTTTGATCTGTGGCGACACTTCTTCGCCGTCACCCTCCAGAAGAGGGAGAAGAGGCAGGAGCTGAATATGCCGATGGGATGCGTCGACATCCAGCTTCAGAATAATTAGGCCGGTGACTACCTGGCAATGCGGCCGTCGACCTCCAACAAGGGGTGGCATTCGCATTGGTTTTATCTCAAGAACGATGCCGCCGCCCCCTTGCCGGAGTTTACCAGGCGCTTAATCGAAGAGGCCCTAGATTCATGGAGGAAGTGGGGTGTCCCAAAGAAGGACAAGAAGAGGATCCAGGCCCATCTCGTCGCCATCCGCTTCCTAAAGGAGAAGGGGTTGAAGGGATCATGAATCATCAGCGCCTACCATGCAAGGAGGGTAGTGCCACTGATGAGGCATGCGCTTCCCCTATACGCGATAGCGCCTGGGACATCATTTGATGGGACGGCGGTTGCCGAGGAGGCGCTCTCCCCCTCTGAAGTCATGCAATGCATCAAGGAGGCAATGGAGCCTTCTTGGGACAGCGTGGGCGCCCCTCTTGATTTTGTGTACCCGGTGCCGAGGCATCCCCCGATGCAGCCGGAACCAGGGTACATTGTCCTTGTAAGTTTTCTCTTCCTCATTTCTTCTTCTTCAATCGAACTTTCGACCCCTTGATACTGACATTGAGATTGGGGACCAGCCGAGGGACCTCATCCTCATGGATCTCCCGACTCCGTTGCTGAGGGATCCATCCATGAGGGCGGCAAACCGTGCCAAGGCCGAGCAGCAGAGGAAAGCGAAGGAGGACAAGAGGAAGAAGCAGCAGCAGAAATTGCGTGCACGGGAGCGAGGGGAGGAAACTGATAGTGATGACAATGACAAGGAGGAAGAAGATGATGAGGTAGTTGATGACACCGAGCATGATGGCTTGGAGAGCGAGGACATGCTGATAGGCACCCGCTCATCCTTGCAGGGGTCAGGACCTTTCTCATTTTATGGAGGGGAAAGCGCATCCGTGAGGACGGTGGAGATGGGCCAGACCGTCGGCCTGCCCTTAGAACCAGCAGGGGCGGGCGGATCTGCCGCCGTACCTGAGGTGCCAGTGGAGGGGGTGGCTCCGCCGCTGCGCCTCAAGAGCCAGTAGGGGTGGGCAGATCTGCCACCGCCGCCCGAGGTGCCAACGGAGGGGGGTGGCTCCGTCGCCGCGCCCCAAGAGCCAACAGGGGCGAGCGGGCCTGTCGTCGTGTCCGAGGCGCCAACTGAGGGGGGTGGCTCTGCCGTCATGCCCCAAGACGCAAGGGAGGCGAGCCCCTCTGCCTAGGAGCAGGGGGCGGGCTCGAAATGGCCCTACCTCGATGAGGTCAAGCAGGGACCTAGGGATTCGTCCCCCAAATATATCCACCGCCCAACAGCGCCAATGTAAGTCACCAACTCCTCTGTTTTCTCTGTTTTTCTCTATTTTCAGTGTGACTTATGCCTTTTATTTCTTGTAGCGTCTTGAGGCAGCGCAACCTTTTGGTGCTGGTGCCCAAGAAGAGCGTCGCCCTTCAGGCAAGGTGTCAAAATGGATGTGGTACGTCGTGTATGATATGAGAGTAATGTTTATTTATTTTTATTATTATATGAGCACTTCCTGATATTTTTTGTTTGTCCACTTGCAGATTTTGATCTATGATTTCACCTATGCTACATGTGGCTTGCAGCCCATTCTCGCGCTATTAAGCGATTGGGGTACGCCTGGGACTTCGTGGAAGCGATGGGCTAGAGGACGACAACTGGTATCCAGTATTGCGTGAGATTTAGGCAGAACTAGGCCATCGATAGTCCGTCAGTAGGCTACATCTATGGGATACCATGTCTTCGACGTTGTGAGGCAATGGAGAGTGTTTTAGTTTGGGCCTTGCATTACATAGACAATGACCGTGGTTACACAATTCGAGACATACGCTTCTGGCAGTGGAGACTGGCTAGAGTTGCGGCCGATTTGTAAGGTTCATGTGTTAATTAGGTTTATTCGTATTGTTATGTTTAATTAGGTTTATTTGAACGGTTATGTACTTTAATTATATTTATTTGTATGGATATTTTAATTATCTTTGTATGCAAGTTAATTATGTTTCATAAGGTTTATTTGTATGGACATCATAATTATGTTTGTATGGATTGAAATTTAACTCGTGTAGGATTGAAATGCATATGTAAATAAAAAAAAGAGAAATAAAAAAAGATTTTTTTTGGAATAATAAACACAAACAAACAAAAAAGGACATTTTAGTCCCAGTTTGTACTACCAACCGGGATTAAAGAGTACTTTTAATCCCGGTTGTAGTTACAAACCGGGACTAAAAGTCTCCCACTGCTCTCACCTACCATAGCGGACGATCACCACTCGTCCCAACTACCACCGCCACTGCTCATGCTTATAAAACCGGCCACTCCGGGCACCATTCATCTTCCACGACGACATGCAGTGTTGTGTTGTGCCCAATTCATCCGTTGTTGTTTGCCCAATTTCTTATCCACATATATGGTCTCTCTGTGGGATAAAGCCCTCCACATACAAATTTTATTATGCGTAGTCAGCAATGATGCACATAAGAGGTACTAGAAGAATGTTTTTGAAGATGGAGCAACGCTGAAGCCTGGAGAAGCTGGGTGTGACGCTCGTGCAAGGTAATTGTTGCATGGGCTGTCTGCTACGTTGATGGATCCATCAAATGCGGTGTGCTCTGGATTGTCTACGGATTGTCTATCCATGCAAGGCATGAATGGGCTATCCGTAGGTTGATGGATCCATCCAAGGCATGAATGTACAGTCTTCAGAGAGGCATGGGTTCATCGAAGCTCGCACAACCACCCCCTTCATCTCCAAATAGGCATAGTTTGTCATCCACCTTTGGCATCCTCTAGCACCTATTTGACCTTACTTTGGTGCTAGAAGAATATTTTTGAGGTGATATTTTATAATGTGTTGATACACTTTGATTGTAATATTGATCCACTCAGAGAAAGGTCTTTGTTATCGTATATGTACCCCAAATATTTATTCTAAGGTATTTATATCAAAAAGTTATGCAACTTTGTATCTCTCCAAAAGTTATACAACTTTGTAGTTGACAACTTTTTCATTTGAGCTATATTTTTTTACTACACAATTTTCAATTTTCAGCGTATTTATGTTAAAGGAAATGTTAAAAACTATTCCATGAGCGGTAAACGAAACTGCTGGGTCACTGCGCGCCAAAATTTGACTTTAGTCCTGGGCTGGGCCAACAACCAGGACTAAAAGGCCTTTAGTCCCGGTTGGTGGCCCAACCCAAGACTAAAGGTAAAAGGCCTTTAGTCCCGGGACCAAATGCCTTTTAGTCCCGGTTGTTGGCCCAACCCGGGACTAAAAGGGTACCGACCCTACATATACTCGTGTCTTCTCTTCTTCTTTCTCCTTTCAAGCGTCGGATACACCACTCCACTATGCCGCCACCCCTGCCGTGCGCCCGTCCGACCGCGCCCTCTTCTCTGGCTCTGGCCTCACCCTCGTCACTCGGCTCTGGCGCGTGCGGCTTGCCCTCGTCCTCGTCTCCTTAGCGCATGCGGCGGTGGCACCCTCATCCTCATCCTCCGGCGGCTGGCCGGCCTCGCCTTCATCCTCGGCTTCGACGCGCGGTGGTTCCCTCGCCCTCGAATCGATCCAGCGGCCCTCCACCTCATCCTTGCGGCGTGCGCGCACGGCGGCGCCCTCATCCTCGTTAACGGCCGTGCTAGCCTCGCCATCGTCCTCGTCTCTAGCCGACCTCGTCCCCGACCTCGTCCTCATCCTCGTCTCCGGCCAGCCTCGTCCTCGTTCTCGTCTACCACCAGGTGGCAATACTCATTTTGCAACCCCTTCTCATCCCTTCGTGCTGTGTGAAACCGAGCACTCACCCCTAACTTAAGCTAATTGGCTAACTATTTCTATTCGATCTTACTAGTATTTGCTTTATGATTTATTTTGATATATATATATATATATATATATATATATATGCGGAAAGATACTCACTTTGGTGATATTTATTTTGATATATATATTGACTGTAGTGTGATATATTGTATATATATGATATGCATTTGGTATATATATAGGGTCCAGTTAAATGAATTTTGATATATAGGGTTTACAGATGTGAATTTTGATATATAGACTTTAGTGATATGCATTTTGGTATATGAAAGAAATTGACTTGATGTATATGAATTTTGATATATTGACTTTAGTGTTATATATTGTATATATATGATATGCATGCATTGTGTATATATATAGGGTCCAGTTATATAGTAATTTTGATATATACGGTTTACAGATGTGAATTTTGATATATAGACTTTAGTGCCTGATATATGAAAAAATTTTACATCAGTGATATATATGAATTTTGGTGTATGAATTCATATATTGACTCCAGTGATATGAATTTTGATATATTAACTTTAGTGATAAGAGATGGCTAGACGTCTCCCTGAACCGATTGTCCCAGGTTGGGGCTATACAATTACTCGTGGATTCGATCCAGTGTTGCCGAATGTGTCGTTCAATTATCCTATCATAGTAAGCAACGCTATATGTTTTTAATAAATCAATATATTTTAATTATGCTTGTACACAATATATTGTTTTGATATGTATATATGTGTTTCTTAAATATACCGTAGATAATTGACTCAATCATTTGGCTTAAAGAGACACTCTCGAATTTTAGGGTTGAGGTTGTGGATGTTGAGAGCTTTGAGGTAGATAATGGTCGATTCATCCAATGTTGAGTTGGCTTTTCCATCGCCGCTAGGAGGGGTAGAGGTGTTGTACAAATCTCGGAGATGGGAGTAAAGGCACCTGATAAGGCTGTTGCACAAAAATATGTTGTCCTATCATGTGTAAATAAGATTGTGAATATTGGGTACACCTTGCCTACTTATTCCTCCGTGTCGATACAAGTTATGGATGCGGGCTCTTATCATGATGTTGCGGGCTTTTGTGCAAGGATGGCTCAAAACAACCGGAATGATGTGGTAAGTCGAAGTCGAACTCATAGCTTGTATCCAGATTTGTTGTTATTGGAAAGCTTGGTTCTCATATCCATTTTTTCTGCCAACAATTAATTACAGGTTGAGGACTATGACTTAACCTACGCAGGTTGTAGCTCTGAAGCCATTCTAAACCAAACAATGTATGCATTGGGTTATGATTGGAAATATGACGATGAATGGCCAACACGCACTACGGCAGGATTTTAGGAAAAGCTGCTTGTGGCTAAGAGGGGATCATCTGACCCACCGACTTCTCAGCCACCGCTAACCGTCGTTAGTAGACCTTGTGTTCGTACTTTTGAAGCAAGGAAGAGTGCACTATTTAATGCCTTGAATTACGTCAATGACATTTGTGGATACCACATCGGCGATCTACGCTTCGCCGAGTGTTGAAAATACGAGAAAGTCAAAGACATTTCTAGCTACTTATGTTTGCATGAATTTTAGGGTGTACTTAACATCTAGTATGGAATATTTTAAGTTGGACATCTAGTTTGTAATGTCTTGTTTTAAATTATTGTAATATATAAGCTCTTACTTGATTAGTTTCGTTCTTATTTATGGATCGGATGACGTACAATAGTATAGCCTATAATTCATGTGCAAAAACTATTTGAAACGAAAACAAATTGAATGGAAAAAACTGTAAAAGAAAAGAAAAGAAAAATAAAAAAGTGATATTTAGTCCCGGTTGGTATAGTTATACCAACATGGACTGCAGGTGCCCGCCCTTGGGCTCCTGGAGACCCATTTAGTCCCGGTTGGTACAAGGAACCGGGACTAAATGACCCCATTTAATCCCGGTTACCAGGCCCGGGACTAAAAGAGGGCCCTTTAGTTCCGGATTGGCGGGACTATAGGGGTTTCCCATCTATGACTGCTACCCAGTCCTGCACCAGTGGACGAAGCAAGTCCCTTTGTTCTAATGGGTTTGTTTTTGATGTGGTTGGTATATTCACCATTTCTATTTCCTCGGGGGTCGCCTGTGACAATAGTAGTGTGCAGTAACCACCTGACTATCTGATTGGATTGCAGCGCTGAAAATTAGTCCAACTGGTGCCAAGAAACATTCCCTAATTTAACTAGATTTTAGCAGGTTACTTGTTTGAACTTTGCATCCAGCTTGCTCGCCTTCTTGAATTACGTCTTTGTTGCATGCTTGAACTGTAAATATATACTTAGCTTGGTCGAGTTCAGATTGATAGCGCTTGATAGAGTTCATGAGCTGGCGTTAACAACATGGTGACGTTTATGCCAATGTTGACTAAATGACAGGATCAGGTTGCGTTGGGTGGGGGGTGTCAAATAACAATGTTCTTTGGCTGCCTACTTTGAAGACACCAACAATAAACAGCACATTATTCCGTACTGGTTTGTAATAAATACTTCGTGATCATGAACACAATGACATGCTTTTCCTAACAATTTTTTTAAAAAAAAACATTGACCACCAATATCAATAATTTATATAGGTAGATAACACCATTTTTTTCATTCTCAATCCATTATGAAAAACAATTTCATATACTCTTCCCATTGTAGATATTTTTGTACAGCGTATGATGAATGAATGTTGATGGTTCATGCATGCTGGATGTTCGATTGCAACGTGTCCTCGGCATCGCCAGGTAATGCCATATTTCCCAAAATATGGTACAGCAAAGGACGTGGAAAACCAATTTGTGTGTACACTTCGCATATGGCCTCAACCCTAACTCGCCACTGACACATATGAGGACAAAAAGGGCTTTGTATAAACTTGATCTAATGTGCTTGAAAATTCATTAAAATCCTTCATCAACAAAAAAAAACATATGTAGAGTGATATTATTTAATTAATTGCTTTTTTCTTCAATAGTATAATAAGACAGTTAACTATGACAAATGCAGAAGGTTTAAGGTGGCCTGTACTCTTGCTATTAGTGAACCATCCATGCTATTGTCATAGTTTCTGTAGGGCTTACCAAGATTAAAAAAATCTATGGTTGAAAACATTTTTCTCCCTTTATTTTTTGTTTTGACTTTCTAGGTTAAAAATGTTTTTCTTTCTTTGCAGAGGTAACCATGCCTTTGTGTTGGACATTTTGTTCTGGCAGTCTACTAAATTCATATATGCATGAAGAACAATATGCGAGTTAACAAATTATGATGTATAATAACACTCATAGCATATGAGATGTACTTTTTTGGTGAGGTATGACATGTTCAACGCCAATATATAATTACGTCCTAGCGTATTATGCAGATACATATAGCTAAGAAAATTCGTTAAACAAGGCATCATTCATTGCATAAAAAACATTGTTTCCATATATTTGATGGAATATTTTACCAGTTAACAAATTTAAGAGAATAATAAGACAAAAATTCTGATTATGGAATAAGAAAAAAATTGTATGCTACGGTGGCAATGCAAGTTCTTGTTCAGAATATAAGTGCCAAATTATGCATGGTCAAAAGTGCATGTATGGTCCACAAAAGCGACATGAGTTAACTGATTCGGTGCATACACTTGCCAACGCACCAGCAGGCCCCTGAGATCTGTAATCATAGCACCTGAACTCGGGCCGTCCAAATTGGCAACCAATTGCCAGGTTTCGGTTTCCTATGAAGTGCCTTTCATCGTCCAGGCCTTAGCTAGCCGACATCACATATTGATCGCTCATTTCACATTAGATCATCCCTTTAACTAATTTTAGCATTAAGCATGTGTGTAGCATCACTTAGTTTTATTCCTTTTTATTTTTTTCAGTGATTTTGTGGGACGCTGCTAACCGTCGGAGGTGGGCCGCGCCTTTTGTGCTCCGCTCACTATATGATTGAAAGGGGTGCTTTCTAGCGGATGATTGAAAGGCGTCATCTATGAGAATTATTCCATTCCTAGTGACAATATGGTGATCATTATCTCTCATCTCTGTTTTGTGGCTTTTGCAATGACGATTACATAAGAACTTCTCCTTTGTGTTTAATAATTTTAACTGAGGCATTTGGCAATTGCTATGATTGTTACAATAATTAACATTTACACTTCCGAGTCAATTTGTACATATTTGTCCAATGGATAGGAAGAATATTTGTCTCTGAAGGGATCATGACGCCTAGGATGGGAAGGGGTGAATTAGACCTCTAATATTAACTTATCAAAACCTATGTAAGATATTTATCTAAATGTGCACTACAGTTTAACTAAGTGTTGCTCTCTACCACAAAAGAGTTACGCAATATAGTTTCCAATCCTATTAACTATCCTAGCAAGCTAAACTAGAAAGGTAAGCATAAAACATAGGAAAACAAGTAAATGTGAAAGCTTACATGAAGTAGAGAATGCAAACTCCTATTGACGGTCGATTTTCACGAGGTATCGAGAAGGTTGAAATGATCTCCCAAGATTACAAGCTCCTAGGGTACAACAATAATGGTGAGCGCAAGCACCAAGCGACAAAAGGTGTGTAAACCTCACTAAACGCTAAGCCTAAGCCTAAGCCTAGAGCAAAGCGTAAATATGCGGATCTGACTAGCCTAAGCACTTCACAAAGCACTACGCCAATAGCCTAATATTTTTTAAGCACTTTTGGTGGCTAGAGCCCTTGGAATGGAGCCTCAACTCCCCTACAACTTCAGCATACTATGACACCATTCATTTGGCCGGCCAAAGGGTACATATAGCCTCTCCCATTAAAACAAGTTGTTGGCGGTGAGATGCACTTTTTATTTGCAGAGGTATCGAAAGCTTCACCGGGAGGTTTCCGGTGACTGTCGCATAGACTAGTTGTTGTCAACCGTTGGGCCTTTCTCTGGGGCCTTCCCCGGTGCATCACTGGAAATTTCCGGTGGCCTTCAAACCTTATGTAGAAATGCAGGCAATCCCGCTTCTCTGGTGCCTCACCCTAAAATATATAGGAGAATTCCGATGAACAAATTAACACCTTGTGCAGAACTATCTTTGCCCGACCCTAAGCTCTGGTGCTTGATCTACCAAAGCACTGGACATTTCTGGCGCGTACTCCAACGATGTCTATCTTATGCTAATACAATCTATTCTCCGGTGACCCTTTCTGGTATACACTAGATCTTTCTAGTGCATGTTGTGCAGCATGTTTCAACTAGTTTTCTTCGTGTCTTCTTGTCCAGGCTTCTTCCGCTTGATTTTTTGGACTTCTAGCATTTCTTCTATGATGTTCAGCAATGCTCCTTGGTCTTCCTTGAGGTGTTGATAATTTGATCTTCATTTTCCTTTGTCCAAGCCATCCTTGCATTCAAATGTACTAAGTACCTTGTACACTAGCAAACAATATTAGTTCATTTGACCATGTTGACAATCAACCACCAAAATCACTTATGACCCTTGCTATGTGCTATTTTCCTTACAATCTCTCCCTTTTTGGTGATTAATGACAACACAACTAAAGCTAACAAATAATAGATATAAAAAGTAAAATTTATCTACTTGCTTGGATGAAATGCAAGAGCAAGATACCAATTGAAAGAAATGGAAGAATGCATGATACCAAATCAATGCTTTACCTTGCTCTTACCATTTAAAATGTCGCCTCTATGTGGCATTATGGACTTAAGCCTCCCCCTAACTCTGTAATAAATCCACTCCCTTTCTAGGACCAATTCTCCCCCTTATTCAAATTCTCACCAACAAAATGCCACAAAATTGTAGAATTTGATTTTGGTATTTATTTTTGGTTGGGCATGCTTTTGGTCCACAAAATTCTCCCTCTTTGGACATCAAACACCGAAAAGGAAGACATTAGTAGCAAAGGGAGGGTCAATTTTTATGATCCTTTAGATGTGGAGTGGAATTGAGTTCAAAACTTGACTCTCACATTACATAGACAAGCTTGCCCTAATTAAGTTGATACATACATATGGTGGATAACAAAGCACGTGCATAAACTATCAATTAAGCAGAAAGGGAGTTTAATCTATATAATGCATGGATAAAGCACATAAGAGATACCAATTGAAAAGACAACAAATTGATACCGAATTAAAGGTAGTACCAATTGAAGCATTCTGATTGAGGTTGATACCACTTGAAAGATATGCCATATATCCATGCTTATCTTTGGGGACTCCACTTTCCTTATGATGAGAATACACACATGATAGTCTTGAAAACGTTGTTAGTCTCAGAGATCACAAATTATAGAGTAACTGAAAGGATCTCTAGATAGAAGGATAGAGGGGGGCAGCGATATCTTCGTGGCTGCCCGGTTTCAACATAAATGTAGACACTTTAGTGATGGCCAGCGATGCTTTCGTGGCAGCCTCACATCGTCAGACTAGCCATGATCTGATGGAGGAGTATGTTGCTCTCTTGATCAACCACTAGACCATATCGTGAGGTGGACAAAATTCACGGAAGTTTGTGTATAGTCATCCTGTGCTTGAGTTTCAGAGGCCTTAAGACTTTGAAGATGACTACTCATTTGTTTCATATGTTGAGCACGCCGCTGAAGAGATATATCATATACTGCCAAGGAGGATAAGGCTAAAATCTCGGCCCGGGGCGATGCCACTTGAATCAGGTGTTCAATGATCTTGGGATCCCTTATGAAGATCGAGTCTTTAACCTGAAATCCGCTTTGAAGGAGGAAGAAGCTCGACCCAAAGCGAGTGGAGGGAGAGGATGCGCGCCAATTGGCGAGGTCTCTAAAGAGCGAGGTCGAGCCATTCATAACAGGTCTAGTGGGAGGTCACAATGATTGAAGAAGCATGCATATGAAAGAAGAAATAGCGTCGCGTACGCACGACCATTGATGAAATAGAGGAGTTTCTCATTACTACCTAGGATGGCAATGATGATCCAGCCCCGCCCGCCCCTTCTAGTGCTTGGTGTTGTGTACTAAAAATGTTTTTGATGATTTTTATTTGTTTTCTCTGATATAGATGGTACTGTAGCAGTACTGTCAAATATATCTATATTTTGCAACGGAACATATATATACACCTTGTTGCACGATTATTTTAACGACTTATGAAGATTTATATAACAACCGCAGAGATGCACGTTGTTCAAAACGTGGTCTTAATAAAAGAAAGAAACACACAACTGGTTCACACATAGTATTATTATGCATTGGAGCGGCCAGGATGGTGTCATCGTGCTGAGGGGGTCCTACGCGTGTGCAGTGTGCCCAAATTAAAAGCGCAGAAGGTAGCCCACAGTGCGAGAGGACAATGAGTTGCACGCTTTTGCCACAATAGGTCATGTTTCCACGTGGCGATTTCATGAGGGTACCAACTCAACATTCCCCCTCCCTCTCATTTCGAATCATGCATGCAAGTTCTTTGAACCAGAGATCGAACGGATGCATGGATTGAGGGAGAACAGGAAACCGACAGTGCACCACGTCATCAGCACTATTATTACATGGACAGCAGCTAGCACTTTTTTTTTTGTTATGAGTTTTGAATCTTACGGAAAATGTGATGGTGATGTGTGCATCACATATTTGACCAGGTCACTCCCGTGTGCAGCTGGCGCACACAGAGAGATTGCACGCGCTTGCTGGCCAGCCGCATCCTGCTGCTTCGTTCTCCCCTCCTCGCCTATAAATACATGGCCAAGCCGCTCACATTCTCATTGCAAAACACACAAACACATTTATCTCTCACAACTAGCACCAACAGAAGTGTAACAAGCTAGCTAGCTAGTCGCTCGATATATAGCTAGCTTATAGTAGCAAGAGACTCTCTTTCAGAGTTAGTTCTTATGGCTTCCTCACACAATTGTGTTCGTCCTCCTTTTGTTGATAGCGTCGTCGTCCATGCTACAAGCTAGGATGGCGCCAAGTGACCGCCGGCATGCACGAGCCGATCATCAAGCGCACGTCAAGGAGAGCTTACCGAGCCCTGCTTCCCAAGATGTGACAAGAGATATGGCACCGCCGATGCCACCCGCACCGCCTGCCAGTGCCAGCAAGACTGAGATCGCCGTCGCCAAGCGTTGGGGGACGACGCAAGCCGACGGGTCGGTGCCGAGCCCAGGCGTAGGCCATTAGCAAGTGTTACAATAATCTGCGCAAGCAAACGACTTTACATATACATAGATACAAAATAAAGCTAGGTGTACCTAGGACCTAGCCATATCATTGCGGGAATTATATATGCATAATATACCAAAAGCAATAATGCCTATGTATATCATCAGTATATGCATGTAAGTTTTTTAGTCATATATGAAATGGACCATATATTAACATTTCCTAATAACATAGATTCTCAAGGCATATATATAGTACAAGTGTACAACTCACAAGAATGGTGAAGTGATGATGAGTGCCAATATATAATGTTGTTAGGATGCCTAGAGATCCTTACGTCAGTTCTAGGATGTTGCATTCGAATTCCTTAGAGACAGATGTTTGTAGTAGTACCGTTGGAATTATGTGTGTTTCTTGTAAAAACAAAACTATTCTCCTCTACCTTATGACCACCTTCAAGAAAATGAGCAGATGAGATCCTGAGATTAATAAAGTCACCGTAGGGATTTCGTCGTCAACACTAAGTTTTTTTTTGTAATTTTCTTTTAATAAGAACATGATTGCTTTTGGTCCTTTTTTCCCCTTTTTCACATGGCGAAACTTTCACCATCCATGGGTAGGCATAAACCCATGATCAATCTCACTCTTGTTCCCTTGGCTCTACACGCTCCCATAGCGCATTTGTGCAACCTAGTCTCCATGAGTCTTTTCATAATCGTAGAGGATAAAGGAAAATCACAACATGATCCATGCATTTGTTTAATAATACATGGTGGAAAAGAAAATTGGGTATTTTTTGCAATTAAGAAAAATTGCTAGTGAACTAGAAATGACTTGAAGAATGAACACTAGAATATATACTTTACTAAAACATGAAAATTGGGTATTTTTTGCAATTAAGAAAAATTGCTAGTGAACTAGAAATGACTTGAAGAATGAACACTAGAATATATACTTTACTAAAACATGATTTGAGCTAGGAGTCATCTAGTTAAACCAGATGAATACCCTGCGCGCGTTGCCACATAAATTTAAGGAAGTTAGAAGTTTTTATGTGTAACCATAGATGAAAGAATCAGATATTAATATAGTAGTAGCCCTTAGAGCATTGAGCCGGCAACATATAGGACATAGCACGATATCTTATAATTTTGCTAGGACTATCTATGCCAACACTAAAATGGATTAATTCCATATATATACTAGTATACAGAATATTTTTACGCAATACTTTTTGCATTTTCACAATGTCAAAGGCTAGTGAAAATTTTGCTGGCGTCACTTGAGACACTACTAAAAAAAGATTTGTAGCAACGACGGTTTTTTTTTGTAGGGATGGCTCCATCACCAACAACCCCTATAGTGGATGTCCTCGGGTCCCACGATTCCAGCCGTCCCTACAAATCAGATAGTAGGGGTGGCTGGTGATACGAGCCGCCCCTACAAATGGGTTGATTTGCAGGGGTGGCTCCATCACCAGCCGCTCCTACTGTCTGATTTGTAGGGGCGGCTCAATCACCAGCCACCCCTACAAATGCCCCACGTATAAATCCCTGCAGTCCTCTTCTTCCTCCTCGGGTCACTCACTCCTCCACGAAAAAAGGCTTGGAAAGCCCTGGGCACCTCCCAAAAATTGCTCTACCAAGGGGGAGGTTTTGGTCTCAAATCCTTTGGTGGAGAGGTTGTAGAAGGTAAGAAAATACTATTCCAAACTTTTTTTTGAAGTTTTAATAGTTGGTTAGTGTGTAATTAGAGTTTTACTTTTCTCTCTCTTCTATGGTGCTTGAGCTACTTATGAAGCAAATTAGACCAAAGTTTTGAAGGTTCTAGGGTAAATTAGTTAGTGGAGTAAGATTATACCTTTATTTAGTGGATCTTGCTTGATTTTAGTGGACTATATTAGGTAGTTTATGGATGTTTCATGTAGATCTAGATCTAGAGCTAGGGTTTGTTTTTTTAATTATTAATTACATTTTTGCATGAAGGATAGTGTGTAAAATATTAATTGTTGCTAATTATTGTCTTTGAAATTATACATTGTAATTAAGAAATTACAGTGGAGAATTGTTAACTATATATTTTTAATATTAGTTATGGTTAAATAGGTCATTAATTATTCTCTATAATGGTTTTCCATAAAATTGCTAGTTATATTCGTGCGTGTGTGTGTGTGTGTGTATATATGAATAATTAGGCCTTTAATTTTTTTATTTGATTGTTGTCTTAAAAGATGAAGTACAAGAACTCTTGGATGTATGGTTCATTAAGGTTTAAGCCATATTTCTGTGATGAAGTGGATAAATTCATTGAAGCTGTAGAGAAGCATGCAATGACCTTGACACAGAATAAAGATTCAGTTATTTGTCCGTGTAGCGATTGCAAGAACCATCTCACATGGAAAGATGTGACTATCATCAGATCACACCTAATTATGCGAGGATTTGTTAAGGACTATATAGTATGGATTCATCATGGTGAATGGTTGTGGACGTTGATCAACAAGAAGACGCCGAAGCCGTAGATTACCTGGCTCAATGTGTAGCACAGCTTGATGCAGAAATTGATGATTGTGGCCATGAACAAGGTGGTGATGGTGGTTGGGATGGCAACGATGAAGGTGGTGCCAATAATGATGGCGGAGGACATGTCGGGGATGAAGTTGATTATGATTATCTAGAGCAAATGCTTCATGCCATTGGACCAGAGATTTTACTAAAGAGCCTGAAAGGTTTAGAAAATTTGAAAAGGGTGACAAAAGCATCAAAGGAGACTATGTATGGTATTGAAAAGGGTTGTCCGACACACTGGACAGTGCTACGTATTGTGCTTGAGCTACTCATCCTGAAGGCTAAGTACGGCTGGTCAGATTGTAGTTTCAATGATCTATTGCGTCTCCTATCATGGTTGCTGCCACAACCAAACTCAGTTCCCACCAACACATACCAAGCGAAGAAGGTTATAAGCCCATTGACAATGGGGGTTGAAAAAAATCCATGCATGCCCCAACCACTATATCCTTTTTCTTGGCAATACATTCAAGTCACTAGATAAATGTCCTAGGTGTGGGGCCAATCGGTACAAGAACAACAACCTTTACAATGGGGAAGAAGCCTCCATGGGGAACAAGAGGAAGAAGGGTGGGAAAAAGGTCGTACAAGATTCTCAACCCCCAGAGGATGACACTCCATTAGGCAACGATGAGAACTAGAGAAGAATTCCCACCTTGGTAATGTGGTACCTGCCAGTGGTCGACCGCTTGAGGCGTATGTTCCTAAACCCTAAGGAAGCCACACTCATGACATGGTGGGATGATGAGTGCAAGGTGGGTGATGATGAGATTGCACACCCGGCCGATGGTACTCAGTGGTAACGCTTCGATGACAAGCACAAAGAATTCAGCGCTGACCCAAGGAATGTACAGTTTGGCTTGAGCACTGATGGAATGAATCCCTTCAATGAGAGGATGAGCAACCATAGCACATGTCTAGTGATCTTGACCATGTACAACATCCCAACGTGGTTGTGTCAGAAGAGAAAGTACCTTCTCCTCACTATTCTCATTCAAGGTTCGAAACAACCAGGCATTGATATAGATGTGTTCCTTGAGCCTTTGATGCAAGAAATGGAGAGGCTATGGAGGCATGTGGAGCTGATGTACGATGCGTTTAGAAAGGAGGACTTCATATGTAGAGCCATGATCTTTGTTACTACCAATATTTAACCCACGTTGTTTGCTTTGTCTGGACAGATCAAAGGGAAGACGAGATGCTTAGTATGCTTGATAGTACTACATGGGTGTTCCTGGATGCATCCAAGAAGACGGTTTACCTGAGGTACCGACGCTTCTTAAAGACAACTCACAAATACTGCAGTAAGATGTACTTTAGATTTTATGACAACACCCCGGAGAATGAACCACCTCCAGAGAGAGGTCAAAACGGGCAACATGTGTTCGAAATGGTGAAAACATACATGTCGTCCTCGGAAAGAAGAATCTAGATGGGATGAAGAAAGATAGAAGTACACCTCCTGTCGCCGGTGTACCTTTCAAGAAATAGTCGATCTTCTTTCAGTATCTGCCTTATTGGCTAGACTTGAAGGTCCCCCATGCCATTGATGCTATGCATGTGTAGAAGAATGTCTTTGAGAGTCTCATTGCTACCTTGATGAACACAAGCAAGACAAAGGATGGTCTAAAATCACAGAAAAACATGATACAGCTAAAGGTAAAGCCAGAGCTTCACCCAGTACCTGAGGGTAGTGGAAAATACACTCTGCCCATGGCTAGCTTTAATTTGACCCTGAAAGAGAGGAGGGCGATGTGCACTTTCTTGAGGGGGTCAAAGTTTAGACTGGATTTTCAATGAACTTGAAGAGGCTAGTGTCGATGAAGGTCCTATCAATAACATGCTTCAAGGCTCATGATTGTCATGTCATATTGATAGTATTCCTACCTATTGCAATCAGGGTTATAAAGCTAGAGTTTTTGAAAATGGCCATCACCTGCATGTGCTACTTCTTTTTGAAGATCTCATAGAAGACAATTGTTAAAAAAGAGCTGAGTGACCTACATGATTTTGTGGTGGAGACCCAAAACTAGCTTGAGATGTGTTTACCTCCTGCTTTTTTCGATACAATGCCACATCTCATGATTCACATAGTTCATCAGATAGAGACGCTGGGACCTTGCTACTTGCATGAAATGTGGTCCTATGAGAGATTCATGTCGGTTCTTAACCGATACATGTATAATCGAGCATGCCCAGAGGGCTCCATGATAGAGGGCTACAGTACTAAAGAAGTCATCGAGTGCTGTCAAGAGTACCTAAAAGGGAAAAAAGGGATTGGTAAATCCGATTCTCTTCAAAAAGGTAGGCTAGCTAGGAAGGGCACCTGGGGGAGAAAAGTGTTCATCGACGATGATTACAAAGAAGTGAGTCAGGCGCATTACGGTGTAATGCAGAGTACAAAACTAATGGAAACGTACATTGATGAACACTTGGCTATCATTAGGGAGGAGAGTAATGGCCGCACTGACAAGTGGGTCATGAAATAGCACAAGCAACGATTCACTACATGGTTGAAGGACCAAAACCTACCGAATGGAGAAACCACAGGTGATATTACCATAAGTAGGTTGGCGAGGGGGCCATCGGGACAAGTCACATCTTGGCAAGCTTACGAGATCAATGGGTACACGTACTATACCCATGTAAAGGATAGTACATGTGTGAACCAAAACATCGGTGTTAGAATAGAAGCTCTCGATGGATTGGGGCGAAAGATCCCATTCTTTGGCACCATTGATGACATATGGGAACTTGACTATGGAAGGGGTATACGAATGGCCCTGTTTTGATGCCGCTGGATCAAACAACACCAAGTCAACGAGATCGGGTTGATAGTCATGGACCTTGACAATCTAGGCTACCAAGATGACCCTTAGGTGCTCTCTTCATGTGTCGCACAAGTTTTCTATTTACCTGACCCGCAAACTAACCTCCCCCCAAAGAAGAAGATAAAGCTTGTGGTTGCCTCCGAGAAACAGCACATTATCGGAGTTGATGGCGTGGACGATGTTGAAGAGTACAATAACTATGCTGAAATGTAGCTATTCATAGACTTTTCTAATAAGATCAGTGCTGTGAAAAAGAACCTGCCCAAAGACATATTGCCATAGGAACGAAAAAGGTGTCAAGGGGAAAGTTGTTATGAGCTAAGATGGAGTGGACGATGATTGTGTAAGTGTGTGAGACTACATTTATGTATGTATGTGAGACTATATTTATGTATGCGTGTGAGACTACATTTATGTATGAGTGTGAGACTATAAATATGTCAGTTCAAATCATTTGGTGTCTCAAAATCATATGCTCTTTCAATATGTTGTTTTAAGTTTCCACATTTTTAAAATTCAAAATTTTGTAAACATGAAAGTTATAGAACTCATCAAGATGTAGAACTTTTATTTTGGTCATCTTTTCATGTGACTAAATTTGAACAATTCAAAATTTGAATTTCAAGAAATGATAACTTCAAACAAGATTTTGAAACACTAAATGAATTCAACTAAAAAAGTCATAAATATAAAAGTTGTAGAACTCACTAATATCTACAACTTTTATTTTGGTCATTCCTTCATCCGACAAAATGACAGTACACATTGATCACAAATTCATAAATCTCCCACATAGTTTATGAAACTATACGAGAGATATGTTGATTTGTGAACAATATGTACTAATACTTCATCGGATGAAGAAATGACCAAAATAAAAGTTGTAGATGTTAATGAGTACTACAACTTTTATATTCATGACTTTTCCACTTCAAATCATTGTTGTCTCAAAATATTGTTTGAAGTTGTTATTTTTTGAAATTCAAATTTTGAATTGTCCAAATTTAGTCACATAAAAATATGACCAAAATAAAAGTTGTAGATCTCGATGAGTTCTACAACTTTTATGTTCATGACTTTTTGAGTTGAAATCATATGCTCTTTCAATATGTTGTTTCAAGTTTCCACAATTTTCAAATTCAAAATTTGAATTTTTGAAACAAAGTCACATGAGAAGACGACCAAACTAAATTGATAGAGCATGATTTTAGAAAATTTAAGAAAAAAATCATCACATTTGGACTTAGTATGAGGGAGAAAGACTAGTTAAAAGTTTTAGTGATAGATTAAAAAAAGAAAACACATTTCTTCATGACACTTGTGATGAACAAGTGTGATTTCTCTTTTTAATCTCTGGCTAAAACTTTTAACTAATCTTTCTCCCTCATACTAACTCCAAATGTGATGATTTTTTTTCTAAAATTTTGTAAAAACATTCTCTATCAAGTTATTGTGTTCTTGCTGCTATTGTTTTGGCTATATTTTCGTGTGACTTCGTTTGAACAATTCAAATTTTAAATTTCATAAAATGACAACATCAATCAAAATTTTCAAACACTAAATGAATTCAACTGAAAATGTCATGAATATAAAAGTTGTAGAACTCATCGAGAGATATGTTGATTTGTGAACAATGTTTACTAATACTTTGTCGAATGAAGAAATGACCAACATAAAAGTTGTAGATCTTGATGAGTTCTACAACTTTTATGTTCATGACTTTTTTAGCTGAAATCATTTAATGTTTCAAAATCTTGTTTGAAGTTGCCATTTCTTGAAAATT
Organism: Miscanthus lutarioriparius; assembly: GCA_904845875.1. Lineage (NCBI taxonomy): Eukaryota > Viridiplantae > Streptophyta > Magnoliopsida > Poales > Poaceae > Miscanthus > Miscanthus lutarioriparius. Next base: position 53,450,216 of record CAJGYO010000017.1, on the reverse strand, counting down.
CAAAATTTGAATTATTCAAATTTAATCACATGAAAAGATGACCAAAATAAAAGTTGTACATCTTGTTGACTTCTACAACTTTGATGTTTACAAAATTTTCATTTGAGGTCATTTAGTATCCTAAATTCTATTACTTCTTTTGAAATTTAAATTTTAAATTTTTAAAATATTATTTTTGTTAAGAAGGAAATATAGAATTATATCTATATATACCATGAAATTGTTTATATATATATATTTATACATATATAGAATAATAATAAAAATATATAAATTTACAATGTGTTCTTTATATATAAATTACAGAGTTATTAATTAAAATAAATTAAAAAATATTTGTAAGGGCGGCTTACTCAGGAACCGCCCCTACAAATTAATTTGTAGGGGCGGCTGGTGTTTTGAGCCGCCCCTACAAATGCCTTTGGGTACTTATACAGGAGGATGTGGGTAGCGAAGATTTTTCTAAGTCTGGGCGCTATTCTTCCTCTACGACGCCGATAGGCTGCCAAAATTTTCTTCACCGCCGGTGCCTCCTCCTCCTTGACCTCTCTGCCACTGACGCAGTCCACAAAGCCGCCACTCCTTCTCCGTGCCCCCGAGCCCCATCCTCGACAATCCCCGGGCCGCCACGCGGCTAGGGTTTGAGAGCCAAGCCCGGCTAGCCAGCCCGCCGCTGCCCTATCTCCGACCTCTACCTCCCCTGCTCCGGCCATCGCCTCGTGGATCTATGACCTTGAGGTCCCCCAGCCCCCTACGGCTAGGGTTTGAGGGCCCCAGCCCACTGCACCACCACTGCCATCCCTTGGTGGCCGTGTGCTCCGATGTTCGTGCGCGCTCCCCATCTTCGACCTCGACCTCCCCCGCTCTGACCGTTAGCTCGTCGATCTATAACCTCGAGCTCCCCTAGCCCCCTATGGCTAGGGTTTGAAGGCCCTGACCCACTGCACCACCGCTGCCATCCCTTGGTGGCCGTGTGCTCCGATGTTCATGCATGCTCGCTCTCTCTGACCTCGACCTCCCCCGCTCTAGCTGTTGGCTCATCGATCTATGACCTTGACCTCCCCTAGTGTCGACAAGATACGTCTGGCAGTCTACCAAGGGGTATGCCCACAGTAGTAGATGAATCGGTGGAGGTGCACGTGAGGGAACTGGATGGTGACACAAAACATAAGAGACAACGATTAGACAAGTTCAGACCGTCAGCTTGACGTAATACCCTACGTCCTATATCTTTGTGGATTGTATTATGAAAGATGGGATGAAAACGAGGGGGGGGTCCCTACCTGCCTTATATAGACCGGGGGTAGGGTTATAGATTAATTGTTTCTATCCTTATTGGTTTTACAAGATAGGAAGTTACAAATATTACGGGATCTAGCATATCCGAGCAGGTTTACTAGATCACCGAAGATATTCACGCAGTCTTGCGAGACACGCCGGTCTATGTCATGCTTCGCACGGCATCGTCTTGTAGGTTAGGCATCCATTGGTGGCGTGGCCCATGCGCCGTCTTATGGGCTAGACCACCCCTAGCGGCTCGACCCATGTACAACCGTACTGGTATCGGGGGTTATTCCCACGTAGCTAGTCCCCGAGGGCCTTGCATCTATTGAGCAACATCGTCTTGAGCTTGTCCGAGCTATTGAGCATGCAACTGAGCTGCTGAACATGTCGGTCAAGCTGTTTAAACATGCACCCGAGCTATTTGGGCATGTGTCTGAGCTATCTGAGCATGCGTCTGAGCTGTTCGTCTGGTTGCTGGAGCCAAGCACACTCAAAGCCAAGGTTTGTCAGAATGATGTAAGGAGCTCAAGTAAAAAAATTTTAAAGTCTCCATCTTAGGTGAAGCGTGCCCACTTAGGTTCCGGATGTCAAAGTTGGTCGCGGAGGAACATAGTCACTTTGTAGAAGATTATGTCAAAAAATAAGCACATTCACCGTGAGGTGAAGTGTGCCCACTTAGTCACCGAGCATGGCCGTAGGTGAGGTAATCACGTGGTGCCAGGTCCCAAAGTAGTAGTCTTCAGGTGCTAGCCCAGTGCCCAATGTCGCTGGAAACCAGTGTAGAAATAAATACAGTCATCGTGAGATGATGTGTACACACATAGTCCCCGAGCCTACTAAAAGATTTTGAAGATATCTTGTAGCAGGGTCAAAGAAATTTTAATGAAAGCTTGCCAACGTCATCTGCCATGTACTTCACAAGACCACGCACGTGCTGCCCAAGATCAGCACCCTGATTCGAACAACATGGAGCAACTTGATAGCACACTGATGAGATGTAGCAATATCTGACCACCAAGGGAGTCCCCAGCTTACCTGGCGATGCTTGCACGAAGAATCTGAACATCGAGGAGTCCCCAGCGTAGCTAACGATGAAGCTCATGCGATGAGCAGTTCAACCAACTGGTCGGCGGTGAAGTGAACGCCGAGCAGGAGTGAGTGCTGAGTAGTCTGACCAGTTGGTTGGCGGTGAAGTTCATCCGATAGGTGGTCCGACCACTCGGACGATGATCATCCTGTCCAGTCCCTAAGCGTAAGCTCGTTGACCAAACCGTGCCCCTACGAAACAAATGTGTAGAATGGGTAGTACATGATGTAAAAACAAAATATATGAACTCCGGAGAAGAATCAGCAATGGTAATGAAATAGCGTATGTAGCTCGGCGATCAGTTGGTGTGAACACTTAGTGTTATTCTTAAGATGTGTTTATATTTAATATAAACCATCCGACCAGTTAGTGTGTAGTTGAGTCTCTAGCCCTAGCTAGCCTGTTAACCATAACGTGGAGTGCAGTGCTCATGTGCGTGTAGGAAGAGCAGTGCATCGCTAAGGAGCCGCTGCCCACCACCCCTAATGTAGAGGGCAGGCGCTCGTGCACGTGTAGGGAGAAGCCAAAGATAGAGCTGTCTCTAAGAATATCCAAGCATAAATATGACTGTTCGAGGATTTGCCCTAGGCTTAGCTATATGTCATCTTTCAGATGGTATATGCGGAGAAAAAAGCCGTTCGGAGAATAATTATGGAGAAAATAGTTCGGAGAAATATTGTGGCGATATATGAAGGTTAGAGAATATTTAGAAGAAATATTAAAGCGTGACTTAGCTTGATTGACGCCGAGTGGAGGAGTCGGCGCGTGTGATGTCCGAGTAGATGAATATGGCTCGAATGGCTTGATGCGTGCGTTGTCTTCGTAGTTGCCGTTGGAGTAGATAAATCCATGGCCTTGACACTGAGTACATGCAACTCCTGATTGCTTGCATGCCGGATTGGATTATGTCGTGAAGACGTCGGACTCTTGTCGTAGTAGAGGCAAGCAGCACAGAAGCTGAAGCCCCCATCGTGTCCGAGTTGGAGTCGAACTCAATCGTCAAAGATAGAGTTAGTAGGGTCTGGTAGTCGGAGGTGGTTTGGATGACCTGTTCGTGCACACATATACCCATATATGCCTTGACCTTGCTTGCTTGTGGAAGCTATAATTAGCTTGCATGATGATGTAGATCATGAACCCGTGCATGCAAGCCGGAATTAGCCAGCACGCCTTTCAGATCTTGATACTACTACAGATTTGGACATCACTTCCGGATTTGTGAGAACCGGCAGTGATATACCTTCACTACTAGTTATGAGTTTGAAAATGAGAAAATGATTAGGACTGGGCTAAAACTGGCAGTGAAGGGCCACATCACTGTCGGTTTGTGGCTTGAACCGGCAGTGTTTTGGCGGCCACTTATCACTATCGGTTCAAGCCAAGAGCCGATAGTGATTTGGATCTATCACTATCGGTTCTAGCTAAGAACCGATGGTGACAAGCCTACAGCACAAAAGGCTATAGCCGTCCTCTTCTTCCTCCTCTCTTCCATCCCGAGAACAGAGGCACGCGTTTGGGCCCTTCCCTCCATTGTTGCGGCTGCTCTTCACCATGATGCTAGCGCTTAGATTTTGAAGAATGGCTTGATCTTTTTGCTTTAAGGTTAGTAACAAACATCCACTCCTTTGATTTTGTTGCTTAATTAGCTTCGTTTTGATGGCTACATTGCTTGATTCTCATTCTAATTCTTTCTCCATTCTAGAGAGCACTTTTTCAATTGGACATTTGTGCAAGGCTCAAATTGTGGTGAATCCATCATCCAAAAGGTTGGTGTCTATGAACACATTTAAATTCCTAGCTAATTATTCCATGGTGGTCATGATGATCATTGTTAGTATGTGATGCTATAATTAGTTCTTAGAAGTAGAGTAGAATAGTTGTTCTTCATTATTGTGCAATAATTGTTTTTTACTACGATTTTCAATTTACAGGGCCAGGGCTACCAATTTCAATTTTCCAATAATTAGTGTACAATAATGTTTTCCAAAAATGGTACTCTCGAGCTATAATTGTTGTTCATGAAGCTCGATTTCTTATTAATTCTTTGTAATTACTGTCTCAGTATTTTTTTTGTGCAGAGATGGATAGAGAGTGGATGCATCTGTCCCGAACGGACAAGCGGTACATGCATGGCGTCAGCCAGTTTATCACCGATGCCAAAGCCCATGCTAGGAATGGGAACCCTATCTTCTACCCATGCAAAGATTGCAAGAATCAAAGGAATGTACTTTCATCAAATTGAGTCTATACGATCGCACTTGATTACCAGGGGGTTCATGCCAAACTATACGATATGGACTATGCATGGTGAGGTTGGTGTGAATGTTCTACATGAAAACGATGATGATGTGGACATGCCTGACGTAGCCATCCACGATGTTGACAAGGAACCTAGTGTCAACATGGAACCTATGGCCATAGTTAATAATGTGTTTAGGAACACGCTAGCTGACGACACCAAGGATAACGATGGCATTTCTCAGCTGCTATGTAATGTAGAGACTAGATGTCTTAGTGAAAGACAGCTGAGAAAGCTAGAGAAAATGAGACAAGATGGCAAAACACCATTATATAGGAATTGTCCAATGTGCAAACTAGAAGCCGACATCATGCTGTTAGAGTTCAAATCGACAAACGGATTGAGTGATAAAGGCTTCGATCAGTTGTTAGTTATAATAAGGAAAATGCTCCTAGAAAAAAATGAGTTGCCAGAAAAGACATACTTGGCCAAGCAAATGATCTGCCCCATCGGCCTCGAGGTTGAAAAAATCCATGCCTGTTCCAATGATTGCATATTGTACCATGGAGAAAAATACAAAGACTTGGACAAGTGCCCCAAGTGTGAAGCTCCACGGTACAAGGAAGGGCCATCAGATGAGGGTACCAAGAGCAGAGGAGGTCCCGTAAAGGTCATTTGGTATTTCCCTGTAGCTCCCCAGGTGCATAGGTTGTTTGCATGTGCAAAGTGAGGCAAGCTATTGCGCTAGCATGGTGAAGAGCGTAAGAAAGATACAATGATGAGGCACCCCACCGATGGGCATGACTGAAGGACTATCAATACTATGTTCTATAAGGACATCGGTGGAGAGGTAAGGCACCTTTGGTTTGCTTTGAGCATAGATGTGATGAATCCTTTCGACCAGGTTAGAAGCAATCATAGCACCTAGCCTGTGATGCTCTGTATATACAACCTTCCACCTTGGGTCTATATGAAGCGATTGTACATCCAGATGCCACTACTGATCCAAGGTCCAAGACAACCTAGGAATGACATCAATGTGTTTTTGGAACTAGTGATCGATGAACTAGTGGAGATGTTTGAAAAGGGTGTGTCGGATGTTTGGGACGAGTACGAAAACAAACATGTCATGATCAAGGGAGTACTTATCGCTACAATCACTGACCTACCAGGTTGAGGTTTGTTGTCTAGAGAGAAGACAAAAGGCTATACTAGATGTGTCGAGTGCTTAGACGACACTGATGCGGTAAATCTACCAAATAACTCAAAGATAGTTTATATGGGACACCGTAGGTTCCTACCTAAGGATCACCCTTACCATAGGAACAAAAAAGATTTCAATGGTACTATTGAGAAACACTTAGCTCCAAAATATCGAGACATGCCTACGATACTTCGAGAACTCAACAAACTGGAGGTTGTCCTAAGGAAGGGAGACAATGCAGTAGCAGCACCTGATGGGAGTGTTTGAAAGAAAAAATCGGTTTTCTAGAAACTACCTTACTGGCCATTTTTGAGTGTACGCAATTGTCTTGATCCCATGCACATCACTAAAAACGTGTGCGCTAACACTCTTAACACCTTGATGGACACCGGGGGGCATCGAAGGATTCACTAGCCACATGCCTGGACATGCAACACTTGGGAATCAGGAAGGGGCTACATCCCTTGGAGCTAGAGAATGATCAATTCAAACTTCTGGTTGCATCATAGACATTGAAGAAGGAAGAAAAGCGTGCACTTATTTCTCTCTTCAATGAACTCAAAGTCCTGATGGGCTACTGTGCGAACCCGAAGAGGCTAGTGAACATGAGAGAACTCAAGTTCAACTATGGCCCTATGAAGGCCCATGACTGTCATGTCATTATGACTCAGCTGCTCCCTATTGCCCTACGTGGTATCGTCCCCCCAAAGGTCCGCGCCCCAATCATAAAGCTGTGCTCGTTCTTCAACACGATCTCAAAGAAGGTCATTGATGTGTCCACGCTAGAGCAGCTACAGCAGGACATAGCCAAAACTCTTGTTAGGCTTGAGATGCATTTCCCACCTACTTATTTTGATATCTCATTGCATCTGCTCATTCATCTTGCTGACCAAATTAGAGCCCTTGGCCCAATGTACCTGCATCAGATGTTCCCTTTCGAAATATTTTTAGGAGGTATGTTAGGAACAAATTTAGGCCAGAAGGGGGCATGCTTGATGGATGGTCAACGAAGGAGGCCATTGAGTTCTGCACATATTATCTAGACATCAAAAGGGTTGGAGTTCTAGAATCTCGTCACGAGGGAAGACTACGTGGCAAAGGAACGATCGGGGAGAAATCTGTTACAGTAGACGACCCTATTTCTTTTAGACAGGCATAGTTCGTTGTTCTCCAGTAGGCCAAGGGTGTGATGCCATACATTGACAAGCACAGGCAATTGCTACAAACTCTGTATCCGAGCAGGTCACAGGCTTGGCTGGATAAAAAACATAAGGAGGAATTTGTCAATTGGTTGTGACACCGCTTACTTGGAATAAAATTGGGTAATCAACTTGATGCCTTAGCCAAGGGACCCTCGAGTACATATCTTAAGTACCAAGGGTATGAGATCAATGGATTCACATTTTACACAAAAAAGCAAGATGGAAAGAGCACATACCAAAATTGTGGTGTTCATTTTGATGCTCACGATGAAAATGGCAACGTGTAGGCGACATACTATGGTTTTATAGAGGAGATATGGGAGCTAGCCTACGGTCCATGGAAGACAGCTCTTTTTCACTGCCAGTGGGTCCGGCTCGAGGAAATCAGCACTGACAGCGAAGGGTTCACTATTGTTGATCTCACTAAGACCACATACAGAGACGACCCCCTTCGTCCTTACAAGAGATGTTATGCAAGTCTTCTATGCAAGGGACAACAAGACAAAATGAAGTCTAAAAGTAGTCCTAGAAGGAAAAAGGAAGATTATCGGTGTCGATGGAGTGACGGACGAAGAAGACTACATGGGCTATCAGGAAATGCCTCCATTCGGGGCGAACGTACCCCTACCTATCCTTCAAGAGGGTGACGAACCTGCTTACGTACGGCTTGATCACAATGAGGCCCTCATTGTTGATGCACCTAAAGATAGTTACATTATTGTTAACTATGTAATCATTATTCGGACGTTGTTCACCAACTATGTAATCTAATTTATATTTTGTGCGCTTCTCTAAAATTAAATAATTGATTATGTAATCAAATATTGAGATGATGTTTATAAACACTATTATTTGATAATTATAGACCATTAATTAATTATCATGGAATTAAATAATCGAGACATAAATATTTGTATTATTTTACTATACATTATATGTATTTACATGCACTAAATGGATAAAAGAAAAAACATAACCTAACGTAATCCCTAATGCTAGTGCAACGGTTAAGGCCCTATAATCTGGACATCGAATTAATTAACTCCCATTCAGAGGATAAAACAAAAAAATCAAACATACCTTGACGTACTCCCTATCATAGCGCAGCGATAAAAGCCAGCTACTGTGAAGCCCGCACCCTTGGTTCGAATCCTAGGTGCGGCAAACTTTTTTTTTATATTTTTATAGAATTAAATGAACCTCAACTTAAACTATAAAAATGATAACAAAATATTTCCTAACGTAAATCCTCCTTTAATGCAGCGGTTAAACCACTAATCCCTGTTTGTCGCTCCCTCGGTTCGAAATCTAGGCATGACAATTTTTTTTATTTTTTTATCCAGAGCCCGCGACAGTGGTTCCGATTTAAAAAAAATAAAAGCTAAGCGCCTGCGGCAGTGGCAGCTGTTTGTTAGGCCTATCACTGTCGGGTTTTTCATAAAAACCGACAGTGATACATGGAATCACTGCTGGTTCTAAAAACCAGCACTAATGACCCCTATCACTGCCGGTTTTTTTTATCAAAACCGACAGTGATATGAATATTCCCTCATGGGCCAGCAGTGCTCCCACTGATCACCACAGCAGGAGCACTGCTCCCACCTACCATGATAGCTAGCCTATAAAATGGCGCCCTGCTAGGGAGCCTCTCCATGCATGTTGGTTTTAGCCAGGGCTTATCAGCCATGATACAATGTTTTCCTCTCACAACAAACCACAGATATCGTTATGCATCGTAGTCCACTAAAATGGTGCACACAAGAGGTACTAGAAGAATGCTACTGAAGATAGAGCAACGCCGAAGATTGGAGATGCCGCGAGGTTCACAGAGCCATCCGATGCGGTGCACTCTGGACTGTACCAAGAAAAAGGCCATGTACAACAGAGGCATGGATTCATCAATGCCACCTTGTCATCTCCAACTGGAAGAATGCTAGTTGGTGCTGCTGTTTGACCCTAGTTGGTGCTAGAAGAATGCTACCGAGGTGGTTAAATTATCATGTGTTGATACACATTGATTGTAACATTGACCTATACGCAAATAGGTCTTTGTTATCGTATATGGAATTTTAGTGTAAGGTCTTTGTTATCGTATATGTAATTTATTTCTAATATTTTTATTATTTTTAATGTATTTTTGTACTATCTAAATAAATATATCATTGTTGTTAAAACTTTCCCATGGTCCTTTACATATATGCACATTCACTGTCGGTTCTATTTAAAAATAGGCAGTGATATTCACTTTCACTGTCGGTTCTATTTAAAAACCGGCAGTGATATTCACTTTCATTGTCAGTTCTATTTAAAAACCGACAATGATGTCCATGCCCCCCTATATAAAACAAACCGCTGGCCACATACATCGATCCCACCCACCCATGAACTCTCACAGTCTCATTTCTCATGTTTCACTCTCACTTCTCAAGAAATCCACTCTCTCTCTACGTGATTTGGTCATGGCTCCTGCATTTTTCATTGGTATTGATATGTTGTCTTCTCCAATATTCTATCTATATTCATTTGATCTATATTTATATTCATGTTTCTTTGCATTCTACATTTATATATATTCTTATTCCTTGCATTCGATCTATATTTAATTATGTTGCCACATTTTACTTAGAAGAATTTTTTGTGCATATATTTTATGTTCATATTTTTTTTACATTTTATCGATCAGGTGGTATGAACAACGGACCTCCCCCACCACAAGAACTAGGTTTCCACCCTAGCGATGAGCCATTCGCTCCTAATGTGGCCATTCTGCGATTCCCTATTCCAGCTATTGTATGAAATATTTTCCAACATCTTTTGTTTTTTGATGCTAACAAATAAGTGTAATCACTTTAATATCACTGTTGCATACATATATGTCGCAGACTATATCCCCAATAGATTGGCTATGAATAGCACTTAGATGGTTCTTTATCTCAGACATCGTCGAGAACACGGCATCTAATGCAAGTGGTCGGCTATGGACGTGTGAACTCAGCTTTTCCATCCCCTTTGAGGGATGCAAATCAACGAAACCATATCCACGAGACGGGAAGACATAGCCCGGACATGATAAGTGTCCAAATCTATGCCGTGTGCTTCTGTTTAGAGGCACTTCGATGTTTTTGCTATGATGTGCCTGATTTCTCGCACTTCAAGGCACTTGCTTTGAATGCTGGTGATATCCCCATCCCGCAAGCAAGCAAATGGTTTGCGAGCTACAACCATGCGGATGTGGTAAAATGGTCACTTATACCTAAGTCATGGTTATTTGTTGTTTATTATTGTAATAACATTCTCTAATTTTTTTCCTTTTCTCCGCATGCATGTTGCGCTCTAGGACCTTACCTATGCTGCATATGACTTGTGGGCCGTTCTAGACTAAGCTATGGAGCAACTCGGGTATGATTGGGACTTCTGCAATGAAAACCTCAGCCACCTCACTATAGAAGGATGCCAGTACTGCATAAGAATTGAATTTGTATGGCTTGTGTGTTTAATTATTATCATGCATGTAATTCGTGTAACATTTTTTGGGCAACTAGAAATATACATTCCGATGTCGCATTGGTCTCAAAATTATTCTCAGGCTTGCACGTGACACAAGTGAAGGAAACACCAAGTTTGGGATTTTCCGGAGATGGTTTGCTACTTTCTGAGGTTTAATTGAATTTCCACGTGACGACACCGATTAATTATAGGTTGGACTGAGTCTACCCACGAAAAGATCCGAAATAGTGCTAAACTTTTACACAGGCTCTAATGTGCCCTAGGGATAAGAATTTTGTTGAGGTCGATGAAAAAATCTATTGGGTTCAAGATGTAATTCACCCTCTTTTATCTCATTCAGCACAGAGAAAAATATATTAATAAAAAAATGATCAGAAAAACCTAAGATCTTGTTTGGGCCTTAATTTGGGTATTCATGCTTGCCAAAAAAATTTCAAGCCATTTCGACATAGGCGGAGTATACATGTTTCACTTAGGTATATGAGCCCTTTCATCGAACCATGACTATACACATAGGTTATCAAGGTTTTTGTGGTTCATACGCATTCTGGTGTTGTATTGGTCTCAAACTTTTTCTTAGGCTTTCACGTGCCATGGGTGAAGGAAACACCTAGTTTGGGATTTTTCGGACATGGTTTGCTACTTTCTGAGGTTTAATTGAATTTCCGCGTGACGACACCGATTAATTATTAGGTTGAACTGAGTCTACCCACGAAAAAATACAGAATGGTGCCAAACTTTTACACAGGCTCTAATGTGCCCTAGGGATAAGAATTTTGTGGAGGTCGATGAAAAAATCTATTGGGTCCAAGATGTAATTCACCCTCTTTTATCTCATTTAGCACAGAGAAAAATCTATTAATAAAAAAATGATCAGAAAAATCTAAGATCTTGTTTGGGGCCTTAATTTGGGTATACATGTTTGCCAAAAAAATTCAAGCCATTTCGACATAGGCAAAGTATACATGCTTCACAGAGGTACATGAGCCCTTTCATCGAACCATGACTATACACATAGGTTATCAAGGTTTCTGTGGTTCATACACATTTCGGTGTTGTATTGGTCTCAAACTTTTTCTTAGGCTTGCACGTGCCACGGGTGAAGGAAACACCTAGTTTGGGATTTTCCAGAGATGGTTTGCTACTTTCTGAAGTTTAATTGAATTTTCGCGCGACAACACCGATTAATTATAGGTTGAACCGAGTCAATCCACGAAAAGATCCAGAAGGGTGCCAAACTTTTACACAGGCTCTAATGTGCCCTAGGGATAAGAATTTTGTGGAGGTCGATGAAAAAAATCTATTGGGTCCAAGATGAAATTCACCCTCTTTTGTCTCATTCAGCACACAAAAAAATATAATAAATAAAAAAAACTGATCAGAAAAACCTAAGATGATGTGTGGGGTCTTAATTTGGGTGTACATACTTATCAAAAAAAAATTAAGCCATTTTGACATAAGAATACACATGTTTCTATTTATTCAGTATATAAATGATTTTTTATATATATAAACACCATTGTCGGTTTCAAAAAACTAGCAGTGATGAGACGAAACCGACAGTGATGCTGGTTATCACTTTCGGTTTGTTTTAAAAACCGGTAGTGATTTAAAAAAAATAAAAAAAATTGTGCCAGCCCTTGAGTTCAAACTAGGGTCTCGAGGAGCAGAGTTCTGAGTCTTAACCGCAGCGCTAGTATAGATGGTGTGTCAAGGCTAATTTATTTTTTCTTTTTGACCTTTTAGAGCGCTTAATAAATTATAAAATTAAACCAAAAAATTTGGGCCACCTGGGACTTGAACACGGGTCTCGGAAGCTAAATTACGCGGTCTTAACCGTTGAGCCAGTCAGAAAATTTCGAAAGAAAGGGAAAAGATATCCTACTTAACCTGTAACCACTACACCACCATCACTGCTGGTTCAAGGAATGGCCCGACAGTGATGTTGCCTCATCACTGTCGGTTTAGAACTTACAACCGGCAGTGATGAACCATTGGGATAAAAGCAAGGCGCGGGTTGAAATTTTCCAAAGTCATTTCAACCCCGCGCCAACCCCTACCCCCGTGCCGCTGGAGCACCACCCCACGCCGACGGGCACCACCGTTCCCCACCCCCCGCGTCACCGTTCCCAGCTCCGCGCTCATCTTCTTCGACGCCGATGCCCGTGTGTCCCCTCGATGCGTCCCCATTAGTCCCACGCCAGTGCCCGCAACGCCATCCACCGCCCCACGTCGGAGCACTGCACCGTCCGTGCCCTCATTCCTCGTCCATGACACTGGTCGTGCCCCTCCTCCACGCCTGCACTCCCACCGTCGAGGCCTTCAGGAGCGCGCGGACAGCTGCTTTCCCACCCCCCACTCTGAGTGCGTGGCTCACTGCCCACTATGTGTTTGATGAAATGCCCCACGGTGAGTGTGTGGCGGCGGCGGCCAGGATTTGGTAGGTCCTCTCCTGCATTGACTCGTGATCCATGTGGCATTTGGCGTGTTGGGGCCAATGGGACTTTAGGGGTGGGCATTGGGAGATTTTAAATTCAAAATGATAGTATCATGGTTTACTAGTGTGGAACTGAGCATGTCGGTGTGATCTATTTATCTGTACCGCTGACCTCAGTGTACATCGTCCTAATTTTGGCAATGTCACTCTCATTGCTGTTTTTTGTTAGCTCTGTTCAGTTTGTTAGTAATGAGCTACTAAACGAGCATTGCACCTGTAGCTAGTGGTGTAGCGACTATAACCTGTTTGTAGTTGAAGTAAATTTGGATGCATTATAAAAGTTTGAGTTTAGAACGGCAGGGGCCAAAAAATGCTTAGAAAGTCCTGTAAAGTTTGGGAATGTCAATCTTGTATAAAATTATCTGGAAGCTTGATCAATACCTTTACGCCTGCTTTGCTAGCATTAAATTTTTTTGAGAGCCAACTTATGAGAAGAAATGCAGTTACTTAGCAGGGAAAAGACATTAGGCCAATCCATTGCAGGAGTACTAGCAAAAGTACCTAATGTGGTTAAACTCTGTACATTCACTATCATATACTTATGATCATGTTGTATAATTTATCATTCAGATATGAGGGTTCAATAAGATGGCACAATTACTCTGCACATAAACACCGTTCTTATTATGGTATTGCAATGTTTAAGAGTGCCAGATTTTGCTTGGCAACTTAACTTGATGGCATGATCTAGCCTTTAGGAAGCAACTATTTAAATTGGCCATGTTGAGTGGTATGTGCTTGGTATTTGGTAACTCCACTTTTAGTGTGATATTTGCTGGAACTATGGTAGCATGGTCCACTCCATGGTTCCTATATAATTTTGGTATTGTGCATCAGTATACAACCTATAAAGGCTTGTAATTAGAAGGAGCTTAACCAGATGTTGGTCCACTCCATGGTTCCTATATAATTTTGGTTTTGTGTTGAATGTTGGCATTTTAAACAACTATTTTAACTTTTTAGATGAGAAAGTCTTTGTTACAACAACAACAACAACAACAACAACAAAGCCTTTAAGTACAAAACAAGTTGGGGTAGGCTAGAGTTGAAATCTAGCAGAAGCAATCAAGGTCCAGGCACATGACTAGCTGTTTTCTAAGAACTTCTATCTAAGGCTATGTCTTTGGGTATATTCCATCCTTTCAAGTCTCCTTTTATTGCCTCTACCCAAGTCAACTTCAGTCTTTCTCTGCCTCTCTTCATGTTACTATCCTGGCTTAGGATTCCGCTATGCACTGATGCCTCTGGAGGTCTTCGTTGGACATGTCCAAACCATCTCAACCGGTGTTGGACAAGCTTTTTCATGCTAAAATCATGAAGAACAATTTAATTTGTTAGATGCTACAAGCACCTCCCCTCACAATGTAGCTTGCTCTATGCCTCTTTATCTAGATAATATTTGTTCATTAGCTGTATGTGAACTTAATATTCTAATACATCATGTTTGAATGACAACCTAATTTACTTAAATGTATAGGCAACCATGGCATGGTATGTAGTGCATGTTGGTCACATGCCTGGGATTTATCGAACCTAGGAAGATTGCTATGCTCAAGTCAATCGCTACCCTGGTAATTTGCACAAAAAATACAACACAGAAGCTGAAGCTTTGAGGGCCTACTATAGTCATCCGGCCTACCTTGCAAACCATGGGCAACTGGCCTACTATGGTCCAATGAATGCAAACCATGGCCATCCACTAGCACTGGAGATTGAAGAGAAGCCACCCGCCAGAGATGTGAAGATTACGAGAATTGCTCCTTGGTCTTGGAAAGATGCCATGCTTTTATTTATGGCTATAGTCATTGCTTTTCTTATTTGGAAGTTGATGTAGGCTGAGTTTCGTAGAACAGTAGGTGGACTTTGTTGTATCTGGTCAATCAAACAATGAATTTGTTCAAGGTGAACATATGCAATTATTTGACTTTGTTGTATGTGGACTTATCATTAGACTTTACATTAAACATATTATATATATATAATATGAACATATGCTATTAGTAGTTGTCCACAGCCAAAACTAACCACGATCGTGTCACAGCCATGACTTGTCGTCGTCTATTACCCCATCGCAACAAGAAGCGGCTGATATCGCTAGGACAGGAGAGCCGCATGATCCGACAAACTATGACGGTGTCAATCAGGACGGTGAGAATGAGCAGCCATGGACCCCGTCCAGCCTGCTCAAGCTAGGTCAAAATGACCAAGATGGCCAGGTAACTTTGGTATCATGTGACTATGTAGCCACACATGCTAATCAATTGAGAGGGTCATAGCTTACTTGGTGTCTCCAGCAGGAGCCTCCATTGGCCGAGGAGCCAGAGGGTTCGGGTAGCAGGAAGGCTAGATCCAAGCGAGGAATGTCAAAGATTCCTGTTGGTAGGAATGCACACTGGCACATCATTGAGTTTGATGAATTCAGGGATCCACTCTCACCGCCTATAGCTTTGACCAAAACAAGACTATCCTCGGGTTACTTGTAAGGGACTTCATTCCGATTAGGTATAGGAAGTGGATTGGGAAAGATAATGACCCGTGGAGGGTTCCCGAAAGTGAAAATGATTACATATGGGATATCAAGATCCTAGAGTATTTCACTTTCCCAATGGAGTATGACAAGGAGGTAGTCAAGAAAAAAGCAAAAGAAATCATGGGGACATGCTTTAAGAATTTCAAAGGGACATTGTACAAGAATTTTGTCCTCCAAAATAAAGAGTCAGATTTCGATGGTGGACAGTTTAGCAAGCAAAAGGACTTCTGGTAGGATTTCAAGGAATACAGGTAAGTTGGTGTGTGCAGAGTGTTTGAGGTGACTAAAAGAGATGGAAGACAGAATTTTTAATGAAAGCTTGCCAACGTCATCTGCCATGTACTTCACAAGACCCTGCACATGCTGCCTAAGATCAGCGCACTGATCCAAACAACATGGAGCAACTTGATAGCACACCGATGAGATGTAGCAATATTCGACCACCAAGGGAGTCCCCAGCTTACCTGGTGATGCTTGCACGAAGAATCCAAACACCGAGGAGTCCCCAGCGTAGCTGATGATGAAGCTCATGCAATGAGTAGTCCAACTAGCTGGTTGGCGATGAAGTGAACGCCGAGCAGGAGTGAGTGCCGAGCAGTCCGACCAGTTGGTTGGCGGTGAAGTCCATCCGATAGGTGGTCCGACCACCTGGACAATGATCATCTTGTCCAGTCCCTGAGCGTAAGCTCGTTGACCAAACTGTGCCCCTACGAAACAAATGTGTAGAATGGGTAGTACATGATGTAAAAATAAAATATATAAACTCTGGAGAAGAATCAGCAATGGTGATGAAATAGCGTATGTAGCTCGGTGATCAGTTGGTGTGAACACTTAATGTTATTTTGAAGATGTGTTTATATTTAATATAAATTGTCTGACCAGTTAGTGTGTAGCTGAGTCTCTAGCCCTAGCTAGCATGTTAACCATAACACGGAGTGTGGTGCTCGTGTGCGTGTAGGAAGAGCAGGGCATCGCTAAGGAGCCGCTATCGACCACCCCTAACGTAGAGGGCAGGCGCTCGTGCATGTGTAGGGAGAAGCCAGAGACAGAGCCGTCTCTGAGGATATCCGAGCATAAACATGACTGTTTGGGGATTTGCCCTAGGCTTAGCTGTATGTCATCTTTTAGATGGTATACGCGGAGAAAAAAGCCGTTCGGAGAATAATTATGGAGAAAATAGTTTGGAGAAACATTACGGCGATATATGAAGGTTAGAGAATATTTAGAAGAAATATTAAAGTGTGACTTAGCTTGATTGACGCTGAGTGGAGGAGTCGGCGCGTGTGATGTCCGAGTAGATGAATATGGCTTGAATGGCTTGATGCGTGCGTTGTCTTTGTAGTTGCCATTGGAGTAGATAAATCCATGGCCTTGACGCTGAGTACATGCAACGTACATG
Organism: Miscanthus lutarioriparius; assembly: GCA_904845875.1. Taxonomy (NCBI): domain Eukaryota; kingdom Viridiplantae; phylum Streptophyta; class Magnoliopsida; order Poales; family Poaceae; genus Miscanthus; species Miscanthus lutarioriparius. The sequence goes on along the minus strand of CAJGYO010000017.1, from coordinate 53,433,267 downwards.
CGAATACATGCAACTCCTGATTGCTTGCGTGCCGAATTGGGTCATGTCATGAAGATGTCGGACTCTTGTCGTAGTAGAGGCAAGTAGCGCGGAAGCCGAAGCCCGCGTGGTGTCCAAGTTGGAGTCAAACTCAATCGTCAAAGATAGAGTTAGCAGGGTCTGGTAGTCGGACATGGTTCGGATGACCTGTTCGTGCATGCATATACCCATATATGCCTTGACCTTGCTTGCTTGTGGAAGCTATAATTAACTTGCATGATGACATAGATCATGAACCCATGCATGCAAGCTGGAATTAGCCAGCACGCCTTTCAGATCTTGAATGCTCCTTTATTTACTGGATGGATGATTCTGGAATCATCGATTGGTGGCGTATCACCACGTGATGATGCGTACGGCCCCATGCCAGATGCTGCAATCTCCAGGTGAGGGCGCGATGGATACTGAGCCAAAACCCGTCGTGGGACGTAGAGTTATGCCGGCGACATTAGGGCTGCTGCTTGACTTCGTGCACCATATGGTGCCTTTGGGAGCTGCCCTCGAAACACGCCGCCACAATATCCGAGCAGAATTCCTAGATCACCGAAGATCTTCACGCAGTCTTGCGAGGCACGTCGACCTGTGTCGTGCTTCGCACGGCGTTGTCTTATAGGCTGGGCCTCCACTGGTGGTGTGGCCCATGCACCATCTTGTGGGCTGGACCACCCCTAGCGCCTCGGCCCATGTATAGCCCTACTAGTATCGAGGGTTATACCCCCCACCCGGGCCCCTACAGCTAGGGTTTGAGGGCCCCAGCCCAGTGTGCCATCGCCGCCATCCCTTGGTGGCTGTCTGCTCCAGCGTCCGTGTGTGCTCCCCATCTCCGACCTCTGCTTCTGATGTGGGGGGTCTTCTCCGACCTCGACATCCTTGCCCCATGCCCGCTACCGCTACCATCCCTTGCTTGGCCAGGTCTTCTATAGGTATGCGCTCCCAACACCGCATTCTCCTCCATTCCTGCTGCACTGAGTTGATGCCATGCTGCTACTACCCATTGGAATCTTCAGTCAGATGAAGCCTGTGAGCACTATGATTTTTCTGAATGTGCTATTGTAACACCCAAAAATTTGCACCATTTTAAAATAAGTGAATTGGACTTATTTATGCACTTTTGTGAGCACTTGAACTTAGTAGAAAAAAATAACTCTTGTTAAATTAAAATCAACTATAAGGTCTAGTTACATGTTGAGCATACATGTCGTTGCATTTGATTTATTGTGATGAGTAGTTTTGATCTAAAACTCAAAAGAGAATTCAAAACTCATTTGAAAATTGCTTTGGAAATTTAGAAAAAGAAAAAGGAATTCTTCCTCCTCCCTCTCTTTTGGCCCAGCTGGCTAGCCTACTCTTCACCGTAGCCGCCCCGCTTATTCTCTTCCCCTACCAGGCCGCAGCCCAGCTCACTTCCCCTTCTCTTTCTCGGCCTGTTGGACCAGCAGCTGGCCGCTCACCCTCCCAGCTACCTTCTTCCGCGTTTCACTGCGCACCCCTTTCCTTGGGCCAGCCCAGCAAAGCTAGCGCAGGCGCGCTCCCCTCTGTCCCTCTATTGGCTGACAACCGGGACCCGCTCTTCACCCACTGACGCCCCAGGCCCCACACGTCAGTGCCATCCCCTACTTTGCGTCGTCTTGAACACGGACTCTGCTTTGCCGGAAGAACGCCTCCTCCCCAACTCCTCGTGATTGGCATGACCCATAGGCCGAGGCCACTAAAATAGCAGTCGTGCTTCGCGCCGCCCTCCCAATCAAACCCAAGAGCAATTAGCCACCTCCAATCGAGTCACCGCGCCACCGCAACCCTAGTTAGCAACCGCGACCGTGTTCCCGAGCTATGCGTGAAGGTAAGGAAGCCGCCGGTACCTTCTATGCTCTCCCCCTCGCTCCTTTTCGCTTGCACGAGCTCGCCGTTGCTTAACCGGATTTCCCATGCCGCCGAACCGAGCTTTATGCCACCAATGATGTCTGTAATAATCATATCGACACACACCGGTGAGGTCACAGCCATGACGTTACCACCTAAGCTCACCGCCGGCGTCTCTCTCTCATCCCCTCTCTCCGATCTAATCTAGGCCGTCCAAGTTAGATCCAACGAATCAGATCTCATCATACCCTTTTGCTAGTTGTTTTGCAAAAGAGCCCCTCTCTTCTCCGGTATTCTAACCCGCAGTCCACTCTAGATTCAAAATTCCAATGTTTATTTATTTTAATTCAAAATAGAAGATCCACTTATTTATAGTTTTGCCACTACCTTCTTTAGGCTATAACTTCTTCGTTTTAACTCCGTTTTGATCCATTCAAGTTGCGTTAGATTCATAACGACATAATCTATGTGATAGTAACATTTTTTAGTTTATTCAAATAAAATGTTAATTGGAATCAATCTATATGCCATTAGTTTTCCAATTAAAAGCAACTTATATTTTCCACTTCTATCTTTTCTAAATAAAACAAGATTAGTTTTATCTTGGTTTTCTAAATCAAATATAATTTGGCTTAATTCAATTTAGATATTTCTCTGAAATATCTTATACATGCTTTTATGTAGCTCCAATAAATGAAGCTTAAAGCTTTCTTTTTCTTTATGAAGTAAATCTTTTGGTAGTTGTTTCTTTTGCATCGTAGCTCCGATTAGTGTGCTTTTTTGCGAATGTGTGTTCGGAGCAACGTATAGAACGTCTTTAAAACCTTTTCACTCACTGTTTCATATGTTTGGTGTACTGTTCTAATTTAGTTCTATTGTTTGCTTCGTGTATGATTGCATGGAAGCTTGTTTGGTGCTTTATGATCCTGTCAAGTCGGTGAGCTTCACGTGTTGATCAAGAAGGAGTTCCTTTGAAGCTTTGGACTAGAAGAAGGATCAGAGTTTAAGGCAAGTATAGCATAGGATCATCCTTGTTGTCCTATATGGCTTTAATCATTTAATTCATGCTGCACATGTCTACCTTGACTACCACTAAGGATTTCCTAGTACTTTGTTATCTTGTACCTTGATTCCTATGGGTTTATGCATTGGATAGTATGATGCTAGTGCTCAACTGAAACCATGATCTTGTAACTTGACTAATGGCATATGCAATAAACACTAAAAGATGCTTTTTAGCAACATGGAACAAGGGGCTAGAGCATTGGGCTATTTTTATGGTGCTCTAGATTCCTCTCCCTAAGGACTTATCTGTAAGTGATCATCTAGGACTTACAGTACAACCATGAGTGCCACATGGCTCTAGCTTTAGTCAAGTATGAGGGTCTTTTCTAGCTTGTTAGTGGTTACCTTTATGGTGCAAGAGGAGCTCCAATTGGTTTGATCTCGGCCTGCCAAGGGAGTGCACTTTGGTTTCCTTAGTCACCCCTTGGGGGAGGGATCTTACTGGTTGATGGGGAATTCTTAGCGGCCCTAACTTGTTAGACGAACCTTTGAAAGGCTTCATAGTGAACCCTACCGACCTTCCTTGGTAGAGGGTCAAGAGGTTGGCCGCCTCGGTCGAAAGGGTAAATCATGGCTCATGGTGAAAGTGTACAACCTCTACAGAGTGTAAAACTGGTATATCAGCCATGCTCACGGTCACGAGTGGCCTTGGAACCCTTATGGAATAGATGATGAACACTGATGATACTGATGATAAAGATGCTCACTAATGATTATTGTTTATGCTATTCATTATTCATGTTTACCTGATCATGTGTTTACATGGGCTTGTGATGAACTTGTTGCTACTCTTATGCTAAAATTATGACAACTGAAAGCTAAATGCTGTTAAACCAGTGTTAGCCTTTGAGCCTCGTGAACCCCATGTTATATTTGTTGAGTACGATATGTACTTACTCTTGCTTTACTTTTCAATTATTTGGAAAAATCCCGGATGGGTACCAGATTGCTAAAGTTTGGATGAATTAGGCTTGTGATCAACCAGTCAGTTGTCCCTGTGGATTGGAGTCTTCACCCAAAGATTGGAGTGTCTTTCCACTATTTGTTGTCTAAGGTTATATCCTTTATACTAAGTACGTTATATATTGAGCATTGTCTTTGATATTACCCTTACTTGTAGCTATATGTGAGATTTGACTTCCTGGGCTCACATATGGTGCGTATCTGGTTTTGTTCTTAAAACCGGGTGCTACAGCTGTTTTTTGAATGTTTGCAGTGTGAATCAAGTTACATACTGCTCCCCTTGATGCCCTTGGATTGCATTGAAAATTTGATTAATTTGACATTTCTAAATTAGCTTGAGTAATTAGATTACAACATTGGTCTACCCATTTGTAAACTGCTGCTGGAAACATTGGTCTACCCATTTAGCTTGAGTACTAACTGTTGCTGCCCTTGGGTGCAACATTGGTCTACCCATTTGTACGAGTGAAATTGAGCTTTGTGATTACAACATTGGTCTATTTTGAACAACTGCACATTGTTTTAGTTATGGTTCAATTATCATATAGTTATGTTCAGCTGTACAGTTCGGGACAGTTCTGGACTTTTCTGTATTTCGAGCATGTTAACATCAAAACTAGATCTTGTTGATAACTAGGAAGTTGTAGTGATTTTCTTAAGCTTTCCAAATTGTTCAAAAACAAAATTTTTGGTTGGCTAGAACTCTAGATATGAATTTCTAAAGTTTCAGCTCAGGTTCTGTCCATGTCTGTGCAGCAATGCTTCCTTGTGCTTTTGGGCCCTATGAACTTAGATATATTTAAATAACTATAATGTTGTTGTCTAGTGTTTGTCCAGAACATGATTTTTGGATGTTTAAGTATTGTATTTAAATATCTTAACTATTGTTTCCTAAGTATCTAAAGCAATGTGCTAACCATGGCTTTTCTCTCCTCTCCTCTCTTATCGGTAGCTGACCATATATGTAGTCCCCTCTTTTTTTTGGCAAGCAGCAGCTGACCATGGATGATATTGATGACTTGCATATGTATAACCGAGCACAAGCCCTTTGTCGGTGATGATTTTTTACTAATTTGAGAGCACCTCCCAAAAATTGCTTCTACTACTACTTCTACTTCGTCCAATGAGTTGTCTTTTAATTTGTTTTAGTTTGGGGGAGGACCTAGTAGTTTTGGGCCAACTAAGAATACAATCTGAGATTTTTATCCTGTTTTTTAATTTGCCATATGAGTTTTTTTCTGGAACCTTCCTCCCTCTCTCTCTCTCTCTCATCTCTATCTTCTTGTCTACTCATGAGATGAATAATGTGACTTGAAAACTGAGGCAAAGGGCTTTCGTGAAATGATGATTTGCTGAATCTCATGAATTTGCTGCTGCTTTTGCTGTTCCTATAATGGTGCTATTGCTCTATTCTCTCTTCTAGTGCTACTCCTACTTGTACTGCTCTCTTCTCTCTTCTCTATTTCTGCTACTACTACTACAACAACAATGATTGATGGCTATTTTCTTCACTTCCACTAGGAAATGGGCCCTTGCTATGTTGTTTTCAAGGGAAAGAAACCTGGGATTTACATATCTTGGCATGAGTGTAGTGAACAAGTGCTTGGGGTCAAAAATGCTATACACAAGAAGTACAACAACTATGAGCATGCACTTAGAGATTTCAATGCCTTTGTTGGAGCAGCAACTCCCTCCCCTAAGCTGATCCTAGCTGATTGTTGTGAAAGCATCCCCCCTCAGGGTGGAAAAACTAGTTCTTGGAAGAATGTGGTGATTATCAGTCTGTTGGTGATGGTGTTTGGACTTTGGATGAGGTTGTCCATGAGCAACCAATGCAACTGCAATACTTAGGCCTGTGATGACATAATTAGATGGTCGATGAGCTGGGTCACTGTCTTAATGTTTTCTGTAATCCATTTCTATCAACGATGCATATTCTATTGATGGTGTTGTTCTTCCTTGCTTCAGTGTTAGCTAGTTAATTGGGGATAGCTCTTATTGTATGATGATTTAGTTATGGTGTCTAAGGCAATCTAGCTTCCTTTCTTTGTCATGTCTACTCTTATACTACTTCTACTACTATTCCTACTACTCCCTTCTCTCTTCCCTACTTCTACTTCTACTACTGCTGCTGTCCTACTCTTTTCTACTACTACTACTATTGTTGTCCTACTACTACTACTATTGTCCTACTACTACTGCTGCTGTCCTAATTCTACTACTCTCCTCTCCTCTCCTACTACTTCTACTTCTCATACTCCTCTCCTCTACTACTACTACTACTACTGCTGCTGCGGTCCTACTACTACTACTGCTGCTGCTTTTTTGGGCAGGCAGCAGCTGCTTTGTTTAGCCTCCTACTATTTCTACTACTACTTTTTTTGGCAAGCACCAGTTGCTTTTTTGCCAACTCTCCTCTCCTCTCCTCTATTTTTCCCTTTGATGAAATTGTCCAACTCGATACATTATCTGGAATATGAGCTGGTGATCAAGAACTTGTGAGGAACTTGACATCACTACCAGCCACCCCTACATTACCTTCTCGCACTTCTCTGTTATAATGCCTTTATGCTCCAAGTTCTTGATCAAATGATGATTGACATGTTTCTGAGGCCTCTACTATTACTCATTTTATGATCAAATGATGATTTAAGTGGCTATATGCTATTGTTCATGGGCTTTTTTGTTTATCTTGCTTACCATGGTGTTTTTGTTTACATGTGGAGAGCTGCTATTTTTTTACTGTGTGCTCACTAGTTTGTTTGTTACTACTACTACCTACTCCTACTTGCTGTTGCTGCTGTACATATCTCCTCTCCTCTCCTCTACTACTACTACAGCTACTGTACATATCCTCCTCTCATCTACTACTTCTACTACTACTACTGCTGTTGTCCAACTCTTCTCTCCTATCCTACTACTACTACTTCTCCTACTCCTCTCGTCTCCTCTCCTCTACTACTACTACTGATGCTGTACATATCTCCTCTCCTCTCCTCTACTACTTCTACTACTACTCTCCTCTCCTCTACTACTTCTACTATTGTTGTCCAACTCTCCTCTCCTCTCCTCTACTATTTCTATTACTTCTACTACTCCTCTCCTCTCCTCTCCTCTCCTATCCTACTACTACTGCTGTCCAACTCCTTAATGCTCCAAGTTCATGAGCAAATGATGATTTACATGTTTCTAATGCCTCTACTTTAATTTATGGCTCAATGATAAAAAAGGGTGTAGTGAGATAGCATGACAGTCAAGTATTTTCTAAAATTTGAATTTGACCCTATGCTTCTCCCAGTCCATATGCTTCTAGAGGAAACTCGTCTTGAATGGAGTGCCATTAGATACTAGTCTCCTCTAGGAGCGTATGGACTTGTAGTGCCATTGGGTTTTCTTTTGTTTCCTCCTATCCTATTAATGACTATCATGTTAGTCTATGATCCGTGATCACCAACGGGCAGTGGATGGCTATATAGTGCAGCAACCCACTAATTTGAGGGCTATATATGAATACCTATATGCTTTTGTAGCCTTTCTCACGTCTCTAAAGTCTATTTTCTTGCATGTATTAGAACATAACACAAAATGACATGAACAACGGGTGATGCGACCTGAAGTCTTGAGCACGGGCCCACCTTTGAAGAGGTAGAACCAGAGGTGCTTACTCAGGAGCAATTCAATGAGGAGCTAGACAATGATCTAGCAGCGATGCTTACTCAGGAGCCGTTTGACGAGGAGGCTGATGAGAGGCAAAGAGAGGAAGGGGGAGCAGAGAGAAGAGCAGCAGAGGCTGCTGAAGGTGACGAAGAAGATGATGATGATGATGATGATGAAGATGACAATAACGAGGATGAAGAAGAGGGTAATGAAAGTCTCAAGGATCCTTTCCCACGTGAACCCAGACAGAGGCAAATGGAGGAGCTGGACAAGGACTTTGACTCAAACAGGGAGGTAGGGATTTAGCCTTAGTTTGTAAATTGTGCTAACACTTTGATCATGTTATAATTACTAACACTTTGACCTCCCAAATAGGCCTCTCCTCAAACTCGAAGAATACATCGGTGACATTTCACCGGACAAGACAGAACAGAAGAAGGGGGAGTAGATGCAAGAGCCATAGAGTTGGACACTAATGCCTCTGCTCCACAACCCAAAGCCACGGACTTAGGTAGCAGGCCAAAGAGGAAATGGGGGGATAGAAAAGCCAACCAATATCCATAAATGGCACTCTATGTGATAACATAGGTCGGCACAGTAGGGGAGATCCTTGAGCTGATAGAAATGAGAGCAAGATGGCGTAATGCAATCAGGGCATTAGTAAGAGATGAGCTGAACCTAGCAGTCAAAACTTAGAAACTCGTATAAAAAGAAACAAAGAAATTCCTAGTTGATAAGTTGTTCACCAATTTCAGATTCCCAGAGGGAACCCATGCAAAGGTACGACATCAAGCTCTTAAGCAACTTGGGGAGTCATTTCAATGTTGGAAGTCAAAACTCAACGTTAAATACATCCAAAAGGGGTTAACTCCCTTCCATGAGTATGGCAAGATAACTCCTGGAATGTTGGCGGATCTTGTGGCTCAGAAGACTACACTAGAGGCATTGGCCCTGAGTGCCCATAACAGGGAGCTAGCAAAGAGGAGCATGCACCACCATCATCTAGGTCTAGGTGGTTACTATACGAAGGAAGCTGAGTTTAGGAACATGGAGGAATAGGCTGCCGAATCTGGGCATACAACTTGAAGGGGGTTTCGAAGCGCACAAAGCACTGGATCCTTGGAAGGAATCTAGAGGCATCTAACGCGCTTAAGTTTGATAACCCAGAGATTGAACAGACAGTATCGAAGATACTAAAATATGGTGAAGAGAAATTGTAGGGCTCATTCAAGCCTTCCAGAGAGATGGACGAGCTTAGCCTTGCCTTGGGAAACCCCGAGCACATAGGCCGCGTTAGGGGGACAGGGAAAAGAATGACATGGAAGTATGGATTCAAAGAGGATAGAGACATGTACAAGAAACATGGCAGAGACTGAGAGTCTAATCTGGAGCTCCAAGTAATGGCTCTAGTTGCGAAGGCACTGGAGGAGCAAGGACTGTATATGGAGCCACGGACAGTAATGGCACTGCCAGGACAACTGGCAATAGTTGGCAGCCCTCCGAAAGTTCCCAGCAGCCAAGGTTCCACTACAGCCACAACCCCCATCGATCGCATATAGGAACCAACTAGATGTACCTTGGTGGTTCTCATCGGTAGGCAAAACACTATGATGGAGGTGGAAACGGGTGTGGCACATCCCCCTGGTAGCTTGCATCACAATATTAGGATCCCACTGGACTACACTAGGTTTGAGGTGCATACCATGAAGCCTGAATTCATGCAATGGAAGATAGACCACGCAACTCTAGAGGGACTAGAGTTACTCGAAGAAGTAATGAATCCGTTCATCCTCTAACACAAACGGGACATCATATTGGTTGCTCGTACGTCACCTGTGGCACCACAGTTACATTCGGAGAGAGTTGTTGAGGAGGGGGAGATACATGACCACCACTTGCCTAAGATGCCATGTCTTCACCACCTTATACCGAGTAGGTGCCTGAGATGCCACAGTCTTCACTGTCTCATAGCGAGCATGTGCATGAGATGCCATAGTCCTCATCGCCTCATAGCGAGCATGTGCATGAGATGCCACAATCCTCACCGCCTCATTACGAGCATGTGCATGATGAGGTGTGATAGTCTTCACTACAAGAGGAACCAACACATGCACAACAAGAGGCCTCATGACAACAAAAAGTGCCTGCAGAAGAAGTTCATAAACAAGAAGGTGCCCGCAAGAAGCCAGAAATTCAAAAATTGCATCCAATGTACATAAGGCGACCCTATGTGCCAATCCTAGATGTCACGAATGCGGCCAAGTGGTTTGCCCATGACCAGTTCAAGCTTGAGAACTGAGTCACTCAAGTCACAAGATCTGAGAAGGCCGTCACCAGCAAATAGCAACCAGTCCAAGCCAAGGCACCATGCAAAGTCAAGTATGTAAATGTTGATTGCATCAAATGGTCAAAGGATTGCCCGGAAAAATATGAAAGAGGCAAACCTTTCCTACCCAACCGGTCGATCCACTACCTACCACTTGGAAAAAGAAGGTTTCATGATTGGTACTTGCGTGCTCTCTCGACGGACATAGAAGTCATTGAAGCAAGGTACCCTAGCAAGACATTTGGAGGCCCAAAAGGAAAAAATTGCCTTTACATTTGATGACGTCCAGACAATGTTTCACCTTGGAGAAATGGAAACCAATCTCATCAAAACATGGTGCCTATAAGTCCTTGTCATCTTGATATGATTTGTAGAATGCAAGTCCTTGTCATCTTTATAACTAACCCACAACTTGATTTGTAGCATGCAAGTGAACATTTCAAATCAAATGCCAAGTGCGCGATTGGGGTACTTAGACCCTCAATTAATAGCCCATACATTGTTTACTTACCCCAACAAGTGGAAACTGGATGACAAAAACCTAGACACTAGAGAGACCATTGAGGAGAAAGAGAAAATCCAGCAAAAAATAATAAGGGATGAGTCCTATAAGGTGGCGGCATACATTTCAAGAGCTTTCTCCAGAATGCAAGACAAAAGTCCTATATATCTTCCCTGCAACTTCGAGTAAGTTCCACTATATCCTTTAAATTGAAAAATGCACATTATTTTGATAGATGCAAAAGAGCTTACCTATTTCTATGATTAAATACGTGCAGCAACCACTGGATTTGTATAGACGTCGATCTCAAGCTAGGCATGGCGTGGGTCATGGATCCATTGGATGTCGACGAGATGAGATACAAAGACATCATAAGCATTCTCAAGATGTACACATTTCAACCATCCTCATTACCTTATATATTTGTATATATAATTGTAGCATTGACCTTTCGATACTAACAACTTGCATCTGTTAAATTCATTCGAACAGGGTGTACAGGTACTACGTTAACACTCTCAGAGTTGTGCATCATCAAGATAGGAAGAGTAACCTGTACATCAAAACAAAGTGGCCGATAAGTGTAACTTTAGTATTTTCATTATGTTCCTAACACAACCATTACCTAACAATTTCATATGCGAACAGTGCCACAAGCAGGAGTCTGGGAGTGTACACTATAGATATTACGTGTGCACTACCATGAGTAACACCGGTGCATACAGGAGACACCCCTATAAGGTAAGTTAGAACTTCTTCGCTCATAGTGGCCTAACATATGTTATGAAATTCAAAACCTAACATAGTTTTCTTATAGTGTCCTGAAGAAAAAGGAATTAGAGCGACACCACTCGACCCTGATAACCTCCTAGAGCTCGTCGGGGACCTTTTGCAGCATCATAATGGACCAGATTGCACACGTCAAAGGTTGGTACCATGAACCAAAGTCTCTATTAGGACGTCAACCTCAGTACTAGGCTCTTCGTGAGTGGAAAAGACTAAGCATAGGTCGTTGAAAACAATGTGTATGTAATGTTATCGGACTTTGTGGACTGGACTTGTGAATCATGTGTATGTAATGTTATCATCGGACTCTCTGGACTGGACTGGACTGGTAATTAATTATATGTTTTGAATTGTCATTTGTGGACTTTGAATATATGGATTATGTCATTTGTGGACATTGTGGATCTGAATATATGCATTTTGTTGTTTGTGACTTCTGAATATAATGTTTTCAATTATATGAATTATGTGGTCACATCTGAAATTGTGAATTTGAATTTGATTTTTTGGTGGGAAAACAGGTTGTAGGGGCGGCTGGTAACTGAAGCCGCCCCTACAAAAAACTTAATAGGGGCGCCTGGTAATACAAGCCGCCCCTACAAATCGTATTTATAGAGGCAGCTTGTATTACTAGCCGCCCCTGCAAAACGTTTGTAGGGGTGGCTCAAGTTACAAGTCGCCTCTACAAATATGATTTGTAGGGGTGGCTTGGAAACCGCCCCTACAAATCCATGATTTGTAGAGTCGGTAGGGTAGGGGCAGCTGGCCGAGCCGCCCCTACAGTGCTTTTCTATAGTAGTGAGAATCACCTATGCGATTGTTTACATTGGCAGTTGGCTTAAGACTGTGACCAGTGTAAATCATTTTCTAGAATTCATAAATCATTTTCCTGGATTTTTAAAACATCAGTGTAAATCCTTTTCATGAATTCATAATGGCAATAATAATCTTAAGAAAACCACTTGTAGAGATGTATCTCAACTGGCGATTCATAGCCATGGGCCCATAGTTCTATTTCTACACGTGTCTGTTCTTTAGGAACCGCCTATGGAAAAAAATCCCTTGCATTAAGAAAAATTGTTTCTGTACTAGTGATAGTCCTTGTAAAATTTTAGGATCACTTGTTTCTGGTATCATAAACCATAAGGGGCTTCATAATTTTCCCATTGACTTACATTGAAAAGATGTCGCATAGTAATGATATTATGGATCTTTGCAGCCAAGACGCTAAATGTAAGCTACTTAATGGAAAAATGAAATAAATTTGAATAGTATGGTTAAACCAACTCCTAAACACAAAAGTACAGTAGTATGTTTGGCTCCTTAATTAAAAAAAATACAAATTATAACTTAAATGTATTCACCCATATAGATTCTCGTTGCCCCACAATAGACAAATAGAAGCCATTGATAGAAGTGAAGTGTGCTCAGGACAAAAGCAGATCAGCCAAGAAAGGAGAACAAGGGCGATGAATCTATGCTTGAGGACAGAGATGGCAATGGGGACTTGATCCCCGATTGCCCACAGGGAACTCCCTATTAGGGGATGGGGATTGGAAGAGTTTTGTTCCCACAGGGAAGGAAATATGGGGAAATTCCATCCGTGTGTAGGGTCTGGTGGTGGCGGGGATGGTTCTCTATCCCCTTGTCCTTGTTTCCCGCATCCTCATTTATAGTGCACCAACTCTTGGTCTAGTACAACCCACTAGCCCAATATGCCTAGTGCCACTGCTGATCCCTAAAGGACGAATGACCCAATACCACCTGTCCACCCCACATTGCTACTTTACTAATCGAGTAGTGAGGGAAGAGGAAGGCGATGAGCCCATCACTGCCATGGCTAGAAAAGAAGACGATGAGTCCATCCATGTCAAGTAAGGAAGAAGAGGATGAATCTATCTTTAGTGGCGCCTTAGGGAGTAGCATGCATTATTGCTACTACTGCCATTGGGAACACAAGGAAAGGGAGGGCACCTCGGCCTTCAACCGTCTATCACCTCAGGAGAGGACAATTCAGTTGCCATGGATGAGAATGAGGAGGTTGCCTCCATCACTAGCTCAAAGAAGCAGGAGCTGTTGTGGTTGAGTAATAGGAGAAATCAGGTTCAAACCAATCAATCCCTTCTTCCCTAGGCCTCCTACCATGAGATCATCATCTCTACTCGGTGTTGGGGATCCCTATGCGGGGGCATGGATAGGGGAAGTCCTGCCCTAATCGTTGTAGCTATGATGGGGATGGGGAGAATCTCTCCCCATGTGTAAGGGGATGGTGAGTGTTGGTGTTTAACGAACAACAACCTGTCATGGGATTACCCGGGATAGAGTTTCAGGAGCTTCGGCGTATGCAGAACTCGGCGGTAAACGCTAAGACAATAATTTATACTAGTTTAGACCGCTAAAAAGCGTAATACCCTAGTCTAGTTAGGCATGGTGCCTTTTCATTGGGGTGTTGTGTATGATTTATTGGATACAAGGGGTACCCCTCACAATCACATGTGAGGCTATCTGTTGGCAAAGGTGCCATTTGCCTGCTATAGAAAGTGTCAGCAAAGGTATGTCGAGTTATAGTGACAACTGTTGAAGCCTCTGCACACTCACCCACCAATTCTCAATGACCTCTTGCTCCTCCAAGCCATCGAGGTGGCGGCAACCACCAAGATAAACAAGAAATATGTAGCAACAACGTAGAACTATTGCCACTAGATGCAAATTTAGTAAGTGTACAAACTAGATCTCCCTCTAATCTCAATCTAGGTCAATCTTAAGTCATGCAAGTGAGTGGAGTGTGTTCTTGAGCTCCAAAAGGGTGTATATATTAGTGGAACTGGCAAAGACAGCCCAAATGGCCAAACATCCCTTCTATTTACCCATAAAAACTAGCTGTTATTGGTGACCACCGAAGAGCCACCACTAGGGAAAAGGTTCTAACATCCAACAGTCAGATTCAAATGGTAAAAGGAGCTATTGGAAACCTACAAGCTTTGGTGCCCTCTCTTTGTAACCATCGGAGAAATTCGGTGGCTACCTGCTGCTCCTAGGGAATTAAATCACAAAGGGACACACCTCAGCCGCTTTCTCTAATGACGCCTAGAGAGACTACCAGAGAGTGCCAATGGGTCTAGGAACTCTAGATAGAGTTCCAAAAAGGTTTTGGGAGCCACATGAAAAGTTAGGTGCTCCTAGGCACACACCACTAGAGAATGTGCTGGCTCCTTTGAATTTTCCTGAGTTCTCTCAGATGCCTCTATTGATGGTCATTAACACCTCATTTTATACTATGAACCATGCCTAAATTGGTCATATAAATGACATAAACCATAGTCATAGGGCTTATTTCTAACCATTTCCATAAGTTGTGATGATTATGTGAGTGTAGGAACAAGATTACTACATACATGCAAAAATACTTCATCAAATTCCCATTTTGACTACACCATGTCGAAGAGCTCGTCGAGATATATGAAATTGAGTTTTGGTTCACCCAATTTGGAGTCCAGATGACAAAGCGATGCATTCTGGAAGATCGTAAGACAGGTCGGGCTGGGTTGGACATGGATGGACATCGGGCGACCTGGACATGGGTCCAATGGCCCCTAAACGTGGTCCAGGGCCTCTACACTCACCTAGGAGCCCATGGGAAGCCTTGTTCACCACATTGTATCAAATGGTGTTTCGAGAAAGACCAGACAAGGTGGCCCAATCCAACACAAGCCAAGACAAGCCTATAACCAAAGAAGGAGAACTTCAACATGACTAAACTTCATACCCATGTCAAATGTAAACCATAGATCATCAAACTGATTCAAGACAGATGATAGATGTTCTAGGAGGGCATCAGGGCAACACCAAGCCACATCGGGCGACGCCCAAAGTACACCAAACTGACTTGGACAAGGTCGGTTGGCCTCCAACCGACATCAGGAATGCATCCATGCTGTTGGTTCATAAGTCGCTTGACCCTACTGACCTACCAAACCACCTCACTCCACTCTCTACAAATACCCCCCCTACAAGAATCGACCTTGGAGAGCTATAAATAGAGATGTTAGGCACCATTTGTAATCATTCCATCAATCCCAAGTAGAATAATAGCAAGGTGAAGCTCTGTAGCTCTACCACATAGAAGTAGAAGGTTGGGAGAGAGTGAGAAGAAGCTTGGGGAGAAGCTAGAGCTATTGGCATCCTCTCCCACTTGTGCCTCGACGGATGAAGCTTTTCTTTGAGTGAAGTCCGACATCTTCTATGGTAACTCTGTCTTTTGCATTACTTAAGTATTATTTTATATTATTGTTGTTGATAGGTTTCACCACTTGGTTAGAGTGCTCTGATCTTGTTCCACCGTAGCTGGGGT
The DNA here is from genome assembly GCA_904845875.1 of Miscanthus lutarioriparius. Classification (NCBI taxonomy): domain Eukaryota; kingdom Viridiplantae; phylum Streptophyta; class Magnoliopsida; order Poales; family Poaceae; genus Miscanthus; species Miscanthus lutarioriparius. The sequence continues at coordinate 53,417,718 of CAJGYO010000017.1, read as the reverse complement.
CAGAGTAGTAAGTGCATAGATTAAGCATGGTGCTTAGGCTATAACTTACTTGTGTTTACGGCTAGGCCTCTAGATAGATTATGCTAGGTGGTAGGTGCTGACAGCTGTTGGTATTTATTAACACACACAGATAAATCCGTAAGTGCACAGATACCGCCATAGCTTTCAACCAAAGGTATTCCAAGTATCATATCCATAGGGAAACATATGAGACTAACTACGGTCTCACTTAACTAGGGGTAGCAATAAGGTTAAGATAAATAGGAGCGTAGAGAGGATAACTAAGTTTCTCTAGTTCTGACTTGGGTAAACTTATGTCTTCTACTATTCAACTGGGGACATTACTAGGGAAAGACACCAGTAGAGGATGCTTTCCTTCGCAAGCGTGTACTATGTGCGCCTACAGATGAGAGGTGGACTACAAAGGATCAACGAAGCTATATTGTACAGGCTATATAGAACATATGTCACTCACGCGATCTACCACCTTCCAGAATGCATGGTGCATCCACGATTAACCCAAGTCTAAGCACCATGCTTACACTTAAAATTAATACTTTACTCCTATTATGTAGAGAATAAAGCACTCAAAAGAGTCACAAACCTGATGGACAATATAAACAAGATGCTTACTTGAATCAGAAGTTAATTACCAGAGAAATCTCATAAGCAAGCTCAGGTAGAACTTGAATCCGCTAAGGTACAAGCCGTAGAGAGAGCACCAATAGGCCGATACCTCCTAAAAACTCTTCCCTCCCTCTCTATCTCACTATTTCTATTTATAAGACTAGATCCTATGGAGGACTAATCTTCTCTTGATAGCTGGCTCTGATCATCATGATATGAATTAGGGTTTCAGGTGAAAGGATCAAGATGCCCAAGAGGGGGGGTGAATTGGACTAATTCTAAAATTCTTTGCAATAATTAAACCCTACACTTAGCCCACTTCACCCCTTGTGCCTAGAAAGTGATTCTAATGATCTACCGCACAAAAGTTTAGCACCCTAAGTTCCAATCCTACTCTAGCATGGCAATTCTAAGAATATAAAGACAAGAATCGAATTGCTCAAAAGTAAATGCTCAAAGTAAAGAGAGGAGAAGGAATGCGGCGATGTTTTGCCAAGGTATCGGAGAGTCACCACTCCCCACTAGTCCTCGTTGGAGCACCCACGCAAGGGTGTAGCTCCCCCTTGATCCGTGCAAGGATCAAATGCTCTCTACGGGTTGATTCTTTGACACTCCATCATAGTGAATCACCCACAACCGCTCACAACTTGAGTTGGGTCATCCACAAGCTCCGTCGGATGATCACCAAACTCCCGATCACCACCAAGCCATCTAGGTGATGGTGATCACCAAGAGTAACAAGCAAGAACTCTCACTTGACCACAACAAGCCTAATGAGAAGGGTGGATGCACACTTGCTACTCTCCTTTTACTAATGAGGCCTTGATCTTGGATTCTCAAATCTCAATCACCTCACTAGTCTCTTGCTCTCCTTGGCACTCTCAAGGGTGTTTCTTAGCTATTGAAATGGGCAAGAGTACTCCCTTGAATGAATAAAGGAAGTATTTATACCCCTCATTCAAAATGAACCGTTATGTGCCTAAGTCAGCACTCTGTGGGGTGGCCGGACGCTCTGGTCTAGGTGACCGGATGCTCCGGTCAGTTCTCCCCGCCACAGAGCCATTAAGCTATGAATGGACTCTGACCTACGTCCGGTCACAAAAACTGCTCTCTGGACCCTTACTGATGTTAACAGGACTCTAGCACCCAGCGTCTAGTCACATTGCTGTTCAGCGTACGGTCAGTAACTAGAACCTAACCAGCGTCCGGTCAGCACTGACCGGACACGTCCGATCAGGATTCTCCCTCTTTAGAACCTTACTGGAGTTGAATGGACTCTGGCACCCGGCGTCCGGTCACTTTTCACTTAGCGTCCGATCACATCCAGACGACTTCACCTTGATCAAATGAACTGACCGGACTCTACTACCAGCATCCGGTCACACCGGGACTAGCGTCCGGTCAACATTTAACCCTCCATTCACTTCCAACTCGAAATCATATGTGAATGAAGTTTTCTCCAATTGATCTTAGGGCTACTTAGGAGCTACCTAGTGTGAGATTTGACAAGTGTGCACCACACCTAACCCACTAGACTCACCTAGGTCAAGCTACTAGCCCATACCCCCCTTAATAGTATGGCCAAAGGAAAAACAAAGTCCTAAACTACTCTAAGTGTCTCTTCAACACCAAACGACACTTAGAACTAGTCCATCCTTAACCTTGTCATCCATCCTTTGAAAATGGAAACGATTTCCATCGTAGGGGCATGACAACCATGATTGCTCAATCAATTGCCATTACCATGACCTAACTTAATTGCCTCTACAAAACACACGTTAGTCATAGTAATCTCGTATTGTCATTAATCACCGAAACCCAACTAGGGGCCTAGATGCTTTTAATCTCCCCCTTTTTGGTGATTAATGACAATACAACCTCGAGTATGTAAAAGAGATGAGGTTTTCAACATGCTTGGTTCATATAAGCTTTTGACAATAAGAACAAAAGAGCTAGGCAAGCTTATATGACCCAAGCCAACATGATATACTCAATAGATATGAAATAAGCATGAGTACAAGAAATAAAGCTCATTTGCATCGGAGTAAAACACGAAAGCAAGGCAAATGAGCATAACCAAGTGACATGACATATATAAAGATCAAAGTAGAGAGCACATATGTCACATATCACATAAATATCACTATCACACGTATGTAGTTCAATGCATGAAAATAAACATGAACGCATAATAATGTATCACATAAAAAGCCAAATGTAATAAATAAGCTCCCCCTAGATATATCGCTCCCCCTATGTCTATCATACTCGATCCCTCTCCCTCTTTGGCATCAAGCACCAAAACCTAAGGGTCTGTCGGCGGGGCAGCAACGGACAAGTCCAGCGTTGAGGCGCGGTGAGCGATCTAGAACTAGGTAGCATCATCCTCTAATCTGGAGCTCTGAGCTGTCTGACCCTCTATCGCTGGAAGTGACGTTGAAGCAGTTTGGGTTTGCTCTAGAACTGGTGCGACCTATGACTCTGCAGGTATGACTGTAGTAGGTGGCTCTAATGAGGCAACTGATGATGGGAGCGTCTCTGTAGTCCCAGTAACTAGAGCAATGGTGGAAGGTCTAGGGACACGTAGCTCTAGCGGTGTAGGCTGCCCTATCAACTCACTGAAAGTAGCACCAAGGCTCCTAGAAACTAGGGTATCAGTCACAAGCAACAAAGAACTTTGTGTCGGTGTGAAGCCCGTATGTAGAGGTGTGAAGGAAAGACCTTGGGCTAGCACTGGCGAAGCAAACCACTGGAACACCTGCTCTGTAGGTGAAGCAAACATGGTAGGCTGTCCCTGACTCTGAAGCCCACTGGGCTGAAAACCTAGAGTCACTATAGTGGTGGCAGGCTGGCCGAGCTAAGGTGTAAGCTATGGCGGTGGAGCCCCAATGGCAGTAACGACATGCTGCATAAAACCAAGTAACTACTGCTGAATGAGGAGCTGCTGCTGCTGCTGCATGGCCTGCTGCTACTGCTGGATAGCCTGCTGCTATTGCTAGAACTCGTCCTATCTGGCCTGAACCTGTGCAAGTGCAGATGCAATATCCTAGGCCTAGCGAGCCTGATCATGCCTCGTCCGCTCAAGAATCGCAAGAAGAGCGGGGTCTGTCTGTAGTGCCTGAGGAGCTGAGCTAGAGCCATTAGCCTCACCGTCATGTCATCGTGGAGGCATCTTAGGAATAGCCTGATAATCATCATCTGAGCTGTCACTAGGATGACTCTCAACCATACCCTCCTGCTGTGCATCTAGCTCCTCCTCTATAGCTGCAATGCCCCTGATAATCTCATACTGCTGGGCTACAGACTCTGGCACCTCTGGGCGACGGTGAGGCTAGCTAGGTGTCCTCGCCCTGTTGTGACAGAGCATCTGGGTTATGTTATATGTAGAGAACTCTATAGTAGCACCAGAATACTCTGCCAACATCTCAGGAGGCCTCACTATAACTGCCCTGTGAATTAGAAAAGTGATCCAGTGAGCATATGGCAGTTGCCTATGACCTCTAAATCTCTCTGCAAGTGTATCCTCCATCTCAGAAAGAATGACATCCCATATATCAAACACTGTCTGCTGCATTAGAGAGTTCAGTAGCCATAGCTGAATGCGAGTCAATCCCTTGCGATATCCCATCCTTGGAAGCAGGGTTCTCCTCATAATAGCATCAAGCAGTCTAGCTATAGGAGTAAGATCCCTAGGTGTCCTGCTCGACCCCTCGCTAAATGGCTCTGTGAAGCAAGGTCAGATGAGATCTGTGGAAGGCACAAGACCACCATGAGGGCGTCTAGGAGGCCCTGTGTGTCCATAGCAAACCTCATGAAGGTGGATGGGTGACTCCTGTAACCTGAGGATCTCTCTGACCCTAAAGCTCATCAGCATGTAGTCACGGCCTCTGAATGCAAAGTGTATGAACTTGTGAGCTGGGTCAATCCAAAGTGTAGCATAGAACTCATGGACCCAAGATTGAACATATCTGCATGTCCGTCCAAGTAAGTCTACCAACCCTGGCAAGTAAGAGAGATGAGGGCAGATCTGCACTCCAGCTGCTGCTACAATGGCCCCATTGGAACAAACCCTCTGTGATCTGAAAGCCACACCACTGTTTAGATAAGCATTGTAGAAGTTCTCCTACAATGGTGTATATAATCCCTCTAAAGCACGCTCATCCCTCCTCGGCGGGAACCAATCCTCGAACTGCACGAACCTGAGCTGCTGCACCTGCTTGGCCGTAGCGGCCCTCAAATCTAGGTGAGTCACTGGAGGCGGACCCTATGGTCTAGGAGGCGAATGGGAACCCCTCCTCTATGTCTCTAGCCTCGGTGTCACCTAGGTACAAGTACGACTAGAGTGACATAACTATGGCTGAGGTGCCTGCTCTGTCTCCTCGGTCTGCTCTGCCTCCTGAGTCTGCTCTGTCTGCTCTGTTGTCTGAGCCTACTGCTGTGGGTCCCCCTGAGGCTGACTCTCCTCCAAAATGACACGTCGTCCCTCAAGCATGATAGTCCTAGCTGGACTACCATGACGACCCTCTACCGCCTCGACGGTGGCCCTCTGTGCTGGTGAGAGCTGATCTGCAATGACAACACCACTCCGAGCACCTCCTCTCTCTACACGCTCTGTGGTGGCCGCTATTGCTGCTGCTCTCGCTATATCAGCATCTGCAAACTTCCACTTCTTTGATGTAGTCTTCTTTGTCCCCTTGCCTTTCACCTCAGTAGGCAAGCAAGGCGGAGGCCTCGGATCCTCATCACCGGGACCACCTCCGATATTCTTGACACGTGCCATTGCTGGAGCTAAACCGAACTGCAATCACAGACGAGAATCAACTATCACTGACACTTGCAAGGCTTGGCCTCGATCCGTACTCGCGGGCTTGGCCCCGAGTTAACTATCAACTGCCAAAGTAACCTCAAATACACCGACTCGCTGCACGATAGAATAGATCGGATATATGAATAATTTCAATATACATCTAGAGATACGAAACCCTAAGAAGCAAGCATTAGATATGAAATTAGAATCGATGGCTTGCTACCTGACGAATCGGTGACCAAAGAGAAGAGGAATGGGCACCACCGGAATCGGCAATTAGGGTTTGGGTACCGACGACGGCCGTGCAATGCAGTGGGCATAGTGGCGCTAGGGCACGGGCGTGGCGCTGCTGCGAGGTCAGGCAGCTATGGGCAGGTGGCGTGGGTAGGCCTATGCAGGAGTGGCATGGAGCAGGCAGCGAGGTGGACGGTGTGGGAGCAGCGTGAGCATGGCTGCATGGATGCAGGGCATGGGCGCGCGGGCAGGCGTCGCGAGCAGGGAACACAGCATGGATGCGGCGAGGAAGATGGCATGGGCACGGGAGTGCAGCTAGGGCACAGGCACGAGGCAAGTTTGAATGGTGGAGGCACAGTGGCTCGGGAAATGGCAAAGTCGGCGTGGGTGGTTGCTAGATTAGGTCAACGGCGTGGTTATATGGTAGCCCCTGACGTGACGGATAAGGAAAGAAGAAGGAGTTCGAGACCCACACGACTTCTACTGACTGAACGCTCCGGTGGCAACGATCGGACGCTGCCACCCAGAGTCTGGTCGACTCAAGAGAGGTCCAAATCCCCTCGAGTCATGACCGGACGCGTCCGATCACCACTGACTGGACGCAGCCAGAGTCCAGTCGATCCTTAGATCTTCTTCTTCGCTTGACCGAATGCAGGGACATCATCTGACCGGATGCAGGAAAAGAACTGTTTCAACGTCCGGTCACTCCTTCGCAGCAACGGTTCACCTCCTGCGAACTGACCGGACACAGGGAGCAGAGTTCGGTCCAGCGTCCGGTCACCCTTTTCCAGCAAATCTTCAATGTTCCTTCATGCTGCCTATTCCCAATCAAGTCCCAACTTCAATAAGACCCAAATAAACACCAATTGGGACTGATGTGAGTGACCGCTCTCAAACCCTCAAAATTTTCAAAGTATTTTGCCTTAGGCTATAATTCTTTTTAAGAAAATAGGCAATAAAAGAGTGATTGAAGAGAAACGACAAAACAACATACATGCATATGCAATGCAATACTTGAAAGTAATTCTAGTTGCTTGTCAAGTTTGATCTAAGGTTAAGCTTCTTCACACTCTTTTCGGCGGTTATCTTAACCATGTTAGACAAGCCCTAAATGCATTACCAAAAAATAAACATGTTGTATATTACAATGCAATGCAAGGGACAACACAAGCTCATTTTCTAGTGAAGTTGCTAAAATCAAGCACATTGAGCTCATTCCTCAACTGACAAAAAGTAGCCTCATCTAGCGGTTTAGTGAAGATATCCGCAATTGATCCTCGGTCCTACACCTTCTAATGATATATCATTCTTAGCAACATGATCTCTAAGAAAGTGATGGTGGATATCTATGTGCTTGGTGCGAGAGTGTTGAACCGGATTATTTGCAAGCTTTACCGCACTCTCATTGTCACATAAAAGAGGTACCTTTTCTAGAACTACACCATAGTCTAGCAAAGTTTGCTTAATGTAAAGTATTTGTGCACAACAAGCACCCGCGGCAATGTATTCCACTTCGGCGGTGGACAAAGCCACACTATTTTGCTTCTTGGAGGACCAAGACACAAGTGATCTACCAAGTAAATGGCACCCTCCAGATGTGCTTTTCCTATCAACTTTGCAACCGGCATAATCCAAATCGGAACAGCCAACTAATTCAAATCTAGCTCCTTTGGGATACCAAAGGCCAATGCTTGGTGTGTGCTTAAGATACCTACTGATTTTTTTAACGACAATCAAATGAGCTTCCTTAGGATTAGCTTGAAATCTAGCACACATACACATACTAAACATGATGTCAGGCCTAGATGCGGTTAAATATAATAAGCTACCAATCATAGAGCGGTAGAGAGTTTGATCAACTGTTTTACCTCCCTCATCTAGGTCGAGATGTCCATTAGATGACATTGGTGTCTTGATTGGCTTACATTCATCCATATTGAACCTCTTGAGAAGATCCTTGGTATATTTTTCTTGAGAGATGAAAATCCCTTCACTCATTTGCTTGACTTGAAAACCAAGAAAGAATGTAAGCTCTCCAATCATAGACATCTCGAACACCTTCGACATCAATTCACCAAACTCTTTGCAAGAATCTTCATTTGATGATCCAAAAATGATATCATCAACATATACTTGACAAATGAAGATCTCTCCATCAAGCTTCTTGGTGAATAGTGTGGTGTCGACCTTCCCAATGGTGAAGCCCTTCTCAATGAGGAAATCCTGAAGGCGTTCATACCAGGCTCTTGGGGCTTGCTTAAGCCCATAGAGTGCCTTGAACAACCTATAAACATGATTAGGATATCTAGGGTCTTCAAACCCGGGAGGTTGATCAACATAGACTAGTTCATTTATGAAGCCATTTAAAAATGCACTTTTAACATCCATTTGATATAGTTTCATTTCATGATGCGATGCAAATGCAAGGAGGATACGAATGGCTTCAAGTCTTGCAACCGGTGCAAAGGTCTCTCCAAAATCCAACCCTTCAACTTGAGAGAACCCCTTTGCAACTAGTCTTGCCTTGTTTCTCACAACAACGCCTTGATCATCTTGCTTGTTGTGGAACACCCACTTTGTTCCAATGACTCTTGCACCTTGTGGTCGCTCTTCAAGAGTCCAAACTTTATTGCGGGCAAAGTTGTTCAACTCTTCATGCATGGCATTTATCCAATCGGAATCTTGAAGACCTTCTTCTACATTCTTAGGTTCAACACAAGAGACAAAAGAGTGATGTTCAATAAAAGAAGCAAGTTTTTGAGATCGAGTCATTACACCCTTTGATGGACTCCCTATGATGAGATCTTGTGGATGAGCTTGTAGTAGAGGTGAATTTCTTCTATCAACCACTTGAGGGGGAGGTTGTGGAGCATCAACATCTTGTGTTTGTGCCACCATTTGATCATGAGAGACATGAGTATCTTCATTTTCTACTCTCCCATCTTTATCACCATCTTGTGCCACATTTGATGAAGAAGGTGGATCAATCACTTGTACATTATCTTCATCATCTTTAGGCTTAATGTCTCCAATCAGAATGTTCTTCATAGCCTCCCTCAATGGTTCATCACCTACATCATCAAGATTCTCATGTGCTCCTTGGGAGCCGTTAGATTCATCAAATTCCACATCATATGTTTCTTCAACCAAGCCGGTGGCATGATTAAATACTCGATATGCTTTGGACTTTGATGAGTAACCAACAAGAAAACCAATATCACAACATCTTTGAAACTTCCCTAGGTGTTGCCGCTTCTTGTAGATGTAGCATTTGCAACTAAACACCCTAAAGAAGGAGACGTCCGGCTTCTTCTCATTGAGCAACTCATAAGGTGTCTTGCCAAGAAACTTTTGAAGGAATAGGCGGTTGGATGCATAACATGCGGTGTTGATAGCTTCCGCCCATAGAGCTTCGGGTGTGTTGTACTCATCAAGCATTATTCTTGCAAGTGTAATGAGTGTTCGGTTCTTTCCCTCAACTACACCATTTTGTTGAGGAGTGTATGTTGCGGAGACCTCATGCTTGATTCCAACTTCATCACAATTATCTTCAATGTTTGTGTTGTCAAATTCTTTACCATTATCACTTCTAATCTTCTTGAGCTTCACTTCAAACTCATTTTGTGCTCTCTTGGCAAACTTCTTGAAGCATGATGCAACCTCGGTCTTGTCATGAAGGAAGAACACCCATGTATATCTTGAGTAGTCATCAACAATCCCAAGACAATAAAGATTTCCTCCCAAACTCTTGTAAGTCGTTGGTCCAAATAAGTCCATGTGAAGGAGCTCTAGCACTCTTGTTGTTGACATGAAAGCTTTTGTAGGATGAGTGTTTGTAACTTGTTTGCCGGCTTGACATGCACTACAAAGCTTGTCCTTCTCAAATTTCACATCCTTCAACTCTCTTACCAATTCATTGTTCATAAGCTTCTTGAGTGAGCTCATCCCAACATGAGCAAGTCTTCTATGCCATAGCCACCCAAGTGAAGTTTTGGTGAATAGGCATGTCTTTAAGTTAGCATCTTCGGAGGTGAAATCCACTAGATATAGGTTGTATCTAAATCCCTTGAATATCACTTGATCATCATCCTTCTTAGATACAACAACTTCCTTCTCGGTAAACAAACATTGGAAGCCAAGATCACACAATTGTCCAACGAATAGCAAGTTGAAACTCAAAGAAGCAACATATAGCACATTTGAGATAGAATGATCATTTGATATTGCCACTTTGCCCAATCCATTCACTTTGCCCTTTGAATTATCTCCAAATGTAATTATTTCTTGGCCATCTACTTCTTCATCTAGTGAGGTGAACATACGAGGATCACCGGCCATATGTTGTGTGCAACCACTGTTAATTACCCAATGACTTCCACCGGTCTTGTAGTTCATCTACACACAAGAGATCAAGCTTGTTTAGGGACCTATACTTGTTGAGGGCCCTTTACTTTCTCTACTAGTGACTTTGCAACCCAAATTTTCTTAGGCCTATTCTTGTTGGGAGATCCTAAGAACATGACTTTTATTTTACCACTAGAATCCTTTCTAAGCATGTAATGAGCATTGAAAGCAAAAGATCTAGCATGCTTGGGCAAGGGTTGTGATGGTGGAGTTTGACACTCATGAGCAAAGTGACCTTCTTGTCCACACTCAAAACACCTCTTTGGATTTGGCTTTGACTTGTGTTGTTATTGTTGAGCTTGAGCCTTCTTCTCTTGATTTGCCAAATACCCAATTCCACTTATATCCACCTTCATGATGGTGTTCATTAGTAGCTCACTTTGAAGATGTTGACCTCTTGTGAATTTGCTCAACCCGGTCTTGAGGTGTTCTTTTTCTAACTTGAGCTTCTTGTTCTCCTCTTTGAGTTCATCATGATTTTTCTCCTTCTTGAGTCTCTTGTTCTCTTCCTTAAGCTTCTCATTCTCAAGAGCTAGATCACTATCATGGTCAAGGCTCTAACACAATGGTGTTGGTGGTTGATAGCTTCTGAAGATCTTTCTTTAGCTTCTCATTCTCATTCTTGATCTTGACATACTCATCATAGTCATTGGACTCAATCACTTGCTTGCCTTTGCTACTAGAACCTTGCTCAATGCTCTCAATAATCAAATCATCACATGATGTAGCTATATCAATCTTAACAACATCGTTAGTAGCGTCATGTGGCTCATTGGATAAAAACTCATGAGAGATAACAAGATTATCATGATTAACCTTGAGGTTGGTATACTCTTCTTTTAGCATGTTATAGCTAGTGATGAGCTCATTATGTATCCCCTCAAGTTTATCATGTTTTTCTTTAAACTCTTTCTTAGAAGATTTGAGCTCCTTGAGTTTGGATGACATAGCATCATTTGCTTCTCTAAGCTCAACACCAGCCTTTTCCGCCTTGTCACATTTAGCTAAAAGAGAATCATTCTTATGTTCTAGCTTTTCATTCTTAGCTCTTGACTTTCTAATGATTGTAGTGTATTGATTTAGCAATTTAACAAGATCATCATATGAAGGTGATTCAAATTCATCGTCATCACTATCACTATCATCATTGCAAGCATTTTCATCACCACTACTTTCATCATCATTTGATACCTTTCGTTCACCCTTGGCCATAAGGCATAGTTATGTAGAGGATGATGGCGGTGGTGTTGGTGAAGATGATGAAGAGTCAATCATAATAGCGACCACCTTCTCATTCTCACTATCATCATTAGATGGGCAACTTGATGAATCAATATCCATGAGCCAATCACTGACGATGTATGCCTTGCCATTCTTCTTCTTCTTGTGGAAGTCCTTCTTCTTGCCATCCTTCTTCTTGTATGGCTTGTTTTTCTTCTTCTCATCTTCATCTTCATTACTTGAGTCATCTTTCTTGCCCTTGTACTTCTTCTTGTACTTGTCTTTCTTGGGCTTGGGGCATTGATGAGCTAGATGACCAAGTTCTCCATAATTGTAGCAATCCATCTCTGAGATTGGCTTCCTTCTATTGCTAGTGAAGAACTTCTTTTTCTTGCCATCAAACTTGATGCCATTCTTGTTTAGCTTCTTAAGCATCTTGGTGGTTCTTCTCACCATGAGAGCAAGACTTGCATCATCAATTTCATCATCACTTGAGCTCTCATACTCAATTCTTGCTTTGCCCTTCTCTTGGCTAACCTTGAATGCCAAGTCTTTGTCTTTCTTCTTGGTAGAGGATGAGCCATCTTGTGGTATGATGTGCATATACATCTCATGAACGTTGATCTTTCCTAAGATTTGAGTTGGTGTAGCGGTGAAAAGATCACCTTGATGAAGCACGGTCACAATATGCCCATATTTGTCAATGGGGAGGACACTCAAGATTTTTCTTACAACATCGGACGGTTGCATTTGAGTGAGTCCAAGCCCATTGACTTCCTCTACAAGAACATTTAAGCGTGAGTACATTTCATTAGCACTTTCTTTCGGAAGCATCTCAAATGAATTAAGCTTTTTCATTACAAGATGATATCGTTCCTCACACTCGCTCTTAGTTCCCTCATGGAGCACACAAATATCCAACCATAGTGCATGGGCATCTTTGTGGTTCCTCACCCGGTTAAACACATCTTTGCAAAGGCCTCTAAAGATGGTGTTTCTAGACTTTGCATTCCATTTTTCGTAATTCACTTCATCGCCTTGAAGGTGCATGGGATCCCTAGGTTTTGGGAAACCTTGAGAGGTGGCTCTAAGAATTCCAACATCTAGAGCTTCTAAATACGCCTTCATACGGATTTTCCAATAAGGAAAATCATCTCCCTCAGAGATAGGAGGAGGTCCATCCCTGTGGGACATCTTTCTCTAGGCGGTTAAGCCTAAATACGTGAGCACGAGGCTTCGATACCAATTGAAAGGATCAAGATGCCCAAGAGGGGGGTGAATTGGGCTAATTCTAAAATTCTTTGCAATAATTAAACCCTACACTTAGCCCACTTCACCCCTTGTGCCTAGAAAGTGATTCTAATGATCTACCGCACAAAAGTTTAGCACCCCAAGTTCCAATCCTACTCTAGCATGGCAATTCTAAGAATGTAAAGACAAGAATTGAATTGCTCAAAAGTAAATGCTCAAAGTAAAGAAAGGAGAAGGAACGCGGTGATGTTTTGCCGAGGTATTATAGAGTCACCACTCCCCACTAGTCCTCATTGGAGCACCCGTGCAAGGGTGTAGCTCCCCCTTGATCCGCGCAAGGATCAAGTGCTCTCTACGGGTTGATTCTTCGACACTCTGTCACGGTGAATCACCCACAACCGCTCACAACTTGAGTTGGGTCATCCACAAGCTCCGCCGGATGATCACCAAACTCTCGATCACCACCAAGCCATCTAGGTGATGGCGATCACCAAGAGTAACAAGCAAGAATTCTCACTTGACCACAACAAGCCTAATGAGAAGGGTGGATGCACACTTGCTACTCTCCTTTTACTAATGAGGCCTTGATCTTGGATTCTCAAATCTCAATCACCTCACTAGGCTCTTGCTCTCCTTGGCACTCTCAAGGGTGTTTCTTAGCTATTGAAATGGGCAAGAGTACTCCCTTGAATGAATAAATGAAGTATTTATACCCCTCATTCAAAATGAACCGTTATGTGCCTAAGTCAGCACTCTGCGGGGTGGCCAGACGCTCTGGTCTAGGTGACCTTACTGGAGTTGACCAGACTCTGGCACCCAGCGTCTGGTCACTTTTCACTCAGCGTCCAGTCGCATCCAGACGACTTCACCTTGATCAAATGAACTGACCGGACTCTACTGCTATTGTCCGGTCACACCGGGACCAGCGTCTGGTCAATATTTGACCCTCCATTCACTTCCAACTCGAAATCATTTGTGAATGAAATTTTCTCCAATTGATCTTAGGGCTACTTAGGAGCGACCTAGTGCTAGATTTGACAAGTGTGCACCACACCTAACCCACTAGACTCACCTAGGTCAAGCTACTAGTCCATACCCCCCTTAATAGTATGGCCAAAGGAAAAACAAATTCCTAAACTACTCTAAGTGTCTCTTCAACACCAAATGACATTTAGAACTAGTCCATCCTTAACCTTGTCGTCCATCCTTTGAAAACCGAAATGATTTCCATCGTAGGGGCATGACAACCATGATTGCCCAATCAATTGCCATTACCATGACCTAACTTAATTGCCTCTGCAAAACACACTTTAGTCATAGTAATCTCGTATTGTCATTAATCACCGAAACCCAACTAGGGCCTAGATGCTTTCATCAGGGATCTCAAGGAGGGGGTATAGGGCTGTTTATATAGGCTGAAGCGTCCATCGTGAGCCCTTAGATCAAACCGACTTAAAGGATGGCATAGATGCAATCAAGGAGGCGGTAGAGAACCGACTTAGCAACGAGGGACTGACTGGTGCACCCTAGGGGCTGGGCGGCCAGCTTGTGGGGCTGGCTAGCCCCACATGTCAGTGTCTCAGGCTCTGCTTCAGTGGAGAGCCTCCTGGAGTCTTCTAGAGTCTTCCCATGTCGGTTTCGCTGTGGAATTACTCAATTTCCTTTGAGGAATAGGTCCCCCTTGGCGGTTTTTTTGGATAAACCCTACTAAAAACATGGATTCACCAAAACTTATGGAATTTATTAGTTTAGACCCCTATACCTATGTTTGGTGATGGAATTAAGTATATATGTAGGTTATGTTCGCGGTTTATAATTGATGTTAGTGACCGTCAACAAGCTCCCCCAAGCTTAACCTTGGCTAGTCCCTAAGCAAAGCTAAACTCAACAACGGATCAGGAGTTGCTACAATGCTTTCACGCCTCAAAAGTACACATGTGTTCAATCAAAAATTCTCCTCCGGATAAACTGATCTGACTTTCAAACTTACCCATATTACCTTCAACCATGGGGCTTCTTAGCCTTCACTTGGGTCTTGAGCAATTGAAAGACAGAATGATTAAGTCAAGCACTATGTCTCAAGTTCTTTGTTCAACCATCATTCTGGAGTTTTTATAAGTTTTCAAAATAAAACTCAGATATTCCATTGTATGACATTCTCAAGTCTCTCAATATATGTGATATTTGTGGATCCTCACCAAGGCAATGAAAATGTTATGCCTTTTTCTCTTCCTACCACTAAGGCTTATGTGGAGTTCATAGGTAGGGAGAAAGCTAGAGCATACTTGCAATGCTTATATTGTAAAGTGAAACCTTGAATCCAAAGAGAGTTGAGTCATACAATCAAATCAAGATGTGCATGTGTGTGGATGTATTGTGGATATATATGGTGGCTAACTTAGTTCTAGTTTGCTCCTTGGTAACTTATCTCTCCTTTGAAACTTGGAAACACTTGCTAGAGAGTAGGGGATATCTTATTCATCTCTTTTTTTTCAGGCGGGCATCTAAGTACCCATTGTTTTAGATATCTTGGACACTTGTCCATTTTTTTAACTCTTTTCTTTTTTTTCTTCTTTTTTTATGAATAACTTTTGCATAGCTCCATGCCTCTTTTTAGCAACAAAACTTTTAAGAGATAGCAACAAAAACTTGGAGCAATTATTTAGTAGATGGAAAACCTAACCAACATGTTTTTGGTGTTCACTCCTAGTGTAGGAGTAGAATATTTTTGGGTGGATCTAAATGGAATGCATGTTTTTCTGCCCACCCTCCTAGTGTAGGAGTAGTGCATATGTGGGTGGTGTGTGCGTGATCTTGATTTTAAGAGCATGACAAACCTCCCATAAGGGTCAACAAAGCTTGACTGAACTCAATGCAAAGCAAGCAGCATATATGAGTAAAAGTTTTCCTAGCCTAAATAACATGTATGGCTCTGGTGGGAATTCAAGCTTTGTCATACAAAGAATTCATCATGTAGAATTTTTGTATTTTCAAAAGATAAATCTCCAGAACTTTAGTGTCACTTGGAACAAGATAAACAACAGCTCAGACCTCATATCATATCCGTCAATTACCTAAACTTAGATCAATCATATGCTACCCACGAGTTTCAAGTTCAGAGTAAATTCTTATATCAAAACAGTCATATCCAAAACTCAGGAGAACTCAAGGCTGAAAACTAGGTACTTGAAAGGAACTATAACTGAGCAACTATTCATCATTTCCATGTAAGAGTTTATTCTGAGTCCTCTTTATTTTATTCAGCTCTTAAAAATAAATTAAAGCAGACTATACACACACCTTTTATTTTGTTTTCAATTTTACTAGATCACACATTATTACTATAGCTATACATATTTATTATAAAGATAACTTTTTATTTTGTTTCATTCATCATTTTTTTAACTATTGAAAAGAAACTAAAATTAAAACAAAAGGAGAAAGAATACTTACCTGGATACACGGGAGTGCTTCTCCCCCAAGCTAGCTCTTTCGGTGAGGGTTCGGTGTTGTAAGTCCTTTGATCCGAACTTCTCCTTGTGAAGTTCATTGACCGCGTACCTCGATTTGTTCTGAAGACGAAGATTCTTGTGATGACGCCTCTAATGGTGATGTCACCTTCTTCCGCCAAACCCGTCTTGATTTTGAGTTTTGATTTTGGTTTGATAGGTTCAGAACCTCCACTTGTAGAAATTTAGAGAATCGACTGTTCTCCCCCACATTTTGTTTGAAGTGTGTCCTGCTCATAAGACAGGGTAGAGATCAAGTGCATGGGTTCTATCGATGGGAAAAGACCAACAGAACTAAAATTTTATTCATTCTTCTCTAACCCTTAGGCGCATTGAACAAGATGAAGTTGATGTTATGTGCTGTGTTCAATTATATCATAGGTGATAAGATCAGAAGATTGAGCATGAATATATCATTTAAGTACATTAGGCCAAAAGGGTTGAGTTTCTTAACCCATGGAAGGATTATCTATCTGTGCATAATATATCAATCTATACATGATTATGACTATCATCTTTTAGAGATAAGATGCACAATGTTTTAGCTCATTTGGTTAAGACTATGGGATCAAGAAAATGGTGATAGTAACAAGCTTAAAGAACTAAACATGTTGAGTTAATCAGATTGGATCAAGTAATGAAGTTGTAACCTAAACATGTTTGTTTCTTATTTATGTGCATACCAGAACCAGGGAAAAACTTTTTTTTAAATAATGATCATTTACCTTAGGCTGTTGCCTTTGTCATTGTAGCATGACGACACCATATGACGAAGGGTAGATGACACGTGATGGTCCTTCCTTTTTGCTTGAAGTTTTACTTTTTCGGCTAGCCTCGCATCTTGAGCTGTTCATGAGCTTCTTGTCTCCTAGATTGCACCCTTTCTTTCTCATCCTTTTGTCATGCCATCTTTCTGCTCTTTGATCTTTTGACACCTTGTTAGACCTTTTGCCTCACTCATTGTTTTATGCCTGCAAAGGATTAGTGGACAACACATACCCGAAGGAATATACAATTTTGAAACACGGGTTGTTTGTCCAGAATTTTGTAATTTCCCTCTATGCTAATGAAAAGATGATTTTGGGATTACTTTAGTATAGAGATCATGTTTTATACAAGCATGGCTCAAGGCAAAGGTAACTTGCAGCAAAAGACAAAGTGAATGAACTTTGATACTTACAGTTCTTTCATCCATGTTGAATGAGGTATGTAGTTCTTACATCTATGATGAATAAGCTGTGTCTTCTTGTGCAAAGTTATTGAGGTTCGTCATGTGCCTTGCTTCATTTCCAATTTGAATTCATCTTGTGACTTACCAATATTGAATTAAGAGTTTTCTGCATGGGGTTAGTCCAACAAAATGACCAGTATCTACTATAGCATATTCTTGGTTCAAAAATCAAACTAGACACCTTGTCTAATTTAATCTTGGAAAGCATTTTAACCTAAGCACCATGTTTAATTTAAAAAAAACTTTGAAAGTAAGATCAATATTCCTAAATTAAGCACCATGCTTAATTCATGAGATGTATGAACATACTTCTAACCTTGAACATACTATAGTAAACAAAGGTGGCATGAAAGCATTACAGAGATTTATTCAAATAGAGATGAAAGAGCATGATTGTTGTTTAGCAAATTGAGCATGGCTTAAAGGTAGAGACAACCAAGATGAATCAGCAACATGGCATAAGATTTTTTTCAGAGAAGTTCATCCCCCACACTTGAATTTTGCAAAGCAGAATCATGTTTGGATGATAGAACTCTCATGTGTGAATGTGATTCAATGTTGCATGATAATTGGTTGGACATACCTTATGTCATCATTCTTCATTCTTTTTGTTTCAAACCTAGAATGGTTAGTGACAAAAATACCCAAAGGAATATTTTTACAATTATATACTATGCTCATTTCACAAGGATATCACAACAGAAGGTGAAAACTCATATTATCTCCCAAAAGTGCTTGTTTCAGGAAAGAAGCTCATCCTTGGGAAACCTTCAAATTGTGTTCCAAATTGGTGAAGTGGTTTCTCCTCCAACACCAACCTTTGTATACCTATCTCAAGATTCATGCCAACGAGATTTGCAATATTTATGATAAACATATGCATCTACAACCACCTTTTCAAAGTCTTTATGAACAGGAAGCACGAGGGGGTTGAAGATCTCATGTGTGGCAATGTTAGAGAGACTAATTTATTTAGGAGATTTCTCATGTGAGCATGGATTTGATGAGGTGCTAATGAAGTAGCTTCCATGCTCGCTGATGTAATCTTCCTTTTCAAGCTCCAAGGGTGTTTCTTCATGAATATCCATAGGCAAAAATATTATCTCCATCATTCCATGCCTATGAATTTTATTGGTCATTTTATTGTCCAAGATTTCCCTTGGATTGGTGATTCTCGGGTTGGCCTTGTCTAAGGCTTCCTCCAAACTTGGATGAGTTATGCTTATTAAAGAGGTTGATTTAAACTCACCGTTTGGATTTAAACCAAATTTAGATTCTACCCATAAGGCTTCGTCCTTGTCCATCCATTCTTTAGCAAATGCATATGTGTTCTTAATACATTCCAGCCATTATCGTTGCTCTTCTTGGTCATCCTTGTGGTCTTCAGGGCTCCTATACTTCGGTTGTATTAATGGATTTCTAGGGTCATCATAGGACTTAGGAGAAAGAGCATAAGAGGGATCATCGGGGTCAAGGATGTGTTGAGAGATGGGTTCAGATAAGACATCTAATGTGGTCATAGAAGGGGGGAGGATAGGAGTAGCTTCTAAATGGCTTGGTTCTTCTTCTATGGCATCACTAGACATGCCATCCTTGAATTCTTCCCATTGTCCTATATGGGAATAAGGACGCTTTCTAAGAGATCCCTTCTTGCAAGGATTTGAATTATATTCGCTCGAAGGCTTATTATGAGAATTCAATGTTCTCCCAAAATTAGCACCAAAGAGGTCATCCTTAATTTCAACAGGAATTTCCAAAGGTGGAATTCCTTCTTCTCTTGGAAGATTTTGGGGTATTGATGGTTCGGGATTGATAGCTAAATCTTGGGATTGGAGTGGTTGTGATTTGGCTATCAAAACTTCCTCTTCTTGTTCAAGAGAGGATTCCTTCTCTTCTTCGAGGAGTTTATTATGAATGCTAGTGCAGGGAGTCTTTCCACTAATTCTATCAAGCATAGCCCTTGCTTCACTAGAAGATAAATGAAGGAAAGCTCCTCTAGAGGCTGCATCAAGGGATTCCCTGGAATCCTTGCTAAGACCCATGTAAAAATGTTGAAGAAGTACAGGGTATTGAATGGCAAGGTCCAGGCCAATGATGATGAGTTTGTTAAAATGATCCCACGATGTACCAAGAGATTCTTCTTCTAGTTGTCTAAAATTTAGAACCTCTTTTCAAAGGCTAACCACTTTAGAGATGGGAAAGAAGCGTAAACAAAATTTGGAGCATAATGTTTTCCAATCTCCTTGCATACTTCCTATGGTTTGACTGTACCAATGTTTAGCTCTTCCCGTCAAAGAGAATAGAAACAACTTTTATCTTAAAGTCTTATCAGACATACTAGTGATACGCAAGCATGCACAGATCTGTTCAAACTCTTATAGGTGCGAGTATGGGTTTTCATTGCCTTCTCCCAAGAAGGATTTATCCTGAATCAGTTTTATAAAATACAAGCGCAGCTCATAACCAGGTGTTATGATAGGGTCTGAGGATTCTGGTGGCTTTAGGCTTGCGCTCGTGGGTTTACCATATTGATCGATAGGAGTGGAATCCATGCTAAAAGAAATAGTAAAACAAAAGAAAGAATAAAAGATAAAAGGTTAAGCTAGGCTTGTAGTTAATTTAGCAACCGTTTCCCTGGCAACGGCGCTAGAAAGCTTGTTGGTATTTATTAAAGCATACAGATAAATCCGCAAGCGCATGGATACCGCTGTAGCTTTCACCCAGAGGTATTCCAAGTATCGTATCAATAGGGAAACATGTGAGACTAACTACGGTCTAACTTAACTAGGGGTAGCAACAAGGTTAAGATAAATAGGAGCGTAGAGAGGATAACTAAGGTTCTCTAGTTTTGACTTGGGTAAGCTTATGTCTTCTACTATTCAATTGGGGACATTAATAGGGAAAGACACTAGTAGAGGATGCTTTCCTTCGCAACCATGTCCTACGTGCGCCTACAGATGGGAGGTGGACTGCAAAGGATCAATGAAGCTATATAGTACAGGCTATATAGAACTTATGGCACTCACGTGATCTACCACCTTACGGAATGCAGGGTGCATCCACGATTAACCCAAGTCTAAGCACCATGCTTACACTTACGATTAATACTTTACTCCCCCTATGTAGAGAATAAAGCACTCAAAAGAGTCGCAAACCTGATGAACAAAATAAATAAGATGCTTACTTGAATCAGAAGTTAATTACTAGAGAAATCTCAGAAACAAACTCAGGTAGAACTTGAATCCACCAATGTATAAGCCATAGAGATAGCACCAATAGGCCGACACCACCTCCAAACTCTTCTGTCACTCTCTATCTTACTATTTCTGTTTATAAGACTAGATCCTATGGAGGACTAATCTTTTCTTGATAGCTGGCTCTGATCCTCATGATATGAATTAGGGTTTCAGGGATCTCAGAGAGGGGGGTACAGGGCTGTTTATATAGGCTAGAGCGTCCATCATGATCCCTTGGATCAAACCAACTTAAAGGATGGCGTAGATGCAACCAAGGAGGCGGTGGAGAACTAACTTAGCAACAAGGGGCTACCTGGTGGACCCAGGGGCCGAGTGGCCTACATGTGGGGCCAGCCAACCCCACATGTCAGTGTCTCGGGCTCCACTTCGGTGGAGAGCTTCCTGGAGTCTTCTAGAGTCTTCCCACGTTGGTTTCGCTGCAGAATTACGTGATTTCCTTTGATGAATAGGTCCCCTTGTCGGTTTTCTGGATAAACCCTCCTGAAAACACAGATTCACCAAAACTCGTGGCATTTATTAGTTTAGACCCCTATACCTATGTTTGGTGATGGAATTAAGTATATATGTAGGTTATGTTGATGGTTTATAATTGATGTTAGTGACTGTCAACAATAGCCTTGTCCATCCTCTGTATTCCACCACGTTGGGTCTAGTTATTAAATCGTAGGGCTCGTGGCAGACTTTGTCTAGTTAATCTCCTAGGTTGGCTAGGCAGTCTGTGCCCTAAAGTAAACAACCATGATATAGTCTTCTTCAGTCTTGCCTTAGTTCATATAAACTATAGGTATCTTCTCTACTCGTTATCACCTACCCTTACTATATCCTTGGACACACTTGTTTCTTAACTAGTTCACTTCACGTTCCTGGTGGAAATTCAATACCTTGGAATACTCCTGGGTGAAGGCTACATTGACATCCGTACGCTTGTAGATTTATCTGTTTGCTATCACTACTACAAAAAGTTCATCACCGCCGGCTCACATTAGATCCCCCTTCATCGATGGTTTTGGCCCCCCTTGGTAAAAGTCAGCGGTGATAGGCGACCATCATCACCATCAGTTGTGCGCCAGTGGTGACGATATTAATCACCATCGGTCCGATGTACCATCCAGCGGTGATGATTTCATGACCACCACCGGGCTAACTCACTAGCCGGCGCTGATGTTATACACATCAACGCAGGTTCATTGTGCTACCCGGCGGTAATGATGGAACCATCGACGCTGGGCTGGCATACCATCCGTCGATGCTGATGGAACCATCGATGCTGGGCCAGCATACCATCCGACGGTGATAATGGAACCATCGATGTTGGGCTGGCGTACCATCTGGCGGTGATGATGGAACCATCGACGCCAGGCCAGCTTACCATCCGGCAGTGATGATGGAACCATCATCGCCAGGCGGGCATACCATCCATCGGTAATGATGGAACCATCATCGCTAGACCGGCGTACTATCTGGCGATGATGACGAAAACATCAATGTTGGTCCAGCATACCATCCAACGATGATGATGGAACCATCGATGACGGACCGGCGTACCATCCGACTGTGATGATGAGAACATCAACGCCGGTCTGGCGTACCATCCGCCGATGATGTAGGTACCAGTGCACGCGGTCTGGGCTCCCTCCGGCGGTAATGAGGGCAGCGTCACCAATGCCATTGTGTTTGTTCTAGTAGTAATGTTTTATACACTACCGCTGGCGTTACCACTGTGCATCATTGTTCATAATACATTATAACAACAACAATACATCAATTTCATGGCTTACTCACCGCCAGCAATATATAGAGAGAGAGGCAATGTATTGTATTCAAACATAAACACCACCGAGACACAAATATCCATACAAAACAACAGCAGCATACATAGTTTTCAACCATAGTGACATAACGTCCAAATCCAACCATAGCGAATATATAGTTTTTAGAACACAAACAGTTGTCCAAAATGAAACTGGGATTACAAGGTTAAGAACTGTAGCACCTTGATTAGATAAGGTGATGGTCTCCATAATGAAACCATCAAGATCTTCTTGCAACCAAGATATCTCCAAATTGGTCAGTTCCACTAAAGATGACACTAACACAAGAAAAAGGTGAAACACAGTTAAGATAAGCCTTATTAGGGCTTCAATCAGATGAAGGGTTTGGATTCAATACACACTAATGGATGGCACATATTTCGAGCATCAACCATCACCGTATGAAAATGCGATGGGTGTTGTAAGACCACCATAATATACTATGCTCGCTAGAGAAATAAATCAATCTAAACTACAATTAATGCCACCGTAACGAACCGGCGGTGAAACTTCGGATCACCGCTGGGCCACCGGGTGATGCGGGGCGACAAACCGTGGCCAATTAATGTTTGCTTCACAGCCGGATCATGCAATGAACCAACAGTGATAACCTGCTTCACCGTCAGATCTAACAGTGGCGCGCCTATCCATCTTGGCACCGGCGGAGAAAACTTATTATCTCTGTCGCCTTCTTCGCACGTCATGCATCAGATGAACGGCCGGCGGTGATAAACGTTATACTACCGGTTCGGCATACGATACGGTGGCGAAGCCCGGCAATTCTTCATTGCTGGATCATACGCCGGGCTGGCAGCGAAAACTTTCATCACCGCTGGTTAATTGAATAGAAGGGGTTCCTCAGGCCATGTGCCGACGGTGATACATACCATCGCCGGTTGTCTCAAAACCGTTGGTGAAAGCCCCACCGGTGATTAAACTTTCTGTAGTAGCGCCACATGTCCCCCTCTAGAGCCTAAGCTCCAGTGCTTAGATATAGGCATTGCTAGATAAATCTGGTGACCCAATCAGAGTAGACAGTTAGCAAGAGGTTGAGTACATAACCTTTTCTTTGGTGATCCTAGGGACCCAAGCATCGAAGAAATCCAGTGGGGTTAAAATCCATCAAACAGCTCCACTCTCAACGCTCTTTTCAAATGTGCCAACTCCAAATGTGTTCCACATGAAGACAAACACCTTAAACACATGAGTTAGCATTTTCAAAGCATTTCCACTTATTTCCTCACCATGTCACTAGGTCTAATGCATATGCAAAGTTAGTTCAAACATAGTGGCACTAGATAACCGTAATTGCACTATAGATCCCCACTTAATAGTACGACTATCTGTCCTAAAACTCATCGTGCACCCTATTGCACATTGGTCAGCAAAAACAATGTCCTGTTACCTTTGCCTTCAGGCTTGCTCTTCGATCTGCCTTCTTCATCATCTCCAAGGTTGAGCATCTCCAACTTGGAGTCATCGCCATCTTCACCATTGTCGTCGCCTTGCTCAACCTCATTTTGTGGACCTAGCTCAATAATCTCCATTAAAAGCATTAGTCCACTAGCTACAATTCAATTACCAAAACTAAACTAGGGCATTCACCTGGTCAGGGCACCTTTACTCTCTGGTGACCCCAACTAGAGTGTTCTAGTGAGTACAAAAATACTCCATCAAGCGCCTCTCTCAAATGTTTTTCAAATGCGCTAACTTCAAATGGATTCCCATACACCTTTAACATTGAGTTAGCATTTTCAAAATGTTTTGTAGCAGTTCTCACTTGCTTCCTCACAGTGGCACTTGACCTAACACATGTGCATTGTTAGACCTCATTACCTAGTGGCACTTAGATAACCGTATTATCCAAAGAATTTCTCTTTTTATATGTAACACCCAAAAATTTCAACTACAAATTAGCAATTAATTTTGAGCATTAATTTAATTTTCTATGTATTATTGACCTAGGCTAAATAATAAATTTTGGATAAATAAAATAAACTATAAGGTTTAGAAACATGGTTGTTGCATTCATGCCGAAGCATATGGTTTTTTGTTGAGTGTAGGGCTAGTTGATTTGAAGTTGAATTCAAATTCCATTTGAATTTGCCTTAGAATTGAAAAATAGATTTGGACAAGAATTTGATTTTGAAAAATCCTTCCTTCCTTCATTTTCAGCCCAGCTCTAGATCTGGCATGGCCCTCTTCTTCCTTCCCCTTCCCGGCTCGGCCTGCCTGGTGGCCAAGCAGCCCTTCCTTCTTCTCCTTTTTCTTTCTCCCGCACAGCCTGCTCGGTTCGGCCCGCTTGGCGGCCCAGCCGCTCCTTCCCTTCCTTCCTGCTTCCTCCTGCCCACGTGCCTGCACGCCTAACCACGTGACCCAGCTTGGCCTACCCAGCTCGCCCGCACGTGCTGCCCGCTTTCTTCTCTCACTGCGCCTCTAGCCCCGTGTGTCAGGGCCTCCCCTTCCCTTTCCTTTCTTCTTCCCCAGCGCTTTCCTTTCTTCACCGCCGCCGATGGCACTATCGGGCAAGGAAATCCACCGCTGTCCCGCATGCAAGGTCGGCGGCCAATCCCGCCCGATCTTCCCGCTCCCAAACCTTTTTTTTGTGCATCACCTGGCCTATAAAGCTCCGTGCCACACCCCTTTCTCCTCCCATCCTCTACTCGCACTCCAGTTTCTACCAACGCCGTGATTCTCCAGCACCCGGGCCTTGGACCTCGACACCGATGACTCTCCGAGCTTCGTTGTGATCTCCCGCAAGCGTAGCTTGGATTGCTCCCTCACTGCACCATTGTTCTTCCTCCAACCGTCACCGACGTTGACGACCCATCTCTGGAGCCAGTCCCGGACGCCGCAATCATCTTTAGTAGACTCGCGATGAGCTCCCCGTCCTTCCCGTGCCCTCCCTTCGTCATTTTGTGCACTGGAGCGCCATACCGGCGACCTCCAGACCCACCGGCCATGGCGTGCTCGCCAAGTCCCTGTACAGCAGCGTAGATACGCCCATGCAACTAGCGCCGTCAGATCTGGACGGACGGCCATGATCCGCGCGTACCGATTCGGTACATAATGGGTCCACCGTGGACCCATGGACTGGCCAGCGGAGCCGTGGCAGCGCATCCACCACGCCACGTGGTGCACCGATCCAATCCGCGCACGCCACGCGTCATCCAGTCAGCACCCAGGGTCAATATCCAGTCAAGCCACGTCCTTTTTGCATAAAAGCCCTTCTGTTTTCGTACAATAAACCCACAGTCCAGATTAATTCAAAATAAATGCATATCAGTCCTGTTTTTATTCGTTTAGGTCCCTGTATTTTCCAGAATTAGTACTCGCAGTCCTATAACCATGTATATTCATATTTTTAATTGTTTTAATTCAAAAATAGGTTTAGTTTATTTATAGAAATGCCATTACACTTATATCGTGCATAACTTTCGCATTTTAAGTCCGATTTGAGTGATTCTTTCGCTCACGTGTTCGTAGCAATACGTAGAATAGATTTATAAGCTTTTCAACTTATGTTTTTACTGTTTGGTGTACTGTTCTAATAGAAGTCTATCTTGTATGCATGTAATGATTGGAATGATGCTTGATTGGTGATTTGGAACCCGATTAGAGGGTGAGCCATTTGAGGTGATAGAGGACCTACAGCAGGATCAGTAGTACTCCTAGGACAACTTTGAAGAAGGCAAGTGTACTAAAGGCCCCTTGTACCTATGAACAATTACTATTCATATTCATGCATGTGTCTAATTTGATATACCTTTAAGGACTTTACCTAGATGAATACTTGTACCACATATCCTTGTTACCTAGGGATGGGTATGCATTTTGGATAGATGCTACAGCGTTGAATATAGAATAATAATTAAACATGACTAAAGACATTATGCAATATGATAACATGAAGCTTTTTAGCAATAGATAGGGGGCTAGAGTATGGGGTTGAGTACTCTAGTGCCTCTCCATAAGAACTTAATCCTAAAGCGACAATCTAGGAGGTTCCGTACAACCCCGAGTGTCATATGGCTCTGACTTTAACCTGTTAACTAGATTGTACTAGCTCGTCTGTAGCTTCCAGTAAGGGTAGGAGGGTATCTTTCCGTTTTCTGCTAGGGTGTGTGTACCGTGCTGCGTTGCCCACGTGTGCCACTCCTTAGTAGCTATGACTTGTTAGTGCGACTAGCTAAGGGTTACATAGTGAAACCATGCCACACTTCCTAGGTAGAGGTGTAGTGGGCTTTGCAAACCCCGGCATTGGGAATCACGGCTCGGTGGGTAAAGATGTACAATTTCTGTAGAAATATTTGACCTATTATAACAACCATGCTCACGGATACAAGTGGTCTGGATCCTTCAAGATTAGTGGTTACTGTGGATGGTGGATGGTTGGGAATTGAGATAAACTTGACTATACTTTAATATCACTTGGAAATTGGGATTGTTCACTAAAGTAGTGATACAGGATGCTAAAACTTGATCAACTAAAATTGCGAACCGTAGTCAAACAGTGTCAAGCCTTTTGAGCCTCATAGATCCCTTTGATATACTTGCTAAGCATGGTGAGCTTACACTTGCTTTACATCCAATGAAAATTTCGGATGGGTAACAGATATTGAATATAAAGAGTTCCCGAAGGATATCTAGGACTACTAGGGAGACGTTCACCAGTTAGAGTCCCTGTGGTAGATTGGGCTAGTTATTCCACTGTGATTGTAATAATATTGCCACTGAGCCAACTTTGTATTAACTTTATGATGAGATATGCGATGTAATAAGTATTTTACTTTGATACTATTGCAATTTGTGATATATGTGTGTGTTTGGACATCCTGGGCGCACATATATGAGTACTTGGTTTTGCTATGCAAAATTGGGTGCGACAAATTGGTATCGAAGCTATAACTGACTGTAGGACGATCAACCTAGTTAGAAATGGACGTTCCTAGGATCACATTATCTTTATTTTACTACCTTTAATTTTCTATAAAAAAAATTTCTTATATTCTATACTTTATCTGTTGCCAAAAATTATTTTATTCTAATACTCAACCTTCTCATTCTTATAGATGGCCCACACCAAGCAGACCCCACGCAAGAGGACCATCGTGATGCCCATCTGGAGGACCAGGTTCAAATTGGGCAAGCATGTCCCAGCACATCTGGTGGAAGCTCTGAGGAACATGGAAGAGGAACCGCCTGTGGAGGTGCCCATGGGGGAACCTCTAGAGGACGTGCTGGAAGATCCAATGGATGAAGAAATAGAAGAGGGGTCCATGTTTGAGGAGCCCATTGAGATAGAGGAGTCTGAGGTGGAACCTATGGAAGAGAATGGACAGGGTGGCCAGGAGGGAGCTGGTGACCCTGATGATGGAGATGACTCTGATGATTTTGATTTTGATGGAGGTGATGATGGTGGAGATGGTAATGGTGGTGATGGTGGTGATGATGGAGGAGATGATGGGAATGGGGGTGATGATGATCATGATGCACTGCTGGCTCAAGGGTGGACCACGGAGATCCACTATGATTTGGAGGGTGATGCCTACTACCACCCCAAGCTTCTCGCACTTGTACATCGCTACCACACTAGAGGCACTGTTCAGTACAGGACGGAGCATTGGACCCACCTCGACTACACCGGCTTCTGGGAGACAGAAGTGTACATCCGTGAGGGGAGTCGGGTGCGCTACATCCACCGCGCCATCATTGCACGGCTCACACATGCGGCCGCCATTAGGGACGCAGCTCGACAGGCATTGGTGGTCAACCGCGACCGCCACTTCGACGACATCGCCTGGGAGGACGACCGATATCTTCCCCGCCGTCGGAGTGGCCAGTCTACATGCAACATCACTGCACCACTTGGAGAGGCAAACCTGAGGTTGAGGCCTACCTTGTTGTGCTTGGCTCAGACCAACACTGACTTGGATCAGGCCCTGGACGAGCTCGATGTCATGGGGAAGGCATATCTGCAGCTTGCCCATGAGAACGCTACACTAAAGCAACAGCAAGGAGGTCTAGATGTGGAAGCGCCAGGTGTACCTGCTCAGTCACCCCCAAGGAACAGAGGAGAATTTGCAGACCCCAACACCAGCACCAACGTCGACCCGTACCCATAGGAGGAAGTCTTAAAAATATGTAATAAACACGCGTAGATGCGCGAGAGAGTGTTTAGTTTCTTTCTTTTAATGGTTGAACAAGTGTTACTTGCATGGTTGGATATTTATCATAATGAACAATGCTTGATTTGGATCTTTGATATGATTGTGATGACTTGTGGGCATGTCCATGGTCATTTAATTAAGGTTAAGTTTTAAGGATATTATGAATAAATAGTTGGGTTTCATTTTATCATGTTGTCCATTCTGTATCAATCTGAGCAGTCCGTCTTTATCAGAGCATATCTCATTTTCTAGATGTCCAATGGTCATGAAAATTTTATGGATATCAGTAGACTTCAACATATTTCTTTTGGCTCTGGAATCACCTTAATACCTATTATAAATTGTGAGATACAGCTGTTGTAAGTTGAGGTTTCTGTGCTGTCAGAATTCTGGAACAGTACTGCTTGTCGTCTGTTTTTGACTAAGTAAACTTTAGAATTTGAGAAAGTGTTCTAAATGAAAGTTGTAGAGAATTTCATAAGATTTCTAGAAAGGTAAAATACGTAATCAGGTGATAAATATAGAGTGAGATATGCTCATTTTACTGCACTGCTGTTTGTCCAACTCGCCGGAAAAGTTCAGAACAATTATCTTCTTGTATACCCTACATATATCTCTTGTCTTGATCTTGTGACACCTACTCTTGTTACACCATTATCTTTTAAGAGTTATATGCTTGGACATGTGAGACTTATATGATGCATCTATAGATGGTGAACACCAGGAGGAACAACTAGGGAGGTGAGGACCAGCCACCACCTCCTCCAGTCACTATGGAGCAGCTGATGATGATGCAGACACAGTTGCTTCAGCAGATGGCCTAGAACATGCAGAACATGGGGCATGGGAATGGGAATGCACCCCCTCACATTAGAGATAAGAGGGGAGAGTTTTTGAAAGGACACCCACCTGTATTCAAGCACTCTACTAACCCACTCCAGGCTGACGACTGGCTACGTGCCATTGAGAGGCAACTGGAGATTGCCTAGTGTGATGATAAGGAGAAGGTTTTATATGCTTCTGGATAGTTGCAAGGAGCTACACTGGATTGGTGGGGCTCATTCTGCTTTGGCCGTACCGAAGCTAATCCCATCACTTGGGTCGAGTTTCGCAGTGCCTTCCGCTCTCACCACGTGCCTGCAGGACTGATGAAGCTAAAGAAGGAGTTCTTGGCTCTCAAGCAGGGGAGCATGACTGTTGCTGAATATCATGACAAGTTCATACAATTGTCATGGTATGCACCAACTGAGGTAGATGAGGACGAGAAGAGGCAGGAGTTGTTTATGGAGGGCCTAAATGATGGTCTCCAGTACTAGTTGATGTCTCATACTTTTGCTAGCTTCCAGCAGCTGGTGGATAAGGCTTTGGTGATCTAGAACAAGCATCGCCAGATAGAGGACAAAAAGAGGAAGTTTCAAGGACAGCAATCCGGGAGCAACTCTCGCTTCCATGCCAATCCTCAACAAGCTCAGCCACAGCAGCGCTATCAAGGTTAGTTAGGTCCAGTCAACCACAACCAGCAACCCCAGCGTGCACATCAGTAGTACAAGGTACCAGCTCAGCGCCAGCAGCAGTCCAACAATGTACCTGTGAGGAACAATGCCCCCAATGTTCCACAGAAGAATGGTGCACCAAAAGCGCCAAATGCAGTTAATGATAACAGATGCTTCAATTGTGGAGAGCTAGGACATTACTTCAACAGATGCCCCAAGAGAATGGCTAACACGTAGCAGAATTATGTTTGGGGGAACGTGAATCATGTAACTGCTGAAACAGCTCAGGAAGCACCAGATGTGGTGATCGGTACGTTTCCGGTCAACTCAAACTTAGCTACAGTACTTTTTGATTCTGGTGCTTCGCATTCCTTCATAGCATATACATTCATAAAAGAAGCATGGTATTTTAGTAAGTGTTATGAAGAAACCCATGTTAGTAAGCTCACCTAGAGGGGAAATGAAAGCAGATTGGATATGCTTAGCTGCTAGTCTCAGCATAAGGGGGGTAGAATTTCAAGCAAACCTTGTAGTCATAGACTCATCGGGTATTGATGTCATCTTGGGTATGGATTGGTTAAGATTGCAGAAGGCAGTTATTAATTGTGACAATAGTTCCGTGAATCTTACCACTCCATCCGGAGAGAAAGTTGAGTATGTGGCAACACAGTCAGCTACAAAAATCTGCCGGGTTAATCAGTTGGAGGGCACAACCTTAGAGGATATAAGGATAGTAAACGAGTACCTAGATGTCTTTCCTGAGGAATTACCAGGTATGCCACCTGAATGAGACATCGAGTTTATAATTGAACTTTTACCTGGAACTACACCCATAGCTAAGAGACTTTATAGAATGGGAGTGCATGAATTAGCAGAACTTAAGAAACAATTAAGGGAATTGTTAGATAAGGGTTATGTTCAACCTAGTTCTTCACCTTGGGGTGCACTAGTACTGTTTGTAGAGAAGAAAGATGGTACACAGAGAATGTGCATAGATTACAGATCACTTAATGAGGTCACAATTAAGAACAAGTACCCACTGTCTAGAATCGATGACCTATTTGACCAGTTGAAAGGGGCTTGTGTGTTTTCCAAGATCGATCTCCGATCTGGAAACAATTAGTTGAGAATAAGACGTACTGACATCCCCAAAACTGCTTTTATGACCCGATATGGACTATATGAGTTCACGGTCATGTCCTTTGGTCTGACAAATGCACCTGCTTACTTCATGTATCTGATGAACAAAGTGTTCATGGAGTACCTTGACAAGTTTGTCGTTGTGTTCATTGATGACATATTAGTGTACTCTAAGAATGAAGAAGAGCATGAGGAACATTTGAGGTTAGTGTTGTAGAAGCTTAGAGAACATCAGCTCTATGCTAAGTTTAGCAAATGTGAGTTCTAGTTAAAAGAAGTATCTTTCCTTGGTCACATAATCTCTAATGGAGGAGTAGCAGTAGATCCCAAGAAGGTTAGAGATGTGTTGAGTTGGAAGCCACCTCAGGATGTTAGTAAGATTTGGAGTTTTCTTGGTATGGCTGGGTACTATAGGAGACTCATCGAGGGATTCTCTAAATTAGCCAAGCCCATGACTGCTTTGTTAGAGAAGAATGCTAAATTTGTATGGACTAAGCAATGTCAGGATAGTTTTGAGGAGTTGAAGAAGAGACTGACTTCAGCCCCAGTGCTCATCTTACCTGATCTCACCAAAAGCTTCTCTATCTATTGTGATGCCTCACGACAAGGTCTAGGCTGCATTCTTATGCAAGAAGGTAGAGTTGTTGCCTATGCATCCAGACAACTAAGAAAACATGAGTTAAATTATTCGACTCATGATCTGGAGTTAGCAGCTGTGGTACATGCTCTCAAGATTTGGAGGCATTACCTGATAGGTCATAAGTGTGAGATTTATACGGATCATAAGAGTTTGAAGTATATATTCACACAGTCAGATCTGAATCTGAGGCAGCGCAGATGGCTAGAGTTAATCAAGGATTATGATTTGGAGATACACTATCACCCAGGAAAGGCTAATGTTGTAGCAGACGCCTTGAGTAGGAGGAGTTATGTGAACATGGCCTATACAACTCAACTACCTAAAGAGTTGTATGAGGAGTTCAAATACCTGAATTTGGGTATTGCGGCTAACACCATGGAGTTAGAGGTAGAACCTACTCTAGAATGAGAGATTTGTAAGGGATAGCTGAATGATGAGAGGATCAAGGATATTGCTAAACGTATAGTGATTGGTAAAGCCCCAGGATTCCTCATGGATGATCAAGGGACAGTATAGTTTGTCAAAAGGATTTGTGTGCCAGAAGTGAAATCCATTAGGGAGTCTACTTTGAGAGAAGCTCATGACTCGGCCTATTCCATACACCCAGGGAGTACTAAAATGTATCTTAATCTTAAAGAGAGATACTAGTGGTATGGACTAAAAAGAGACGTAGCAGAACATGTGGCTATATGTGATACGTGTCAAAGAGTAAAGGCAGAGCATCAGAGGCCAGCAAGTTTGCTACAGCCTATGAAGATACCCGAGTGGAAATGGGAAGAAGTTGGAATGGACTTCATAGTTGGATTACCCCATACACAGAGAGGATTTGACTCTATCTGGGTAATTGTAGACCGTCTAACAAAAGTGGCACATTTCATTCCGGTCAAGATAACTTATTCGGGTACAAAGTTGGCAGAGTTATACATGGAAAGGATTGTATGTTTACATGGAGTACCAAAGAAGATTGTTTCGGATAGGGGTACACAGTTCACATCACATTTTTGGCAGAAATTGCATGAGTCCATGGATACAAAGTTGAACTTTAGCTCAGCTTACCATCCGCAGACAGATGGGCAGACCGAGAGAACAAATTAGATCTTTGAGGATATGCTAAGAGCTTGTGCTCTGCAGTATGGGACAAGTTGGGATAAGAGTTTTCCCTATGCCAAATTCTCCTATAATAATAGCTACCAAAAGAGTCTTAAGATGGCACCGTTTGAGTCATTGTATGGTAGAAAGTGCAGAACCCCATTGTTTTGGAATCAAACGGGGGAAAGTCAAGTCTTCGGACCAGATGTTTTGCAACTGGCAGAAAAACAAGTACAAACAATAAGGCAAAACTTGAAGGTTGCATAGTCTCGACAGAAAAGCTTTGCAGACATGAGAAGAAGAGATTTGGTGTTTGAAATGGGTGACTTTGTTTATCTCAAAGTTTCACCTATGAAAGGAGTTAAGTGATTTCATACCAAGGGAAAGTTGTCACCTAGGTATGTGGGACCGTTCAAGATCATCAATAGGAGAGGAGAAGTTGCTTACCAGCTAGAATTACCGGAGCAGCTCTCAGGTGTTCATGATGTCTTCCATGTGTCGCAAATTAAGAAATGTTTGAGAGTACCTGAGGAACAACTACCTCTAGAAGAACTGGATATCCGAGGGGATCTATCATACAAAGAATATCCAGTGAGAATCTTGGAAACAGCGGAGAGAATCACAAGGAGCAAGATAATAAGAATGTGCAAGGTTCAGTGGAACAGACACTCTATGGATGAGGCAACTTGAGAAAGAGAGGAAGATCTGAGAACTGACTATCCCAATCTCTTTGAACCATCTGAATCTCGAGGACGAGATTCATCTTAAGGGGGTAGGTTTGTAACACCCAAAAATTTCAACTACAAATTAGCAATTAATTTTGAGCATTAATTTAATTTTCTATGTATTATTGACCTAGGCTAAATAATATATTTTGGATAAATAAAATAAACTATAAGGTTTAGAAACATGGTTGTTGCAATCATGCCGAAGCATATGGTTTTTGGTTGAGTGTAGGGCTAGTTGATTTGAAGTTGAATTCAAATTCCATTTGAATTTGGCTTAAAATTGAAAAATAGATTTGGAAAAGAATTTGATTTTGAAAAATCCTTCCTTCCTTCATTTTTAGCCCAGCTCTAGATCTGGCCTGGCCCACTTCTTCCTTCCCCTTCCCGGCTTGGCCTGCCTAGCGGCCCAGCAGCCCTTCCTTCTTCTCCTTTTTCTTTCTCCCGCACGGCTTGCTCGGTTCGGCCCGCTTCGTGGCCCAGCCGCTCCTTCCCTTCCTTCCCACTTCCTCCTGCCCGCGTGCCTGCACGCCTAACCGGGTGGCCTAGCTTGGCTAGCCCAGCTCGCCCGCACGTGCTGCTCGCTTTCTTCTCTCACTACACCACTGGCCCCGCATGACAGCGCCTCCCCTTTCCTTTCCTTTCTTCTTCCCCAATGCTTTCCTTTCTTCACCGCTGCCAATGGCGCTGCCCGGCATGGAAATCCACCTCTGTCCCGCATGCAAGGCAGGCGGCCAATCCCGCTCGATCTTCCCACTCCCCTTCCTTTTTCCACGCATCGCCTGGCCTATAAATCTCCGCACCACACCCCTTTCTCCTCCCATCCTCTGCTCGCACTCCAGTTTCTGCCGTCGCCACGATTCTCCTGCACCCGCGCCTCGGACCTCGAAGCCGACGACTCTCCGAGCTTCGCCGTGATCTCCCGCAAGCGTAGGTGTCTCCAATTCACTATTTTGTCCTTGTGTTTCTCGGATTGCTCCCTCACCGCATCGTTGTTGTTCCTCCAGCCACCGCCACCGTCGATGACCCATCTCTAGAGCCCATCTCGGACACCGCAATCATCTTCAGTAGACTCGCGGTCAGCTCCCCGTCCTTCCCGTGCCCTCCTTTTGTCATTTTGCGCACTAGAGCGCCGTACCGGCGACCTCCAGACTCGCCGGCCATGGCGTGCTCGCCGGTGTCCCTGTACAATGGCGTAGATACGCCCGTGCAACTGGCGCCATCAGATCTGGACAGACGACCATGATCCGCGCGTACCGATTCGGTACATAATGGGTCCATCGTGGACCCATGGACCGGCCTGCGGAGCCGCGTCAGCGCATCCACCATGCCACGTGGTGCACCGATCCAATCCGTGCATGCCACGTGTCATCCAGTCAGCACCCAGGGTCAACATCAAGTCAAGATGTGTCCTTTTTGCATAACAGCCCTTCTGTTTTCATAGAATAAACCCGCAGTCCAGATTAATTCGAAATAAAAGCATATCAATCCTGTTTTTATTCGTTTAGGTCCCTGTATTTTCCAGAATTAGTACCCGCAGTCCTATAATCGTGTATATTCATATTTTTAATTGTTTTAATTCAAAAATAGGTTCAGTTTATTTACAAAAATGCCATTACACCTTATATCGTGCATAACTTTTGCGTTTTAAGTCCGATTTGAGTGATTCTTTCGCTCACGTGTTTGAAGCAATACGTAGAATAGATTCATAAGCTTTTTAACTTATGTTTTTACTGCTTGGTGAACTGTTCTAATAGAAGTCTATCTTGTATGCATGTAATGATTGGAATGATGCTTGATTGGTGATTTGGAACATGATTAGAGGGTGAGCCATTTGAGGCGACAGAGGACCTGCAGCAGGATCAGCAGTACTCCTAGGACAACTTTGAAGAAGGCAAGTGTACCAAAGGCCCCTTGTACCTATGAACAATTACTATTCATATTCATGCATGTGTCTAATTTGATATACCTTTAAGGACATTACCTAGATGAATACTTGTACCACATATCCTTGTTACCTAGGGTTAGGTATGCATTTTGGCACTACAAGAAATTCTTCTTTTTATGACAAAATCCCTCATGACGAGGCCTGTTTTCGTCATATAATGTAACATAATATGACGAAAAGTTATGTGTTGTCATAAAATTATGAGACCCAAAAGTATTTATGACGACATTGTTTCTTGTGTCACATAAAGGTAGCAAGTTTCGTCACAAATTGTCAGGCGACAGGAGTCGGTTGACGGTTGTGAATTTATGATGATTTATACAATTTTTATATGACGACAGTAGACCGTCACTGAATGTTTTATCAAATATGATGACCCCCAATGTCATAAAATACCCCAGTATGAGGTGGAGCCTTGACCCATGACAGTTGGGCTCGAAGCTTGGCCTTGGCCCATGTAAAAAATGTAGAGGGGGCCCAGGTGGAAGGAGGCAGGCCGAGCCTAAAATAGAAGGCCCGAGAGATGTTTTTTCTTTTTCTTTCTTTTTTTAAAAAATTATAAATCACTTGTTCATCATGAACAAGAACGATTTCTCTTTTTAATTTCTAGTTAAAACTTGTAACTAGTCTTTCTCTCACATATTAACTCCAAATGTGATGATTTTTTTCCTAGATTTTTCTAAAATCATTATCTATCAAGTTAATGTATTGATTTTGGTCATCTTTTCATATGACAAAGTTTGACCAATTCGAATTTTAAATTTTAAAAAAATGACGACTTCAAACTAGATTTTGAAACCTGAAATGATTTCAAATGAAAAAGTTATAAACATAAAGGTTGTATAATTCATCAAGATCTACATTTTTTATTTTGGTCATTTGTTCATCCAATAAAGTTATAGTAAAGTTGTTCACAAATTTTACACATCTCTCTTATAGTTTCATAAACTACGAGACAGATGTGTAAAATTTGTGAACAACGTTACTATCACTTTGTTGAATGAACAAATGACCAAAACAACTTGTAGATCTCAATGAGCTTTACAATGTTCTTGTTGATGACTTTTTCATTTGAAATTACTTAGTACCCTAAAATTATGTTCGAAATTCTAATATTTTGAAATTTAAAATTCAAACTGTTCAAACAATGTCATATGAAAAATAACCAAAACAAAGAAGGTAGATCTTGATGAGTTGTACAAACTTGGTATTCATGACTTTTCTAGTTGAGACCATCTAGGGTTTCAAAAAACTGGTTTGAAATTTCATCAAAATTTAAAAATCCAAAATTTGAATCGTTCAAACTTTGTCAAATGAAAAGTTGACCAAAACAACAAATGTAGATCTTGATGAGCGTAACAAACTTGGTATTCATGACTTTCCTATTTGAAACAATTTAGAGTTTCAAAAA
The DNA here is from genome assembly GCA_904845875.1 of Miscanthus lutarioriparius. Taxonomy (NCBI): domain Eukaryota; kingdom Viridiplantae; phylum Streptophyta; class Magnoliopsida; order Poales; family Poaceae; genus Miscanthus; species Miscanthus lutarioriparius. The sequence continues at coordinate 53,380,750 of CAJGYO010000017.1, read as the reverse complement.
CTGGTGTCAAAGTGTCATTTTTTTTAAATTTAAAATTTGACTTGGTCAAACTTTGTCAAATGAGACACTAAATGACCTCAGATGAAAAACTTTTGAATACAAAGGTGTTATAACCCATTAAGATCTACAATTGTTATATAGGTCATTTTTCCATTTGAGAAAGTATTAGTAAACACTAGTCACAAAATCATGAATCTCACATAGAGTTTATGAAACTATATAAAGAGACTTGTCAATTTAGTACTAAACTTTCCTAACGCTTTCTCAAATGCAAAAATGACCTATATAACAATTGTAGATCTTGATGATTTGTACAAACTTGGTATTCATGACTTTTCTAGTTGAGACCATCTAGGGTTTTGAAAACTGGTTTGGGGCTGTCAAAATTTAAAAATCCAAAATTTGAATCGTTCAAACTTTGTCAAATGAAAAGTTGACACAAACAACAAATGTAGATCTTGATGAGCGTAACAAACTTGGTATTCATGACTTTTCTATTTGAGACAATTTAGAGTTTCAAAAACTGGTGTCAAAGTGTCATTTTTTAAAAATTTAAAATTTGACTTGGTCAAACTTTGTCAAATGAGAGACTAACTGACCTCAGATGAAAAACTTTTGAATACAAAGGTGTTAGAACTCATCAAGATCTACAATTGTTATATAGGTCATTTTTCCATTTGAGAAAGTATTAGTAAACACTAGTCACAAAATCATGAATCTCACATAGAGTTTATGAAACTATATAAGAGACTTGTCAATTTAGAACTAAACTTTCCTAACACTTTCTCAAATGCAAAAATGACCTATATAACAATTGTAGATCTTGATGATTTGTACAAACTTGGTATTCATGACTTTTCTAGTTGAGACCATCTAGGGTTTCGAAAACTAGTTTGGGGCTGTCAAAATTTAAAAATCCAAAATTTGAATCGTTCAAACTTTGTCAAATGAAAAGTTGACCAAAACAACAAATGTAGATCTGGATGAGCGTAACAAACTTGGTATTCATGACTTTTCTATTTGAAACAATTTAGAGTTTCAAAAACTGGTGTCAAAGTGTCATTTTTTTAAAATTTAAAAATTGACTTGGTCAAACTTTATCAAATGAGACACTAAATGACCTCAGATGAAAAACTTTTGAATACAAAGGTGTTATAACTCATCAATATCTACAATTGTTATATAGGTCATTTTCCAGTTGAGAAAGTGTTAGTAAACACTAGTCACCAAATCATGAATCTCACATAGAGTTTATGAAATTATATAAGAGACTTGTCAATTTAGAACTAAACTTTCCTAACACTTTCTCAAATGCAAAAATGACCTATATAACAATTGTATATCTTGATGAGTTGTACAAACTTGGTATTCATGACTTTTCTAGTTGAGACCATCTAGGGTTTCGAAAACTGGTTTGGGGCTGTCAAAATTTAAAAATCCAAAATTTGAATCGTTCAAACTTTGTCAAATGAAAAGTTGACCAAAACAACAAATGTAGATCTTGATGAGCGTAACAAACTTGGTATTCATGACTTTTCTATTTGAAACAATTTAGAGTTTCAAAAACTGGTGTCAAAGTGTCATTTTTTTTAAATTTAAAATTTGACTTGGTCAAACTTTGTCAAATGAGACACTAAATGACCTCCGATGAAAAACTTTTGAATACAAAGGTGTTATAACCCATTAAGATCTACAATTGTTATATAGGTCATTTTTCCATTTGAGAAAGTATTAGTAAACACTAGTCACAAAATCATGAATCTCACATAGAGTTTATGAAACTATATAAAGAGACTTGTCAATTTAGAACTAAACTTTCCTAACACTTTCTCAAATGCAAAAATGACCTATATAACAATTGTAGATCTTGATGATTTGTACAAACTTGGTATTCATGACTTTTCTAATTGAGACCATCTAGGGTTTCGAAAACTGATTTGGGGCTGTCAAAATTTAAAAATCCAAAATTTGAATCATTCAAACTTTGTCAAATGAAAAGTTGACCAAAACAACAAATGTAGATCTTGATGAGCGTAACAAACTTGGTATTCATGACTTTTCTATTTGAAACAATTTAGAGTTTCAAAAACTGGTGTCAAAGTGTCATTTTTTTTAAATTTTTAAATTTGACTTGGTCAAACTTTGTCAAATGAGACACTAAATGACCTCAGATGAAAAACTTTTGAATACAAAGGTGTTATAACCCATTAAGATCTACAATTGTTATATAGGTCATTTTTCCATTTGAGAAAGTATTAGTAAACACTAGTCACAAAATCATAAATCTCACATAGAGTTTATGAAACTATATAAGAGACTTGTCAATTTAGAACTAAACTTTCCTAACACTTTCTCAAAATGTAAAATGACCTATATAACAATTGTAGATATTGATGAGTTGTACAAACTTGGTATTCATCATTTTTTCAAATTGAAATCATTTGGGGTTTCAAAATCTTGTTTGCGATTACCCTTTTTTAAATTTCAAAATTTGAATTGCTCAAACCATATCACACAAAAATATTAACAAAATCAACACAATTAATTGATAGTGCATGATTTTAGAAAATTTTAGGAAAAAAATCATCACATTTGGAGTTAGTATGAAGGAGAAAAACTAGTTACAAATTTTACCAAAAGGTTAAAAGAGAAATCACAACTTTTTCAAAGAAAAAAATAATTACTTAAATACTTGAAATTGAAGAACATGAAACAAAGTTTTCGGCCCGTTCAACTGTTATTGGGCCGGCACTATGCAGATCCAATATATTCGAACCGTTGGATGGACCTTTGATGAATCGAACCGTTGGATCAAAAGCACATGTATATAAGCACATCCTGCCTCCCAAACCCTAAACTCCTCTCTCTCTCGCCCCGACTACGATACCCGTCGCCCCTCTCCCTCTCTGCCCCGACATCGGCGCCCTCCCTATCCCTCTCGCTGCCTCCCACAGCTACGCCCTCCTCTCCCCTCACAAGGCGGTGCCGCCGCTCTCCCCCATACCACCAAGGCTCTCCGGAACCCGGCGTTCCTCCTTGACCTCTTCCCCACGACCAGGGCATGGTGCCCCTCACCCACAGTGACGGCGGCGGCCAGTAGAGGCGCGGTGAACCGGATCCGCCGCGCGCGACCCCTCCAAAGATGATGCGGTCCAGTATCTGCTTGTCTCTCCTCCTTCATCTCCATGTTCTGAGGTCGCCTCCAAACCCTAGCAGCGCAACCCAAGCTCCGGTGGAAGCCTAGGGGTTCTACTGCGATTTGTTTTGATTTTTCCCTTTGGAGATAAGTGGTGGTCCAGAGATTTATTATTCGTCCTTTCACCTCCTTCATGTACTCATTCTCACCTTGCACTCATCATGGCGATCGATGGCCAACGATATCATCCTTCCCAAGAAACTTCATTTAACTGTGTCACAAATATGCTGGATTCAGGTCATCTATGAATATGTTTCTCCTGGGATTCGCAGATGTAGCCTTACATGTCAGGCAGTTCACAGGCCATGGCTCACGCCAGGTGGGGATGATTCCATATTTATGTGATGCCGTGCACAACTCATAACCTCATATGAATGTCACTGAACTCCTGTTGCAGTCTGGTATATTGTGCCCTTCAAACCAATACAGTCCTCATATTCATTTGGTAAGATGCATTGATTTGAAATGATTTACAGTCCTCTACTCATAATACACACCATTTTTTTGGGTTTCTATTTGTGCAGGTCGTCAATGATTATTCCCATCTGTGTCATTTGAACATTTCCTCCATTGGTTTTCACATCATGACTAAACATAGCCAACTTTATAAACTCAACTTTACTGCAGCCAGCTCCATGTATTATCAGAAATTAGAAACAGTTCAGCCCTCACAATATTATTTCTGCTATAACATGGGAGAAATGTGTATGCCACATGGATAAGAGTAGCATCAGTTGCATTCTTCCCTTCCAATCAGCATTTTTTACATAGCCGATTATTTGCTTCGTACAAGGTTCTGAATGTTAAATAGTCTGAAGAATAAATAACTATGCTTAGCGACATGCTTTTGTGTAGACACATGCTATGCTTAATGATTATCCTTTCTAATATTTCTCATTTTAACTCATTTGTCTTCTCATAGATCAGTGAGATACATAAAGACTGGGGAATGGATTCTGAGTGACGACATTGGATGAGGTAACAAATAGAGGCAAGGCATCAGCATTGTTGCTTATTCCCAGATCCTACTGTATTTTCTCTCTCTTTCCCTGCCTGCGAAATGACAAACACAAACTAGAAATACATGTGTTCTTTGGTTGTAACATGCAGCTGATTTACATTTACATTTATTTGCATGTATGTTGTAAGCATGTCAGCTTACTTTTCGAGTCCTCTTCTATAGAAAAGCTTCATAATATCAGGCCATTCCTTAAAGAGGTTGATAGTTTACTATTTTCTGTAAAATACTAATTACTTCGCCACTACATATTGTAAATCTAAGACTCAATGAAGAATGTTAGCCACTGCAAGGTTGTAAATCTAAAACTGATTTATCTTCTATCGAAGGAAATTATTAATTCATAGGAGCCTAAAATCATTCATGATACATTCAAAGATTACTATGCTTGCGGTGGTTTTTGGATTCAAAAATAACATGTCCATTGCCCACTTATGTATAAGGACGATTTCACTATATATGTGCAATGGTCAGTCCTGCTTTCTAAATTTTATATCCTTTGAACATTAGCATGCTGTTATTTGAATTGTGTTGTCAGTCTATGACCCCACTTCTAATTGTGCCACAACTCCTTTTTTTGACCTTGCTGTCTTGCGTCCGCGGCAACGCGCTGGTTCCTGCTAGTATGTATAATTTTCTATGGACTATGAAATTTTACTTGTGGTAGTTCTCTTTAGTAGTTTATGTATACTAAGTATGCACTTGTACCAGTAGTAGCAGCTTAGATGGTGAGATGCAGAGGTCTTTTCAATGATTTGCCTGCAATACTTGTACTAGCAATAGCAACTACAAGCACCCTTCTTACTGTTTTGGATTACATAGTGCTTTTATTCTATTAACTTTCCATTTTTGTTTAGTGACTTTTTCTTCCATCATGGCTATGTAATTTATAGCAGGTAATGCCTTGACACACTTATATCAATGTTGACAAAGCAGCTGATGTCTTGGTCCACTAGAAGGTCTTACCAGAAGCAAAGGATCCTGATAGGTGACCTGCATTCCATGTCTGTTTCTTGAGGGTAAAGCTCTTTCTTTTGTTGCTTTGATAGGCGACCTTCACTTAACTTTTGGTCTCCATAGCTTTGTATTTAGCCAATACTACTACTATAGCATAGTGAAGTTGATTCTTGTATGACTTGATTGTACTGTATGATGAGTCGTATAATATCATGTAATAAACAAGATGTACAATATCATTTGCGTTGTATATAAGAACCTGGCAGCAGAATATATAATGCATGATGGCTTTTTAACCATGGTTAACTACCCTATACATGACGGCTTCTTATCGTCATAACAGCGAGCATCAACCAGGGTACGTACTCGGCATTTGTGACGGTTCATACATTAAGTGACGCGTTGACTAAACAATACGTGACAAATACTATTGTCATAAAAGGTAACAATATGTGACGACCGAATGATACCGTCACAAAAGGTCATGACATTTTGTGACGGCTCTCCATATTATTGTCACAAGGTATATTATGTGACGGTCGTTATATGACGACCGGCATGACGCTGCTTTTTCGTCATAAGATACTTTTTATGACAAATTTTGTACTTACCATGACAGTTTCCGTTTGTCATACAAACCCAGATTTTTTGTAGTGTGGATAGATGCTGCAGCACTGAATATAGAATAATAATTAAACATGACTAAAGACATTATGCAATATGATAACATGAAGCTTTTTAGCAAGAGATAGGGGGCTAGAGTACGGGGTTGAGTACTCTAGTGCCTCTCCGTAAGGACTTAATCCTGAAGCGGCAACCCAGGAGGTTCCGTACAACCCCGAGTGTCATATGGCTCTGACTTTAACCCCGAGTAAGGGTAAGAGGGTATCTTTCCTTTTTCTGCTAGGATGTGTGTACCGTGCTGCGTTGCCCACATGTGCCACTCCTTAGTAGCTACGACTTGTTAGTGTGACTAGCTAAGGGTTACATAGTGAAACCCTACCACACTTCCTAGGTAGAGGTGTAGTGGGCTTTGCAAACCCTAGCATTGGGAATCACGGCTCGGTGGGTAAAGATGTACAATTTCTGTAGAAATATTTGACCTGTTATAACAGCCATACTCACGGATACGAGCGGTCTAGATCCTTCAAGATTAGTGGTTACTATGGATGGTGGATGGTTGGAAATTGAGATAAACTTGACTATACTTTAATATCACTTGGGAATTGGGATTGTTCACTAAAGTAGTGATATAGGATGCTAAAACTTGATCAACTAAAATTGCAAACCGTAGTCAAACAGTGTCAAGCCTTTTGAGCCTCATAGATCCCTTTTATATACTTGCTAAGCATGGTGAGCTTACACTTGCTTTACATCCAATGAAAATCCCGGATGGATAACAGATATTGGATATGAAGAGTTTCCGGAGGATGTCCAGGACTACTAGGGAGACGTTCACCAGTTGGAGTCCCTATGGCAGATTGGGCTAGTTATTCCGTTGTGATTGTAATAATATTGCCACTGAGCAAGCTTTGTATTAACTTTATGATGAGATATGCGATGTAATAAGTACTTTACTTTGATACTATTGCAATTTGTGATATATGTGTGTGTTTGGACATCCTGGACGTACATATATGAGTACTTGGTTTTGCTATGCAAAATTGGGTGCGACATTATAGTACGACTATCTATCCTAAACGTGGTCATTCACTTCTCTACATACCGCAGTCGGTAAAAGCAAAACCTTATTTGGTTCTACCTTTGCCTTCGGGATTCCACTCATCCTTCTCATCCATCCATCATCTTAGTCTCTTCAACATCACCATGTTGAGCACTTATATCATGTGGTCATCGCCATCTCCACCATGCTTCATGTATTCTAGACCGTAGTTTAAACGTCTCCATAAGCATTAGTCCACTATCTATCACTCATTTATTGAAACCAAACTAGAGCTTTTACTTGGATATTCATAGGAATGGTTTCTTATGTCAATTGTGTGTAAAAAACGTAGCTATCCTAAAAGTCATTTGTGTAGTAGTGATATTTCTATCTGCTATTTGTAGCGCAAATACAATTTATTATCTTTTCTTTTGTGTAGCCTTCAGCTATATTGTTCCATAGCATGCTTGCTAAATATGAATATGCCAAAAAAAATAGAGGAAGCACGAGTTGCATATAATATATATGCACACGCGGCATTGGCTGAGCGTTGCTACTTCCACGCGGCGTGTTGTGGTAGCTCGAGCAAATAAGTAACAGAGTAGTGCTCAAAATAGTACACTTTGGTAGGACAACTTTATAGGGCGAATGTAATGGTGATGTGTACTCCACTAATTTTGACCAAGCCACAAAGCTTGTCACCGCGATGCAACGACACACTTGCTGGCCACCGCCGGCCCTTCCGTCCTCGATCACCTATAAATACATGGCTCCGTTGCTCACATTCTCATTGCATCCAAGCTCATAGTTCCTTCACCAGCTCATATATAAAATCTCTCATCTCTCACAAGCAGCCAACACGCTCCCTTGTAGCCTCTGCCAATCTAGACTAAATATTAATCACTTTAACTTGCATTGCATCCTCACCCATGGCTACCTCACACGCTGCCATTATTGTGATGCTATCCTTGCTTCTGTTGGCATCAGCACAATCGTCTCTCTTGCACGCAAGGATGATGCCAAGTGATCATCCACATGTGTGTGCCGAGGACAGCAGTGCTAACAACACTGGTGCTTCTTCTTCATCGTCGATCTCCCAAGATATGTTACGAGTGTTCATGGCTTCGACGACTCCTGAAGCCTAGATCGCCACTGCTAATTAGCTCGCCTTCTACCATATATAATACATGCACATCTCATATATATACATAAATTAAATGACATGCGAGCTACTAGATTGCTAGCTAGCTCTACACATGTATATGATGTATACTTATAGGAGATCGAGTTACTTATATATGTATGCAATCCTTTGAGTTTGTATATTTAGAGTTCAGGGACGAAACAAGTCCCTTCATTGTAATGGGATTATATTGATATTGATGTGGTGGGCGAATATTCACCATTGATCTGTTTCCTCAAGAGTCGTCGGTGACAATGTGTGCAGTAACCACCTGATGGTCCTGATTGGATTGTGGCTACGTTGAAAATCTCAAATGGTGCCAAGAAACATTCCCTAATTTAACTAGATTTTAGCGGGTTACTTATTGTAAGGAAAATGGACGCTAGGCCCATTTACTTTGGATTTTGGTGCTTGATGACCAACACAACTAAATTGGACTAATGAATTTGCAAGTGTTTGTTTTGTAGTCCAATAGGGTGCAAGACGTGACTTGAACGAAGGCGACGTGATGATCAACACCTTAAGCAAGACCTTAGAAGCACAAAACAAGACTCAAGATATCAAGTAAAGTCCAAGCACGAAGATAGGAACCAAGCCGTACGCAAGATCGTGAAGAAACGAGCTCGTAGAGGTGACCGGACGCTGGACCGGACGCACCGGTGAATAGGCTCAGCAAACTGGCGTCAGCAGCAGCGACCGGACGCTGGACCGGACGGTGGCGGCGAAACGACCGGACGCAGGGAAGCAGCGTCCGATCGAGTACAGAGAGGTTCTAGAACGGCGAAACTACGACCGGACGCGTCCGGTGGCAGGTGACCAGACACTAGCAGTGTCCGATCAGTGGTTCGCGGTTCAACGGTCGGGACGACCGAACACGTCCGGTCAGGACGATTTCAACGTCCGGTCAGTAGCAGAAAAGCGGGATTTCGTCCCCAACGGCTACTTTCTCAATGGGGCTTATAAATAGACCCCCCAACCGGCCATTTAGAAGGTGTGGAGCTGAGGAAACATACCAAGGGTGTTGATATACCATTTTAGTGATCTCCACTTGCATAGTGCTTAGTGATTCATTAGGTGATTAGCGTAGGTGCTTTGCGAAGTGCTTAGGTTGATTAGACCACCGCTTATGCGCTTGCTCTAGGTTTAGGCCTAGCGTTTAGTGAGGTTTGCATACCTCTTACCACTCGGTGCTTGCGCGCACCATTGTTGTACATCGGAGGGGCTTGTAGTCTTGCGAGATCACACCAACCGCGTTTGTGGTGTGGCCGCCACCATGTACCGGAGGGAACAAGGCCCGCGGCGTTTCGGCCAGAAGCTTGATAGTGAAGACGGCGGGGAGCATCCTGGAGAGGCTTGCCAGAAGGCATGTCGGAGACCCACTTGCGTGTGGGGAAGGTCCGAGGCTATCCACGGAGTTATCCGATCGGGAGCTTGGCCCTTGCGAGGGATTCCTTGCGAGGGGCTCCAACGAGGACTAGGGGGAAGCTTGTGCGCTTCTCGATACCTCGGTAAAAATACTGGAGTCATCGACGGGAGTTTACATATCTCTACCTTGCTCTTTAGCTTCCGCACTTACATTGATTGTATTACTTCTTTTTGCGGTAGAGATAGCAACATACTAATAAAACCGTAGTTGCACATTTAGATAGTTCATCTTTTGCATAGGTTTTGCTAAGGGTAGAAAAAGATACCATAATTTAGAAGTAGAATTTCAAGTTGCCTAATTCACCCCTTCTCTTTGGCGTCACGGTCCTTTCACTTATTTGAACTTGCATCAGCTTCCTCGCCTTCTTGATTACGTCTTTGTTGCGTGCTTGGATTGTAAGTACTTAGCTTGGTCGTGTTCAGATTGATATATAGTGCGTGATACGGTTCATGAGCTGGCGTTAACAACATGGTGACGTTTTGACTAAAAGACAAGCTTCTTTCTTTCTTTTTTCTTTCTTTCTTCTTTTTGGGAGGGGGTGTTCAAATATATAACAATCTTGTTTGGCTGGCTACTTCGAAGACACCAACAATAAACAACACATTACATGGTTCCATACTGGTTTGTAAAATACTTCATGACCATGAATACAATTACATGTTTTTCCTAACTCAATCTTTTTTAAACATTGACCGCCAATATCGATAATTTATATAGGTAGACAACACAATGTTGTCATCCATTAATTATGAAAAACACTTTCATAGTGTGTACATAACTCTTCCTGTCGTGGATATTTTTTGTAGCATATGATGAATGAATGTAGATCGTTTATATATGCATGCTGGATGTTCATCAATTACAATGCGTGAATCTTGGCATCGCCAGGTGATGTCATATTTCCCAAAATATGGCGCAACAAAAGAAGTCGAAAAATTATATATTTGTGTACACCAATTGGTGTGTACAGTTTGCATATATGGGCTCACCCAAACTTGTCACTGATACATATGCAGAGGTGGTAGTCTGTAAATCAATTGCTTTATTCTTCAATAGTATAATAAGCCAGTAAATTATGACAATAGTGTAATAAGCCAGTAAATTATGACAAAAACACTGTAGGTTTAAGGCGGCTATACTCTTGCTATTTGTGACCCATCCATGCTATTGTCTCTGTTTCTGTAGGGTTTACAGATTAAAAAATATGGTTGAAAAATATCTATGCTATTTTTTTTCTTTCTAGGGATAAGCATGCCTTTCTTTTGATTTTTTGGTAGGGAAGTCTACTAAATTCATATATGTATATATATGAATGAAGACACAAGATGAGAGTTGATAAATTATGGAACACTCATAGCATATTACGACATGATCTTTTTGTGAGGTATTAGATGTTTCCTTTGTCGACTATGACATGATCATCCTGCTCAACACTAATAATGATGATGTTCTAGTGTGTATTATGCAGATACATAGGCTGTGTTTGATTTGGCTTCTGGAATATATTTATGCTGCCAAAATACAGATTGCGAACCAAACGGTATTCGAACTAGAAGCAGCTGCTTTCAGCTTTCTACTTTTCCAAATGGGTGAAAATAGAGACATTTTACAACTGTTTTAGGGGATATAAAGAGAAGGGCAGGTTTCATAGTTGTTTTAACTAAATAGCTTACAACTTTTTCATGGCACATAACTCATAACAACTTTTCCACAGCTCATAGCTCAAAACAACTTTTTCAAAGCTCATAGCTGAACCAAACAGATCCTAGCCGAGAAAATCTGTTAAACAAGGCATATCATTTATTGCATTAAAACATTATTCCCCTATATTTTATGCAATATTTTACCAGTTAATAGTGGATCACCAAATTTAATTAACAATTGTAATTAATAAGAAATATCCTGATTAGAGAATAGGACAACTGTATGCTACAGTGGCAATATATGCAAGTTCTTGTCCAGAAATAAGTGGCAAATTATGCATGGTCAAAAGTGCATGGTCCACAAACTGCTACAAGAGTTTAACTGATTGGATGCAAACACTTGTCAAGAGTTTAACTGCTACAAGAGTTTAACGTACGCGCCAGGCCTGCTTAGAGATCACTGTCTCTCAATCATAGCAACAACCAAACTCTGCAGGCCGTCCAAATTGGCAACCAATTGCCAGGTTTCGCTCTCCTATACCTATATATGAAGTGCTTACATATCCAGGCTTTAGCTAGTCGACATGACATCATGATGGCCCATTTAACACATTAGATCATCCCTTTAAGCTTTAACTAATTTTAGCATTAAGCATGTGCGTCACTTATTAGTTTTTTTATTCTTTTTTGTTTTTCTTTCAGTGTTTTTGTGGGATGCTGCTAACCGTCGGAGGTGGTCCTTTTGTGCTCTGCTCACTATAGTCGGCGTGCTTTCTAGCGGATGATTGAAAGGCGTCATCTCAGAGAATTATTCCTACCTACTGACACTGGCGACCACGCTTGTACTGTGCAAAAGTTTGGCTTACATGTTCATCTACCAGAACTTGGCTGACACGTGTAATGCAATTTTGGAGTAGCTATGGCATGAGACAAATAAATTAGCTCCACTAATATATTTTGTCTTATCAAACTCCACTGAAACGCTGAAGATCAAAAGGTAATGAGATATCTATTATTGTATCAGTACGTTGATATGCAATGCACTTTCTGTTTGTGGTCTTTCAAATAATGTAATCGAATCAGCTTGAAAAATAATAGGGCATACTCCTACGTAGATATGTAATCAAATCAACAGAAAAGATCCCAACTGATAGTTTCCAAATGGAGTTTTGCATTGCTGAGCAACTGAGCATATATAGCTAGCGCAGCACAACAGTCATCACCTACGTATGCATGCATGCATATGTAAGTAAAATTGGCGGTCGAGACTACTCTATTATTTTTCTATAAACTTTTTACTTTCTGTTTTTTTCTACGATGAGAAAAGAGAACATTTGATTTTACATAAAAAAAATCCAAGACTTATGTCTGTATTACATGCAAGATGCATGCCACTTGAACATTTAGAAACAAATACCACGCAAGAATAAGATTTATTTATTTTGCGATGAGTTTGTGCTGGGTTATCAGCCAGGTCTTCTGACTATATAGTGCCAGTGTCTTTAATATAATTGTGAACTTATTTTTGTAGTCATAGAACACCGATCTGCATATAGCACATATGGTTACTAGAATAATGCTATTTGCACATTGACAAGATTTGCTAAAATTATATTAAAAGCATAAAATTACTAGTTGAGGTAATAATAAAAAAAAGGCTATAGACATGGTTTCTGCCAGAGCTTAATGGCATTTTTATGAAGTGTTTTAGAAGCATCTCCACACGTGAAGACGATGGTCTTTTAATTTTAAACATGTATAGTAGATATAGTAGATGTACGGTGTTTTATATATAAACATTTTTTTGCGAGTTTTTATATATAAACATTAGATGGAACACATAGATGCACTTTCATGCATACATTTGCACGACACATCTATTAGTCTCAACAAGCTGTATAGCGGGTGCTTGTTGTGTGTTAAGAAATAAGGAGACGGTTTACATAGACTTATTATCATAACGCATTGTTCTAACCGTCACTATCTTTCAGTTTTAATTTGATCTCCTAACTAAACCAATATAAAGCTAAAGTAATTACTAATCTATTTATATTACATGTCTGTTAGGAAACACAATTGTATGATGTGGTGTTTTGTTGCGTGCTAAGAAATGTAGACATGTTTTATAGACTCTAGTCATGTTTGCTGTAACTACCACTATCTTTCTAAAATTTTATGAAATTAAATTAGTTATTAGCCTTGATTCTTCAATTAATTTTCCATCATATATATATAACCGACCATACTCTCATAAAAGTTAACTTGGCGGTTCAGCAATTAGGCCATCAAATTTTGTGGTCTGTCCTTGAGTACCCTTTATGAGTGGACAATCAGCTATAGGGCAGGACATCATCGAGTGATCTTTTAGAGAGACTGAATAATAGAGAGCCGCCATGGTTGACTGTCTTATCTTGGCACCTGGAACAAAAACTGAAGTCAGCAAGACACTATATATGTTCTTGAATTCAGTTTTCCCTTTTCCATTTGGTCTCTACTAATTCGTCTGGTAGATAGAGTTTATTTTCATGAGCTGCAAGAGTTCTTGAGATTTTATTATTCCTGATCTGAAATCTGTTCTATGCCATCTCCCAAAACCATAAAGCTCCAACCTTTTTGAATTTTCAATAAAGTCTACATTACTACCCAAGAATCCACCTTGTTCTATGTTTGACCCTTGAGTAAAATGTCAGGTGAATTTGCTCTCACCAATTATATTGCACCAATCTAATTCCTCTAATAAAAATTATCTTATTTTGTTTCTCTTCACACTACCCCAGATTTGGACATCACTGCCAGCCTCATCACTGCCGGATTTGTGACAACCGGCAGTGATGTACCTTCACTACCGGTTATGAGCTTGAAAATAAGAAAATGATTGGGGAGAGCATTTGGATTTTTGAAGAATGGCTTGATCTTTTTGCTTTAAGGTCAGTAACAAACATCAACTCCTTTGATTTTGTTACTTAATTAGCTTTGTTTTGACGGCTATATTGCTTGATTCTCATTCTAGTTCTTTCTCCATTCTAGAGAGCACTTTTCCAATTGGACATTTGTGCAAGGCTCAAATTATGGTGAATCCATCATCCAAAAGGTTGGTGTCTATGAACACATTTAAATTCCTAGCTAATTATTCCATGGTGGTCAAGATCATAATTATTAGTATGTGATGCTATAATTAGTTCTTAGAAGTAGAGTAGAATAGTTGTTCTTCATTATTGTGCAATAATTGTTTTTTACTACGATTTTCAATTTACAGGGCCGGGGCTACAAATTTCAATTTTCCAATAATTAGTGTACAATAATGTTTTCCAAAAATGGTACTTTCAAGCTATAATTGTTGTTCATGAAGCTCGATTTCTTATTAATTCTTTGTAATTACTGTCTCAGTATTTTTTGTGCAGAGATGGATCGAGAGTGGATGCATCTGTTCCGAATGGACAAGCGGTACATGCATGGCATCAGCCAGTTTATCACCGATGCCAAAGCCCATGCTGGGAATGGGAACCCTATCTTCTGCCCATGCAAAGATTGCAAAAATCAAAGGAACTTTCATCAAATTGAGTCTATACGATCGCACTTGATTACCAGAGAGTTCATGCCAAACTATACGATATGGACTTTGCATGGTGAGGTTGGTGTGAATGTTCTGCAGGAAAATGATGATGATGTGGACATGCCTGACGTAGCCATCAACGATGCTGACGAGGAACCCAGTGTCAACACGGAACCTGTGGCCATAGTTAATAATGTGTTTAGGAACATGCTAGCTGACGACACCGAGGATAACGATGGTATTTCTCAATTGCTACATAATGTAGAGACCGGATGCCTTAGTGAAAGACAGCTGAGAAAGCTAGAGAAAATTAGACAAGATGGCAAAACACAATTATATAGGAATTGCCCAATGAGCAAACTGGAAGCCGACATCATGCTGTTAGAGTTTAAATCGACAAATGGATTGAGCGATAAAGGCTTCGATCAGTTGTTAGGTATAATAAGGAAAATGCTCCTAGAAAAAATGAGTTGCCAGAAATGACATACTTGGCCAAGCAAATGATCTGCCCCATCGGCCTCGAGGTTGAAAAAATCCACGCGTGTTCCAATGATTGCATATTGTACCATGGAGAAAAATACAAAGAATTGGACAAGTGCCCCAAGTGTGAAGCTCTACGGTACAAGGAAGGGCCATCAGATGAGGGTACCAAGACCAGAGGAGGTCCCGTAAAAGTCGTTTGGTATTTCCCTACAGCTTCCCAGGTGCATAGGCTGTTTGCATGTGCAAAGTCAGGCAAGCTGTTGTGCTGGCATGGTGAAGAGCGTAAGAAAGATACAATGATGAGGCACCCCACCGATGGGCATGACCGGAGGACTGTCAATACTATGTTCTATAAGGACATCGGTGGAGAGGTAAGGCACCTTTGGTTTGCTTTGAGCGTAGATGGGATGAATCCTTTCGACCAGGTTAGAAGCAATCATAGCACCTGGCCAGTGGCGCTTTGTATATACAACCTTCCACCTTGGGTATGTATGAAGCGGTCGTACATCCAGATGCCACTACTGATCCAAGGGCCAAGACAACCTGGGAATGACATCGATGTGTTTCTGGATCCAGTGATCGATGAACTAGTGGAGATATTTGAAAAGGGTGTGCCAGATGTTTGGGACGAGTACAAAAAGGAACATGTCACGATCAAGGGAGTACTTATTGCTACAATCACCGACCTGCCACGTCGAGGTTTGTTGTTCGGAGAGAAGATAAAAGGCTATACTGGATGTGTCGAGTGCTTGGACGACACCGATGCGGTAAATCTACCAAATACCTCAAAGATAGTTTATATGGGACACAATAGGTTCCTACCTAAGGATCACCCTTACCGCAGGAACAGAAAAGATTTCAACGATACTATTGAGAAACGCTTAGCTCCAAAATATCGAGACTGGCCTGCGATACTTCGAGAACTCAACAAACTAGAGGTTGTCCTTAGGAAGGGGGGCAATGCAGTAGCAGCGCCTGATGGGAGCGTTTGGAAGAAAAAATTAGTTTTCTGGAAACTACCTTACTGGTCATTTCTGAGTGTACGCCACTATCTTGATCCCATGCACATCACTAAAAACGTGTGCGCTAACACTCTTAATACCTTGATGGACACCGGGGGGACATCGAAGGATTCACTAGCCACACACCTAGACATGCAACACTTGGGAATTAGGAAGGAGCTGCATCCCATGGAGCTAGAGAATGGCCAGTTCAAACTTTCAGTTACGTCATGGACATTGAAGAAGGAAGAAAAGCGTGCACTTATTTCTTTCTTCAATGAACTCAAAGTCCCGACGGGCTACTATGCGAACCTGAAGAGGCTAGTGAACATGAGAGAACTCAAGTTCAACTATGGCCCTATGAAGGCCCATGACTGCCATGTCATTATGACTCAGCTGCTCCCTATTGCCCTGTGTGGTATCCTGCCCCAAAGGTCCGCACCCCAATCATAAAGATTTGCTCGTTCTTCAACACAATCTCAAAAAAGGTCATTGATGTGTCTACGCTAGAGCAGCTGCAGTGGGACATAGCTGAATATCTCGTTAGTTTTGAGATGCATTTCCCACCGACTTACTTTGATATCTCATTGCATCTGCTCATTCATCTTGTTGACCAAATTAGAGCCCTAGGCCCAATGTACCTGCATCAGATGTTCCCTTTTGAAAGTTTGATGAAAGTTTCTAGGAGGTATGTTAGGAACAGATTCAGACCAGAAGGGGGCATGGTTGAAGGATGGTCAATGGAGGAGGCCATTGAGTTATGCACATATTATCTATACATCAAAAGAGTCGGAGTTCCAGAATCTCATCACGAGGGAAGACTACGTGGCAAAGAAATGGTCGGAGAGAAATCTATTACAGTATACAGTAGACGACCCCGTTTTTTTAGATAGGCATAGTTCGCTGTTCTCCAGCAAGCCGAGGGTGTGATGCCATACATTGACGAGCATAGGCAATCGCTGCAAACTCTGTATCCGAGCAGGTCATAGGCTTGGCTGGATAAAAAACGTAAGGAGGAATTTGTCAACTGGTTGCGACGCCGCTTGCTTGGAATAAAGTTGGGTAATCAACTGGATGCCTTAGCCAATGGTACGAGATCAATGGATTCACATTTTACACAAAAAAACAAGATGGAAAGAGCACATACCAAAATTATGGTGTCTGTTTTGATGCTCACGACAAAAACGGCAACGTGCAGGCGACATACTATGGTTTTATAGAGGAGATATGGGAGCTAGCCTACGGTCCATTGAAGGCAGCTCTTTTTCGCTGCCAGTGGGTCCAGCTCGAGGAAATCAACACTGACAGCGAAGGGTTCACTACCATTGATCTCACTAAGACCGCATACAGAGATGACCCCTTTGTCCTTGCAAGAGATGTTATGCAAGTCTTCTATGTAAAGGACAACAAGATAAAAGAAAGGCTAAAAGTAGTCCTAAAAGGAAAAAGAAAGATTGTCGGTGTCGATGGAGTGACGGATGAAGAAGACTACAGGGGCTATCAGGAAATGCCTCCATTCAGGACGAATGTACCCCTACCTATCCTTCAAGAGGGTGACGAACCTACTTACGTACGACTTGATCACAATGAGGCCCTCATTATTGATGCACCTAAAGATAGTTAGATTACTGTTAACTATGTCATCATTATTCGGACGTTGTTCACCAACTATGTAATCTAATTTATATTTTGTGCGCTTCTCTAAAATTAAATAATTGACTATGTAATCAAATATTGAGATGATGTTCAGAAACACTATTATTTGATAATTATAGACCATTAATTAATTATCATAGAATTAAATAATAGAGACACAAATATTTATATTATTTTATAATAAATTATATGTATTTACATGCACTAAATGGATAAAAGAAAAAACATAACCTAAACTAACGTAATCTTTAATGCTAGCACAGCGGTTAAAGCCCTATAATCTGGACCTCGAATTAATTAACTCCCGTTCAGAGGATAAAACAAAAAAGAAAATGTAACTTGACGTACTCCCTATCATAGTGCAGCGGTAAAAGCCAGCTACTATGAAGCCCATGCCCTTGGTTCGAATCCTAGGTGCGACAAACTTTTTTTTATATTTTTACAGAATTAAATGAACCTCAACTTATACTATAAAAATGATAACAAAACGTTTCCTAACGTAAATCCTCCTTTAACGGATCGGTTAAGCCACTAATCCCTCTTTCTCGCTTCCTCGGTTCGAAACCTAGGCGAGACAATTTTTTTTAATTTTTTTTATCCAGAGCCCGCGGCAGTGGCTCTAATTTCAAAAAAATAAAAGCTGAGCGCCTATGGCAGCGGCACTGTTTGTTAGGCCTATTACTGTTGGTTTTTTCTTAAAACCGATAGTGATACATGGAATCACAGTCAGTTCTAAAAACCAGCACTAATAACTGCTATCATTGTCGGTTTTTTATCAAAACCGACAGTGATATGAATATTCCCTCATGGGCCAGCAGTGCTCCCGCTGATCACCACAGCAGGAGCACTGCTCCCACCTACCGCGACAGCTAGACTATAAAATGGTGCCCTGCTAGGGAGCCTCTCCATGCATGTTGGTTTTGGTCAGGGCTTATCAGCCATGATACAATGTTTTCCTCTCACAACAAACCACGGATATCGTTATACGTTGTAGTCCACCAAAATGGTGCACACAAGAGGTACTAGAAGAATGCCACTGAAGATAGAGCAACGCTGAAGATTGGAGATGCCGCGAGGTTCACAGAGCCATCCGCTGTGATGCGCATCTGGACTACACCAAGAAAAGGCCATGTACAGCAGAGGCATGGATTCATCGATGCCACCTTATCATCTCCAACTGGTATAGCTCGTAGACCACCTCGATGCTGTTGTTTGACCCTAGTTGGTGCTAGAAGAATGCTACTAAGGTGGTTAAATTATAATATGTTGATACACATTGATTGTAACATTGATCTGTACGTAAATAGGTCTTTGTTATCGCATATGGAATTTTAGTGTAAGGTCTTTATTATCGTATATGTAATTTATTTCTAATATTTTTGTTATTTTTTGATGTATTTCTGTACTATCTAAATAAATATATCATTGTTGTTAAAACTTTTCTACTGTACTATCTAAATAAATATATCATTGTTGTTAAAAATTTCCCACTGTACTATCTAAATAAATATATCGTTGTTGTTAAAACTTTCCCACTATACTATCTAAATAAATATATCATTTACATATATGCACCTTCACTATTGGTTCTAATTACAAACCGACAGTGATAGTCACTTTCACTGTCGGTTCTATTTAAAAACCAACAGTGATATTAACTTTCACTGTCGGTTCTATTTAAAAACTGACAGTGATGTTCATGCCCCCTATATATAACAAACCGCCGGCCACATACATCGATCCCACCCACCCACGAACTCTCACAGTCTCATTTCTCACGTTTCACTCTCACTTCTCAAGAAATCCACTCTCTCTCTACGTGATTTGGTCATGACTCCTGTATTTTTTAATGATATTGATATGTTATCTTGTCCAATATTCTATCTATATTCATTTGATCTATATTTATATTCATATTTCTTTACATTCTACATTTATATATATTCTTATTCCTTGTATTCGATCTATATTTAATTATGTTGCCACATTTTACTTCGAAGAATTTTTTGTGTATATATTTTATGTTCATATTTTTTGCATTTTATCGATTAGGTGGTATGAACAACGGACCTCCCTCACCACAAGAACCAGGTTTCCACCCTGGCGATGAGTCATTCGCTCCTAATGTGGCCATTCCATGATTTCCTGTTCCAGCTATTGTATGAAATATTTTCCAACATGTTTTGTTTTTTTATGCTAACAAATAAGTGTAATTAGTTTAATATCATTGTTGCATACATATATGTCACAGACTATATCCCCAATAGATTGGCTGTGAACAGCACTTAGCTAGTTCTTTATCTCGGACATTATCGAGAACACGGCATCTAATGCAAGTGGTCGGCTATGGACGTGTGAACTCAGTTTTTTCATCCCTTTGAGGGGTGCAAATCATCAAAACCATATCCACGAGACGAGAAGACAGAGCCCGGATGTGATAAGCGCCCAATTCAGTTCCGTGCGCTTCTGTTTAGAGGCACTTCGACGTGTTTGCTATGATGTGTCTAATTTCTCGCACTTCAAGACATTTGCTTTGAATGCTGGAGATATCCCCGTCCCGCAAGCAAGCGAATGGTTTGCAAGCTACAACCGTGCGGATGTGGTAAAATGGTCACTTATACCTGAGTCATGGTTATTTGTTGTTTATTATTGTAATAACATTCTCTAATTTTTTTTCTTTTTCTCCGCATGCAGATTGCGCTCCAAGACCTTACCTATGCTGCATGTAGCTTGTGGGTCGTTCTAGACCAAGCTACGGAGCAACTCGGGTACGATTGGGACTTCTACAATGAAAACCTCAGCCACCTCACTATAGAAGGATGCCAGTACTGCATAAGGATTACTAACAGGAGCAGTGGTCATTTAGTTAGTTACATCTATGGCCGACCATTCTTTCGGTATTGTGAGGCACGAGAGAGTGCACTCATACGGGCATTGACCTTCATCGATACAAGCGGATACATAATCCGTGACATCAATTACCATATATGGCTACAGAGGCATATTAGTGTGCGTGGCCCGATCGATTCCGGCAGTGACTCTGATAGTAATTAATGTTTATTTAGCTAGGTTTGCAAGGTCATAGTTTAATTAGGTTCTACTTTTAATTTGTACGGCTTTTGTGTTTAATTATTGTCATGCATGTAATTCTTGTAATATTTGTTGGGCAACTAGAAATATATATTCCGGTGTCGTATTGGTCTCAAAATTATTCTCAGGCTTGCACGTGACACAGGTGAAGGAAACACCAAGTTTGGGATTTTCCAGAGATGGTTAGCTACTTTCTGAGGTTTAATTGAATTTCCGCTCAACGACACCGATTAATTATAGGTTGAACTGAGTCTACCGACGAAAAGATCCAAAATGGTGCCAAACTTTTACACAGGCTCTAATGTGCCCTAGGGATAAGAATTTTGCGGAGGTCGATGAAAAAATCTATTTGGTCTAAGATGTAATTCACCCTATTTTGTCTCATTCAGCATAGAGAAAAATATATTAATAAAAAAATTATCAGAAAAATATCAGATCTTGTTTGGGGCCTTAATTTGGGTATACATGCTTTTCAAAAAAAATTCAAGCCATTTCAATATAGGCAGAGTATACATGCTTCACCGAGGTACATGAGCCCTTTCATCGAACCACGACTATACACATAGGTTATCAAGGTTTCTGTGGTTCATACGCATTTCGGTGTCGTATTCTTCTCAAAATTATTCTCAGGCTTGCACGTGCCACGTGTGAAGGAAACACCTAGTTTAGGATTTTCCAGAGATGGTTTGCTACTTTCTGATGTTTAATTGAATTTTCGTGCGACGACACCGATTAATTATAGGATGAACTGAGTCTACCAACGAAAAGATCCAGAATAGTGCCAAACTTTTACACAGGCTCTCATGTGCCCTAGGGATAAGAATTTTGTGGAGGTCGATGAAAAAATATATTGGGTCCAAGATGTAATTCACCCTTTTTTGTCTCATTCAGCACAGAGAAAATATATTAATAAAAAAATGATCAGAAAAACCTCAGATCTTGTTTGGGGCCTTAATTTAGGTATACATGTTTGCCAAAAAAAAATTCAAGCCATTTCGACATAGGCGGAGTATACATGCTTCACAGAGGTACATGAGCCCTTTCATTGAACCACGACTATATACATAGGTTATCAAGGTTTTCGTGGTTCATACAAATTTCAGTGTTGTATTGGTCTCAAACTTTTTCTTAGGGTTGCACATGCCACGTGTGAATAAAACACCTAGTATGGAATTTTTCGGAGATGGTTTGCTACTTTCTGAGGTTTAATTGAATTTTCGCACGACAACACCGATTAATTATAGGTTGAACTGAGTCTACCCACGAAAAGATCCGGAATAGTGCCAAACTTTTACACAGGCTCTAATGTGCCCTAGGGATAAGAATTTTGTGGAGCTCGATGAAAACAATCTATTGGGTCCAAGATGAAATTCACCCTCTTTTGTCTCATTCAGCACACAGAAAAATATAATAAATAAAAAATTGATCAGAAAAACCTAAGATCCTGTGTGGGGTCTTAATTTTGGTGTACATGTTTGCCAAAAAAATGTTAAGCCATTTCAACATAGGAATACACATGCTTCTATTTATTCAGTATATAAAAGAATTTTTTTAATAAATATAAACATCACTGTGGGTTTAAAAAACCCGTAGTGATGAGACGAAACCGACAGTGATGCTGGTTATGACTGTCGGTTTATATTGAAAACTGGCAGTGATTTATAAAAAAAAATTGTGCCAGCCCTTGGGTTCGAGCTCGGGTCTCGGGGGTCTCGGGTATAGGAGGTGTGTTAAGGCTAATTTATTTTTTCTTTTTGACCTTTTAGAGCGCCTAATAAATTATAAAATTAAACCAAAAAATTTGGGCCTCCTGAGACTCGAACATGGGTCTTAGGGGCTAAATTGCAGGGTCTTAACCGTTGAGCTAGTCGGACGGATTCGAAAGAAAGGGAAAAGATATCCTACTTAACCCGTAACCACTACACCGCCATCACTACCGGTTCAAAGAATGACCCGGCAGTGATGTTGCCTCATCACTGTCGGTTTAGACTTACAACCAGTAGTGATGAACCATTGGGATAACAGCAAGGCGCGGGGTGAAATTTTCCAAAATCATTTAATAAATTATAAAATTAAACCAAAAAAATTGGGCCGCCTAGGACTCGAACACGGGTCTCGGGGGTTAAATTGCGGGGTCTTAACCGTTGAGCCAGTCGGAGGAATTCGAAAGAATGGGAAAAGATATCCTATTTAACTTGGAACTGCTACACCCCCATCACTGCTGGTTCGAGGTATGGCCCGGCAGTGATGTTTCCTCATCACTGTCGGTTTAGAACTTACAACCGGCAGTGATGAACCATTGGTATAAAACTAAGGCGCGGGTTGAAATTCTCCAAAGTCATTTCAGCCCCACACCAACCCCTCTCCCCGCACCGTAGGAGCACCACCCCGTGTCGATGGGCACCACCATTCCCCGCGCACCTGTCCACCGCCCCCCACACCGCTGTTCCCAACCCTGCGGTCCTCTTCTTCGACGCTGACGCCCGTGCATCCCCTCGATGCGTCCCCATTAGTCCTGCACCAGCGCCCACGATGCCATCCACCGCCCCACGCCAGAGCACCACGCTGTCCGTGCCCTCGTTCCTCGTCCATGACGCTGGCCGTGCCCCTCCTCCTCCATGCCTGCACTCCCACCACCGAGGCCATCAGGAGCGCATGGACAGCTGCTTTCCCACCCCCCACGATGAGTGCATGGATCTCTGCCCGCTATGTGATTGATGAAATGCCCCACGGTGAGTGCCGGTGTGATATGTTTATCTGTACCGCTAACCTATGAGAAGAACTACATAGTATACAACTATCTGGAAGCTTGATCGATACCTTTATGCCTACTTTGCTCGTATTAAATTTTTTTGGGAGCCAACTTATGAGAAGAACTATAGTTACTTAGCGGGGAAAAATGTTAGGCCAATCCATTGCAGGAGTACTAGCAAAAGTACCTAATGTGGTTAAACTCTATACATTCACTGTCATATACTTATAATCATGTTGTATAATTTATCATTCAGATATGAGGGTTCAATAACATGGCACAATTACTGTAATACTGTAAATGCAGGTAAATATAAATGGTAGATCAATTACTGTATGGAAAGAAATGTAGGAAACCACTTAACTGGGTTGAAGTGGGAGACCATGGATATTTTGAGCCTGATTTTATCAAAGAAGCTCGAGAGCAAGTCAGTATTATTCAGAGTCATCTGAAGGTAGCTTAGAGATGACAGAAAGCTTATGCGGACAAGCGAAGAAGGCCTTTGCAATTTGCAGTTGGGGATTATGTGTACCTCAAGGTGTCTCTTATGAGAGGGGTGCATCGGTTTGGTGTCCATGGCAAGCTAGCTCCTCGATATGTGAGTCCTTACAAGGTTGTGAGGCAGTGTGGCCTGGTTGCTTATCGTCTCTAGCTCCCAGATATTTTACCAGCGGTACACAATGTGTTTCACGTGTCTCAGTTGAAGAAATGTTTGCGGGTCCCTGATGAAGCTATGGAAATTGAAGGACTTCCCCTCCAGCTTGACTTGACTTATATTGAGCATCTTGTCAAGATCCTGGATGAAAAAGAAAGAGTGACCAGAAACAGTGTGGTGAAGTTCTACAAGGTTCAGTGGCAAAACCACTCGGAGGATGAAGCAATGTGGGAGCAAGAAAGTTACATCCTAGAGCATTATCCCCATCTTCTCTCTAGTCACTGAGGTAGTTACTTGCATTGAAATGTATTCATTATCTCTTTTCCCACACTAGGCACATAAAATCTTGGGATGAGATTTTGTTTTAGGCAGGTTGATTTGTAACACCCTTGGTGTTACACTGTAAATCTTTTGCCAAAACATGTCATGAGCATCATGGTTATGTGTTAATGCATGTAATATAAAGGGTAGATTAATTTCTGTAACTTGAAACGATCATCGGAAACGCGAAACAAAAGTTACATTTCATAGTTAAGTTATATCACTTAGGGTTTTAAAACCAATTTTTATTGAGCGAAAATGCTATAGAACGCACATACGGAACTTTAATAGAGTTCGAAGTACAAACCTTGTAGATGACGGTGAAATACATGCGGTCGAAAAATGAATTCACTAGCTAACTGTGCTAATAGCTTGGAAATCGAATTTGACGCGAATCCGATCGAGACTTAGCAAAATTCTCAAGTTGAAAGCAATGTGACGATGCGATATTAGTGAATTAAATCTAGAAAACTTAGCTCAAGGCTTGTGCTATATTTTTGCTCAGTGGTTTGCACCTAAGTGTGTACTTCCTAATGGTAGCAAGGTTACTTTGATTAGGGCTTGACTTGATCACTAATTAATAGCATTGGAAAGCTAAAAATAGTAACTTGGCAGCCTAGCTTTAGCTTCGGATGTCTGTCGGCAATGCTAGCTTGGCAGAATCCTATCTCCATCTCCATTTCACCTTGGTTTGAGCAGGTAGGTCCTATTAGCAACTTAATCAACCCTCTTTAGCTTCGTCGAGATGGGTAAGCTTTGGGCAGGCTAGTTAGGCCGGAACTGGTGCTTCAAAAACCATGCAAGCACTCATGTCTCGGCCGCCTGTCTCTGGTGCATGGTCACCTTGTGCCCATGCTCGCCGTGATCACCCTGGCCATGCCATGAGTGCGTGGTCACATTGCCGGTGTCAAGGCCGTCCTCGGCCTGGCCACGGTTGGCCTGTGGCTTGGCCGATCCTAGCTGCTGCCGCGAAGTGTCGTAGCTGCTCGCCATCGTGTTGTGCTGCATCCATGGTCATGCTGTGCTTCGACCGCCGCTGTCGCATAGTCACTGCTGTTGTCGATCTTTCACGTTTGCACGCGTGTGGGCTTGCCCCGCCTACCCATTGCCATCACATCTGCGCTCGCTGCGATGCTGCACTGCTGCCTTCCCTAGTCCGGTGCCAGCCACTGCGGCACACATGCCCAAGCCTTCATCGCCTTGTATTTATGGCAATGCGGCCAACCATTCCTGAGCGTGTTTCACTGAATCCCCAATGGCATGTAGCATGTGCGCGCTTGAACTACGAGTTGACAGCCACATCCTACCACGGCAATGATGAGCCAAGCCATGTCTGCTCTTTCCCCTGTTTCCTCTACCGCCATGGTTGCCAGACCCGCACCTTCAATTTGGCATGGTGGAGTCACCTCGGTCCAATTAACCTTGCCCATGGCTTCGCTGTGTAGTCAACCAGCCACCCAACCCCATCTTGCATTGATCCTTACAGTGCCATGCTCCAATTTGGAGTTTTCTTCCCACCGGGTCAATAAGACCATATCGGCATGTGTCGGCAGCAAAGCCCCCACTCCAGAGCTGCTTGCTTTCGATCTGTTGCACCGCCAGCCTTGCCTCCACCTACCCATCACCCAGCACACCTTTGCCGAGTTGCTACCACCTCCTAGACGCCCCGACATGGTCTTGCCGCTGTGGTGCACCACCGCACCGCCCGTGCGCATGCGGCCAGCTTGGCTCGGGCTGCCTCCGGCCAAACCACCACCTCGGCTGGGTCCGTGGTGACTTCCTTGAGCTCACGTGCCACGCCTACTGCTCCGGTGTTGTTGTTGCTCACCAGAACGTCACCGCTTTTGCTGCAGGAGCTCCGCCGCCATGGTCAGGCTTTACTATGGCGTCTTGGCTCGCGTTTTCATCGCCCAGCGTTTTGTGTTCACGTCTAGGCAAGTACCGGCTCCTTAGATAGGGCTAGGTGGGTCTCGATTGCCTGGCGGGGGTAGTCGGTGCCATCGACCGCCGCACCGACGTGCACGGCCTGGTCAGGGACCCCCCGATGTGAAGACAGATTGTTGCAAGGGCCATTTTGCGTAGTCATAGACTGAAGGAATAGTGCGCTTAGTTCTCGCACTATTACTGGATGGGCCGCGCCGCTCGCTCGTGGGCTACGCGGGTTGAATTCAGTTTTCCTTTTTCCAGTGAATTAGTAAAGGATTATTTAATTTAGTTTTGAGCTGATCTTTGGAAAATTATAGTAAATTATGTAGGTGTCCAAAAATAGTGAAACAAAATTTGTTAGGTTCACAAAAATATGATCTATCTGTTGGTGTAGTTGGTTTACAGTTATCTATGATAATGATAGACTCATTAATTCATTTAGGAAAGCTTAGCATTATTTAGCTTAATATTTGTAGGAATTTTTGTGGCAAATTGGTAATAGCTTTGACCATAAAATTTTTACAGTAGATTCATTATATTATTATGTGCTCACTGTAATTTTTGTAGCTTTAGAATAAGTTCATAAATATGGTAGTTAGTACTCCTTGTTTTTGTATATATATAGTAAATCGGTATTAAGTGTAAGAATGCCTTTAGTTGCTAAGTTAATACAATGTTTCATACCTGTTTAGTGGAAATGATAGGCAATTTAGCGTCTTAGTCAATAGAGTTAGCTTAGTATCTTGATAGATGTATTTTTATTTTAAGAGTTGTTGTTGCCGTATTATTAAGTGTTGCATCATCATTTCATGCATGTAGATAACGAGTTGGTAGAGTTTGTGCCTGCGGATGAACAAGAGTACGAGGAGATCATTGAAGAGTATGAGGAGGAGATTCTCACACTGGAGGGAGCCCCGGAGCCATCAGTTGCTGACTTTGTTGACACCCCGCCTGCCCAAGGCAAGCCCCGGTGCATAACCCTTATTTTGAATGATAGCTGAATATATATATATGATGTGCATTTACATTATAGGCATTTTATGGAAACTACATGCATAGATATACCTACCTATGAGTCCTACTAGTATAGGTCGAGTAGGTGATTATTAAGATCACTCATGATAAAATGGTGGAAAGGAAAAATTGAGAACGGGCAAGGATATGGTTTGGGTATTGATGGGTGTAAGAGGTTGTGTCCTGCTGCCAACGGGGCATAGCTTGGTTACACTTTTTCCCTGTCTGTGTCGGTTAAGGACCGGCATTGCAATGAACTCTAGGCAAGTCATAGACTTATGATTCCGAGCACATACTTGTGTATGGGCGCAGGGAAGACTTCTTGCTCTCTTGTCGTGGGTTCCGGCTCTTTCCGGACCAACTGATTAGAGGAGGGGATGGTGGAGGTCTAACCACCACACTGAGTCCGGGACTCAGGAGCGAGGGCTTGGAGTCCAGGTTTGGACGGGGACCTAGACCCCTTGATAGGAGAGTGGTGGTTTGGTCCTTCTTGTGCCTAGGGTACAAGCAGGGCGTGTGTTTCGGGATACCCAGCTGGGCACATTGATTCGTGAATCACCGGGCGATCCAGTATGGCTTGTCTACACTCTAGCACCGTAGTAAGAACTAAAAGAGGAAAGGTGGTGAAATGGAACTATTTGCTCAACTCTTGCTTGAAAGTAGAACAGGTGCTTACATAGAATGGCTAGATAATGAAATAATCATGACTGCTAATAATAAACTTACATAAGGATGCACTATTAGTATTACTTCCTACAAAAAGGAAACCAGCAAACCATAAAGCTTATCATATTCCTTAGAGTCGAGAAATTATTCCACTAGTCGGATAAGTCTTACGAGTACATTGTGTACTCAAGGTTTATTTACCCCTGTTGCAGGTACTACTTGAGGAGTAGCCGTTGTGTGAAGGATTCTTCTGGTGGGCACAGACAGATCCTTATATTTTATCGATAGATGTTTCTTTTCATTCCGCTGTTAATTTTCGCACTCTGAATTTGGTCCTGTAATAATGTATTTCTAAGAACTCTAGATGTATGAAATGGACTAAGTAATATAAACTCATTCTCAGTATTGGATCCTGAGGGATAAATGTGGATTATTTGGGCTCTCCCTTGGGATGTGCTCGACGGAACCCGCCTGATGTAGCTTGCCGTCGGGGTGCTTAGTGTCTGGTGGAAGACAAGCACCTTCGAAGGTGTGTTATTTCAGGTGGTTCTGCCACAGTTGGTACCAGAGCCAATAATGAGTCTACGAGTTTCATCACTCTTTTCCAAAACCTAAAATTTGACCAACAAAAGATTATGAAAAGTAGGATGAGATAAAATTATGTAAATAAATATAAGCCCTAGTAATATGGTCTATCTAGGATACCGGCACTGGTTTTATCTAATTAGTTTTCTACAGGTACACTAACTTACGCTGCATAAAAATCGTTTAGCATACAAAAAGTGAGTGTGATGTGCCGACAATTTTGTGAATGCCGCTATATTCCGGCTTGAGTGAACGTACAGGCCGATGCATACATCATGATTAGAGAATCTTGCTTAAACTAAAGGAATAGTGAATTGATAGGATAAACTAAAAGAATGCTTTAATAAACGTCTTATCATTTCTCTAATCTCTTGTTCCTGATCTGGAGGGTTGTCCTAAATGGTTAGTTCCTATCTATTTTCAGATGAACTTGAGGTCTGGTCGCGGGAGCACTTGTGCAGGAGCGGGCCATGGCCTTGGCGAAGGCCAAGGTGTTGATAGGATAAACTAAAAGAATGCTTTAATAAACGTCTTATCATTTCTCTAATCTCTTGTTCCTGATCTAGAGGGTTGTCCTAAATGGTTGGTTCCTATCTATTTTCAGATGAACTTGAGGTCCGGTCGCGGGAGCACTAGTGCCAGAGCGGGCCATGGCCTTGGCGAAGGCCAAGGTGTTGATAGGATAAACTAAAAGAATGCTTTAATAAATGTCGTATCATTTCTCTAATCTCTTGTTCCTGATCTGGAGGGTTGTCCTAAATGGTTGGTTCCTATCTATTTTCAGATGAACTTGAGGTCCGGTCGCGGGAGCACCAGTGCCGGAGCGGGCCATGGCCTTGGCGAAGGCCAAGGTGAAAGTGGCCAAGGCAATGGGAACGGCAATGGGGAGAGCCATGAGACCCCACTTTTGGCTCCTCCTCCTTTGCCACCGCCACCTTCGATGACTCATGTGGAGATGATGGCGGAGATGTTGGCTGCTCGTTGTGAGTCCGCCCGTGCCATGGAGCTGTTGGCATAGGCTATCGGTGGCTTCACCCATGGAGGCCACAGAGGAAATGGAGGGAACGGGGGTGGTGCCCATGGTCCTGAGGGACCCTGCTCTTATCAGGATTTCTTAAAGACGCACCCACCCTCGTTCACGCCGATGGCTGAGCCTCTAGATGCAGAGCATTGACTTCAAATTCTGGAGCATAAGTTTCTGCTCCTCACCATAACTGAGGAGTAGAAAGTGCGCTTTACGATGCAACAACTGTTGGGATCTGCTAGTGCATGGTGGGACACATTTAATGCCATGGAGCCGGTGGATCACCGAAGGACCTGGCAGGAGTTTACTGCGTCCTTCAGAGAGTATTATATTCCTGTTGGTGTTCTAAACAGGAAGTTGATAGAGTTTCTGGACCTTCAGCAAGGAAGCATGTCCGTGATGGACTATGTCAACAAGTTCAACCACTTTTCATAGTATGCTGGGACTCATGTTGATACGGATTAGAAGAAGAGGGACCGTTTCTATCATGGCCTCTCTTGCATCTTGCAGAAGGAGTTATATATAGGAAACTATCAGACCTTTGGGGCGATGATGAACACTGCTATTGCCATGGAGGGATTGCAGCATGACTCTCAGGCAGAATGGAACTGCAAGTGGGTGGCTACTGGGTCTTCTAGTCACCCCTAGGCGCAGAAGGTACAGGTTGTCAGGCGAGTGTCCTATCAGTCTTCGGGTGGGCATTCATTTCGACAGCCTCAACAGACCTTTCAGGCACCTTCCACTCAGTATCATGCACCTACTCAGTAGGTGCAACATCAGCAGCCCCAGGGACAGTAGGTCCCACCTCATCAAGGATAGGGGAACAAGCCTGGTGCTTGTTTCAAGTGTGGCAAGGAAGGCCACTATGCCCGGGAGTGTCCGCAAAAACCAGCCTACCTAGTCTGCTCAGCCCTCAGCTAACTCCCGCCTGATCAAGCGGACAGTTATCAAGAAGAAAGTGCCAGTGAGCCAATCTGGATAGGTTAATTTCATGGAGGCTGAGGAAATGTTGCAAAATGAACAAGTGATGGCTGGTATGTTCACCATTGATTCCCATCCAGCTTATGTGTTGTTTGATTCTGGTGCATCACATTCATTTATGAGCATGGGATTTGCACACAGGCACAATATACCTCTTATGGCTATACCTTTTGCCTATAGAATCAGTACTCTAGGTGCGCAGTTGTGCGTTAATACCCAGACGGACACAGTGGGCTTAGTGCTAGCCACTCACACTTACCATCTTCAGTTCATGGTGCTGCTTGGGCAAGACATTGATGCAATTCTGGGAATAAACTAGTTGCATGTATATGGGGTAGTCTTGGATCTAAAGCAGAGAGTTGTTGAGTTACGGCTTCCTTCTTCTAAGGATAGGATGTCTCTTCTTATGCCCTTAGATCTAGTCTTACCTGTTGCTGCTCATGCTGAAGCTTCTCCTGATCTTGCCTCTATTCCTGTGGTCTATGAGTTCCAGGATGTCTTTCCTAAAGATCTACCTGGGTTACCACCGAATAGAGATGTGGAGTTCTCCATTGAGTTAGAGTATGGCACTGCTCCAATCTCCCGACGCCCGTACCGTATGGCCCCAAAGGAATTAGCTGAAATGAAGAAACAGTTAGAAGAGTTGTTGGAAAAGGGATTCATCTATCCTAGCTCTTCACCATGGGGTGGTCCAGCCATTTTTGTAAAGAAGAAGGATGGCACTCTTCGGATGTGTATGGATTACCGCCCTCTCAATGCGGTAACCATTAAGAACAAGTATCATTTACCTCGTATTGATACTTTGTTCGATCAACTAGCTAGTGCCAAGGTGTTCTCTAAGATTGATCTCCATTCAGACTATCATCAAATCAAGATTAGACCACAAGATATACCAAAGATAGCTTTTTCTACTAGGTACGGGCTATATGAATACCTAGTCATGTCTTTTGGTCTCACCAATGCTCCTGCATTTTTCATGTATCTCATGAACTTAGTCTTTATGTCGGAGTTAGACAAATTTGTGGTGGTATTCATTCATGATATCTTGATATATTCCAAGAACAAGGAAGAGCATGCCCAACACCTTCGGATAGTACTGACTCGATTGAGGGAATACAAGCTGTATGCCAAATTTAGCAAGTCTGAATTTTTGTTAGATCGAGTGCAGTTTTTGGGACATGTTCTGACACCGAAAGGTATCTCTGTAGATCCAAGCAAGGTGCAAGATGTGCTAAATTGGAAGTCTCCCAAGTCAGTGCACTAGATTCATCAGTTACTTGGTTTTGCTAGATACTATCGGTGCTTCATTCTGGATTTCTCCAAAATAGCTCAGCCGATGACCAAGCTGCTCTAGAAAGAGGCCAAATTTGTTTGGAGCTCGGCTTATGAAGAAGCCTTCCAAGCTTTGAAGAACTTTCTTACCACTACTCCTATCTTGGCCCAACTAGATATTGACAGACCTTTTGATGTATATTGTGATGCCTCGAAGATGGGGTTGGCATGTGTGCTTATGCAGGATGGGCGTGTGATAGCTTATGCTTCACGCCAACTAAAAAAGCACAAGGTGAATTATCCCACCCATGATTTAGAGCTGGCTACTATGGTGCATGCTCTAAAAATTTGGAGGCATTATCTATTGGGAAACAAAGTACACATTTTTACATATCATAAGAGCCTCAAGTATATCTTCACTCAGTCCGAGTTAAACATGAGGCAAAGGAGATGGTTGGAATTAATCAAGGATTATAACTTGGTGGTTCATTATCATCCCGGCAAAGCTAATGTGGTAGCTGATGCTTTGAGCCAGAAGTCATATTAGGTTGAAGAAACGCCCTTGTCTCTCAACCATGCTAAGGTGCTAGCTCACATTGCCTTAGTCTCAAATTTACTTGAGCAGATTATTATGGAGCAAAGGCAAGACACTTCAGAAATTCCTCACATCAAGAAACTAATTGCTGAAGGGCGTGGTCCTCAATTTAGTATTGATGAGCAAGGGGTAGCAAGGTACAATAACAGATTGGTGGTTCCATCAAATGAGGAGGTTAGAAGGAAGATTTTGAATGAAGCTCATCATTCCAAGTTGTCTATTCATCCTGGCAGTAACAAGATGTACCATGATTTGCGCCACTTATATTGGTGGTCCAATATGAAGCAGGATGTCACCCAGTACATCGCGGAGTGCGACACTTGTGGGAGAGTTAAGGCAGACCACATGCGTACCCCAGGATATTTGTAGCCCTTGCCCATTCCTATTTGGAAATGGAAAGATATTTCCATGGATTTCATTGTAGGTTTACCCCGCACATCCAAGGGCTATAACTCTATTTGGGTCATTGTGGACCGCCTTACCAAGTCAGCTCATTTTCTCCTAGTTGATTCTAGATATTCAGCTAGACAGTATGCCAAGCTGTATTTTGACCAGATTGTAACCCTGCATGGAGTCCCTCTCACTATCGTCTCTGATAGAGGGTCCATCTTTGTCTCCCGCTTTTGGGAGCAACTCCAGGAATGCCTTGGTACTAGCCTCCTCCGAAGTTCAGCCTACCATCCACAGACTGATGCCCAAACCAAAAGGGTAAACCAAGTACTGGAAGATATGTTGAGAGCTTATGCCATTTCTTTTCCTGAGAAGTGGGATGAATGCTTGAAATTAGCAGAGTTTTCCTACAACAATAGCTATCAAGAAAGCATTCGTATGGCACCCTTTGAAGCTATGTATGGAAAGAAATGTAGGACACCACTTAATTGAGTTGAAGTGGGAGACCATGGATATTTTAGGCCTAATTTTATCAAAGAAGCTCGAGAGCAAGTCAGTATTATTTAGAGTCATTTGAAGGCAGCTTAGAGCCGACAAAAAGCTTATGCGTACAAGCAAAGAAGGCCTTTGCAGTTTGCAGTTAGGGATTATGTGTACCTCAAGGTGTCTCCTATGAGAAGGGTGCATCGGTTTGGTGTCCATGGCAAGCTAGCTCCTCGATATGTGGGTCCTTACAAGGTTGTGAGGCAGTGTGGCCTGGTTGCTTATCGTCTCTAGCTCCTAGATATTTTATCAATGGTACACAATGTGTTTCACGTGTCTCAGTTGAAGAAATGTTTGTGGGTCCCTGATGAAGCTGTGGAAATTGAAGGACTTCCCCTCCAGCCTGACTTGACTTATATTGAGCATCATGTCAAGATCCTGGACAAAAAAGAAAGAGTGACCAGAAACAGTGTGGTGAAGTTCTACAAGGTTTAGTGGCAAAACCACTCGAAGGATGAAGCAACGTGGGAGCAAGAAAGTTACATCCTGGAGCATTATCCCCATCTTCTCTCTGGTCACTGAGGTAGTTGCTTGCATGTATTCCTTATCTCTTTTCCCACACTAGGCACATGAAATCTCGGGACAAGACTTTGTTAATGCATGTAATATAAAGGGTAGATCAATTTCTGTAACTTGAAACGATCATCGAAAACGCGAAACGAAAGTTACATTTCATAGTCAAGTTATATCACTTAGGGTTTTAAAACCAATTTTTATTGAGCGAAAATGCTATAGAACGCACATACGAAACTTTAATAGAGTTCGAAGTACAAACCATGTAGATGACAGTGAAATGCCTGCGGTCGAAAAATGAGTTCACTAGCTAACTGTGCTAATAGCTTGGAAATCGAATTTGACGCAAATCTGATCGAGACTTAGCAAAATTCTCAAGCTGAAAGCAGTGTGACAATGCGATATTAGTGAATTAAATCTAGAAAACTTAGCTCAAGGCTTGTGCTATATTTTTGCTCGGTGGTTTGCACCTAAGTCTGTACTTCCTAATGGTGGCAAGGTTACTTTGATTAGGGCTTGACTTGATCACTAATTAATTGCATTGGCAAGCTAAAAATAGTAACTTAGCAACCTAGCTTTAGCTCCGGATGTCAGTCGGCAATGCTAGCTTGGCAGTCTCCTATCTCCCTCTCCATTTCACCTTGGTTTGAGTGGGTAGGTCCTATTAGCAGCTTAATCAACCCTCTTTAGCTTCGTCGAGATGGGTAAGCTTTGGGTAGGCTAGTTAGGCTGGAACTGGTGCTTCAAAAACCATGCACGCACTCATGTCTCGGCTGCCTATCTCCGGTGCATGGTCACCTTGTGCCCGTGCTCGCCGCGATAGTCCTAGCCGTGCCACGAGCGCGTGGTCGTGTTGCCGATGTCAGGGCCATCCTTGGCCTGGCCATGGCTGGTCTGTGTCTTGGCCGATCCTGGCTACTGCCTCGCGGTGTCACAGCTGCTCGCCGTCGCATTGTGCTGCATCCATGGTCACGCTGTGCTCCGACCGCCGCTGTCGCACAGTCACTGCTGTTGTCGATCTTTCATGTTTGCACACACATGGGCTTGCCCCGCTTGCCCATTGCCATCACATCCGCGCTCGCTACGATGCTGCACTATTGCCTTCCCCAGTCCAGGGCTAGCCACTGCAGCGCACATGGACGAGCCGTCGGTGGCTTGTATTTATGGCAATGCGGCCAATCGTTCCTGAGCGCATTTCACTGAATCCCCAATGGCCTGTAGCATGTGTGCACTTGAACTATGAGTTGACAGCCACGTCCTGCCATGGCAATGACGAGCCAAGCCATGTCTCCTCTTTCCCCTATTTCCTCTATCGCCATGGTCGCCGGACCCGCACCTTTAATTCGGCATGGTGGAGTCACCTCGGTCCAATTAACCTTGCCCACGACTTCGCTGTGTAGTTAGCCAGCCACCCGACCCCATCTTGCATTGATCCTTATAGTGCCATGCTCCAATTTGGAGCTTTCTTCCTGCCGGGTCAATAAGACCGTATCGGCATGCGTCGATGGCAAAGTCCCCACTCTAGAGCTACTTGCGTTCGATCTATTCACCGCTAGCCTCGCCTACACCTACCCATCACTCGACGCACCTTTGTTGAGTTGCTACCACCTCCTAGATGCCCCTGACGCAGTCTTGCCACCGCAGTGCACCACCACACCATCCGTGCGCACGCGACCAGCTTAGCTTAGGCCGCCTCCGGTTGAACCACCTCCTCGGCTGGGTCCGTGGTGAGTTCCTTGAGCTCACGCGCTACCCCTACTGCTCTGGCGTTGTTGTAGCTCACCGGAATGTCACTGCTTTTGCTACAGGAGCTCCGCCGCCATGGTCCGGCTTTACTACGGCGTCCTGGCTCGCGTTTTCATCACCCAGTGTTTCGCATTCGTGCCTAGGCAAGTGCCAGCTCCTTAGATAGGGCTGGGTGGGTCCCGGTTGCCCGGTGGGGGTCGTCGGTGCCATCGCCCGCCGCGTCGGCGTGCGCGGCTAGGTCAGGGACCCCCCAATGTGAAGACAGATTGTTGCAAGGGCCATTTTGCGTAGTCGCTGACTCAAGGAATAGTGCACTTAGTGCTCTCCATATTACCGGGTAGCCCGAGGGTGTTTTCGCAAAGTGACCGGCGCGCGCGAGCTTCCCCGTTGTGGGCCGTCGCCGCGCTGTTGGGCCACGCCCGCGTGGGCCGTGTTAGTGGATCACGCGTGTGCGCGCGATGCACGGGAGTGGGCCGCGCCGCTCGCTCATGGGCCGCGCAGGTTGAATTTAGTTTTCCTTTTTCCCATGAATTAGTAAAGGATTATTCAATTTAGTTTTGAGCTAATCTTTGGAAAA
The DNA here is from genome assembly GCA_904845875.1 of Miscanthus lutarioriparius. Lineage (NCBI taxonomy): Eukaryota > Viridiplantae > Streptophyta > Magnoliopsida > Poales > Poaceae > Miscanthus > Miscanthus lutarioriparius. Next base: position 53,344,321 of record CAJGYO010000017.1, on the reverse strand, counting down.
TTATAGTAAATTATGTAGTAGTCCAAAAATAGTGAAACAAAATTTGTTAGGTTCAAAAAAATGTGATCTATCTATTGGTGTAGTTGGTTTACAGTTATCAGTGATAATGATAGACTCATTAATTCATTTAGGAAAGCTTAGCATTATTTAGCTTAATATTTATAGGAATTTTTGTGGCAAATTGGTAATAGCTTTGACCATGAAATTTTTACAGTAGATTCATTGTATTATTATGTGCTCATTGTAATTTTTATAGCCTTAGAATAAGTTGATAAATATGGTAGCTAGTACTCCTTGTTTTAGTATATATATAGTAAATCGGTATTAAGTGTAAGAATGCCTTTAGTTGCTGAGTTAATACATGAAATGTTTCATACCTATTTAGTGGAAATGATAGGAAACTTAGCGTCTTAGTCGGTAGAGCTAGCTTAGTAGCTTGATAGATGTATTTTTATTTTAAGAGTTGTTGTTGCCGTATTATTAAGTGTTGCGTCATCATTTCATGCATGTAGATAACGAGTTGGTAGAGTTCATGCCTGCAGATGAATAGGAGTACAAGGAGATCATTGAAGAGCACGAGGAGAAGATTCTTGTATAGGAGGGAGCCCCAGAGCCATCAGTTGTTGACTTTGTTGACACCCCGCCTGCCCAAGGCAAGCCCCGGTGCATAACCCTTATTTTGAATGATCACTGAATATATATATATATGATGTGCATTTACGTTACAGGCATTTTATAGAAACTACATGCATAGATATACCTACCTATGAGTCCTACTAGTATAGGTCGATTAGCTGCTATGCTCAGGATTTTGGAAGCATGAGTAACCTGTCGTTACTCATAATAGGTGATTATTAAGATCACTCATGATAAAATGGTGGAAAGGAAAAATAGAGACTGGGCAGGGATATGGTTTGGGTATTGGTGGGTATAAGAGGTTGTGTCTTATGGCCAACGGGGCATAGCTTGGTTACACTTTTTCCCTGTCTGTGTCGGTTAAGGACCGACCATTGCAATGGACTCTAGGCAAGTCACAGACTTATTATCCCGAGCACATACTTTGGTATGGGCGCAGGGATGACTTGTTGCTCTCTTATCATGGGTTCCAGCTCTTTCCGGACCGACTAATTAGAGGCGGGGATGGTGGAGGTCTAAGCAGCGCACTGAGTCCGAGACTTAGGAGCGGGGGCTTGGAGTCCAAGTTTGGACGGGGACCTAGATCCCTTGATAGGAGAGTGGCGGGTTGGTCCTACTTGTGCCTGGGGTACAAGCGGGGCGTGTGTTTTGGGGTACCCAGCTGGGCACATTGATTCACGAATCATCGGATGATCCAGTACGGGTTATCTACACTCTAGCACCGTAGTAAGAACTAAAAGAGGAAAGGTGGTGAAATGGAACTGTTTGCTCAACTCTTGCTTGAAAGTAGAACAGGTGCTTACATAGAATGGCTATATAATGAAATAATCATGACTGCTTATAATAAACTTACATAAGGATGCACTATTAGTATTGCTTCCTGCAAAAAGGAAACCAGCAAACCATAAAGCTTATCATATTCCTTGGAGTCAGAAAATTATTCCACTAGTCGGATAAGTCTTGCGAGTACATTGTGTACTCAGGGTTTATTTACTCCTGTTGCAGGTACTGCTTGAGGAGTAGCCATTGTGTGAAGGATTCTTCTGGTGGGCACAGACGAATCCTTGTATTTTATCGATAGATGTTTCTTTTCGTTCCGTTGTTAATTTCCGCACTCTGAATTTGGTCCTGTAATAATGTATTTCTAAGAACTTTGGATGTATGAAATGGACTAAGTAATGTAAACTCATTCTCATTATTGGATCCTGAGGGATAAATGTGGATTATTTAGGCTCTCCCTTGGGGTGTGCTCGATGGAACCTGCCCGATGTAGCTTGTTGTCAGGGTGCTTAGTGTCTGGTGGAAGACGAGCGCCTCCGAAGGTGTGTTATTTCGGGCGGTTCTGCCACAATTACTCTACACATAAATGCCATTCTTATTGTGGTATTGCAATGTTTAAGAGTGGCAGTTTTTGCTTGGCAACTTAACTTGATGGCTTGATCTAGCCTTTAGGAAGCAACTGTTTAAATTTGCCATGTTGAGTGGTATGTGCTTGGTATTTGGTAACTCCACTTTTAGTGTGATATTTGCTGGAACTATGGTAGCATGGTCCACTCCATGGTTCCTATATAATTTTGGTATTGTGCATTAGTATACAGCCTATAAAGGCTTGCAATTAGAATGAGCTTAACCAGATGTTGGTCCACTCCATGGTTCCTATATAATTTTGGTTCTGTGTTGAATGTTGGCATTTTAAACAACTTTTTTAACTTTTTAGACGAGAAAGTCTTTGTTACAACAACAACAACAACAACAACAAAGTTGTTTTCTAAGAACTCCTATCTAAGGCTAAGTCTTTGGGTATATTCCATCCTTTCAAGTCTCCTTTTATTGCCTCTACCCAAGTCAATTTCGGTCTTCCTCTACCTCTCTTCATGTTACTATCGTGGCCTAGGATTCCACTACGCACCGGTGCCTCTGGAGGTCTTCGTTGGACATGTCCAAACCATCTCAACCGGTGTTGGACAAGCTTTTTCATGCTAAAATCATGAAGAACAATTTAATTTGTCAGATGCTGCAAGTACCTCCTCTCACAATGTAGCTTGCTCCATGCCTCTTTATCTAGACAATATTTGTTCATTAGCTGTATATGAACTTAATATTCTGATACATCATGTTTGAATGACAACCTAATTTACTTAAATGTATAGGCAACTATGGCATGGTATGTAGTCATGTTGGTCACGTGCCTGGGATTTATCGAACCTGGGAAGATTGCTATGCTCAAGTCAATCGCTACCCTGGTAATTTGCACAAAAAATACAATACAGAAGCTAAAGCTTTGAGGGCCTACTATAGTCATTCGGCCTACCTTGCAAACCATGGGCAAACGGCCTACTATGGTCCAATGAATGCAAACCATGGCCATCCGCTGGCACTGGAGATTGAAGAGAAGCCACCCGCCGAAGATGTGAAGATGAGGAGAATTGCTCCTTGGTCTTGGAAAGGTGTCATGCTTTTATTTATGGCTATGGTCATTGCTTTTCTTATTTTGAAGTTGATGTAGGCTTAGTTTCGTAGAACAGTAGGTGGACTTTGTTGTATGTGGTCCATCAAACAATGAATTTGTTCTAGGTGAACATATGTTATTATTTGACTTTGTTATATGTGGACTTATTATTAGACTTTTCATTAAACATATTATATATATAATATGAACTTATGCTATTAGTAGTTGTCCGCAGCCAAAATTAACCACGATCGTGTCACAGCCATGACTCATCGTCGCCTGTTACCCCGTCGCCGAAGAACAGATCGGCAACAAGAAGCGGCTGATATCGCTGGGACGGGAGAGCCGCATGATCCGACAAACGGTGATGGTGTCAATCAGGACGGTGAGAACGAGCAGCCATGGACCCCATCTGGCCTGCTCGAGCTAGGTCCAAATGACCAATATGTCTAGGTAACTTTGGTATCATGTGACTATGCAGCCACACACACTAATCAATTGAGAGGGTCATAGCTTACTTGGTGTCTCTAGCAAGAGCCTCCGCCGATCGAGGAGCCAGAGGGTTTGGGTAGCAGGAAGGCCAGATCCAAGCGAGGCGTGTCAAAGATTCCTGTTGGTAGGAATGAACATTGGCACATCACTGAGTTCGATGAATTTGGGGATCCACTCTCACCGCCTATAGCTTTGACCAAATACAAGACTATCCTCAGGTTACTTGTAAGGGACTTCATCCCGATTAGGTACAGGAAGTGGAATGGGAAAGATAATGACTCTTGGAGGGTTCCCGAAAGTGAGAAGGATTACATATGGGACATCAAGATCCCAGAGTATTTCACTTTCCCAACGGAGTATGACAAGGAGGTAGTCAAGAAAAAAGCAAAAGAAATCATGGGGACATGCTTCAAGAATTTCAAGGGGACATTGTATAAGAATTTTGTCCTCCAAATAAAGAGCCAGATTTCGATCGTGGACAGTTTAGCAAGCAGAAGGACTTCTGGCAGGATTTCAAGGAATACAGGTTATCCGAGGAGTACATAGAACTAAATAGGAAGAATAAGGAGAACTCACAGAAAGCGACGAATCCTCATCATCTCAGCTCTCATGGCTACACCAAAAAGATGCCAAAATTTGAAGCAGAACTTGAAAAGATAGATCGCCTTGCTGAGGAAGGCGTTCAGGTTGAGACCGCCCATTGGGAGCCAAGATCGATATTATACTGTATGGGGAGGAATGTATGCCACACCGAGGATGGGAGCTTTAGCTCCACAAATCCACCCATGAGCGAACTCATCCAGAGGATCTCCCAGATAACTGGGGAGGTGAGGCAAGGGACTTGCACTTCTAATAGGGAGAAAGTCATGCTTACCCAAGCACTCGGAACCAAGGAGCACCCTGGTCGCACTAGAGGAACCGGTGTTGTTCCTTGGAAACTAGCATTCCCCAAAGAATCTCACACTTACCGGAGCCACTCGAGGGGTAGAGCGGATCAGGAGGCAGAGTGTTTGAGGCGACTAAAAGAGATGGAAGACAGAATGGACGCACGGATTGAGGTGACTGTTGAAGCAAAAGTTCAGCAAATTTTGTTGTCCAAGGGGTCAGGAGTACCACAAAACCCTACTCCTACTGCCTTTAACCCACAGTTTAGGGGTCGCAGTAGCTGTGGATCGACCCTGCTCGACGAAGAAGATGCGACTGTGCCACATTTGGTGGACGACATCACTGAACCCGTCAATGTCAAGTTGTACATCCATCAAGAATGGACAAAGGACAAGGTGGCGCTCGGCCAGGCCTGGCCTGCGGGAGACGGGACCATTAATGGCCGCCCAATTCCATAGGGGTACGCTCGCGTCACCATTGACAGAATACTTGATAAGAAGTATAACAAGATACACATTAAGTACCCCATAGCGGAAGACAGGCCAAAACTTGGTCATAACAAGGGCTCTCAAGTGGCCTAGCGCAAGCGCTTTATTAAGCTTTACCACCAATTGTCCTCTGATGATGAGGATGACTACGAGTCTTCGCCCACCCGCGATGATCACTCACCATCTCCCAACAGAGATCACTCCCCTCCTCATCCATTGCCATCATCCCCAAGAAGACAGAGGTCTCCTTCTATTCCTCCCCGTCTGACTCCATCTTCATCAGCCCCAGGAAAATAGAATTCTCATCGTCATCCTCCTCCTCCTCCTCCACCTTAGCCCAAAACAAGATCAAAGGCATCCTCGCAGTCGTAGAAAAGATCCTTGGATTCGATCGCTAATGCTCCCAAAGTGGACCAACAAAAAAAAAGGCCGTTCAGTGGCAACGTTACAAACTTGATTGAAGAAAAATTTACAGTACACATCTCGAAGGAAGATTGTGTTAGTTTTTTCAATCTCTGTGCCTCACTGCCTCCGTGTTTGTTGAAGTCTGAATTCGAAAGGCAAACACAGAATTAGTATGCTACAATAAGAGCCAATGAAATACACAATGAAGATTTAAGAAAGATACAGAAGTACATCGAAGACAACCCCGAATTAACCATGGAAGAGGCCATGAACATCTATTATGATGTACAAGGGACGGGAACACTGGCAATGAAGTATGAAAAGGGAAATTTTTTGGTTTCCGATGACGAGTATAAAAATTTAACAGTATATATGTGCCAGTTGCATGAATATTACATGGCTCAAGCAACAGAGACGGAGGACTTTGGTTTTGAGGTTATTATCCGTTCGCCACATATTTTTCATTATCCTAAAGAAGAGAAGTTCGATGTCGAGTGGGAGTGCTTGTTCCAGCTATACCAGAAACGCTCTCTCGATTCACAAATGTTGACGCTGTGGACTATGTAAGTACCCGACATGCACGATATTATAATTAACTACTCTCTCGAGACACAAATTATTAACTTTTGAGCAATTCCTATGATTTTATGTAGGTGTATAGCAAAATTTTGCATACTAAAAAGTAAATGGGATAATATAGGCTTCTTGGACCCCTTGCGAGTCAATGAGAAGACATGTTTAGCCCTCCATAGATGTGACGTGGAAGACCTGAGAGAGAGATTGATTGCTATTTTCGATGAATTCAAGATGAAGAACAAAATCCACATACTTCTAGCCTACAACTGCGAGTATGTGTTCTCGGCTTTTAATTTTATGCTTCTTTTTTCGTTAAGATTATTTGATAATTAGGATTCTGTGATTGCAGCAACCATTTCGTCTTCATTTGTGTCAATCTTGCTAAAAATCTGATCGGGGTGTGGGACTCGAAGAAAATACCATTTCATCATCTGGATGCACTCGTGGCAGTGCTGAATTAGTAAGCGATCCTAATAACATATTATTTTCTAGTCACACATACCGCTTTCTAATGTTTCTCCTTTTAATGTTGCACAGTGTCCGAAGAAGATATGTCGGTGGGACGTAGGTCCCATTCAAGGTTGTTGAAATGGAGGGGAAGTATCTAAAATAGTCGGCGGGAAATAATAAATGCGGGTTTTATGTAATGTGGGCAATGCTTCGCTACATCGGCGGGAAATCGGAAGAAGCATATAAGTTGGTGTGTATAATCCCCATTTCATTTATGTCTGTTAATAATTCAACAAAATGATTTACTGATTCCTCTGTGGATATCATCTTTTTTGAACGACAGTGCAAGAAATATAACCACGAAAGGCTGTTAGACATAGATATCGTCGCAATGTAATCGGAGCTGGCAAAATTCATCTTAGCCGAGGTATTAGAAAAAGATGGAGTATTTTCTATTGCACAATCCATGAAGTTCAAGAACCAGTATGGCCCAGAGCGGCTCGCTAGATTATTGTAAGAAGTCCGAGAAGCATGCTTCATCTTATCGAATAATTTCTTTTTTATTTTGAGAGATCGAGATCTTGATAAGAACATTTAAACTGTAACCGTAACATTTATAATGTTTAATATTGATGGACCTGTCATCTACGTAGCGTATATAAAGCGAAACCCGATTTTACGAAAAAATATAAATTAAAATAAATTATAAAACAATAAAATGCGAACAGGCCATCACTGTTGGGGGTTAGCAACAAACCGGCAGTGTTGTCGTAACCATCACTGCCGGTTATCAACAAACCGGCAGTGTTGTCGTAACCATCACTGTCGGTTAGCAACAAACCGACAGTGGGCCTGTTCGCTGGTTGGTGCTGGTGCTGGTGCTGGTGCTGGTTTGGGCTGGCTGGTGCTGGTTTTTTGTGAGAGAAAAACACTGTTGGCTGGCTGGTTTGAGCTGGCTGAAACCAACAAACGAACAGGCTGAGTGTTGGCTTGCTCAACACTGCCGGCTTGAGCCATGAACCGACAGTGTTGGCTTGCTCAACACTGTCGACTTGAGCCATGAACCGACAATGTAGGCTTGCTAAACACTACTGGCTTGAGCCAAGAACCGACACTCTTGAAGCAACCATCACTGTCGATTGAGACTATAAACCGGCAGTGTTGTTCAACTGTACATTGCCGGGTGGAGCCAGGAACCGACACTGTTGCCTGTAGATCAGTGTCGGTATTTAAGAATCGGCAGTAATGTCAACCCCCCATCACTGCCGGTATGCCACTGTCGGTTCAAAATTCGACAGTGAAGGGGGTTTTTGAACCGACAGTGATGTCCAGATCTAGGGTAGTGTCATACCAATTAAGTTTTGAGTTCTAATTTTATACGGTGAAAAAGAATATTATCTTAGGAAAATACTTTGAGGATTTCTGGTCACTATAATTTGGCATCAATTTTGGTATCACTACGGTTAATTTAGCATTAGAAGGTTCTAACCTGTGAAAGTATAAATGTGAAAATTTATAACTATCTTAGAAATAAGTTATGATGTCCCTACTTGCTCCATAAAATTTAATTAAGATTCAACTCGTATGCAAGGAAACAAGAAAATGAAAATCTTAAAAGAGCGAGGTTAGCTTAGATTGAACCAACTAAAATGATTTGGAGAGTAGATCGAGCTGAAATTTAGCCCAATGAGTTATATATGTAGACAAAGTGGATCACTTGAATGGTAAATTTGATGATTTTTTTTTTCTTTTCTAGGTAGTAGTACCGCTTGATTTTCAATTTATCCCATGTTTTCTGTTGTTGGGATTATTACTTTCTAAATCACTTTTCGCATACGTATACTCATTTTTAATAAGTGCCATGCCATTTGTAAAACTTGTATTATAAAGCGTGTGGTTAAAAAAGAACTAACTAAAATTTATTAATATTTTAATCCTGTGTTTTACATGCATCATTCGCAAAAAGGGCATCAACTGAATTGGCCTTATGGTTCGGACTTTGTGCACCGAACTGTCCTAATCAGCCAGCCGGCCGTAGCTTGTGATTTGGAAGCGTGCTGAGGTGCATGTGACCGACACCGTAGCAGAATCGTGTCGCATCAAAATTTGGTCAGTGTCCAAAGCATCATCGTTTTGTGGTTATTATTTCCACTAACTGAAAGAGATATGATGTGTGATTTAATTAATTTGTTCTATTTACCACGCGCAATATATCACACTAATTTGGCCGTCACCGAAGTTAGCTTTTCTAGTAGTGGTAGGGAAGCACTAATCGATATCCAGAGCCGGCCATCACTAACTGACTATTTTGTAACCTGTACTAAGTATGTATTGTAAATTGGTTGATCCTACGTACTGTTCTCAAGCATAAAACTTCTAAGCACAACCTAATTTTAATTGGTACGAATACTATGAACATTTGATCCCTTCAACCAATTACTGAAAAATAAAATAAAATAAAATAAACCTAGTTTATCAAACATTTTTTTTTCAAATGGTTCTAGCTCCACTAAAAAAATATAGAGCCAGAGCCTTGCCAATAACTAATCTAGGGATCCATCTTCAATGAACTATGAATCCAACACAACTACATGGCACCGTGAACCACAGTGCGTGCGTACTAGGGATGTATGCAGTGGCCGAGCCAGGGGGGCGGCAGCGGTGCAGCAGCAAATCTCCTGTGTTAAACCCACCAGACCCGCAAGGATCCGCAATAGTTCCACAGAGCTTACCAACCGCAAGTCCACAAGACTCTTTGGTTCCAATGGCCGCAATCACTCAATCTGGATATGGATTAATGGATTATGCAATTGTTGCTGTGTTTATATTGTGCGCGCATCAGTGCTTTATTTGGGTACCCTGGGAGGAGGGAGCCCGTCATGGAACCTTTCGGCACCTGCGACGCGTCCGTGAACGAGCACTGCCGCCAGGTAACCCCCGCTAGGAGTAGGACCGGGGGACATGGCCTGGTCGATGCTGCCGATGGAGAGCAGGACCTCAGTGCCCATGCTCTAGCTCACTGGCTGTCTAGCACTAGCAGCAGCAGTGTAGCATGCTTTGATGTTGGCGCCCATCGCCTTGTTTGCTGGGCTTATAAGCCGTACTTTTTCAGCCAACGAACAGTATTTTTCTTTCACAATAAATCAGCCAACGATACTTTCAACCATCACTTATCGGACAAGCAAACAGTCACATGCTTTATTCGTCGGCCGTCGCAATGGCCGGCCAGGTTTCAGCATCGGCGTCTCGCCCACCACCGTTGCTGGCCCAGCATCGTAGCGGCGGTGGCATATGGGCTGCCACGTGAGCCCGCATCAATCTTGCGGGCCGTCGTGAGAGACCGCATCAGTAGTACACGCGCGCGGCTTGCGCGGGCGTCGGGTGGGCCGCCTCAACTCGTCCCGCTTGCATGCACTATGGCCTTGTTTAGATTAAGTTTTTTCATACTCTCTCTATCACATCAAATCTTGAACACATGTATGGAGTATTAAATATAGATAAAAAAATAACTAATTACACAGTTTAATTGTAAATTACGGGACGAATCTTTTGAGCCTAGTTAGACCATAATTGGACAATAATTATCAAATACAAACGAAAGTACTACAGTGTCAAATACTGATTCCTAACCACGAACTAAACAAGGCCTATGTATATTGTAGTATTATTCGTTATTAATTATTGCTGCATCATTTATCTACAGGCAATAATAATGTTCCCACGTTCCCTAGAGGATGCCTGCCCTCAGATGGCCCCTGCCTGGCCACACAACACAAGCCGCGTGCCCGTGCGGAGCGCGGGAAGGAACCGCCCAGCGCCCACACACGTGGCACACGCCACACGGCATCGATGCCTCCGCAACCTTTGTGTGTTTGCTTGTTGTGCAACCCACAAGCACGGTTGCGCTTTCGCGGCCGGTCGGTGGGTGGACCGTGGATTGCGTCGTGAGTTGGCCGGCCGGCGCCGCGCGGTCCGTACTGGTATTATGATTCAACAGCCATCGTCTATCCCTATCCGGCCGACCGGCCCCTGCTATTAGGCTCAGAGCTGATGGGACAGAGGTCGGAGGGGCTCCAGTTTCCGACCGTTGGTCCAACAAGTCCCCAGCAACGTCCATATGCCTTCCCAAGCATTTTCTACAAAGTTTGATTGATGGCTTTTTTTTTATCTCTCAGTCGAATATCTGTTTGGTTGGACGTATATATACTCTTAGGCTCTGTTTAGTTCTATTTTGTTTTGCCAAATTTTTCAAGATTCTCCATCACATCGAATCTTTAGACGCATGCATGAAACATTAAATATAAATAAAAAATAAAACTAATTACACAGTTTAGACGAAATCCACGAGACGAATCTTTTAAACCTAATTAGACTATGATTAAACACTAATTGACAAATAACAACGAAAATGCTACCTTGCTCATTTTGCAAAAAAAATTGCATCTAAACTGGGCCTTATATAAACGGCTAATAGAGTATGCATAATACTAATCCGCTCCTAGTATGATGTATGATTAGCATATTGTACTTTTATAGTTTGACTCATGTAAATGGATGATCTACACTAGTTTTATTTTTTCCTCGCAAAAAAAAAACATTGGTGTTCTTCTTCCCACACGTGTATTAAAGACTAATAAGTAACAGCGACAATAAAGTATTGTAAAGAAATAATTAAGTGTTGCCTCATGATTAATAGATCTATGGTCATCAAGCAACTGATCGCCATGATATATATGTAGAAGGTCAGGCAGTTTATTAAAGAAAAATAGAAACCAGGCAAAAGAAACAAGAGAAAACGTAGAAACAAGGAAGCTAACACAGAGCTACATGTATGTTTCGTTTTCACCGGCCAGGCAATGGCAACACCGTACCGGCAGCTAATCAAATGTATCGAAGGCAACGTGCAGGTAGGGTTCAGATCGGGCAAATTTGCTCGGGGCTTTAACAAAACCAGCCAGTCAGCCTGTTCGCTGGTTAGTTTCTGAACTAATAAGTGAGAAAAAAACAATATATTATGACTGATAAATCCTGACTGAAATCAACAGACAAACACTGAGTATCTAGTGAGCACTCAGCCTTTGGCACTTGGTAGTTCGTGTAGTTTATTCTCAAATCTCAATGATGCCCTTCGAGTTTTGACTCGCTGACCCAAGTCCGATTCCCAGCTGGTCCCAATGGAATGAGCAATGGCCCGCTCATAAGTGCATCAGAGGCCTTTGTCCGACACCTGCATATTTTACTGCCACAGTACTAATTAGTAGCATCCTCGGCGGAGAAAAGAAAAAAGGAAACAGATTGTAGTGTACTGGTAATATAAGAGAGAATAGGCCTTTTTAGGCCCGCTGCATCATCACATCAGCCTATGGGCCTCGGTCTAGTAAATTTGCATGAATCCAAGCGACAAAAAAGGGGCTACGTGAACAGCTGGGATTATTCCCCTTCCCCTCATCAGAAAAAGATAAAGGAAGAACTGAAGAAAGGAGAAGGAAAAGATGGGACAAAGAGTCAACTTGGAGCAGGAATCATGGAATGTAATATTTTCAAATGTATCATCTTTCGGTTCATGCTAGCAAATGCCACTTTTTGCCGATGTTTATAGAAATCATGATCAAGCCCGACAAAGAAGTGACGTCAGAAATCCAAACCTTGGGAAAACAATGAAACGCTAAGGGCGGTTTATCACAGCTCTAGCTGACCATCTAAGAACATATGAACCTGCTCATCCCTAACCCTAGAAATTCTTAGCGCTAGAGCCACGGCCTGATTAAAGATGTTTAGTAGATGAGCCATTTAGTTGATATATTTGGCAATACACACATCTACTAAAACACACTTCAATTGATTATCATATAAATTCTAAATTCTTCTTGGATGCTGAAGTTGCAAGCAAGCCTTAAATTCACAGAAGCCATGGGTTGGTGTGATGCTTGGGGGCAAAATCAGTTAAGTAAACTAGTGGCTTCGTCTACCTTAATACCTTATTGTGTAGCAGACACCTTGAACAGTAAGTAAGGATCAACTTAGGCTTAAGCTAGAGCCCCTCTTTCTATCACATCGGATTACAGTAAACAGATCTGATTTTTACATGAACTAGAATCCATGAACAATTGAGTGAAACAATCTAATAAAACATAAAAAATATTGAGCTGTGTAAAAACAGCATACATTGTTTCAGGTATGATGTGTCTTACATCTAGTTCATGACTCTCAATACCCATCTGGGGCTCGCTATCTTTGCTTATATAGTTCAAGAGGTTAGATTATTTTGACATCCGACTAGTAATCCAATGTTACAATAGATAAGAAGAGTTGCACATGAGACATAGATTTGTATTGGTTTAGGCACGAGCCGGCATGCAAAGATCCTTGGGGGTGTTGGTGTATGCTCGTCAAGATGACTGTCGATAGCCATTGAGGGTTCGCTACTTCTCTTTATATAGCTTAGAAGATAGGATTACAAATTGACTTCTCTAGTAGGATATAGATTGGTTTTCTAGTCGGTTACAAAGAGATCTAACCAAATAAGACTACATGTGTGTATCAATTTCTATATATATTTTGTAGGAGATTTTTGAAGGATTTGGGTTTTGCAAATACGTATCCAAAATAACTTTTAAGGTAGGATGTTTATTTTGGACATTTGAAAGTGAGGTGAGAAGGAAAACAATTGACTTAAGTTTTACGTAATAGTTACTCCCGTTTGTTCCAAATTATAGATCGTTTTGGCTTTTTCTATGATATGTCTTGATATGTAATAAAATCGTGTATCTTATAATGCAACACAGAATCATGGACAAAATTTAAATGTTTTGATTTTTGCATTATTAAACAATATTCAAAGCGGAAATGTTATGCTTGCCACGCTACGGTGCCGACGACGAGGTTCTTGTATTCACACTGACGAATCACAAGCGGCGAAAAGGATCTGCAGGAAGCTGTCGAGGTACACGAGGCCTTTTAATTTTTATGGTGGCAATCCACGTACTTCCGAGAGCTAAGCTGCAACCCCCGGCGATGACCGGCGTGACGGCAACCCGAACCAACCAACGACGAAAGCAATGGCTCGCTCGCAGGATCTTCCTGGCGCAGAAGCAGATACGGCGCACGACTACACCACACACACGAACCACCTGTGTCGTTGAGCCGTAGCAGTACAGTGACATCATTGGCCACCGTCACTCGCTCGCACCGGCACGATCTTTGGCACCGTCTCCATCTGACGGAACCACCGAGCAAGAGATCGACCGCCGTGAAAATGTTGGGCAAATCAAGGAGCTTTTGTGCGGAGGCAGTAGCGTATTATGTGACGCGAACATGGCATGGCACAGTGAAGCCTGGCGTTCTGTCTGGATCGCATATAGCCAGCAGTACTAGCTGCCAAACCTTTGCGCCGTGTTGTTACTGTGCGACAGCGACACCGTCTTGTTGGGGTCCCAAGTCCCAACCCATGTGTAAGGCCCCGTTTAGTTCAAAGCCAAATACCAAAATTTTTTAAGATTCTCCGTCACATCAAATCTTGCGGCATATGGAATACTAAATGTAGACGAAAAAAAAACTAATTACACAGTTAGCCGAGAAATCGTGAGACAAATTTTTTAAGTCTAAATAGTCTATAATTGAATAATTTTTGCCAAATAAAAATGAAAGTGCTACAGTATCAAAAGCCAAAAATTTTCGGAACTAAATGGGGCCTAAATGTACCACTCCCATTATCTATCTCGCTTGAGCAATCGGATCGCACTACCCCCGGCCCGTGGCCCCGTCCGTCCGTCATGTGGGCGCTGGACGGAGGCTGGGCCGCTCCAGCCATCGGACGGACGCCCTCGCGCCACTGCCACCGCCGGGGACACCGAAACGCACGCCAGACGGCATGGCATGCAGCAGCTAGATAGGAAAGCTCAAGCATCCGTCCGTCGTCGTCTGCCCTGCCCATGTGGTGCTGGAAGACAGATATGGAGCTCATGCGCCGTCTTCTCTTTTCCCAAGTCAAGTGGTAAGGGAGATGGAGGAGAATGTGCGTGCACTACATTCCCGATCTAGTGTCCTGTTTGCTTTGCTGTGGCTGAAAGTACTGATGACTGATTTGCTGTAAAAGAAAAATAATATTATTTGTTGATTAAAAATGTATAGCGAGCAGGGTGTAGATCGCCGGCCGCATTCATGCTCTCATGCATGTACGTACGTACCCCCAAAAAGAAAAAAAAAAGGGAAGAGTACTATGCTATGAAAATGCAATTGGATCGGAGGACCAGCCGCAGGCAGGCATGCGATCCAGGCACCCATGGCGACCACATCTGTCTTGTCGTTACCAAAATTGCAAATACTTTTGTAGATTCGAAATGGAATGCTCACATTATACTTACTAGTTACTACATTCCTAGTGGTGGTAGGTAGATACATACTTGGATCCATACATACATACATACATACATACAAACGTAGACATACCAAACTGCTTCCTAGGGAGCATTGTTGCCTGCCACCGCCACCCTTAAACCCCACGCCCCGCTCCGGCGCTCCGCCCGCCGGCCGGGGACCTCGCCGCCGCGTCCCCCGTGTGCGACAAGGCCGACCCAAGTGTGGCACGCTCGCTGACGCTGACACGGACTCCTCAGGGCCGGTGCTCCGAGTGGGAAAGGTAGACCCGGCATTGTATCACCGTCCGGCCGAGCTGGAACCCCGGCACCACGGTGAACCCGACGGCGAGGTGCCCGCTCGGTGCTTGCGCTGGAACCGGCGTCGTCCCGCCGCCGTCCGCGTCGCTGACGCTCTCCATGAACACCTCCGAGAACCGGTCCCCGGGGCGCGCCTGGAACACCGACGCGGCGCCGTCGAACGCCCAGAACAGGCAGTGCAGCAGCCACACGCGCCGCGCCATTTCCGCGAACTCGCCGAGCCACGCGGCGCGCGGGACCGCCGACGAAGACGCGCCCCCGAAGAAGGCCGCCTCCATCCGCTTGTGCACCACGCACACGTACCTGTCCCGCAGGAACTCGCGGAGCGCGCCCCACCGCCCCGCGTCGTCCTGGACTAATAACTCCGCCGCGGCCGCGGACTTGGCCTCCGCGAACTCCTCGAAGAAGCGGCGGCGGTCGTGGAGGCGCCCCGCCCGTGGAGGGAGCTCAGGCCCAGGTCCTTGCGGTGGAACCCAGCAAACATCTTCAGCGCCACGTAGGACTCGAGCGCGAACCTGGCGTCGCCCGCCGGGTCCCGCAGCCTGGCGCCCGGGTGCACGGCGGCCGCGGCCGCCGCCGCCGCCTCGGGATCCCAGCCGGCCGCCCGCATCGCGTGGAGCATTGCGCTGGCGAAGGCGCGGACGGACTTGACGGCGTGCCGCAGCGCCGTGAGGAAGTGGGTGGCGTTGAGGCCGGAGAGGTGGAGGTCGTCCAGCGACGCCAGGGTGCGGGTGCGCTCCTCCAGGCCACGCGCGGCGCGAACCTCGTCGGCCAGCGCGGCGCGCGCGCGCTCGGCCTCGGCGTCCCGCACGCGGAGCTCCGCCTCCAGCTTGCGCGCCGTGATCTCGTAGGTCCGGAGCAGGTGGCGCTGCTCGTCGGCGTGCGCCGCGAGGGCGAGCGCGGCGGCGGCACTCCTGGACGCCGCGGCGGCCGGGTCCCTGGCGTACCGCCTCTTGAGGCTCGACAGCTTGGTGAGCTCCGCCACCAGGCCGGCGTCGGCCGCCTGGATGGAGTCGGCGTCGTACGGGTGCTGCGCCAGCTGCAGCTGCGCGTACGCCGCCTTCACCGCGGACGCCCGAGCGAACAGGGTCGCCACGAAAGCGTGCTTCGCGGCGTCCTGCGCCCCCGGCGCCGGCACCGGCGCAGGCGCAGGCGACGGCTGCGTCTGCGGCGCCGCCGCCGCCGTCCCCTTCGTCTCCGTGGCATTCTTGAAGAAGGCGTCCAGCGTGTAGGCAGCTGCCAGGTTGCCGGACAGCTTGAGCTTGCTGAGCGAGTTGATGGAGCTGTCGAGTGAGTCGTCGAAGTCGTCCCCTGCGACGGAGTACGCCATCCCCCCCGCCCCCGCCGGGGAGCTCTTGCGGCGGAGCAGCCTGGCCAGCCTCCGCGCGATGCGCCCCGTCCTCTGCTGCGGCGCGGGAGCCGCTGCCATCGTCTCCATTGCTCCTCCCTCCTCTCACTCTCTGCTCACAGAGCGAGCTCTCTCAGTCCACTCCTCGCGCTACTGTCGCTGCCGCTGCCGCAGCTGAGCTCAGCCCCCTCTTTGTGGAGTTTGCTGTTTGGCCTCGTGAGAAGTGAAGAGGAGGGAATGGGAGGGAGCAGATTAAACAGCAGATAAATCAGGGGGTGGTATGCAGATGCACTGATGCGGGCAGGGTATGGTACTGTAATATTATACCAGGTTAATTAGTTGAATAACTAAGGATGCTGTCGTGGACGAATAATCAAGTGGTCTGCCTCAGGTACGGAAGGGGAGGTGATTACGGTTGTTTAATTAATGGCGGGGTTTTGCTTAGGAGGGAGGCACACCACCGGCATGATTATTCCCACCTGCACATTTTGAGCTTTTACAGAACATCGGATTCGATTCCTGATCGGATGGATGCGTCATGCGTAATGCGTAGAGAGGGAAAAACAAATCCAGGAATTTTTAAGGTTTCAAGTATTCTTTCACAGTATGCAGAAGCAGTAGCATGGAACTGTTGGGGTGTGGGTGTGTAGCCCCCGATTCCAGCAGGGTTTTTCATGGACCGAGCCGTCAGGGGAGGTCTAGCCTACAAGACGGTGCATGGGCCATGCCACTAGTGGAGGCCCAGCCTACAAGACAACGCCGTGCGAAGCACGATATAGGCCGGCGTGCCTCACGAGACTGCATAAAGATCTTCGGTGATCTAGAAAACCTGCTC
The DNA here is from genome assembly GCA_904845875.1 of Miscanthus lutarioriparius. Taxonomy (NCBI): domain Eukaryota; kingdom Viridiplantae; phylum Streptophyta; class Magnoliopsida; order Poales; family Poaceae; genus Miscanthus; species Miscanthus lutarioriparius. The sequence goes on along the minus strand of CAJGYO010000017.1, from coordinate 53,327,082 downwards.
GGATATGCTAGATCCCGCAATATCTGTAACTTCCTATCTTGTAAAACCGATCAAGATAGAAACAACCGATTTATAACCTTACCCTCGGGCTACATAAGGCGGGTAGGAACTCCCCTCGTTTTGATCTTATCCCTCATAATACGATCTACAAAGATACATGACGTATGATATTACGTTAAATTGACGGCCTGAACCTATCTAATCGTTGTCTCTCGCGTTTCGTGTCATTATCTGGTTCCCTCACGCGCATCTCCACCGATTCATCTACTACCGTGTGCATACCCCTCGGCCTAGAGGTCTTTCACCGACGCTTGCAGACTTTTGTTCTCCTCTAGTATCGGAGTCGTCTCCTCCAGCTGCCGCCGACGCTGCTCGGACACCTTAATCACATTCTGCAGCGGGCAAACGGATTAACAAACTGCGCTCTTTAAAGTAAAAAGAAGATCACTTTAGGCTTACCTCAATTTCAACGGCGGCCGCCGACAAAGGTGCCCTCCTTGGCTACTATAGCGCTCGGACAGCCGCCGTTGCAGATGACGCTTGTTCAGCAACCCCGAGTGGACCTTGCGTCGCACTGCTCGGCGCATCCCTCGTAGGCTCCGCACCTACTCCGACAAGGCCACTCGACATCGCCCCAGCATCCCATGCCTCCTCTACACCAGGATCGCCCTCGCCATGCAATCCCCCACCAGGCAAGGTCGGTCCAGTTGTTGAGGGCTCCTCCATAGTAGGGGCGGTCAGTTCCGCAACCGTCGGTTGCTCCATGGTGGGGGCAACCGGATCCGCCCTTGCTTGTGCTTGCTCGTTGTGGAGAGCTACTGGCTCCTCCATGTGCCTTCTGTCATTAGCAACTGATGGCTGTAGGACCTCCGTCGACTCCGCACTACAACAAGCAAAAAATTCATCAAGAAGCAAACCACCGTGCCAAAGGAATACAACAAATAAATAAGGCACTTACAACTGGGACTCTCGCTGCACAGCTCGGAACCTGCGTCCCCGCCTGGAACCGGTCTGCCCAGCAGCCGAACACCCCGCGTCTCCACCGCCGCCACCGGAGTCGCCCGTGTAGTCGCCTGTGCTGCCGCCACTAGAGTCGTCCGCATGGTCCCAGAGACTGCGATAGCCGTCTGGGCTACCATTGACGGGATCACCCGAGCTGCTGTTGCTGGTGCTGCCCACATGTTCTCGGGCATTATCGCTACATCCTCCCTTGTTCGCCGCCTCTCGTGAGTCTCCGCCCCAGCCGGTGTAGACAGCGGGGGTGTCACAGCCCTCGATGAAGGAGGCGCCGCTTGTCCATCGTCGTCCGACGAGCTCGACAACACCACCTGCTGTCTTCGAGGCTAGGTCGACGCTCCAATGCTTACCGGCCTCTCCTCACAGCGAGACGATCCAGCTGTTTTTCTTCTTTTTGGGGACGGCTCCTCGCCAGCTGGCCGCTTCCCCGGAGCTTCTCGTGGACATACGGCGTCTGCTCATCCTCGGCTCCGTCATCAAGGTCGGCCGAGCTATCCCCACTAGCCTCTAGGCTAGTTCTACGCTGAGGACTACTCGTCCGAGCATCAACACCCCTCGCCCAGTCAGTAGACGGCACCGTTGAGAAGTATACCGCCCGATCCTACCCATGAATCTTTAAGAAAACGAATGAGTATATTGCAACAGAGAAGGGATCAAGCAAAACTAAAAAAAGACTCTTATCCATGGTGGGAGGGTTCCTACACTGAAGGCCCTCTGCTGATCGTTGATCCTACGACACCCCACGAGGTTAAACAACACTCCAATTCACCGCATGACTTTGCCCCAGTTAATTGGCTCAGGCACCTCACGGGTCCCATCAATATCTCCCTAGAATTCATATCCGGGATGTGCTCTCTCCTTGCTAGGCTGGCATCGCTGAAAAGTGAAGTTTGTCGCTACTATGACCCCATCCACCCTTCTCCGATCGATCAATGCCAACAGCTCCATAACTTGCTCCATCCCATTAGCACCGGGTCTCTCCGACCACTTGGTGTTGCTCATGAGAATCTGATCAAAGTCGCATGCCACATAGTGTTCCCCCTATGGCATGTAGAACCATCGTTGCACCCAATCCTTCACATTTGTGTTCAACGGGGTGGCGATGTATTGGCCAACCATCCCGTCCCGAAGCTACAAGTACGCGCTGTTGTTGGTGTTTTTGGACCACCGATGAGTAAATTTGTATTTATGCGTTTGGCTCATATGGTGTGCTAGGAGGACATAAGGGTTTATACTAGTTCGGGCGGAATGTCCCTATATGCAGTTCACTGCTACTCATGTTACCGGCACTTGGTTTGCAGTAGGGGTTACAAACAAGCGAGGGAGGGAGAGGATCCCAAGTCTCTGGTGGAAGAGTGAACAGGTGCTGAGAGCTCATTTGCTGCTCAGCTGTGTGCTCATGTTGTCCTCTTGTGTTCCAGATCTCCCATGTTCAAATATCCCCTTTCATGGGGCGCCCTGCTTCCCCTTTTATAGGTGAAGGGAAAACATGGGTTACAGAGGAGGAAAAGGAGAAGAACGAGAGAGAAGAAGGCTTCCAGGGTTGCCGGGTCCTTCTTCTCCTTCATGCGGGCCCCGCCGATCTTATAGATGTCAACAGGGATGGCTCCATGTCACGGCTTTGTTCATCACTGGCGCCATGCGCAGGCATCATCTGCCGGTCATGGCGTTCCACTCCATCCCGGCGGACGTCATGGTGAATTGATGTGCCTGTCAGCGTCCGTACGAGGATTAGGCATAACCGCATCGACACGCCCAACACTGTTCTTGATGTGACTCCCTAGGTATGGCCCATCATGGCCATGGGTAACATCGAGGTGTGCCAGCCTCTTCCCTAGTGTCAGAGTTTTGATCCAGGCCCATACGCTTGGACTTGGAGTGGTTGGCGGCGGTATGGGTCCCCGTCGGACGAGACGAAACCCGCATCCTCGAGGTCGGGCGAGATAGAGCCCATGGCTTTGGGGTCGGGCAAGACCTTTTAATATGCCTTGAGCCATCTAAGGAAGTCAGCGTGGGTGCTAACTACCTTGCTTTGGGTATCCCTAATATTGATACCCGATAGTAGCCCCTGAGCCTGTGGAGGAGTAGAATACTCCTTTGAAGGCTTTTCTAGAAGGAAATACTCTAAGGGCCTTGGCCTTCTTTTTGTAGCCCGCGGCATGTCCTGGTAGGACGAGGATTCCCTTTTGTCGTGATCGGTCTTCTTGGGGGTATGTAACCGTAGGATTTGGGAGGTCGGAAAGATTTTTCTTGATTTCAGACGCCTAAGATCCGATCGGTCTGTCATCGTACTGCGACCGCGCGTTCGGTCTCCTTACGAGTCCAACTTCCCTCGAGCCCCCATGCATAACAGGGGTTTGGTCGAGGGTCGTCTCGTCTTTATGATCATCATCCCTCAAGCATTTTTTTGATAAAACAGAGGGGCTGAGCCGTGCCATGTTTTCCCTCGATGGACGAAACATGGTGCTCAGTGAGCTGTTAATGGGCTAGTCCGAGTGGGGCCCTGGCTTCCCATTCGTGGGGGTCCAACATGGGTCAGCTGGTGACCGACTCTAGATTCTTAGTGGCCAATCCATATAGTTCTCGGGTCCGTTCGACCAGTCCCAAGGGCTCGTTGCCTTTCTTCGAGGAAAAACCATGGACTGGGAACCGGCAAGATCGAACGTGGACCGAGATGCCCACAACGCTCGTGCACCCCGGTACTAGCCGCTAGTGGGCCCATCCCTTTCCACCCCTCACTCTAAGGGTGCCTCGGAGCGGCTGTGAACCCGTCAGAGGGCCAGCCTTCAAACTCCTAGGCCTGAATGGGCCGTAGGAGCATTTTTAGCTCCGTATCCCTCTTTACCTGTGACGGTTCTCGTGCCTGTCTACACCGACACTGAGCTAGACGACATCGAGAAGGAGGTGGCTCCTCTGGCATAGGACTTACCTGTCAAGATAGAGGATGAGATCATCCCCCCAAGAAATTAGTTAGGCAGATAAGCCAGACGGCGAACTTGTATTAAGTGGATAAGCTCTTCTCCCCTTTTTGTATAAAAAGGTTAATGCATTCCGACCCTTTCCGTCGTTAAGGCTGTAAAGCTCGGGGTGCGGGTGAAAAAACTCTGATCACACTGGTGAGCAAAAACGCCATAGCCGCTGGGTCATAGGTTTCTTGCAGTCTGACTAATTTTATTGAGCGTTCATTTTCGCAATCCTTGTTTCTAGATCTTAACGTGAGAAAGGGTCAGGCACAGAGAATGTTTACCGGGTAGATATACTCTTTAATGCGTTCTGACTCTTTTCGTAGTTAAGGCTAAAAAGCTCGGGGTGCGGGCAAAAAACTCTGATCATGCTGGTGTGCAAAAACGTCGTAGCCACTGGGGCGTAGGTTTTTTACGGTCCGACCAGTTTTACTCAATGTTTGTTTCTGCAACCCTTGCTTCTAGATCTTAACGTGAGAAAGGGTCGGACGTAGAGAATGTCTACCGGATAGATATACTCTTTAATGTGTTCCGACTCTTTCCGTCGTTAAGGCTAAAAAGCTCAGGGTACGGGCAAAAATCTCTGATCATGCTAGTGAGCAAAAACGCCATAGCCGTTGGGGCGTAGGTTTCTTGTGGTCCGACTAGTTTTACTCAGCATTTGTTTCCACAATCCTTGCTTCTAGATCTTAACATGAGAAAGGGTCGAGCGTAGAGAATGTCTATCGGATAGATATACTCTTATCAGCCCCTGAGTGAGGCCTGACCCCTCGCCATTACTAGGGTTGGGTGTCACTAAAGATCGAGAAGTCGATAGCAAAACCGATAAGGGAAAGCATGCATAGATTAAGGGTAAAAGCGACGTAGCTGTTCGATGTTTCAAGCATTGACAAAGACTTCGCTGTTGATGGTCTTGAGCTTATAGGTGCCTGGTCAGAGCACCTCCACGATGAGGTACGGTCCCTCCCATGATGGAGAGAGCTTGTGGCGGTCTTGTTGCTCTGGACGAGGCGGAGCATATAAAAAGGTTAATGAGTTCTGACCCTTTCCATCGTTAAGGCTGTAAAGCTCGGGGTGCAGGTAAAAAAAACTCTTATCACGCTGGTGAGCAAAAATACCATAGCCACTGGGGCATAGGTCTCTTGTAGTCCGACCAGTTTTACTCAGCGTTCATTTCTGCAACCCTTGCTTCTAGATCTTAACGTGAGAAAGGTTCGGGCATAGAGAATGCCTATCGGATAGATATACTCTTTAATGTGTTCCGACTCTTTCCATAGTTAAGGCTAAAAAGCTCAGGGTGTGGGCAAAAAACTCTGATCATGCTGGTGAGCAAAAATGCCATAGCCGCTGGAGCGTAGGTTTCTTGCGGTCCGACCAGTTTTACTTAGCGTTTGTTTCCGCAACCCTTGCTTCTAGATCTTAATATGAGAAAGGGCCAGGCATAGAGAATGTCTACCGGATAGATATACTTTTATCAGCCCCCAAGTGAGGCCTGACCCCTCGCCATTGCTAGGGGTGGTTGTCACTAAAGATCGAGGAGTCGATAGCGAAACCGATAAGAGAAAGGGTGTGTAGATTAAGGGTAAAAGCGACGTAGCTGTTCGATGTTCCAGGCATTGATGAAGACTTTGCTATCGATGGTCCTGAGCTTATTGGTTCCTGGTTAGAACACCTCCATGATGTTGTATAGTCCCTCCCATAGCAGAGAGAGCTTATGGCGGTTCTTGTTGCTCTAGACGAGGTGGAGCGTATAAAAAGGTTCATGCGTTCTGACCTTTTTGTCATTAAGACTGTAAAGCTCGGGGTACGGGTGAAAAAACTCTGATCATGCTGGTTGACACAAAATACTGTAGCTGCTAGGGCGTAGGTTTCTTGCAGTCCGACCAGTTTTACTGAGCGTTCATTTCCGCAAGCCTTGCTTCTAGATCTTAACATGAGAAAGGGTCAGGCATAGAGAATGTCTACCATATAGATATACTCTTTAATGTGTTTCGACTCTTTTCATAGTTAAGGCTAAAAAGCATGGGGTACGAGGAAAACTCTGATCATGCTGGTGAGCAAAAACACCATAGCCGCTGGGGCATAGGTTTCTTGCGGTCCGACCAGTTTTACTCAGTGTTTGTTTTGGCAACGCTTGCTCCTAGATCTTAACATGAGAAAGGGTCAGGCATAGAGAATCTCTACCGGATAGATATGCTCTTATCAGCCCCTGAGTGAGGCCTGACCCCTCACTATTGCTGGGGTCGGGTGTCACTAAAGATCGAGGAATCGATAGCAAAACCAATAAGAGAAAGGGTACGTAGATTAAGGGTAAAAGCGACATAGCTGTTCGATGTTCTAGGCATTGATGAAGACTTCACCGTCGATGGTCCTAAGCTTATAGGTTCCTTGTCGGAGCACCTCCGCAATGACATACGGTCCCTCCCATAGCGGAGAGAGCTTATGGCGGTTCTTGTTGCCCTGGACGACGTGGAGCACTAGGTCCCCGACGTTGAAGGCCTGACCCCGCACTCGATGGCTGTGGTTCCGACGCAACGCTTGCTGGTCCTTAGCCGAGCGGAGGAGGGCAACGTCGCGTGCTTCATCTAGCTGGTTCATGGCATCCTTGAGGGATGCCTCGGCTTCTGACCCCCTTGCGGTCGGTAGTGGCCATGAGCGAGCCCTTGCGTCGCTGCTTGTTCTTCTTCTTGTTGGGGCGGTTGGAGGCACCTTCACTGGTGTCCTCGTCCCGCTTTGCCTTGCCCTTGGGGTGGTCGAAAATCACCCCTACCGACTCCTCACCCGAGGCGTGGCTGGTGGCAATGTCGAGGAGCTCCTTGGTGGTTCACGGACCCTTATATCCTAGATTGTTTTGGGATGTTGGTCGACGGTCGGTACCACGGTGGGAGGACGGCATTGATGATGTGTCAGCCAAAGTCCTGAGGTCCCGGTAAGTCGAGGCTCGGGCTTTGGTCCTCGTCGCTGTCGTAGCGTCCACCATGATGAGGGTGGTAGCCGTAGCTAGCCTCCTCCCTCTCATCACTACGGGCACGCCTACGGGCATCTAGGGTGTTGCGCGTGTCACGGTAGAGGCCGAGATGCTCATGCACCGGGGCCATGGCGCGTGGCCTACCGACTGGCTGCGCCTGGTGGACTAACACGTCCCTATCGGGTCGCATCGTCGGGACAATGACTCTTGGCCTGCTGTGCCGCCGCACACTAGAGTAGCGTGCGAATCTCGTGATGGGCCCGGTGATCCTCGGGTGTCGGGGGCTCCGGAAGCCCCTAGAGCAAGGCCACCACGGCAGCGATGTTCTGGCTTGCCTGGGTGAAGTGTGGGAGGGCTTCATCATCCTTGATGATCCTTCAGTTCATGTCGCGGGCCACGGCGTGTGCACGCCCACCATCTCTGTGGTGCTCGATCCCTCGCTCAAGCTCCACGTGTTCCTACTCGAGCTGGAGTCATGCTTCTTTGAGCTCTTGGTGTCGCGCCCTCAGCTGCTTTACCCACAGGCGAGGTGGAGCCCCTACTTCCACCTCGACCTCGTTGTCAAGGTTGTCTGTTGGGGTAGCCACTCCCTCATGGATGCTTTCGATGTATCCCTTGGGGGTACCTGCCATGAAATATTCTCACGAGGGGTGATGGCTCCCCCTACTGAAGTCAGAGTTGGAGGGCGACTCCGATTCTGCCACGAGAAGGTCATGGAAAGATTCCACGATGTATTTGGCCATCTCCACTAACTCATCATTCATAGGGGATGGGGGCATGCGCTGTGCCACAAGGTGGCCAACAGTCTCTGCGGCGTTGCGTAGACCGAACGGGAGCGCTGTCGGGGCGCTCCGGATGAGGTATTCTGGGGAGAGCGGCTCTTCTTCGATAAGCTACGTCATGACATTGGTGAACGAGAAGGTGAGGTGGCGTAGGTCCTCCTAGGAAGGTCAGGGCCCCAGGAAGGCGCCGAACTAGCGCTCTAGCCTCCGGTAATCGAAGTCGAGGAGCTGGTCGCTCCTAGGGGCACAGGACTCTAGTGCATGCAGCTGCAGCTCCTCAAGCGTCTCGGCGATCGCTTCGAGGCCGGTGGAGTGGAGAGGCTGGACGGCAGCGGGAACCTACGCCAACTCTCCCCCTGTCGTAATGATGAAGTACAGGTTCCCAAAGCGCACGTGCATGCCGAGGACCTAACTGACGCTGTGGCTAGCCATTCGAGGCCTGATGTGGACGTCGAAACAAGCAAAATGCCCCTACCTAGTGCGCCAACTATCGGTGTTGTCGGACCACCGACGAGTAAATTTGTATTTACGCATCTGGCTTGGATGATGTGCTCAGAGGACACAAGGGTTTATACTAGTTTAGGCAGAACATCCCTATGTCCAGTTTGTTGTTGCTCATGTTACTAGCACTTGGTTTGCAGTACGAGTTAGAAATAGGCGAGAGAGGGTGAGGATCCCAAGTCTCTGGTGGAAGGAGTGAATGGGTGCTAAGAGTTCGCTTGCCGCTCAGCCATGTGCTCGTGTCGTGCTCTTGTGTTCCAGATCTCCTGTGTCCGGATCTGCCCTTTCATGGGGCACCCTGCTTCCCATTTTATAGGTGAAGGGAAAGCATGAGTTACAGAGGAGGAAAAGGAGAAGAATGAGAGAGAAAAAAAGGCTTCCAGGGTTGTTGGGTCCTTCTTCTTCATACGAGCCCTGCTGATCCTGTAGATGTCGACAGGGATGGCTCTGTGTCGTGGCCTTGTTCATCACTGGTGCCATGCGCAGGCGTCATCTGCTGGTCATGGCGTTCCACTCTATCCTGGCAGACATCGTGGTGAACTAACGCGCCTGTTAGCGTCCGTACGAGGATTAGGTAGAACAGCACCGGCACGCCTGACACTGTTCTTGATGTGAATCCCCAGGTATGGCCCATCATGGCCATGGCTACATCGAGGCATGCCAGCCTCTTCCCTGGCATTAGAGGTTTGACCCAGGCCCATACGCTTAGACCTAGAGTGGTTGGTGGCGGTATGGGTCCCCGTCAGACGATATGGAACCCGCATCCTCGAGGTCAGACAAGATGGAGGCCTCGGCCTTGGGGTTGGGCGAGACCTTTTAATATGTCTTGAGCCATCTAGGGAAGTCAGCATGGGTGCTAACTACCTTGCTTTGGGTATCCCTAATATCGATACCCGACAGCTGCCTACGATCCTAGATTCAGATCCCCCTGGGCTTTCAAACATAAGAAGTAGCAGAAGAGATCAAAATGCAAAAGAATGCCAAGATAAGCCTCACAGAAATGGATGAAGATAGAGACAATGGATGGAATTCAGGCCTAGATTGCAAAGACTAATCTCATAATAGTCAATCAATCCACGGAGGTACGGATGGATTAGAACACCAAATCCACGATAGAAATAATCTTCAAAAACTACTAATTCATCGCCGTGAGGAGTCGGAAAGCTCTCACCGCAAGCCAGACGCCATCCTACCATCACCCTATCGAGCAGCACGCTGTCCTCCACCAACCGATTGAGCGCCGCCTCATTGCTGACAGACCCCACCTATTCCTCGGCACGATTGAGATCGCGTGATGCTCTACTCGAACCGCCGCGATTTCTTTTGGGCACCATCTAACATATCCGTCTCCTGGAGGAGGCTACGTGCTTGCGGTTGCTCTAGTGGTAGAGCAGTTGCCAGGCAAAGCAGTGTGGGCGTGAGGAAGAAGATGAAGTGGCGGAGAGAAAGTGGGGAATGTGCGCCAGGATCGTGACGCTCTTATAACAGTTTGACCCCTGACCCTCCGCCTTCTAGGGTTTTTGGGAAACTACGCCCGCCATGCCGTATTCTCACCCGACGTCTCCACACACCGCTGGCCCGCTGAGTGGGCCTGGTGGGCCACCATGTCAAACCATGTCAAACATGGGTTGATATTCAACGTTGAGCGTTGCTACAACATGATATTTTCTTTCTCTCACCCAACTACAAGATTTCTTCATAATCTTCCAGCAGGCTCGGGAACTACGTGTGTACACGTCATCTAGCGATAATTGTACTATTTTTCTCAGCTAAGCTGGAAACTGGTTCTGCACCTAAAGACTACTACTTTGGACCCTGGCATCATAAGACTACTTCACCTAGTGCCAAGCTTGGGGACTAAGTGGGCACACTTCACCTTGCGGTGAATATGCTTATTTCTTTGACTTAGATCTCTTCAAAGTGGCTAAGTTCTTCCACGCTAACTAAGTCAAGGACGCCATGCGACCAACTTCGACGCTCGGAACCTAAGTGGGCACACTTCACCGAAGATGGAGAATTTGAAATTTTTTTACTTGAGCTCCTTATATCCTTCTAACAAACCTTGGCTTCGAGTGTGCTCGGCTCCAGCAACTAGATGAATAGCTCGGACGCATGCTCAAACAGGCTCAGGTGCGTGTTCAAATAGCTCGGACGGCATGTTCAATAGCTCGGTTGCATGCTTAACAGCTCAGACAAGCTCAAGATGGTGTTGCTCAATGGATGCAAGGCACTCGGGGACTAGCTATGGGGGTATAACCCCTGATACCAGTAGGGCTATACATGGGCCGAGCCGCTAGGGGAGGTCTAGCCCACAAGACGGCGCATGGGCCATGCCACTACTGGAGGCCTAGCGTACAACACAACGCCGTGCGAAGCACGACACATGTCGGCATGCCTCGTGAGACTATGTGAAGATCTTCGATGATCTAGGGAACCTGCTCGGATATGCTAGATCCCATAATATCTGTAACTTCCAATCTTGTAAAATCGATCAGGATAGAAACAACCGATCTATAACCCTACCCTTGGGCTACATAAGGAGGGTAGGGACCCCCTTGTTTTGATCTCATCTCACATAATACAATCCACAAAGATACAGGGCATATGGTATTACATCAAGCTAAGGGCCTGAACCTGTCTAATCGCTGTCTCTTGCGTTCTGTGTCACCATCCGGTTCCCTCACGCGTACCTCCACCGATTCATCTACAACCGTGGGCATACCCCTCGGTAGACTGCTAGACGTATTTTGTCGATAGTGGTGCGCCAGGTAGGGGGTGTGCGTGCTGAAGTCATGGCAAACCAGATGGTCACCTTCTTGAGCTCCATGGCCTTTCTCGAGCCAGGCTAGATCTTCACGGTCAGATCCATGACCTAGGTCATCAGCCCCGATAGCAACGGGGAGATCGTGGAGGCGGTGGAGGATCACCCTGCGCTGATCGAGCCAACACCTGCAACGACATCTCTGATCCCATTGCCCCACCACTGGATTAGGAGATCCATCAGCAATGATGACCTAATCGCATCCATCGATCGGGTCATAGGCCGCTTAGCGGAATGCCAGCTCTTCTTAGATTCGGTCTTAGATCAATCTAGAGCGAGTGATGAATTTCCCGTACTCCAAGATCACCAAGCCACTGCAACCGAGCAACTTGCTCAGCCACATCGTTCAAGGTAGCCAGATTTTGATCTGATGATCACGACCACTCTAGAGGGGCGCACAGCGCGGCGCCGACCACTTCCCGCTACCGGCCTATGTTTGGCTGACTACAAGGCCCCGATGGAGGACTCGTCGAAGCCCTATCCTTTTAGGCTAAAGGGTGTGGGATCTGCATACCAGAACATCATCTACCACCTCTTTGTTGACCACATCGAGCATGACCATGTCACCGACCTCTAGATGATTGACCCAGCTGACTTCGATCAGCCCACGCCCGTGGTCAACATGGTGGCTGTTCGTCAGCTCTCGGATGATCCCTCTCTTCTGACCGAATCTCTCAACAACGTTCTAAACAAGAGCCCCAATGATTATTCCAAGGGCTCAACCAAGACCGTATCAAGCTACCCTAGTTTCCCTCTAGAGTTTGGGGGCATGATTTTCCACGTCAGCCACGACAGCATCACCAAGGACGGCGAAACCGCTGAAGAGCGCGAAGCTCGTCTAGCGAAGAACGCCGATCGACAACATCGTTGAGATGCAGAAGCAGCCCAAGGGGCTGACAAGGATGGTCGTGGCCCACCCTGGCATCCACGTAATCTAGAGGAGGCATTTGACATGGTCGGCAACCAGCCAGTCTACTAGACTCCAAGCGCCAATCTAGCCGTCACTTTCAATGAGCTCGACAAATTCCCTAACACTCCGGATGTCAAGAAGGTCTGAGCACATATCATAATAACGCAAGTCCAAGTCAATGAGTTCTAGAACGACACCCCATCTTATTCCACTGCATCAGCTCATAGCCGCTGCTCCCGCCGCAATGGAGGACGCCCGCATCATGGCGCCGAGGGCCCCCGACCTCAAGCTGGAGGTCCTTACCTTTATAGAGGGTCTA